>CM046445.1:65713667-66913667 GCA_025506515.1 Flaveria trinervia | reverse complement strand
AATCCAAAATGATCAATCTAATACTACACCACTCAAATTGCTTTATATGGATCTGTTTGGTCTTACGAATGTGATCAGCATTGGAAAAAGGCAATATTGTTTAGTGATAGTTGATGATTTCACAAGATTCACATGGGTCTTTTTCTTAAAACAAAAGAGTGAAACATCAAAAACATTAATGGACTTTGTGATCAAGATTGAGAATCAACTTGATACAAAAGTTAAAATTTTTAGGAGTGACAATGGTACTGAATTTGTCAATTTTGAACTGGATTCCTTTTGCAGGAGCAAAGGTATTGGAAGGCAATTTAGTGCACCAAGAACTCCACAACAAAATAGAGTTGCTGAAAGAAGAAACAAAACTCTCATTGAAGCAGCTGAACAATGCTAGCTGATTCACAATTGCCCATCACATTTTGGGCTGAGACAGTGAATACTGTATGCAATGTTCAAAATAGAACATTAATTGTCAGAACATAACAAAACTCCTTATGAGCTCTTGTTTAAAAAAAACCATACATAGGATATCGTAAAGTCTTTGGATGTCATGTATCTATTTTAAACATAAAAGAGTCATTAGGAAAATTTTCAGAAAAAGCATATGATGGTTTCTTTGTTGGATACTCTTCAACATCTAAATCTTAAAGGATTTATATTCCACAACATAACATTATGGAAGAAACTCCTAATGTATCCTTTGATGAATCGGTATTTACTAAGTCAATTAAAGGTTCATCATGGTTGTTTGACATAGATGCTCTAACTAAATCATTTAACTACGATCATTTGAACACTACAGGATCTGATGAAGTATGTTATCCATTTGTTCCACCTCATATGACTGAAGTAACATTATCTGCTGATCCTCCAAGGATACACACATCCTCGGGTGGAAACACATCAGCAGCTGCTACAGACACTACATGTGGAAATGAACATGGTGCATCCGGAGATGTGAATGTTGTCCCTTCATTTGAACACTACAGGATCTGATGAAGTATGTTATCCATTTGTTCCACCTCATATGACTGAAGTAACATTATCTGCTGATCCTCCAAGGATACACACATTCCGGAGAAGTTCCTATAGAAGAGCAAACTGATTTTGGAGATGCTCCTACAGCTCACACAGAAGACACTTATGTTCCTACACCTCATGTTGAACATTTTGACTATTTTCTAAACTCTCAACCTGGGTTGGATCAGTCTGAGGCAATGGAAATGACTAACCTGGAATCATCTATGCCAGTTGAATCAACTCCATCAATGAGAATCCATAAGACTCATCCAGTCAACAACATCATTGGAGATCTTATGAAGAGAACTACAAGGAGCCAAAGTGGTACTGCCAACCTTTTTCTCTTCAGTTGTTTTCTTTCACAAGTGGTGCCTCCAAACATCACTGCTGCTTTGAAAGGCAATAGTTGGATTGAAGCTATGCAAGAAGAGCTTCAACAATTTAGAAAGCAAAAGGTATTGTCTCTAGTTGATTTGCCTGAAGGTAAACATCCTATTGGAACAAGGTGGCTATACAAAAACAAACTGGATGATAAAGGGATTATTGTAAGAAACAAAGCAAGGTTCATTGCACAAGGATACACATAAGAAGAAGGAATAGACTATGATGAAGTTTTTGCACCAGTTGCAAGAATTGAGGCCATAAGAGTGTTTCTAGCTCATGCATCATATGAGAAGTTCATTGTGTATCAGATGGATGTCAAGTGTGCATTCCTATATGAGAAGATTGATGAGGAAGTTTATGTATCACAACCCTCAGGTTTTGAAGATCCACATTATCCTCATAGGGTATACAAGCTAGATGAAGCCTTGTACGGTCTTCCTTAAGCACCAAGAAAGTGGTTTGAAACACTATCATCTTTCTTGCTCAAGCATGGCTACAAAAGAGGAACCATTGATCAGACACTCTTTCTTAAACCAGAACATCAAGATCTCTTAGTTGTTCAAATATATGTTGATGACATTATATTTGGCTCAAGAAATAAGAGATTGTGTGTAAATTTCAAAGAGCTGATGAAATCTGAATTTCAGATGAGTTCAATGGGTGAATTAACCTTCTTTCTGGGTTTTCAAGTTCATCAAAAACCAGATGGGATATTCATCAATCAAGAAAAATACATACATCAAATTTTGAAGAAATACAATCTTGCTGAAGTGTCCTCATGCAAAACACCTGCATCAACAATTGATAAGATTGTTCCTGATCATTCAGGAAAATCTATTGATAAAAAATATATAGATAATGATAGGTTCACTTATGTATCTAACTACCAGTAGACCTGACATTATGTTTGTTGTGTGTGTGTGCTAGGTACCAATCTGATCCAAAAGGAGTCTCATCTGAATGCTGTAAAAAGGATTTTTAGATACCTCAAAGGAAAACCAGGACTTGGTCTTTGGTATCCAAAGGATGGTGACATTACACTCTACTCATACTTAGACAGTGACTATGATGGATGTAACAGTAACAGAAAGTCAACAACTGGTGGATGTCAATTTATCAGACCAAGGCTAGTATCATGGCAGTGCAAGAAACAAACAATGTATCTGTATCCATAGCTGAGGCTGAGTATATAACTGCTTTAGCTGGTTGCTCTCAAGTCCTTTGGTTGCAAAACCAATTGCTTGACTATGGTTACAACTTCCTTCAAACTTCAGTTTACATAGACAATTCTGCTGCTATGTTTATAACTTCTAATCCTATTCAACATAATAAAACAAAACATATTAAGATAAGATATCATTTTCTGAGAGATTGCTCAGAAAAGGGTTTGACTAAGTTAGTCAAAGTGGATACAAACAATCAGCTTGCTGATTTATTCACTAAAGCATTTGATTCAGTCAGATTTAATTTCTAATTGAGTCTCTAGGCATGATTAACTTAGATTAATCAATTTGAACAAACAAAATACTGTGTGTAATGATGCTTCAACATGACTTATGCTTGGGAAATGATAGTATAATATATCTCTGCTTATTCCTGAATTCATAAATAACATTAAATCTATGCAAGTTTCTTGATATGTGAGTAGATTCATCTTGAGTGGAAACTACACTGAGTGCATGCCAAACATAATGCTAAGTGATTGTTTGTGGGAAACTTCATTTTGAGAATACAAAGTGAGTCTTATTATGATATGACCAAATCACTCATCTAAACACACTATATACCAACACCTTATAATATCTCTCTTTGCAAATCATACACCCTCTATTTTGTGTGAACAATGACCTGGGTGATGATCACCATATTGAATATCAGTTACAAAAGGTGAAAAGATCATGATCCTTATCATCCTTCTGTTTTGTGTGACCAAAGACCTGGGTTAAAGGCATCTCTGTTTTACGTGAGTAAAGACCTGGGACCTAATGATGATCATATCTAAGCTCTCAAAAGAATCTTATGTGATCAATTGTATATTAATCTAGAGCTTTTACATTATTGCATTAATGAGATGCCCAATGCATCTCAAGATAGAATTTATAACTTAAAGTACATAGTTCTTAAGTATGAAAAAGTGATGATTTGACTTGCAAAGGGAGGACAAAATCTTTGTGAATTGAATATGAAGCCCATAACAGTTATTTCCAACTCAATATAAAAACATGATAAACAACATGCCTAGTTGATACATGAGATCTTGTATGGATTTAAGTGGACAATATACTTGCAATCAGAACTTTGTTCAGGTATCAATTCAACAAAATAACTCATCAGGAAAAGGCTTAGTATTATATTATGATCCCATCATATGTGTACATATGTTTGAGAATCATCATACAGTTAACTATCACTCATGCTATTCTTCTTAGAAATTTATGATAAATGCTTACTGTCATCATTAAACACAAATTTACGGGAGTAGAATTCATGAAGTTAAGCTTATCAATCAACAGCTTTGTCTATTCATTATCAATTTGAAGGAATTGGAATCTGAGCACCAACTTAGCTCCTGGATACATGAAATCTTGTTTAAAATCATGTAATCTTTCTTGTACTAAATTATCATGAATACAAAGTCAACAATGTCCAAAAGCAATAAATGGTTTTAAGTAATGGACTTGGACCATACAAAAATATGCCATTTTAAGCATCAGTAGAAGCAACAGTGTGGAAAATTTAAATGTTTATCCGTAGATTGGTAAACTACAGATGAGCAAAGAATAATAAATATAATTTAATTTCATAGTTTGGTAATGTGTGAAAACGTAAGGTATACTTCATCAGCAGATGTCATTAAGACATCCTCAGATGATTTATTAGTGTCATACTTCAACAAAAAGATGGTGGCTAGATTGAAAGAACTTCCAGTTTTGAAGAGCTGATTACAAGTATCTAAGCCTAAGGGGGAGTATTGTTAGGTCTAGGATCAGTAGATCTAGTCCATTTTGTATAGGCTTAGTACTTGAATTAATATCTGTAATGAATAGTTGTAATTCATTATTGTGTATGGATTATATATATAGGTTAACCATTTGTATGTGTGTTGATTTATGTATGGTTGCAGGAACAAACATTATACTTGGTCAATTTCTGAAATTGACTAAGTGTAAGAAACATCTACGGATGAACATTTTGTTATTCCGTAGATATGTTTCTTACAAGTAAAATGCATCCAAAGATCTTCTGCGTGTGAACAACTAGCACTGAGGATGGAAGAACAAGATTGCTTTGGAAGAACAAAGATTGCTTCGCAAGAACAATGTACCCTTGGAAGAACAAGACTTCTGCGAAAGAAAAAAACATCTACGGAAGTCAATAAGATTGCTGCAGAAGAACAATGTACCCTTGGAAGAACAAGACTTCTGCGGAAGAACAAAACATCTACGAAAGACAATATTCCTGCGAAGTCCAAAGACTTGTATAATACAAGTGTCACAAGTCAACAAGTCAACAAGGCAGTTATGCGAATCCCAAGAAATCCGATGATTCCTTAATAGAAACAATTCAAATCCCGAGAGATCTGGTGTTTCCTTTAACAGAAACATCGTTGTCTATATAAATGGATCCTAGGTTTCAAATCATGGGCGACTTCTACAGCAACAACAATAGCAATATGACAATTCCACAACAACAAACATCATATCAAATCTCACAATCAAACCCTAGCAGCCGTCGCATCATTCATCACGAAATTTAATATCATTCATTCATTATTTGTAATCATTAACATGTTTTAATGAAATACATATTATTCAATTATTGTATTTATTTTAGTGTGTTCTTGAATCTTATTGATATTGAAAACAATTAAACCAAGCCAACGTTGATTCCGCAAATGTTGACTTGCCTTCAACCGACACTGATAATTTCTGATTGCGATCCTTGGATTCTCATGCCAGGCTATGTGTAGTGTGGAAGTCAATTATGAACTTCTGCCCAGTACCCCATTTGTTTGGGGCATAGCTGATGACACTGATCCAGATAGTGATAAAGAATGTGGTAAAGAAGGAAGAGTTAAAGAAAGTATGTGATGAACTGTAAATGAAGATAATAATGATATTATCTATGTGTACATATGTGTGATAACATGCAAAAGTAAAGAACGGTTTTAATGAAAGTAAAGTATGTTTTATTATAAAATTAGAACTCACTCAGCAACGCTGACTTTTATGTGTTTCCAGTTGGTAGGTAAAGTTGCTTAGTATGGCACGGGACGGCTACTTGGCTCCTTTGGATGACATCCATATTTATAATGCTTTTGAGTTGAAATGTAACATGTATTTGTAATTTGATAACAATGTAATATTTTTCAAAAGAATTTGTAATGAAAATGTTGTTTTATAATGTTTCCGTCACAACGATTATTTCAAGTTAAAGTAATTATATGTTTTATGAGCAATGATCGGACAACTGTAAGCGTCCCGGGAACGGGGCCTTACACCTTTGAATGGAACATGCATTCCAGAATTCCAAATGTATGCCTAACATATCATTGGGTCAACAGAGATCAAAAATACATAATTGCTATTATGTAGGAATTAAAGAACGGGATAATTGACATGATAGCCAATGGGTTGAAGTGATGCAATATTGTTTGTGATTCGGTCTGAATTCTAGGTTTTGAGCAGCCATGGAAAGATCTTTGATTTTTGGTAAGGTTTAAGAGGGTTTGCTTTTAGATGACAATTGAAGATGACAATGGTGGGAAAAACTTAGATTTTAACATTATAGATAATATATAATAGTGTTATTTTAAAAATTTTTACCATCGTAACTGTATAACTAGATGGCATGTGAAGATGGAATAGTCTTTTCAGGAAAACTACTTCAGTGCCATTATTTGTATAATAGTGTTGTTTTAAATCTTTTACCTCCATCGTCACTATTTGTATATCCATAAACATTGAAGTCAGAACTCTTAGGGTACCATAATCCTAACTTAGGTCCCCTTTAAGATAATTTAGAATTCTTGTAGCAGCCATTAGATGCGACACCTTTGGGGTAGCTTGGATCCTTGAACACATGCATGTGGTAAACATGATATCTGGTCTGCTGGTTGTAAAATTCATGAGAGATCAAATGATGGCTCTGTATTCTACTCATTTCACTCACACTCATTACTACAGTTTCAAAACCACTGTTCAAAACCCTTAAGAATGGGTTGTCTTGAAAACCCCAAGGAATAATTCATTTGTCCTTAACCTCAATGTGGATACATGTGTACCTAGTTTATATGCTTAAATGTTAAAGTCTTTCATGTCTTACATATGTGTAATTTGACGAAGTAATGAAACATAATATATGATTTGATGTTTATTTATCTTTGATTCATATGTATGACTTCTTATATAGGTTTGAGGTTGTTGTGCATAGTTCTAAGTCAATAATGATCGAGTAATGTGTTCAACCTAGTCGGATGAGTATTCATGCTGATGGTCCATACTTATGGACCATACGCATGAATACATCATGCTTATGGACCAGTCGCACGACTAAACTAGGAGACTGGATCAGTCTCATGATTGAGACATAAGATTGACTCAGTCGCACGACTGAACCTTTAGTCATGTGTATGACTCATTCGAATGATTCAATCGCACGACTGAACCATGCTAATGGTTTAGTCGTACGAATGGAAATCAGTAACTTATAAATACCACCTAATTCATGAAAAAACATATCACTTTGAGAGATACTTCGCATACACGTAAACCCTAGCCGTCCAGAGCATCCCAAACAGCCTGTCCAAGTTCATAGTTCGATCCTGATTGATTCCTACTTGTTCTTAACGTTTAGTGTAATCTTATATTGATTGGGGTATCGTTCTCACTGATTGGATCGCCAATCAAATAGAATTCCGCTCTATTTGATCCGGTATAAACGCATCCACCTACTCCTCCACAATCCATTCCCATCCCTCCTCCCATCTTCACCACATCCACCACTACCACAACCACTCACCAAGCTGGTCCCTCCACCCAATCCACATTCACTCCCAGACCTACTCTACCCATGGTTGGGTTAGAGGAGCAGCTGGCGAGCCTGAACTGGATGGTATGAAAGCTTATTGCTATTAATGATCTGAGGGCTACTCAGATCAATCAGCTGGTGGTGGTGAATGCAGGTAAAGCGAAGCAAATCGCTCAGTTGAGTGAGAAGAATGCTCAGTACAAGAGAGCATTAGGCTGAGCCCACCATGTACTGACAAGTCAAAATGAGCTGGTGTTGGCGTTGGTAAAGCGAATTGAAGAACTTGAGAAGAAGAATAAGAAGATTTGCTAAAGCTTAAGGGATCAAAGAGTGAACCGTTAAAGATCAAGGATGGTGATGATGAGGATGAAGAAGAATCTGATAAAGATGATGGTGATGATGAGGGAGTAGGAGGAAGTGGAAGAGGAAAAGAAGGTGATGATAATGACGAGGACGATCAAGAAGGTGAGGCATCTACATCAGCCTCTAATCCATCAGTTAAGAAGAGGCAGACAAAAAGAAATCAAGATCAAGGAGCCTCGTCCTCAGTTCCTCAAGCTGAAGAGACTACTGACCAAAGCAAAAGTAATGATTAGATGTTTTTGTATTTGAAACTTTTGTACTTGAATTATTTATTACATTAATGTAATTAATGATTATTGATGTTTAAATGTCTTGATTAATGATTTATGTGTGATGTGCTTAATGATTAATCAAACAGATGAAACTCAACAAACAGATTGTAACGCCCCGAATAATGTCTAAGCGAGCCAAATAATAATAATGGGCTTAGACGAGATTATTTAATGAAAATGAGATGGATATGGGTATAGATCGAGCTAACTCTTCAAGTTATGTGTTTGGCGAGTTTAAGGTCCCGGGAACGCCCTAGTATATATATAAACGGATCAGCTTGAGCAGCTCTCAACTCAAGATAATTTCAAGATACTTTTATATATTGATTCTCAACTCAAGATACAAAGACTCTTACAAGCAGATGATCTTTTTTATGAGTTACAAGGAGAACCTATATATAATACTATCTACAGCCGGATATACTTTGATACCAGCTGGGATCCTTTAGCTAAAGCCTATACTACAAGACTATAGTTAAGATATCTCAGATAAAGTCTTATCTGAGATTTGGTAGTTAGGACATGTCCCTGACTTACCTTTTGTCACCAACTAAAGATGGCAACTGTACTATAATGAAAAGGTAAACAGTGGAATAAAGTATGGTCAACAACATGGTTCTTTAGGAAGAAGCCATGCTGTATCAGAAGTCTGTAGCGGAGTGTCAGAGACCATACTTGTGTCCACTGGTTATAGCAGTGTCTTCCGAAGGTTAAATGGCTTCGGAAGAGTAAGTACTTCTGAAGCCACTTTATACTTTGGAAGAGGCTGCTTCTTCCAAGACTTGGAGACTTCTTCTGTTCATCATACTTCAGAAGTGGTCTTTACTTTATTCTTCTAAGTCTTGAACTTCGGAAGTATGCATTTGTCTTTGGAAGTAGAGTTCTGTCTTCGGAAGTTGGACTTTTCCTTTGTCTTCGGAAGAACTCTACAACCTTCGGAAGTTCCATGACAAGCTTCGGAAGCCTTTGCATGCAGCACCAATATAACTTAAGTGATCTACTTTTGGTTGCATTAGCCTTCTTCTTGATCCAACAAACTCCCCCTAGGCTGATGCTACCAAAACTTCACTTACTTCGACTTCTCAAAACATTCAGCACCAAGGAGAGAAAATATTTGTCTGTCTCTTCGTTCTTCCCTGATGTGGTGCTGAGAAGCTTGTACAGACCCTTGGTAGTCAGGAAATCCAGTCTGTCACCTTGGATAACATGTACCCTTTGTTGTTGCCCTCTGAAAAGAGTTAGTTGATGGAAACTGTAATCATATTCCCATCAAACTATAGGTTCCAATTCAGGACCTTCCACCATCTGTAGAAAGGTAGCACCTTTGTTAGGAGATCTTTCCTTGTCTTCCTGTCTTCTAAACTTCAACTCTTCTTCAATCTTTGCTTTTACAGTTAGCTCAGCCAAATGAAGACTGCTAAGATGATTCCTGACGAGTGCAACAGTTTCAAAGTTGGAGGGGTTGGAGAATGGTTTCTCTGCTAACTCAGCAATGTCAAATCTGCTGGAGTGTAACAGAGAGGTTTCATTGAGTCTGTTGACTTCACCGTTTTCTCTTTCCACAACAAAGTTGTGAGAAGGTTCATCAAACCTCCACTGGATTATCTTCCTTCTAGGAACAAGAGGCTGACTAAGAATCTTGTCCTCTTTTCTTGTATCCAGCAGAGTCACCAGTTTCCTTCTGAGCTTCTTTTCTTCCTCATTTAAAGAGTCTGAATTGAGGCCCAAAAGTCTTACAGCCTGGTCCAAAGTTCCTCTAGGCAAATCAAGGAATCTGTCTCTTGTGAGGGAACTTGAAGATCCGTCTACATAGGTAATGTTAACGGAGTCTTCTACACAGGAGACTTCGCTCAAAGTGGTGCAATTAGTGAGCTTCATTTTGATTGCCTTAAACTCCTCAAGGGAGAGATGTTGAGAAGGCTGAAGGGATTGTTTGGAGGGTGATTAGGTAGGTTTAGGTTCAGAGGTTCTGGCAAGTGTTCGGGTTGGATTATGGGAAGTTTAGGAGGTTGAGGTGAGGGAGTAGTAGTGGGTAGTGATAAGGGTTCAGGGGTGAAGGGTTTAGGTTTAATGGTGAATGGTGAGGGTAAGGGTTCAAGTTATGGTTGGGTAGAAGCAGTGAAGGTCATCCCTTTTACCCTTCTATACATCTCTTTCCTTTTCCCCAACCAGATGTCAGCTTTAATTTCACTGACAATCTGTTGGAGTGTCCTTTCAGACATAGGACCCACCTGCCTACCAGAGAAGCCATGAGCCCGAAGATAGTCCTTCATCCAGGCTTTCTCAGTAAGCTTATTAGAGGCAGTGACCCTAGCCTCTTCTTTTTTCTTCTTCTTCTCTCTGGCCTTTTCTTTTGCAGCCTTCTTCCTTTCTTTCTCCATTTGATCCTGCTCTTTGTTGTAGAGCCAGAGGATCGTGTCATCGTTGTGTGGAGAGAGTTCTTGAAAATCAAAGCCTCTGGAGAGTAGGAAGTTTATCCTGTCTCTCCTCAGCTGCAATTCATCCTCCTTCTGTTTCTTTTCCTTTTCCTCTAAGGCTAACCTGGCTTCTTCTTCAAGTCTCAGCTTGGTTGCCTTCTCCAGATCCACCACTTCTCTAATGGTAGCAAGAGTGTTTCTTCAATGGCAGCTCCCATTTCAATAAGCTGGTCAATGATCTGCTCTCTTCTTTTATTGATGACAACCTCCTAATTAGAAGCAGCTGCTTTTGTGCAGGCAGCTAGCAACTTCTCAGTTTGAAGTCTTCCTTTCTTCTTAAGTTTCTCAATCTTCTCCTCTTCTGGATCTCTTCCGCAGTCATCTTCCTTTTACCTTTATCCTTTGAAGATCCTGACTGTGGTGGTTCTTGGAGAGAGGTTTTTGATTGTGAGAGAGTCAGAGATGATGTCTGAGATGGAGGTGCAATTTGAAAGTCATCGCTGCTCATTTCAGATGCCATTTCCAGGATAGCATCTATGATGATCAGTTCCTCGAACATTTTAAACAGTCCTTCCGCAGCTTCCATTTTAGCTTTGGAAGATCCAGCTTGTTCTTTCGAGGCTTTAACTTTAGCTTCAGAACTTAAAGGAGATGCAGATTCTGTCCCAACTGTTTCAGTTGTTGGGACATCAGTTCCCATTTCCCCTTTCGAATTGAATCTTAGGTTCCATGAGGACCTTAGGTTGACCAACTTCTTCCACAGTGGTAGAACGTGCAGTCAGCCTTTGAAGTTCTTCTGCTCCAAAGTAGATCATTGCAGCATCATGGCTTGGCTGCTCAAAGGAAGATCTTAACAGAAACTTGTTGAAGAGTTTTTAGAAATTATTGAGCATCCTTGGATCAATTTGAAGAGTGACTTGAGATGTTTCAGGCACAGAGATGATGGGAGAGGAAGATGTTGAAGTGGAAGGCCGGCTCTGTGGTTCCTTGTGTCTTTGTCTTTGAACATTCTCCCCCTTTTTGGTAGCATCATCTTGAGAGCTAGACGAGCTGGAGGAGGAAGTCAGGGAGACCTAAATAGGTACATGTCTAACAAACCTCTCTGTCTGTTTCTCAGCTAGTTGAGCCTTGAGATTGTCAATCTCAATTTACTGAGTGGTAGATCTTGCCTTTAAAGTCCTAACCTAAGATTCAAGGTTAGAAACTTTAGAAAGAAGATCTTGAATGAGGAGTTGCATGCTTCCCTCATCTTCTTTCGAAGAATCACGGGGAGATAAGGTAACATACCTAGCATGTTCAGCCTCACCACCAGATGTGGTTTCTTGGCACCCTGGTTTCCCATGCTCAATGATGTCTCTTTCAGAGTCATCAAAAGGCTCGGTTGCCGTAGATTCAGTCTGAGAAATGTTACCACTGTCCGCAAGGTCCATTGAGGCACCTTCTGTAGTGGTAGCTGAATCTACATGAGTCCCCTCCACATCAGTGGGACTCACCTCAGTTGTTGGATGCTGATGAGGGCTAGAGATAAGGATTTCTCCGGGCTCTGTTGATCTTGGAGAGGGTGTTGTAGATCAACTTCATTGCCATGGAGAGATGTTATCTCTTATCAGTTTTAAATAAAAGGTCAGTAAAAGATAGGATGGTAAAACCTACTGACCCGGGACTTTGGTCAATGTCTATACGCATTGAGCCTCTGGTGGGGCTGTCCCTTGTTGGCTACTCAGGGGAGTATAGAGACTCACCCTATGGGCTTTCAGCTTGGGTTGTGGGCTCATGGGTCTGATACTGAGGAGACTCAGGACCCATATTGAGGTCAATTGTGAAGGATGGTTGGACCTCAGGCTGAGTGGGAGCCCTTTGTTCCACTCTAGCCTTTTTGAGTTGAAGAGGAGGGGCTTGTTCAATCAGAGTAGATTGAACAAGGGTTCGTTTGGGCATCTATGATAAGTGATGTGATGGGTGGAGAAGGTAGTGTTGGCATAGTGGGGGTAGTTGCTGGTGTGGGTTCATCACCTATGGGGTTAACAGGGATGTCACCAGGAGCCGTTGGCTCAGTCATACCTGGAAGAAGTGCAGTATCTCTTCCTGTGAAGTTGGTGGACACTCTCTTCAAAGTCTTGAAGATGGTCGGCCTCATCTAAGGAGCAGTCAGAGTAGTTGCACAGAAAAGCGTGCTCTGGTCTAGCTCACAGTTGATTATATGCTGGAGAAACCTGGGATACATGAAGAATGTGTCCTTCTGAAGATTTCCCATGAGGTTAGTCAGCAAAAATCTTGAATAGTTGAAGCAGAGACATTTTACCAACCCATGAACAAGGCACCCAAGTTCAAATGGGATTTGATCCCATCCTCCGGATTTATTCGACAAGCAGTCAAGGACCACGTGTAGCAGGAACTTCAATTTGTATGAGAGTTAAATTTGTAGACAGTTGACCTGTTAACGTCTCCTCCATATCCATTTGGAGATAAGATCGTCCAAGTCTGCTTTGGGGAATTCCGTTGGAGCGCCCTCATCATGAAGCTCTAAATGCTCCCTGATGAGCTGTTCAGAAATGGCCAACTCCTGGCCACAGATGCTCGATCGAATGACATGAACCCCGTTTAGGGTTTCAATCCGACCATTTGCCTAAAATTCGGACATATGGTTTGAGTAACTTGTGGGGTTAACAGTTAGAGTGGTGTAGTAGGAAGATTAGGTTAGGAAGGAGATGATATCTGAGAAGTCAGCATCTCTTAATGAATCAAGAAGTGTGACTTGGTTGTGCTGAGGGTTGAAGGCCATTGGAAAGTTGAATGGGAATGATTTGAGCTGGGTAAAGTTGAGTAGGAGAAATTTTTAGGGCTATAAAGTTTGCAAGTAAGAGAGTGAAAGTGAATAGTCGAGATTATTTAAAAGATTGTGGAGAGGCGGTAATGGGGATTAGGATAAGGTGATATGATGGTTTAGTGTATGAAATGACAGTGGCAGTAAGGTTAAAAATCAGTTAAATAATCCGACATCATTAACAAAATCTTTGCTTTTTTACAGTGTGGGGCCCAAGAAATTTACGTTACACAGTGAAATCTCTCTTCCGAGTGTAAAACATTTCCGAAGGTAACTTGTCTTCCGAAGGCAATTCTTACTTCCGAAGCCAAATCTTTGCTTCCGAAGGTTAGAGTTGCTTCCGAATAGAGAATTTGTAATTTTCGGAAGTAGATCTAATATGCAATCAATCGCTTCTTTCGAGACCAAAAATTCTTCCGAGAAGAAATTTATCCTTTGAAAAATTATGCTTCGGAAGATATGAGAGTGTCTTCCGAAGGTTAATTTCTCTTCGGAAGGAATTTACACTTAGAAAATTTCAGAGAGATTTCTTGTAACAGTGTTAAATTGTATTGACACAAGACTTACATATTAAAAGGTTTTCAAAAAAGATTAGATTAATCAATGTTTATCATCCCAATAGCTGTATGAGATACTTAAACTTTGTTCATCAAAAGCTTTGGTGAATAGATCACATATTGTTCTTTTGAATCAACTTTGATTAACTTGATTAGATTTTTCTCATGAATGTCTCTAATGAAATGATACCTGATGTCAATGTGCTTAGTCTTGGAGTGCTTCACCGGATTTTAGTAATGGAGATAGCACTGTTGTTGTCAATATGGGTAGGAGTACTCATAAAGTTGAATGCATAGTCTAACATCTGATTTTGAATCCATAGCAGTTGAGCATAGCAGCTAGCAGCAACAATGTATTCAGCTTCAGCAGTTGATGTAGAGACACAGGATTGTTTCTTGCATTGCCATGAGATGATCCTTCCACCAAGAAATTGACATCCTCCTGATGTGGATTTCTTATCAATATTGCAGCCTCCATAGTCACTGTCAGAGTATCCATAAAGATTGAAATCCTTGTTTCTGGGATACCAGAGACCTAGTTTAGGTGCTCCTTTGAGGTATCTGAGGATTCTCTTAACAGCAGCCAGGTGAGACACCTTAGGAGCAGCCTAATATCTTGCACAAATGCAAGTAGCAAACATGATATCAGGTCTACTTGCTGTAAGATACATCAGAGAACCAGTAATTGCCCTATATTGATGTTGATCAGTATCCTCCCCTTCAAGGTTAGGACAGAGATTATGATTTCTGGGTATGGGTGTCTTGGCAGGCTTGTAATCCTTCATCTCAAATCTTTCTAAGATGTCAGAGACATATTTAGATTGATTAATGAAGAACCCTTCCTTCAATTGTTTTACCTGAATTCCAAGGAAAAAGTCCATTTGCCCCATGGAGCTCATCTCAAACTTCTTCTTCATAATGCTCTCAAAGTCCTTGCACATTTGGTCATTTGAGGACCCAAATGATGTCATCGACATAGACTTGTACGAGCAAAATGTCCTTTCAAGACTTTCTAATGAAGAGAGTCTTGTCAATGGTAGCTCTAGTATAGCCATTCTTTAGAAGAAACTGAGACAGAGTCTCATACCACAGCCTAGGTGCTTGGTGCAACCCATATAGAGCTTTATCCAATTTGCACACATAGTTGGGGTGCTGTGGATCTTCAAATCCTGGAGGTTGGCATACATAGAGTTCCCTGTCTATATCCCCGTATAGAAAAGCACACTTGATATCAAGTTGGTATACTATGAAGTCCTTGGATGCAGCATAAGCAAGGAAGATCCTAACTGCCTCAAGTCTTGCAACTGGTGCGAAGACATCAGTATAATCGATTCCTTCCTCTTGAGTGTATACTTGAACCACAAGTCTTGCCTTATTCTTGATAATCAAGCCTCTATCATCTCTCTTGTTTCGGAAAACCCATATGGTGCCTATGGGTACTTGACCAGATGGTAGCGGACATAGGTTCCATACGTTCTGTCTCTTGAATTGAAGCAGATCCTCTTGCATCAATTCAATCCAGCTACTATCTTTTAAGACATCTTCTACCTTCTTGGGTTCCATCTGAGATAGAAAGCATGAGTACAGGCAGACATTCCCTTGATGAGTCTGTCCTTTTGTTCTCACACCCTCAGAGACATTCCCTATGATGTTCTCAGTTGGATGAGTGTTGTGAATCCTAAGACGAGGAATCACTTCCAATTGCAGAGATAGATCCAAGTTGGACATATTCTGCTCAAGAATTAGAACACTTTGTCCAGCTGTTGTTTCAAAGTCATTCAATGAGGACTGATTGAATGAATGAGAAACATCATCGATAGTTGGTTGTGAAGTAGTATTAATAGTTTCCTGTTCCTTCAAAATACTACCTCCTTCTGCCTAGTGTTATGGTGGATCACCTGATGAGTTTTGAGGCTCAGTAGGTGACTCACTTGTTGAAGCTTCACTATTTCTTGACTTAGTTAAACTGTCGGATCTGTGAATAGTGGAAGCTGGATGTAGTGCAGCACTTGGTGAATTTGGTCTTGGCCTGGGAAGCTCAAACAGTTGATCATTAGTAGCAGCATCGGCATCATTTTGAGCACGTATTCCAACTGAAACATTCTCACAAGAAGATTTAGAATAGTTTGGAAACAATTCTAAATCAAAGATATGATCAGGTCCATTCCCCCTAACACAAGGAGTGTGCTCATTAACAACTATATTGGATGACTCAACAAATTGTTGATTCTTAATGTTGTATACTCTGTAAGCTTTGGAACTAGAAGAGTATCCAACAAAGATAGCATCATCCGACTTTTCAGCAAATTTTGCTAAATTGTCCTTTGTGTTAAGTATGGTACACCTGCTGTTAAAGGACCTTAGAAAGCCAATGAACGGTGGCCTCTTGTTCCATAGCTCATAAGGGGTTTTTCCATGGGGCTTAACTATAAGAACTCTGTTCTGCATATAGCATGCAGTGCTAACTGCCTTTGCCCAGAATGTTAGAGGTAGCTTTGAATCAGCGAACATTGTTCGAGCAACCTCAATAAGTGTCCTATTCCTCCTCTCAGCAACACCGTTTTGTTGAGGAGTTCTGGGAGCACTATATTGTCTGGCAATCCCCTTTGAGTACAGAATGAGTCAAGAACGAAGTTCTTAAACTCAGTCCTTGATCACATCTAATTATTTTAACATTGTGATCAATTTGATTTTCTATTTTAAGAATAAAAGATTTTAATGTTTCAGCAGTTTCATCTTTAGTTCTTAAAAAGAATACCCATGTGAATCTTGTAAAATCATCAACTATCACAAGGCAATATGATTTCCTTCCAACGCTCATTATACTTGTGGGACCAAAAAGATCCACGTGCAATAAGTGCAATGGAGTAGTGATAGGGTTAACACATTTGGATTTATGAGATGTCCTATGTTGTTTCCCTTTCAGGCATGCAACACAATTGTCTTTGTAGAAAAACTCCTTTTTAGGCAAACCATGTACACATGAGCAGTGTGACTCATCACTATCAGCTATTTAAAGGATTTCTTAGTTATTTTAGCCAATTGTTCATTGTCTTGAAATTTACATGACACATACGTTTATGCCACAGTGTTGACTCATCACTATCAGCTTTGGAAAGAAAGCATGATACTTCACCATTGGGGAAGCATTGTTCATATCAAGCTTGTACATATCCCCTTTCCTGGGAGATCTAAGAAGCACCAATTCCGGAGGAATTGTCATCCCTGGTTTGAGGATAATGCACTCATGTTCTGTGAAAAGCATTTGGTGCTTTTGATCACAGAATTGAGAAACACTTAACAGGTTGTGTTCAAGCTGTTGACAAAGTTAACTTTGTCAACTGTTAACATACCATTGGATATACTCCCTCTACCAGAAATATATCCTCCGCCTCACCTCCAAACTGGACAGGACCTCCATCATAATGTTGAAATTGTTGAAGGAGATGTCTGTTCCCTGTCATGTGCCTGGAGCATCCACTATCTACAATCCATACATTGTTGTCTTGTTAAATGGATGTTCCTGCACATAAGATGAGATTTCAGTTTTGTTTGGAAACCCAAGCTTTATTGGTCTTGGGTTCTTCCAAATATAATGACATGAGTGAACCAAATGATATGCATGGGGGTTCAACAGAGGTCTTTGAGGAAGAGGTTTGGGCTGCAGCATCTTCCTTGATCTTCCAATCCACCTTTGGCTGATCTTGGAGGATGAGCTTGTTGAAGCTTTTGCAGAATGGTCTTCTTCAAAAGCTTCTTTCTTTTCAGAAGAAGTCCTCACCACCTTCTCTTCCGAAGCAGTCTTCTTCTAGGATGGTTTCAAGGGAGCTTTCTTGTTCTTCCGAACCTTAGTAACTTTTGCTTTCGAAGCCATATCCCTTCGGAAGAAGAAGTTTCTTCCGAAAGCAACTTGGCTTTGGAAACTAGCTTTCCCTTCTTCAACTCTTGAACCGTATGGAAGGGTCCAAATGTGAAACCTTCCCTGACTCCTTCTTTTCTAACATTATTTGCATAATGTGTGCTTGTGGGATTGTAGTAACAATCTTTTGCCATGTGATTTTGCAAGCCACACATGATGCATGCGATGTTAGACTTTTGGGAAAGTGAGGGTTGCTGTTTCTTGGTTTTCTTTTCTTCGTCAGCAACTTTTCCCTTTAACTTCAGATTCTTTGGTAGGACAGGAATGCTGGTATTACATTCTTTTCCTGAATCAAAATTCCCTAACACTTAGAAACCAGTTGAAACAAAGACCCCCTTCTGTTTGGGGTCCATTTTCAGTTTGGATTCAGCAACTTTCTTAGCAGTTTTCCTAGCAGCTTTAGCTCTGCTTCATCTGGCTTTGGTGGTTAGGATTTGATCATCACAGGAGGCGATGGGTTTATCTACCTGTTCCTTCCCTGTGGTGGCCACTATTGGTGCCTCATCCTTTAACTGTGGGAAGAAAGGGTTAGCAGTTGGAACCTCTTGCTCTTCAGTACCACATCTAGGCTTTCTAATAGACTCATAGGAATGTGGTGGAGCAATTTCATTGGTTCCAACCCTTCTTTGTTCTGGTAACAGAGTTTGGAATGGGAGGATGATGCAAGAATAGCTTGGAAGTTTTGCTCAGAGATAGCATGCTTCCTGGCCTGAGCCTCAGCAGTGACAAGCTGGGCTTGAGCCTCAGACAATTTGGATATCAGATCCTTGATTTGAGTCTTGTAATTGGTGTGCTCATGTTTTAAAAGAGATATAGTTTTCTCCAACTCATCAATTTTCTTTTGATAGTCAGATTCAGCTCTTTTAAAATCAGATTTTAGAATATTTAAAGACTCAATTTCAGATCTGATTTCCATATTGTAATCCTGATAGAGTTTAGCTTTAGCTATACAGGCTAGAGTGCAGAGATGTTCATATACCTGGGCATCATCTGTTCCGGCCATGAGAGCTTGAGCAAGAGTCACATCCTGTACCATGAAGCTACAGTCAACTTCTTGAGCCATTGTGGCTGTCTCAGTTGACTTCTCAGTGGGCTTTGAGGTTGAGGGATGTGTGCAGGCCTGCGGGGTTCCCGGATTGGTCTTGGGAGCCTTGCATTCCCTTGTAAAATGACCCAGTTGGTTACAGTTGTAACACTTTGCCCTGGTCTTGTCAAACCCAAACTTGCTGGTAGTTGGGTTCTGAGGGAAATGCCTTCCAGTTCTCTTAAAGAACGTCTTTGCTTTGTAAGTTAAGAGAGCCATTTGCTGGACAATGTCCACGTACTCTACGTCATCTGGGCTGAAGCACTCAAGATCATCAAAGCAGTATTGAAAATCTCCTAAGTGTCCACCTCCTGAGACAAAGGCACAACTTTCCTGGAAGGGATTGTGTTGAGCCTGTTGAGACCTTGGAGTCTCAGGATAAGTGATGTAGGGACCAGGTGAGCAGGATGGCTGCTGATAAGTTAGGAAGTGCTGAGGTTGAGAGGTTAATGAGCCTTCAGCAACCATTAAAGCGTTGCTAGCAGGAAGACTCATAGATCTGCTTGTTTGGTGGCCCTTCTTACTCTCCATCCCTAGGTGGTATCCATCAAGGATGCCATAGAGCTCAGTCATGGAAAGAGTGTTCAAGTTTTCTGTTCTCTTGATAGAGACACAGTAGAATGTCCACTCATTTGGAAGAGCACTCATGAACTTTCTGGTGAGATCTCTAAGTTCAGGAGTGATCTTTATAGACTGAAGGGAAGAGATAAGATCCATGTACCTAAAGTACTGCTGGCTGAGGGTCTCTCCAGCAATATGAGTGAAGTTCTCGAACTGCTGCTTCAGTGAGTCCTTCTTTGAGTCGTTGGAGCAAGAATACATCTGAGCAAGTGCATCAAACAATTCTTTAGCAGTCTTGCAATGCTCGAACCCCACTATAATAGAGTTTGGTATTGCAGTCATGAGAATAGTCATAGCATTGCTATCGATGTCCATCTTCTTTCTGTCTTCATCAGAATAGTCCTCGACAGCTTTTTCTATCATGGCACCATTTCCACCAGGTGAAGCCACCTTTGGCTTGTACGGTCCATTGACAATCGAGTTCCATATTTTGCTGTCTTGGTATCTAATGAAGCCTTCCATTCTTCTACTCCAAGACCTGAAGTTTTCAGGGGTGATGATTGGCGCTTTGGTCATCGTCCCCATTTCTACTTTAGATTTGTTGAGGGCCATTTGAGGGAGTGGGTGGTAGGGAGGAGTGAAAACAGGTCGATTTGGATGGTTAGATCACACAATCAAGAGCCTGAGAAGCTCTGATAGCAATTGCAGGATCGATGTTTGTCACTTAAACACAAGGTTTTATCTCAAACTCACCTAGAATCACACTCGGGTAAGAGTCAATAAGAGTTGATCACAATATGAAAAATAACTAAGAACACAGAAAGATACTTTTATATATTGATTCTCAACTCAAGATACAAAGACTCTTACAAGCACATGATCTTTTTTATGAGTTACAATGAGAACCTATATATAATACTATCTACAGCCGGATATACTTTGATACCAGCTGGGATCCTTTAGCTAAAGCCTATACTACAAGACTATAGTTAAGGTATCTCAGATAAAGTCTTATCTGAGATATGGTAGTCAGGACATGTCCCTGACTTACCTTTTGTCACCAACTAAAGATGGCAACTGTACTATCATGAAAAGGTAAATAGTGGAATAAAGTATGGTCAACAACATGGTTCTTTAGGAAGAAGCCATGCTGTATCAGAAGTCTGCAGCGGAGTGTCAGAGACCATACTTGTGTCCACTGGTTATAGTAGTGTCTTCCGAAGGTTAAATGGCTTCGGAAGAGTAAGTACTTCCGAAGCCACTTTATACTTCGGAAGAGGCTGCTTCTTCCAAGACATGGAAACTTCTTCTGTTCATCATACTTCGGAAGTGGTCTTTACTTTGTTCTTCTAAGTCTTGAACTTCGGAAGTATGCATTTGTCTTTGGAAGTAGAGTTCTGTCTTGGAAGTTGGACTTTTCCTTTGTCTTCGGAAGAACTCTACAACCTTTGGAAGTTCCATGACAAGCTTTAGAAACCTTTGCATCCAGCACCAAAATAACTTAAGTGATCTAGTTTTGGTTGCATTAGCCTTCTTCTTGATCCAATAGTAACGTATCTGCAGGCTGTGTAGTGCAACCCTTGCTTTGAAAGCTTGATTGAGGAGCTACCCACTGAGTCCAGGTGAGTTCTAGATCCCCTAATTAAAGCTTTTGAACTAGTTTGGGGCTGGAAATGCATACTAAATATACGTTTTGAAAGACCAAGATTTTAAGAGAACTTAAACAGGAATATCAAATTTTCTATAAGGAAATGTGCTATATATAAGGGTTAAAATAAAAAATTTTCGCGCTGATCTGGCAGCCCAGCCCCAGCCAGGGCCGTTGCCTCTTGGACCCCACTATGGGCTGCTACCCCTAGGACCCCACTGTCAGGGGCTTCCGCCCCCAAACCCCCGCTACCCCGCGGTAGGTCAGCTATGTTTTATGATGACTTATGCTTGTTGTGCATATGTTTATGTATGTGAGTGTATGATGCATGAGGATGATGTGTGATGGTTTATGTGATGCATGATTGGTGATGATGGGATGGGCATGATTAATATTATGTATGCATGCTGGTACGTATGATGATTGGTATGATCTTATTGGTGTTCCTGTTTATGTATGTATTTTTCCATGGCTTTGTGTTGATGGTTAATGAATGAAACGAAAAGTATTATATAACGTAAAGTGGAAAGTAATGAAAAAAGGAACATAACGATGGTATGCATGTATTAATGAACGATGAAAACTAATGAAAGTCTTGCAAGCCTTGTATGTTGGGACACGCCCCTTTGTAAGGTGTTAGTCCAACGGTGTGTGGGTTCGCTACCCGGGAGGATGCATATCGGGGTCTTTCTTTATGATTGACCATTTGTATGGAACCATTGTTGCTTGCCTTAGGTACTGTGGCCAGGAGGTGCTGTGCACCGTAATGTAAGGTCTATGATAGGCTTAGGCCCAGTACAAGGACACGGAAGGGCATAACACATGACAATGGTACACCTAAACTTTACCTTAGGTATTGTGGCCAAGAGGTGTTGTGCATCGTAATGGTAGGTCTATGATAGGCTTAGGCCCAGTACAAGGAAACTAAAGGGTAAGGTTCATGGTTTTGATGGAAAGAAAAGATGTAATGATGAACGGAAGAATGAAAGTAGGAATGTATGAACGAATGGAAGGTAAAGGATGAACGTTGAAGATAATAATGGTATTATCTATGTGTATGTATGATGTGTGATCACATGTAAAGTAAAGGATGGTTTTAATGAATGTATAGTATGTTTTATGTTAAAACTAGAACTCACTTAGCAACGCTGACTTTTTATGCATTTTTCCAGTTGGCATGTAAGCATTACTGAGGATGGCACGGGACAACGACTTGGCATATTTGGATGGCATCCGTTTGATGGAAATATGACGTTTTTGTAATGTAATGCAACTAATGATGTTTTTGTAACTAGTCAACAATGTATTATTTTACAAAAGTGATCATAATGAATTGGATGTTTTATATATTTCCGCTACAATGATTTCATTAAGTTAATGAAAATATATGTTTTATGTGCGATGATTGACCAGATGTGAGCATCCTGGGAACGTGGCCTTACATAGATGAATATGATGTTGCTCCCCTTCAGCAAGTCAAGACTCAACTTACCATGATTCTTGACTTGCAAGGGATTGTTAGAAGATCTGTGAGCTACACTTCAAACGAAGGAGAGATTATACATGATCTAACAAATGAGCAGCTCGTTGAAATATTCAGACTGAATCCTGACGAGCTTATCAAAGATGCTCCAAAAGTTGACGTTGTGAGTGATGATGAGCAAAAAGACATGGATGAAATAGAGATAGAGGATGTCACTTCAGAGCACTATCCACAATACACTAACCCAAAAGTACATGTTATCCCCAACTTGGGTGAAACGTTTGGCAGTGGTACTTTTGATAAGTAGGATGAAATGGAGAAAGAAAAAGAGAAAGAAGAAAGCACAGCCCAAGCTTCGGATGCTAATGTTGATATCAAGAAAGCTGAATGGGTAGCTTGTTTTGCAGAGATGAAAGCCCAAAGCTCACCCCAAAAGAAAAATGCCTACACCAAGCTTTATATAGTCAAACGATATTAGAAAGTGTCGGGCAAGATTATAGCATGGGATATTTTGAAGATTTGGAAGTATATGCTATTAAGAGGGAGAAAGCGATTGAGTATTTCAGATATCCTCAGGATCTGAAGACTCTTCCTTGTTTTGAGCTCAACCAACTAGCATGCTTAGATTTGTTGCATGCTAACCCAAGAAAGATGTCAGGTTGGTTTGAGGCTGCATTGAAGAAAGAATACCACACCAGGTGGGTAAACTTCAGACCTTAACAACCTAAGAGGTACATTCATAATTGTGAAGTTGATCCTATATCTGGAAAGCCTAAAGTTGTGCTGAAGTGGAGTCCTCCGCGCACAATGTCCAAGACTCCCTTACGGGAAATGCCTCAGGACTTCACTTCACACTTCAAATGGTGGTATTATGACTGGATGACAAGGGAAGCAATCATAGTTTTGAACAGAGATGGGAAAATAAAAACTATCAGGGTATTTGACCCAATGTGGCTCACTAACTTGTCGGCTGAAGATGTCTATACTTTATACAAGTGGCCACTATTCTATGACATGCAGGACATAGTACAAGCTCTTCAATTTCAACATGTTATACGGCTCTGTTTTGCATTCGAGATACATGCAGGAGTCACAAGAGAAGAGAAGTACAAGATGTTCTAAGAACATGTGAAGAATGTTAGATCATAGAGTAAACTAGGTCCAAGGGGGAGTTTGTAGATACATGTGTACCTAGTTTATGTGCTTAAATGTAAAAGTCTTTCATGTCTTACAAATGTGTAATTTGACGAAGTAATGAAATATGATATATGATTTGATGTTTATTTATCTTTGATTCATATATATGACTTCTTATATAGGTTTGATGTTGTTGTACATAGTTCTAAGTCAATAATGATTGAGTAATATGTTCAACCTAGTCGGATGAGTATTCATGCTAATGGCCCATACTTATGGACCATGCGCTTGAATACATCATGCTTATGGACCAGTCGCACGACTGCACCAGGAGACTAGATCAGTCGCATGATTGAGACATAAGATTGACTTAGTCGCACGACTGAACCTTCAGTCGTGCGTATGACTCAATCGCATGATTCAGTCGCACGACTGAACTATGCTAATAATGGTTCAGTCGTACGAATGGAAATCACTAACCTATAAATACCACCTTCGTGGAAAAACATAACACTTTGAGAGATACTTCGCATACATGTAAACCCTAGCTGTCCAAAGCGTCCCAAACAACCTGTCCAAGTTTATAGTTCGTTCCTGATTGATTCGTACTTGTTCTTAACGTTTAGTTCAATCTTTTATTGATTGGGTTATCGTTCTCACTGATTGGATCGCCAATCAAATAGGATACCGCACTATTTGATCCGGTATTAACGCAGAATCAGCTAGTACTCCGTACGCACACAGTCCTAACCTAACACTCAATTCTACTGATCCTAAGTAAGGAACATGATTACTTTCAAAAGCATCTTTTGATGAGTCATAACTATGACAAAAATGTTTTAGGACACACCAATTTCAAAAACATGAACAAACTGGTCAAAGAAAACAATGTCATTAGTATACTTGTAAAAGAATTTCATTCTGTTGACCATCATTCAACATGTCTCAAAGGGAAGCAACATAAAACTTCCCATAAGCCTAAGCTTGGGAATACAAATAATACGCCATTAAAGTTGCTTCACATGAATCTTTATAAACATTTAAAGCCTTTTTTGTGTCTTTCTTTGATGTGCTATCATCTTATTTAAGAATCATGGAGATATATATCAAGTAAACAAGTAAACTCCTAAACAAATAAATCAATTGAGTATGAGCCATAAATTTTATCTCTAAGTTAGCATATATTCATACATGTTGCATTTGTACACATTTAAATGACAGATGATACCACTTATTTGTTAGAAATGTTCAAGTGGAGAATTTGATGATCAAGACTACACTGAAACAACTTCTAACACTACTGAATTCATAAACACAAAAATAGTATGCAAAAAGGTGGAGTTATTGCCTACCAAAGAATAAAGAGTGCTATATCATTTAAACAAACTCGTGGAGATATATGACCCCAAATTGTAGTGTGTGGGACAACTGGACTAAAGATATAGGTTCGTTAGGTTTTCTCTTTTAATGATGCAATGAATTGTAGTTGTTATAAGGCAACGGAGTCATAAACAAGCATCTCCTCCTCACCTGTAACACATGTTTGTGTAATGCATTTTGAGATTGTTATATCTTACTTTCATCGAAGGATCATCAATCGAAAAATTAACATGTAGAGAATGAAAATACAAAATACATATATCTATTAATCGATAATGTAAGGTAGTTATGCTTGAGACATGAGAATCAAAACACAAACATATATATCATTCATCACACAAACTTACTTCAATAGCAATGTAGATTACAAGAGAAAAAGGCATAAAAGGTAGTAAACATAAATTTTCTTCTTTTGTTTAGATAATTTTTGAAATCATTTTGTTTTGTTTAAACAAGTGAAATCATTAGTATTATATTTTAAGAAAAAATAGGTTTTCTTCTTTTGTTTGCCACAACTAATCTTAATTTTGCTTGGATTGCACAAGCTTTGTCTCAAGTTCCTCACTTCTTCATCTTCTACTTATCCATGTAGAACATGAATTTCTTGTTTGTTGGTTATTGGTTTAGATAACGTTTTGTATAATTTGCAGTCAAGTATATGTGTTTATACAAGTGTAGACGTACCTCTTTTGCCTTAAGTTGTTGACATTGTTGGTCTTGTCTAGCCCACAAGTCTAAAAGTAACTCCTCCACCTTTGGCGCTATAGATGTTGGTGTCATCGAGTCCATAAGCCTATAATAACTCCTTCACTTCAGGTAGTGATTTTTGAGATATGAGAATCAAAACACACACATACATTTTATGGAATGAATGCATACATTCATTAATCGATAATGTGAGGTAGTTATGTTTGAGATATGAGAATCAAAACACACACACACACACATATATGATTACATTTTGATGAATGTATATATATCATTCATCACAGAAACTTACTTAATAGCAAAGTGAAATCCGAGAGAAAAAAAGCCTAAAAGTCAGTAAATATAGATTTCTTCTTTTGTTTGAATAATTATTAAGAAGCCTAAAACCATTTTGATTTGGTTTAAGAAATGAAATCATTAGTATAATATTTTCTAAACAAGTAGGTTTTCTTCTTTTGTTTGTCTAAACTATTTTTGGTTTGCTGGGATGGCACAAAATTTGTCTCAAGTTTCTCACTTCTTCATCTTCTACTTATACGTGCAAGATAGGAATTTCTCGTTTGTTGGTTCTTGGTTTAGACAATTTTTTTGTATAATTTGCAATCAAGTATATGTGTATATACAAGTGTATATGTACCTCATTCTCCTTAAGCAGCTGAAATAGTTGGTGTTGTCTAGTCCATAGGCCTCATAGTAAGTCCTCCATCTTGGGTGGCTAAAGATGTCACTATCGTTGAGTTCACAAACCTAGAATAATCTCCTCTGCTTTAGGCGACTGAAGATGCAGCTTTCGTTGAGTCCACAAGGCTAAAACAACCTCCTCTTGGAGGTGTTTCATCAGAATAATTTTCAATTTAATCTCACATGTATATATACTTGCCAATAACATATATTGTTTTTGAAACATTTACATTCTAATTCTACTCACTAGCATAGAGGCAGATACTAGTTCTTTTCACTCTCTAAGAACAAAACACCTCTATTAGCTTTATGATGGTAGTGTTATCAATCTTCTTAAACATAGGACCTCTTCTGCCTCAGGTGGCATATGATGCTGTCAAGTCCACAAAAAAGTATCCCAAAAGTCTTAGGCAACTGAAAATACCTGTGCTAATGAGTCCACAAACCTAAAAGTACCTCATCTGTAATAGGCCACTGAATATGCTATTTTAATCGAGCCCATAAGCCTAGAGATACCTCCTCCGCTTCAAGCGGCTAAAGATGCAAGTGCCGTCAAATCCATAAGCCTAGAGATACTTCATCCGCCTCAGGATGCTGAAAATTTCGGTGCTGTCAAGTTTACCAACTTATATCTCCTCCATCTCACGTGACTAAATATATTGGTGTTTTTGAATTCACAAGCCTAGAGTATCTCTTCCATGTCAAGCTGTTGAAGATAACATTGATGTTGACTCCACAAGCCTAGAAGTACTTCCTCAATCATAGGAGGCTGAATATGTCATTACCGTGTGTCCACTTACCTAGAGATACCTCCTTTGCTTCAGGGCAGTTGAAGATATTTGTGTTTTCAAGTCCATGATCATAAAGGTACTTTCTCTGCCTTAGGCAACTAAATATGTCAATGTTATTGAGTCCACAAGCCTAGAGATACCTCATCCGCCTCAAGTAGTTGAAAATGCTGGTGCTGTTAAGGTAACAATCCTAGAGTTGCGCCCTCAGCCATAGGCAACTGAATATACCGGTGCTGTTAAGTATAAAAGCCTTGAGGTACCTCCTGTTGATACATGTGTACCTAGTTTAAGAGCTTAATGTAAAATGTCTATAGGTTTGTGGTTGTTGTACATGATTCTTAGTCAATAATGATTGAGAAACATGTTCAAACTTAATCGTGTGAAGTTCTCATGTGAATGGACCATACGCATGAATAATTCATGCTAATGGACCAGTCGCACGACTGAACCAGGAGACTAGATCAGTCGCATGATTGAGACATAAGATTGGCTCAGTCGCACGACTGAACCTTCAGTCGTGCGGATGGAACAATCGTATGATTCAGTCGCACAACTGAACCATGCTAATGGTTCAGTCGTACGATTGGAAGACCCTAACCTATAAATACAACCTAATTCGTGGAAAAATGTAACAAATCAAATACCTACGCAAATATTCGTACCCTAGCCATCCAGAGACTCAAGAAAACTTGTTCCAAGTTCAAAGATCACAGTTTATCGTGTTCTAATCATTCATAATGTTTCATTAATCATTAGATTGATCTAAACTGTGTTCTCCTTGATTGGATCGCCAATCAAATAGGATTCCGCACTATTTGAGTTGGTATACGCGTAGAATCAGTTAGTACTCCATACGAAAACGGTCCTAACAAGTGGTATCAGAGCCTGGCTCTTGATTTTGCGTGTGATTCGATGTTTTGGTGTAAAAATCACGTTAAACCATCCTTTTGAGTAAAACAGTGCTTTCGACATCTCTAGATGTAAAAGCTCATGTTATTCGGCTTACTGCAGATTAGGGTTTGTGAAAAATCGTAATTTTGTGTCCAAGTACCAAAAACCTTTGAATTTTCAAATCCAGTAGCCTTAGTCGAACAATTGGCTCAATCGCAAGACTGAACTCAATCGCACCTCCCATATGCACGATTGAACTCAGTCGCCGATACATACGTACGACTGAACACCCCATTAGCATTGTCCATCTGCACTTGTTCAATCACACGATTGACTCATCCGCATTGGTTCAATCGCACAATTGATTCATTCGCATTAGTCCATCCGCACGATTGACCGAAGTGCATCTCTCCATTCGCACTAGTGAAACAGTTTTATTCTAACTCTTAAATTTTAAAGAAATAGAGATCAGTACTCCATGTTTACTATAGGTAAGGACTCGCATATCCAGAACCTATTACTTCTGGAAAATGAGATTAGGAATCACAATAAGCCACCTAAGCTTATCACGTTAGATGATTACCTATAATGGAAGCAAAGGTTTGAGATATACCTAAATGGAGTTGATCCAAATCTGTAGGAATCAATCAAGACAGGTTGTAGCATGCTGGTTGGTGCTGATGGAGTTAAACTTAACTTGGGAGGCATGACTGATAGCCAGAAGGTGAAGTACAATGCTGAGAAGAAGGTGTATGCTCTGTTGACTCAATTGATACCTAAGGATATATTCCACCAATTTTCTGAGAATAAACAGGCAAAGAAATTATAGGAGGCTCTGGAAAAACAATACGACGAGAATGCATCGTTAAAAGCTCTAAAGGCAAAGGCTTTGGAAAAGGAGTTTGATAACTTCTCATCGATGGGTAAGAAGAGCTTGGATGATGTCATAGATCAATTCTGCCATTTAATGAGTGAGCTACACACTCATGGGGTTACAACGTCAATGGAAGATAAGGTATCAAGCTTTGCCGATGGTCTGCCAGAGAAGTGGGACTCGTTTGTGTCAAATTTGAGAAAGAACAATTTACTGTCAAAATTAGACATAAACGACTTCATCCTGAAACTGAGGGAGGAGGAAGTAAGGATGAAGTACATGTCTCAGAAAGGATCTTACGATCAGAACCCATCTCTGTATAATTCAACTTGCACCTCAAAAAGCTCAGGAGCATTGATGGTCTGCGGATAGTATATATATTTGATAAAGATTTATTGCACAGATTCAGTTTTAATTGGTTGTTACTAATACTAAGCCACACACACAAAAGGAAGTGTACCTGTCGTGCGGTAATATAGTGTTGATAAGAACCGAGTATCAATCCGTGGACACACCTAGCCTACTCAACAAACTTGATGTTTGACTATCAGATTTGGTTTTTGTTAAAGAAAGTGATATTTTGTATTGGAAAGATTTTTTTAGGGTTTAAAAGTAAACAGTAATAAAGAAAGTGAAATAAGAATTGAAGCGTTTGGATTAAAATCAGGGAATAAAAGTTATCATCCTAATTAGAATCCTCTTATGTAATTGTGATGAATTGGTGAGGTGATGTGGTTATGTCAATGTTTATAAAGATGAGCGGCGTGATTTCTCGACTATCCTGCTGCCGTAGTGGCTTGATCCTGTCAGGCTGATTTTACTGCTCAGATCAAAGCCCTAGTAATGTAGGTAAATCTTTTGGGTCCTATTTGACATACGATTTCTTAAAACATAATTTAATGTTAAAAAGAGAGTTGATCAGGTTCCTTCCTAACATACCATTAATTTTTGAAAACCGTAACAATTACTGAAGTTTCCGAACTAATAAAAGGGAACCCGCAAATGATCAGAAAGTTAAAGTGATAGGATTTCTAATAACCATTTCTAGTTCATTAGCCATGGATTTATTATGAAGACCGGTTTCGCGAATGAAAGTTAATCATACGGTTTTCAACCTTGTATGACAATTACAATCACAAATCATAAAGTTATAACTTCCCGTTCAAATGTAGATGCTACCCATCAATAGTTTTCCCAAGACCACCATAACATTGACATAATACGTATCACACCATTAGTTCATCACAATTACATAAGTTTCATCCGATTAGGATGATAAATAGAGTTTAGCTCATGATGAGCTTTAAGATAACAACGGATAACAAAGAAGATAGATAAGTGATCATCGGTGAAATGGAACAATCAAACCGATAATCCATAATGGACGACGTTTAGGTGATCCCAAGCTTCTTCCAAGTGTTGTATGCACCTCCCGAGCCTCTGAATGACCTTGAAGTCTTGATTCCCGAGAGAATTCAGCAGAGTAATTCTCCCCCTAAAGCTTGCCAAAAATGGTGACCTTAGGCTTCTATTTATAGGCTTTCTGGAGTGTTTAAGCATGGCCCCGTGCCTAAAAGACACGGCCCCGTGCTAGTACAATGCTTACAAAAGTTGGTCGGCATGTACGTGTAGGTTATGTCGGGCACGACCCCGTGCTAAATGGGGCATGGCCCCGTGCTAGTGGTGGGGCACGGCCCCGTGCCTTATGGGGCACGGCCCCGTGTCTACTTTTAGGGGACAATACTTTTTGTCTTATCAGATGTCGAAGCACGGGGGTGTGTTAATTTAGCACGGGGATGTGTTTCTGGCAAGGCATGGGGGCATGCTTAATGAGGCACGGCCCCATGCTTGGAGTCCAAAGCTCAGATTGCTTCAATTTCTTGTTAAATATGCTCCTTTTGTTCATCTTGCCCTTTTAAACACCTGAAAACACAACTTAACACTTTTAAGTACATTTTCATCATTTTAAGGAAGATATTAAGGAATAATTGATGTGCTTTTGATAAGATTTTTATGTATAATTTGGAGCACATCAAGCACCACTTCAAATGGCAATCGTGTCGAGTTCAGCCGCTCCTTCCCAAGCCACTACTTCAGGATCTGACACGTCAGGGTCATCTTGCACCCAATCTTTAGCACCTGAAGTAAATGTTAAGAAGTTGAAGACCGAGAATCTCGGTAATATAACTGTAGAGGTGGCAAAGGAACATATGGATCTCCTGGAAGCAGTAGTTCATCCTATGATGGTCTAGTGCGGGGAAGATTGGAAACTGCATCTCGCTGATGAAGACTACGAGCAGGTAGATGAAACTGAACTCGAAAGAATGGATATCATATGGGCGTTTGGTAGTGCTGTCCGGAGGGCGAAGAAGTTTGTGAAAAACACGAGACAGAACTTGATAGCCACCAAAGATACTACCTTTGGTTTGATAAAACCAGTTACCTGTTTTAACTATGGAGAGAAGGGGCACTTCAAACGTGAATGTGTTAAGCCGAAGAAGACAGGTAATTGTAATCCTTCTCAACCTTCAATCGTCAAGAAAAATCCAAAAATGGTGCTACCTCTTCAAACAAGGACACTAAGGCCTTGACTGCACATGATGACGACGGGCAGATTGGACCTTTCGGTTTGTATCCCGGGAGAATGTAGCATTGCCTGTGTTGTGGGTTTGGATGACGACTCTGCAAGCAAAGATGAAATAGCAGTGGAACTTGTGATGTAATAATAATGAAGAAACGACAAATGTGGTCAATCACCTGAATGAAGAAGGTCCCAGAACAACATGTTTAGAATCACCAGCACCCGAACAATCATACTCTGCTATGATGGCTGATTCAACCGAATCTTCTCAGGTAAGTAACAAAGACCAACTTTTTGATAGTCATGCTTGTAATGAATGTAATAAATTTAGAGAAAGCATAGATTCAAAATTTGCTAGGTATTAGATCACAATGATAGCTTAGTAAATGACTTACAACTGTGCACAGAAGCAAACGGATTTTAAAACAAAATGAGCACAGTTATAAGAGAAAAATAGAACTCTTAAATAAACAACTAAGGGAAACCGAAGTTGTTGCTTTTAACAAAGCAAATGACGTAAAGTTCTATTTAAAATCCCTAGAAGAAACTAAGAAAGAAAAAGCAGTTTTGGAAGTCGAAGTAAATTCATTAAGACAAAAACTACACAGTTGGACTAGTTCCTCTCACATAGTTCGGCACTTAGTGAAAGAACATAACAACGGGGAGGGTTTGGGTTACAAAGTGCTTCCACCACCACATGAGACCTTGTTGAATGCTAAATGTAAACCAATTAATTACAACCCAATCTAGGACCATGTGGTGACCACTCCTCTAGTTAGTGATCTTGATTCCATAAGTAAACCAGTGGAATCCGTCACTAAACAGAAGGAGGCCACATTGAAGTCGAAAGGCAAAATGCCTATTGTTAATTTGGTTGAACAATTTGAAAAGGTTATGGTAAAGTCAAGTTCAAACATGTCTAATTCTGAACCCACAAAAACCAAACAAGTTAACCAATCACGTGCACCATGTCTTAGTCCAACTAAACAAAAGAGTAAAGATGTTAACAATGATCAAACAATGAGTTTTGTTAAAGAAGCTAAAACATCTAAACAAGAAGTGTCAAAACCCAAACAGACTAAAGTCACACCTGTGTCACACACTTCCCCACAAAAACCCTTCCACCAACATGTTGTAAGTAGATCATGCTACAATTGTGGAAAGTACGGACACATTGCTTCTAATTGTCCTTATTATCAGACATCAAGAAAGAAGATTGAACTTCATGACACTAAACCAAGTTCTTCTAGAAGGAGTTCTATCACTCCACCGAGAAGAATTAGTGAACATAAAGTTCAAACCGTAAGCCAGTCCTCTGTTTATCATAAATAGGCCTTACACAAAACTGGCTTACGGAAAGAAAAAGCAAGTCCAATGTCTGATAATGAGCATAAGAAGAAGAATGATTTGCCCTCTCCCTCAAATGGACAGTGGGTCGAATTCATTATGTGTGATGCCTTTGGGTCACCCAAGCCAGTTAAGGCTTGGGTCCCAAACCTAAGCTAATCATTTCCTTAAATGTGTAGGGTGTCCGCTATAATGCTTCTACAAATACCTGGATTGTTGATAGCAGAGCATCAAGGCACATGACAGGAAACCTGTCTCTCTTGTCAAATGTTAAACAAGTTAAAGGAGGACACATTTCATTTGCTGGAAATAAAGGAGGTTATATCACTGCGCAAGGGGAAGTAGGAACCAGAAAGTGAAATTTGATAAGGTAAACAATAAGTGTTATGTGTTAAAGAAGGAGTATGTAATACCAGAGGAAGTCTTAATATCAGCTTCAAGATATAATGATTTATATGTCTTGGACCTATCAAAGGCCTCCACAACCACTCATCAATTACAATGCTTTTTGTCAAAGGCAACAGAGAAAGAATCCATCTCCTGGCATAGGAGAATGGGACACATTAATCCATGAAAGATGAATAACTTGATTTAGAATGATCTAGTGCGTGGAGTAAATGTTAAGAACTTCCAATTATCGGTTTTGTGTCGCATGTAAGAAAGGAAAACAGACGAAGAAGTCTCATAAGGCAAAGAAAGTTCACTCAATTGACTTGCCTCTTGAGCTTCTTCACATGGATCTATTTGGCCCAGTTAGTACAAAGAGCATTGCAGGCGATTTGTACTGCTATGTAGTTACAGATGATTACTCAAGATTTTCTTGGGTGATGTTTCTGAAATCAAAATCAGAGACATTTGAACTATTCAAAGAGCTGGTAACTATATTAGAGTCACTCTACAAGCTTAAGGTAAGACAAGTTCGCTCAAACAACGATACTGAGTTCAGAACCAATGGATGGAGGAATTCTGCAAAGAAAATGGAATTGTGTACCGGTTCACATCCCCCAACACTCCTCAAATAAATGGGGTTGCTGAGAGAAAAGATCAAAGCTTGATAAAGATGGCCCAGACAATGCTAGCAGACTCGAACTGTCTATCCAGTTTTGGAACGAGGCAGTAGCTAACGCTTGTTACACCCTCAACCGAGTCTTAGTGGTCAAATGTCACGGTAAAACATGCTATGAGTTGCTCCAACGACGTAAACCAAATCTAGAGTGAGCCATTTGGCGCACCATGTACACACTGAAGAAAACCCAGTCAGGAAGTTCAGCGTGAAGGCTGAAGAAGGAATTTTCTGAGGATACAACATACTGAATAAGAGAGTTTACAATAACTCCACGGGTCAAGTAGAAGTGTGTTGCAACGTTGATGTACAGAGATACACACCCCCCTTGCTGGAAAAGGACCCTCATTCTTTTTCGACTATGACAGATTCTTTAAGTACTTCACACATCCTTTCTCCCATCCTTAGGATGAGTTATCGACCAAAATGATGTATGAGGTGTTAATACACCATCACTGAACCCGACTACCTCAGCGTCACAAGGTGAGTCTTCTAGTTACTTCAGGGGGAGCACTTGAGGTAAGTGACTCATTCTCTAATGATAAAGACAAAACGGCAAATGATCAGGTGGATCAGGGGGAACAGGTTCCTACTATTGCAAGTACACAAGCATCCGATGTTGATGCCTCTGACACTTCGGAACCTCACACTCCAACTGCCTCAGATACCGAACCTGCTGTTCACAATCTGGATAATGAGGTAGTTGTACCCACCACTCCTGGATCACTACTAAATGTTTATCATCCTTTGGATAATGTCATTGGAGATGTTTGATCAGGAGTACAGACAAGAAATCAGCTATACTCAATTGATTATGCCTCGGTGATGGAAAAGGGATACCTTCACGATGGTGTGTATCACTGTTTTGTGTCTTAATTCGAGCCAAAATATGTGAGTGAAGCCCTAAACGATGAGGCATGGGTGAGTGCCATGGAAGAGGAACTTCTTCATTCAAGAAGTTAGGAGTATGGGCACTGGTTGATAGACCAAAAGGTGCTAAGGTCATTGGCACCAAATGGGTCTTGAAATGCAAGAAAGATGACCAAGGGGTCATAATAAGAAACAAGGCTCGATTTGTAGTTCTAGGATTTCGACAAGTTGAGGGTATTGATTACAATGAAGTCTTTGCACCTGTGGCAAGAATGGAAGCAGTCTGTATCTTCCTAGCCTATGCATCTTACATGAAGATCAAAGTTTATCAATTAGATGTAAAGAGTGCATTCCTTCATGGTGAAATCTGGGAGACAGTGTACATCAGTCAACCTGAAGGATTTGAGGATCCGTATCATCGGGACAGAGTTTACAAACTAGATAAGGCTCTCTACGGGCTCCATCAAATCCTAAGAGCATGGTATGAGAAACTCTCAAATCATCTTGTGAAACACGGCTTTCGTAGAGGAGTGATTGACTGTACACTGTTCATCAAAGAAAAGGATCGTGACTTACTGCTAGTTCAAATCTATGTTGATGACATAATCTTCGGTTGTAAAAACAAAGCATTATGCAAAGAATTTGAAGCAGTAATAAAAGCTGAATTTGAAATGAGTGCCATTGGAGAGATGAAGTTCTTTCTTGGTTACAGGTGGATCAGACACCAAAGGGGATATTTCTAAATCAGACCAAGTATGTAGGCGATATTCTCAGTCGGTTCGATATGGAAAATGCTTCGGCAGCTGGGACTCCACCGGCTACAAACCACGATGTGGCACCCGACGAGAATGGTGATCTGGTGGATGCCACCATGTACCAAGGTATGATCTGATCTCTCATGTACCTCACTGCCTGACGACCTGATATAATGTACGTGACGTGTATTTGCTCTAGATATTAGGCAATACCGAAAGTCAACCATCTCATAGCGTCAAAAAGATATTTCGTTATCTGAAGGGTACTCCAACACTTGGGTTGTGGTATCCTAATAATGATGACTTTGAGCTTACAGCGTATAGCGATTCGGATTATGGCGGTTGCAAAATGAACTACAAGTCAACTTCAGCAGGATGTCAATTCTTTGGGAGAAGATTAGTCACGTGGCAGTGTAAGAAGCAGACATCGGTTGGTCTGTCAACTTGTGAAGCTGAATACGTTGCTGCTGCAAGCTGCTGTTCACAAATCATCTGGATTCAACAGCAACTGTGGGACTACGGTTTGAAATTCTCTAACACTCATATATTTGTTGATAATTCCGCTGCTATAGCCGTAACTAAAAATCTGGTCCAACATCCTAAGACCAAACACATCAGAATTAAATATCACTTTATCTGTGATTGTTTTGAAAATAATTTAATTGATGTTGTTAAAATTAATACGGACTTTCAACGCCCTAACCTTTACACAAAATCGTTTGATAAACCAAGATTTTTATATCTGTTAGAGGTCAACGGGGTGAAAAAGAAAAATGAAGAATGTTATAGAATGATGTAAACTAGGTCCAAGGGGGAGTTTGTTGATACATGTGTACCTAGTTTAGGATCATAATGTAAAATGTCTATCATGTCTTACATATATGTAATTGAATGGGTATGAATGAAATACAAAGTGTGGTTGATGCTTATAATGTTTAATATTTCATTGTTTATTGTGTGATAACTTATAGTGAACCAACTATATAGGTTTGTGGTTGTTGTACATTATTCTTAGTCAATAATGATTAAGAAACATGTTCAAACTTAACCGTGTGAAGTTCACATGCGAATGGACCATGCTAATGGACTATACACATGAATACTTCATGCTAATGGACCAGGCGTATGACTGAACTAGGAGACTGGATCAGTCGCACGATTGAGACATAAGATTGGCTCAGTCGCACAACTGAACTTTCAGTCGTGCGGATGGATCAATCGCATGATTCAATTGCACGACTGAACCATGCTAATGGTTCAGTCATACGATTGGAAGACCCTAACCTATAAATACCACCTAATTTGTGGAAAAACATAATAATTCGAATACCTACACACATATTCATACCCTAGCTATCTAGAGACTCAAGAAAACATATTCCAAGTTCATAGATAACAGTTAATCATGATCTAATCATTCATAACGTTTCATTAATCGTTAGATTGATCTAAACTATGTTCTCCTTGATTGGATCGGCAATCAAATAGGATTCCACACTATTTGAGTTGGTATACGCACAGAGTCAGTTAGTACTCCATACGAAAATGGTCCTAACACCTCCTCAGTCTTAGGTGGTGGGAGATGCTAGTGATGGCATGTCCAAAAGCCTAAAGGTGCATCCTCTATGTTAGGCGGCTGAAGATATTGATTGTGAGTCCACAAGCCTAAGGTTCTCCTCCATCGTAGGTTACTGAATATGTCATTGCTGTGTGTCCATAAGCCTAGAGTTACATCTTCTACCTCAGGCGATTAAGATGTCGTGCTGTTGAGTCCATAAGCATAAAAATACCTCTCCAGTCTAAGGCGGTTGAAGATGTCGGTGTTGTAAAGTCCACAAGCCTAGAGATACCTTCTCTGCCTCATGACATTGAAAATGTCAGTGTTGTCAACTACACAAGCCTTGAGCTACCTCTTCCACCTTATGCTAAAGATGCTAGTGCTGTCGAGTACACAAGCATTGAGGTACCTCTTCCGGTTTAGGTGGCTGAAGATGCCGGTGTTATCGAGTAAACGGTCCTAGAGGTACCTTCTTTGCCTCAAGTAGTTGGAGATGTTGGTACGACTATGCACAAGCCAAGAGGCTCCTCTTCTTATGCTAATGATACCAAGTCCACAAGCCTAGATGTGCCTCTTCTTCCTCAAATGGCTGAAGGTGATAGTATTGTCTACAAAAGCGTAGATGTATAACTTTCACTTCAGGAGGATAAAGATGTTTAGTGTTGTCGAGTCCACAAATGTAGAGGTAACTCCTCTGGCATAAGGAGCTGATTATGTAGGTGTTGTCGAGTGCCCATGTGTAGGCGTACCTCTTCCATCTCAGGCGGTGGAAGATGGCAGTGTTGTGGATTCCATAAGTCAAAAAGTAACTCCTCAGCCTTAGGTGGTTGAAGATGTTGGTGCTTTCAATCTACAAGGCTATAACTACTGCCTACAACTAATGAGGTTGAAGATGCTGGTGCTATCGAATCCACAAGCCTAAAAACCCTCTTTCTCTCGGAGGGTTCTATCAAAGTAACTTTCAATAAAATCATATATGCATATATAATTCACAAATAAAATATATATATTTTTGAAATTTACACATTGTAATTTTAGTCATCAAAATAGAGGCACATGCTAGTTCTTTTCATTCGTTGTGGCAAAAAACACCACTCTTTGCTTGATAATGGTAGTGCTACTGAATTCCTAACCATAGGACCTCCTTCACTTATGAAGAATGATGATACTATTTTGGTTGAGTAAACATGACTAGATGTACCTCCTCTGCTTTAGGAGGCTGAAGATGCTGATGTTGTCAAGTTCATAAGCTAGAAAGTATCTCTTCCACCTCAGCGGTAGAATGTCTTTGCTACAGAGGTCACACGTGTATAGGTACCTTATCCCTTTCAAGAGACTACAAATGCAGTTTGCCAAGTCCACATGCCTAGAGGTGCCTCCTCTGCATTAGGTGACTGAAGTTACTAGTTTTATTAAGTCTATAAGCATATAGGTACCTTCTACTCCTCAAGCGGCTGGAGATACCGATGTTGTCGAGTCAACAAACCAACAGGTACCTCTTTCGCCTTATGATCACATTGATTCTCAATCTTTAAGATGAAATTATTCAGAGTCTCAAGGGTCTCATCGTTAGTTCTAAGAAAGAAAACCCAAGTGAATCTTGTAAAGTTATCTGTGATCACCAAACAATAAGTGGTCCTTCCTAGACTTATTACACTGGTTGGGCCAAAAAGATCCATATGTAATAAGTGTAGGGATTAATGATGGAATTTCTTTCCTTTGGCTTGTGAGATACCTTGTGTTGCTTCCCCTTCAGGAATGCAACATAGTAGTCATCACTTGTAAACTCTTTTTTTCGTATTCCAGTTACCAAATCATCATTAATTAATTTATTCATGTTTTTTAAATTTACATGGCATATTCTCTTATGCTAGAGGATAGACTCATCATTATTTGCTTTAGACAGAGAGCATGAAACTTCTCCTGAGGGAGATGTTTCTTGCAAATCCATCATGTACATGTTCCCTTTCCTGGGGGCTCTAAGCAGGATGTGCTCATGAGGAATGACCAACCTGGTCCTGAGAACAATTCACTCATGCTCAATGAAGAGCATGTTATGACTCTGATCACAAATTTGAGATACATTCAAAAGATTGTATCCAAGCTCCTTGACAAAGTTACCTTCTCAATGCTAAGCTTACCATTTGTGACCTTGCCCCTTCCTCTAATGTAACCTCCTACATCTACTCCAAAAGCAACTGGTCCTTCATGAATTCTTTCAAACTTTTGGAGTAGTGACCTATTGCATGTCATGTGCCTGCAACAACCATTGTCAATGATCCATACATTTCTATTTGTGTTGAGTTGTTCCTGCATATAAGAGATTGTTACTTACATTTGGAAATCCAATCCTCATTGGTCTTGGGCTCATCAAAAGAAGTTGAAGACAATGCAAGAGTAATTGATCCTATAATCATGCTAGAAGGATCATTTGCCGATGTTGATGAAGAACTTTCAGCCACTTGGTCTTTCTTTGACTTCCATACCACCTTTGGAAGCTTAGACTTGACCTTCAATACTTCGGAAGTTTTGATGACTTCGGAAGTTTTGATGACTGGACCTTTAGAAGATCTTGCTTTCACTGTAGCAGGCTTCAGTGCTTCGGAAGTATTCCTTTCTTCCGAGACCAAATTTTCTTCCAAAGGCAAGTTTCCACTTGTCTTCTTCTTCACTTTGGAGCTTCCGAAGGAAACATATTTTCCTTCCGAAGCTTGCTTCTTCTTCTCCAAACTCTTAGAAGTTTCTTTCTTCGTCATGTGGAGAGTACTCATTGGATTGGAAACACAATCCTTAGCAAGATAAGAGGTGCTCCCACACATAACAAATCCACTTCTTCCTACTAGGAGTTTTCTTTTGTGAACAAGACTGAACTTGATCATTTTCCTTCTCCATCTTCATCTTTGTAGAGGTTGTGGTAATTCTTGTTGGGATAGAACTACCTTTAGAGCTGGATGGTTCAGGTTGTACAACAGTGGTGCATAGCTAATCAGCCTTTTTCTTGATGATAGGATGATTTAGACATGAACCAAAACTCTTGTTGATAGAGTTCAAGTTGGTGTCTTTAGCGTTCGCCACTTCAAATCCTATAGAGATGAAGACTTGTTTCTATGCAGAGAAGGTGGCCTTGATCTCTTGAGCCTTCTTGGACTTTCTTTGGCCTTTCTGATCAGGTTCTTTCTCCTTGACTTGGTCATCCCAACAGCTTTGCTCTCCTCAGAGGGATGGTGACCCTTCTTAGAATGCTCATCTTCACTCTTCTCACAGCTGTTCTCCACCATCTCCTCTTCATCCTTTTCAGTCACAGGATCTATGAGTGGAAGCTTATCTTCACAAGTTCCACACCTAGGAGATCTTACAAACAAGATTGTGTGTGGAGGATCTATCTCACAAGATCCCAGTCCTTGCTTATTTTGATAAAAAACTTGAAGATCAAGTATAGGTTAGACTTACTTTAGACTAGATTTTGTTTATATTACTTTGTAATAGGTTTAATGTTAGTTTACTTTTATATGTTGTTTATTCTGCTTAGTTTTGTGGTCCAGCAAAACTATGAGCGAAACTATAGTTTCGCTCATAGTCAGCTGTTTTAGTTCACCTGGCGAAACTGTTTTTTGCCAGGCGAAATGATAGTTTCGACAGCATATTTTCGCTTCCAGTGAAACTTCCTGTGAAACTAAGACTGCTATATATAGATTTGATCATTTCCATTGTTGGGTGATCTGGCAAAATCCTAATCGTTTATCATTATTGCAAGTAACCTTTTAAGCAGTCATTTCACAGAAATATTATTGTGCTTTGTTATTATTGAGTATGTTGATCGTCATTACCATACTTTGATTCATTTATGATTGTTCTCAATCTTCTACATCTTGTTTTTATTGTTTATTTGATATTGAACGATTTAACACCTCCTTTGTACTGCAAATCGATCTAATGGACCAACAATATGGTATCAGAGCCTTAGTGCTCATGATTTGTTGAGGTTTTGGTGTTTTTGTTCAATATCAAGTTTTCATCAATTTTAGATCTAAATTCGAGTGTATTTGATATGGAATTTGCTTGAATTTTGTTGGTTTTTGGTTGGGGAAGCTATGTTAATCATCAGATCTCAAATCCTTTGAGTTTTTGATAATTTTAGATTGATTTCGTATTGAAAAAGCTTTTTAGCTTCTTCCAGCGAAATTATTCGTTCATCCAGCGAAACTATTTGCTCTTCTAGCGAAACTACATTGGTTATCATCTTTGAAGTTGTTTATAGTTGTTCTGCAAAACTAGTTTCATTGAATGAAAGTTCAACAGTGCTTGTGGGTGTTCTACAAGGGAAGTTGCTGCCCAAAGTACATTTGAATGAAAGTTCAAGTTTGTTTTGTGTGAGTGTCGGTGAAACTAAACTATTTCATACATCTGGCTAGCGAAACTGCTGCCAAAGTTGCCTGCGAAACTATGGCAACTCAGCTAAACTAGTCTTCCATGCAAAATTGTATTTGAATTTACCAAATCTTCTGTGAAATTAATCCTTTCCAAGCAAAATTAGTATGCCAAAGATGACCTCCCTCACCCTTGTTGATCTTGAAAGTGTAGCTTCCAACAGACCTCCAAGACTCATAAACGGAGATCATTTCAAGGATTGGAAGAGATGTCTCAAAGCCTTCTTTTTTTATACTGACCACATTCAATGGGAATCTACCATTTCTCGTCCTCATATACCAACTGTCACTGTTGGTGATGTTGTATCCCAAAACAAGGACCTGTCCACATTCAACGAAAAGGACTTGAAGCTGATTGATTAAGACAAGAAAGCTTTGGAGCATTAACTCTTTGTCTATTACCCGTCATCTACAATCAATTCAAATGTGCATAAGAATGCTAAGTCTATCTTCGACGCTTTGTGTGAGTTCTATGATAGAAATGATGAGTTGGTAAACGACAAGAGTGTTCAAGCTGAGAAGAAAGTCAACTCCTTTGTGGGATACAAGAAAGAGAGCCTCACAGATCTTATTAATCATTTTCTAACAGTATCAGGCACACTGAAGAAATACGATGAAAAACTTTCCAATAGTGAACAAGTCAACAGGTTGCTAGATGTCTCCCACCTCAATGGAGCCTACAGATGAGAATGCTAAAACAAGAAAGAGGTTTTACTGATTACAAGCTTATGGACATCATTAATAAGCTTAAATCCTATGAGTTAGACATGAAGAGAAGGGAATTCAACCAAACCATGATGCCTACATCTAGTTTCACACAAAATGCTGCATATTGTCTTCCGCTGCAAGCTCTTCTATGTAGACATCTCGTCAAGGAGGAGTGAATACTGGTAATTTTTATAGAGGTTGTGGTAGTGTTGGGAGAGATCAAGCTAATTCTAATGAAAATGTTGAAAGTTCAGTTCCATCCGAGACATTGGCTCTTTTTGGTATGTTTGTTTAGAGCTATAAAGCCTTAGTGGCGGGGGAGTTGAAAAGGATGACGATGGAGGATATGTATCAGTGGACCCTGATGATTTGGAAATGACTGACATTCAATGGGAAATGGCAATGCTAACACTTCCAGCCCGGAGATTCATGGAGCGCATTGGGAGAAAGAATTTTGGAGGTCAAAGCTCTAACTCAAAACTGGGATTTGATAAGTCCAAGCTGAGGTTTTTTAATTGCAAACAGCTCGGACATTTCAAATGTGAATGTGCATTACCAATCGTCACTAATTCTAGTAATACAAGAGTTGCACGATTAACTATAAATGGGGAAAAGGAGGATATGAGTCACAAAAAGAAGACTGCTTTGATTTCAAACTTTCATTGGAGTGTGAAGTCAAAGAGATGAGAGAAGAGATTAATCAAGCTCTGGTGGCTGAAATTGTGAAAGCAAAGGGAAAGATAGTTTGTGAAGATGATTTGATCCGTTTGAAGATCTTAGAAGTGAAGCTGAGGAGTCGGTAAAGGTGAAAGAGGATGAGAGGGTGAAAGAAGTTATATCTAAGGAATTAAGAAAGGAAGGAAGTCAATCCACTGAGCATGAAAAAGTAAATGATGATGCTGCTAACACTGTTGAGGAAAGCAAGTTGAGTACTCCGGTGTGCCAATGTGAGAAGGCCTTAGAGCAGAAAAGGTGGTGATGGGACTTCCATATGAGGTAATTCAGGATATGTGTTCGTCTGCATGTAAAATCAGGTTATTTTGAGTTTACAAAGCTAATCGTTATTAGATTATGAGAAAGATTTAAAACAAATTAATGAGGAACTTAAAATAACGAGTCTATATATTTTGTTTAATTAAATGAGGCTTTAAAAGAGAATGATCATCTAAAATGAATAGTTTTGGAAAGAAATGTTGAGATTAATACTTTGATTGAAAGGGTTGCACTTACTGAATTTGAAACAAGCAAACTTCAGTCAAAGCTAGATAAATGGACAATATTGGAATGAAACATGATGATCCATGTAAGTGTCAACAGGGGGCTAGGATTAAACGGGATTGGGATATGAAAATGCTAAGGTTTATCCTCCTCCTAGTACTAACTGTTATTCTCCTATGCTTGTTCCTCATCCTTCTAATAATTTTATCAAAACAGATACCAATAGTATGTCTAAAGGTTTAGAAGGTGTAAATCCTAAGCATGTTCGTGAGGACTACGATTATGGACCGACTAGGGGACTTGGATGCACTAGTCTTAGTACACCTGAATCTCAGCATTCTATCTTATATCATAAACCTAGTTTAAATTCTATTTTTGTGTTCCAGTGAATCTGTAATTGACATTGTCTCATCGTGTTCTCATGATATTTCTATTTTCTCTTCAAATTATGTGGATTGTAATGATGCCTACTATTTCTGATTTTGTTAATAGTATGAATGATTCCACCGCAAAGAGTAACAAGAAACATAAAACTAATTGTTTTGACAAATTCTTTTCTCATCCTATTCCATCTTTTACCCCATCAAATTTCTTCATCAAACGAAAGGATATCAACTTCATCTGAAGCTAGTACAAGTGGTACAAGTACTACTTGTACTTCAAATGACAATTCATCTTCTTTTGTAAATAACCATTCTTCTTCAAATAAATACAAACCTCAAGGCATGTATGAGACATACAGTAATGTAGATACTAATGTGTCTGAATGTGATGAGGAAATACATATTGATCAAATTCCTACCTCATCACATAACAGACCTAGATTAAAACCACACTGTTTTAGGTGTGGTCAAGATGATCATGTAGTTAACCATTGTCCGGAACTACATCATAGACATGTTGATAGGAATCATTTGGAATAGATTGACAAAATTAGTTAATAATTTCTTTTGTAAAAAATTTGTATCTCCTAAACCCAAAGTTGTTCAAACTTAGGTTCCCATCTCACCTGGTTAACCTGTTCTTTGATATTATTTGCAAGAGTCATCCACTAAAGTTGTAAATAGTGTATGGCATATGGATAGTGGATGTTCTAGACATATGACGGGGCTTAATGATTGTTGACAAATTGTTGTATAATAAATGGAGGCTATGTGGAATTGCTGGTGACAAGAAAGGAGGAAAAATGATTGGTCAAGGAGAAGTTTCCAATGGCTCTCTAACCTTAGAGAAAGTCAATTATGTACCTGAGATTGCATTTAATCCATTGAGAGTCTCTCATATTTGTGATAAAGACATTCTGGTCTTGTTTAAGTCCAATGAATGTCTCTTTTTAACATCTAAGATTGATATTCCAGAAAATATGGTACTCATGCGGGCTCCACGAAAGAATGATACATATCTTATTGATATGGGTTCAAGGGAGTCAAAGTCTACCATTACCTGTCTCTTGTCCAAAGCTTCCACTTCTGATTCTCTCTTATGGCATCACAGATTGGGCCACGTTAACTTCAAAATTATAAACAAATTAGTTAAAAACAATCTCGTTAGTGGACTTCCTTTAGAAGATTCTTCTGTGAGTGAAAAATGTCAAAGGCAAATAACATAAGAAACCACATTAGCCAAAACTTGAAAATAGCATAACTAATCCTGTCGAGTTGTTACACACTAATTTGTTTGGCCCAATCAGTGTTAAATAAATTGCTAAAAAATCTTTCTGTCTTGTCATAATAGATGATTTTTCAAGGTATTCTTAGGTAAGATTTCTAGCTCACAAGGCAAAGGTTGCTGAGGAGTTACAGAAGTTAATACTTTCAACCGCAAAGATAAGCAAGAGAAAGGTCTTGGCGATAAGAAGTGACAACGACACTGAATTCAGAAATCAGATCTTTGATTCGTTCTATACTGCAAAGGGAATTTTAAGACAATTCAGTGCTGCGAGGATGCCTTAAAAGAATGGTGTGGCTGAACAAAAGAATCACACCCTTATTGAAGCTACCCATACAATGCTTATTGAATCCTCCTTACCCATTATCTTTTGGGCTGAAGCAATGAATTGTGCTTCATGTGTTTTGAATAGGGTATTGAGAGTTAAAGATAAAATGGAGAATCCTTATGAATTATTTCATAAGAGAAAGTTGTTAATTGATTTCTTTCAACCATTTGGCTGCTCGTGCACTTTATTGAATACTCAGGCACAAAAGATGAAGTTTGGTGCCGTGTTTGATGAATGTTACTTTGTCGGATATTCTTCTTCTCAAAAAGCGTATCAAGTATATAACAAGAGAACACATATTGTTCAAGATTCTTTCAATATTGATTGGCAGGAATTTAATTTCTCTGATGTTCGATCTGAACCTGCATGGTTCTTTGACTCTGATACGGTGTTTAACTCTTTTAATCTTCTAGTTGTGATGATGATGTGTCTATTTCTAGTGTTCAAACAAATATCATTCTTCCAACCCGTACCTGTCGTACCTCAAGTCTTCCTTACTACATCTGCCACCAATGCTATATCAGTTGATATTGCATCTTCATCATCTGACCTTTCACCCCCACCTTCTTCTGCATGACTTCCCTCCACACCTATATTTGCCTTATTTTTGCCGTATCACCTATCTCTCAAATTTACTTTACCTTACCATCAACATCAGCTTCATCTATTCTTCAACAACCAATTAGCCAACCACTTTCAACTATCCTACCCATGCCCTCTCAAAACTTTGAAAGATCATCCACATGATAACATCATAGGCTCTATTACCGATGGAGTTTGGATGCGGAGTAAATCTAGATTGATTATTGTTTGTCTATTCTCTTGTTTTATATCTCAAATCATCCCAAGAATGTTCATGCGGCTCTTCAGGACCCTTGCTGGGTTGAATCGATGCAATTAGAGCTACGATAGTTCCAGAAACTCAAGGTATGGACCATGGTCGACCTTCCACCAAACAAATGTCCAATTGGCACAAAATGGGTGTTCAAAATCAAGCCAGATGACCATGGCATTGTGGTAAGGAACAAGTACCGATTGGTGGTACAAGGCTTTGCTCAAGAAGAAGGGATTGACTCTTTGTGGTCTTCATCAAACACTACGGATTTGGTATAAGACACTAACACAATATCTCTTAAGTAATGGTTTCTCTTGTCGCACCATTGATGTGACTTTATTCAAGAGGCAAGTGGATGGTGAAATGCTGATTGTTCAAGTTTATGTCGATGATATTATCTTCGGTTCCACCAATCCACAATTGTGTCGGGATTTTGAGGAGGTGATGCGTACTCACTTTGAAATGAACATGATGGAGGAGATATGCTTTTTCCTTGGGCTGCAAGTCGAACAAAAGCTAGAGGGAATTCTCATTCATTAGGAAAATTATGTTAATGAAATTTTGAAGAAATTGAAGATGGACGAAGCCTCTCCTGAAATGACTCCATTTACTACTCAAACGTGTCTCACTTCTGACAACAACAAGACACCTGTTGATCCTCATCTTTACAGATCCATGATTGGTTCCCTTATTTATCTTATAGCAAGTCGTCCAGACATCAACTTGTGAAGTCGCTGGATCGGTAAACATCCGAGCATGATCTTGACGGAAGGATAAACAACAGCACAAACCAAAAGTCAAACAATAACACGAACTATAATTGAATGGTTTCATTGATAAAACCTAACGATTACAAGTTCGTTACAACATAAGAATCAAGACTCTTGGCAAGGGGAAGATCGAGCATGATCTCCCCTTTCATCCGGCAGCCCTAGGCTCCGGGCAGACTTCCTCTCAATCCTTCCTTTTCTCTACACATTAAAACTGGTATATATAGGCCTCGGCCATGTCAGATGCGACTGGGCCCATTCGTGCGATTGGACCATGCGTATGGTCCATCGTACGACTGGACCATGCGTATGGTTCAATCGTACGACTGGACCATTCTTATGGTTCAGCCTTACGAATGTCCCAATCGCATCTCTCAGTCGCACGGCTGCTCCATTAGCATGGCTCAGTCGTACGATGAGTCTCATTCGCATATGCTCCTACGAATGACCCAGTTTCATGTGTTTACAACAAATCAGGTGTATTACATTAAGCCTAGACTATTCGACAAGCGACGGACACACTATATATGACTATATATGCTCCAACAAATTCCCCCTTGTACGTTGCTTGCTAATAGTAGATAACACCTCTTACAAGCTTCAGTCAATCTTTGCTCTGGTTGCCAATAGAATCAAACGAAAACCATTTTAGCCAACATTGCCGATCCGTCAGGTTACTACCACATCCCTGAAAATGAATTTAGGCACAATAGCTTTCGTTTACTTTGCAGAACACCATCACAACAACAAGATTCCCCATATGACTGATTTTTCCAGATAATGATACGAACAGTTTTCCATTGCTTCAATCTTCACACAGGCTAACCTGATTAACATCACCACCTGCAGAAATTCCCCCTCACATTCAGCATATCCCAATATATAGACATTGTGCTCTCCTTGCGTCTTGACACGGTGTATTGGGCAAAAGGTTGAAGGTTCTAATCCACAGCTGACAACATCAACCAAATCAGCACGCACGAAGATTCATCATCAGAAACCGGTTCACATCATCACTTTTTGATTGCGTCTTCACTTTCTATATACAAGGATTCCCCCTAAGAAGCATAATCCATTCTGTGCGGATAAATATAACTTGATTGGCCCATAAGTAGTCAGATGCTCCTGACTACCCCCACAAAATCAGCAACAACTGCTGACATCTTCTATTCTCTCTTTCGTGTTCCAATTACATTCACCTATTCTGGAAATCCGATGAATAATGGGGTACACATCGAACTTATTTGACAAACGAACCTCTGGGTGAATATGCTTTTCTCATCTTCAAATCCGTGCAAGAAGCTGTTCCAGACTCTTTTTTTTTTTTTGGTCTAGAACAAATGCGAACGAGTCAACGCGGATGGCTCATTCGTGCGATTGAACATACGACTAGTCTAGTCGCACGACTGAACATACGACTGGTCCAGTCGTACGAATGGCTAATTCACATGGTCCAGTCGTACGAATGGTCCATTCGCATGGCCCAGTCGTACGAATGGTCCATTCGCATGGCCTAGTCGCATGAACGGGTCTGCACGCAGATTTTCAGATCTGCAGCCGCCAGGGCTGCCCAAAACCCTAATCTGACGAATTCAACATGAACCGAAACAAAGTAGACATCATCAGATTCGAAAGGGTGACAGGAACGTGGTTTCGAATTCGATTTCAACATAGAAGCAACACACGTAACAAGATCTGAGCAAAACACGAAGAACATGAAGTGGGTTTAACATCAAGATCTGAAATTCAATCCAGAAATCAAGAGCTCGGGTTGCTAGAATGATTGTTAGATCATTCCAGCAGTAACCGGCTCTGATACCAATTGTGAAGTCGCAGGATCAGTAAACATCCGAGCATGATCTTGACGAAAGGATAAACAACAGCACGAACCAAAAGTCAAACAATAACATGAACTATAATTGAATGGTTTCATTGATAAAACCTAACGATTACAAGTTCGTTACAACATAAGAATCAAGACTCTTGGCAAGGGGAAGATCGAGCATGATCTCCCCTTTCATCCGGCAGCCCTAGGCTCGGGCAGACTTCCTCTCAATCCTTCCTTTTCTCTACACATTAAAACTGGTATATATAGGCCTCGGCCCATGTCAGATGCGACTGGGCCCATTCGTGCGATTGGACCATGCGTATGGTCCAATCGTACGACTGGATCATGCGTATGGTTCAATCGTACGACTGGACCATTCTTATGGTTCAGTCATACGAATGTCCCAATCGCATCTCGCAGTCGCACGGCTGGTCCATTAGCATGGCTCAGTCGTACGACTGAGTCTCATTCGCATATGCTCCTACGAATGACCCAGTTTCATGTGTTTACAACATATCAGGTGTATACATTAAGCCTAGACTATTCGACAAGCGACGGACACACTATATATGACTATATATGCTCCAACACAACTTTACTATAGGATATTGTGCTTGATACGAATCAGCCCCAAAAGAATCTCATGCAAAGGCTGTAAAAAGAATATTTTGCTATCTTAAAGGGCTCTTCTTGTCAGGTCTTTGGTATCCTTATGATGGGAATTTTGATTTACATGCCTATTCTGATAGTGATTATAATGGTTGAAGGTTAAACAGAAAGTCGGTTATCGGAGGCTGTCAATACTTGGGTAATTGTCTGGTTTCATCACAAAGCAAGTAACAGACCATTGTTTATCTCTCTACGAGAGAAGTAGAATACATTGTTGCTTCCGGCTATGGCTCACAAGTGCTATGGATACAACACCAGATGCTTGACTATGGGATCAACTTTCTTCATACGTCGTTATTCTGTGACAATGAAGCAACCATTGGCATTGCCAAGAACCCTATTCATCATTCTTGAACCAAGCACATTGAGACATTTATTGATGCGATCCTTGATGCTCAGGAAAAGGGTTTTATTGATATTATTCCAATTGACACAAAAAATCAAAAAAACGATCTTTTCACTAAAGTATTTGATAAACCTCGTTTTTATGAATTGATCGCTATGTTAGGTTTAATATCATTTTAAAACTGTTTTTAAAACACTTTTATGTATACATTGTTTATATTTCTCCTTTTAGTTTTTTTCTTTCTTTCGGTTTTTATTCTGTTTGCTCCATTATTCTTCATCAAATAGTTTTTACTTTAATTTATTTAAATAAAAAATTCTATATCTTGCTTGTTTGTAGAAATTTCAGGGGAGAATGTATTCATTGTTCTTCTTGTCTTTCTTTGTAAAATAAAATGAGAAGCCTCGATGATGTAAAGGAAGCTGGTAGTATTGTGTGGAATTTGCTTGATAGGTTTAGCTAGAAAGCGAAATAAATAGTAAACTTGTAGCTTAATTAATAGAGCAAGAAACTGAATGATTCAAATAATCCCCTTGATATTTTTGGTCTTCTCAAAGATTCAAGTCCTTGTTCAAAAAGGGTTGAGAAGATGACATCTCTGTCTTGAGTTATTCTTATCTAAAGTGACTTTGTGTCAAACCTTTCACCCTATCTAAAAGAGCTATATGCTTTTTCATATATGTATCTTTGCTATTCGTCTTGGTGCTTATCTCCTCTACTATGTGTGAACATTGACTTGGAGTGATGATCTCCTCTGATGTACGATAGTACTGACCTAGAGCTCTCATCGGCATAATATGATGATCTTCTTTGTTATACGTAAGTATAGACTTGAACCTCTCATCTACGAGACTCAATTGATAAACTCCTTTGTTATAACTAAGTATAGACTTGGAGCTCTCATCATTTGATGTTTATAAGGGATTTGCTTCTTATGAAATATGTCCTTTGATTGAGAGGAAGAGTCATGCAGAGTGTGTCAATTGTTTAATACATCACGTGGATAGGATAAGTTTCTTTGCCAAATGTTTGTGGCGATTGGGTCATTCTATGTTTTCTTTAAAAGAATCGAAACATGATAACAGTAACTATGGTGCACTTGTTTAAACAAATAAGGCTTGGACATAAAAGGGCGAATATATCAACAATTCCACCAAACTTTGACTCTCTAAAAGATCTTTTCAGCTTCTCATTCATATCCTTTTATTTGGTTTAATTTTCTTTAAACAAAATTTTAAAGCGCCAAAAACTATAAAATTTTCTAAAATAGTAGGTAACAAAAGTAGTTAAAAGGAAAGAAAAATGTTTTATAGCAATGGTGTTATGCTGCAGGGGAGAGAAGGCAAACATAGCAAAACTAATTTTTGCATGCAAGGATGAGGATATTATGTTCTTGAAGGTCTCTTCTTCAAGAGCACATTTTACTTCCTTGGCTTTGCTGATCACAAGCTCAATTGGCATTCAGTTAACTTAGTGATGAGGTCTTTGATTTGAGTCCTTGTGTTTGTGTGCTCATGTTTAAAAGTTGAAAATGGTTTTCTCCAAGTCCACTATCTTTAGTTTATAATTATTTTCAGCTCTTTTAAAATCAACTTTTAAGATGTTTAAGGACTCAAGATCAAATCTCATTTCTAAGTTATAGGACCTGTATCTATTGACTTTAGTAAGGCATTCAGGAGTACACAAATGTTCCAATACCTTGGCTTCATCGTGGTCTATCATGAGTGCTTGGTTTGGAGATTCATCTTCAACTTGAAAGTTCCAGTCAAAGGCTCATTCTTCAATAGCAACTGCAGCTTGCTGCTTTGGGTTCTGATTTGGGGAGCTTTTTCAGTGTAGTTTAGTCTGGTTTATGTTTGGCCAGTATTTGAAGAGCCATCTGCTAAACTATCTCCATGTATATTAGGTCATCTGGATGGATACAGTCTAGGTCTTCAAGGGTGAAGAGAAAGTTGCATGTGGTTTCATTAGCAGAGACAAAAGCATGAGGATAACTTGTCTCTTGGAAAGGACTTCCTTGAGTGTAGCTTTCGTTGGAGTCTCTGGGAAGGTGATGAAAGGCCCTTTTGTGCATTGTCAGGGTAGCATAAATGATGATGTCGTGGTTCAATGCTTCCCTTTCAATCACATGGAGGGCTGAACTCAGTTGATTGTTGAAGTTACCATATGGGTTTTGCATGTTCATCTCCATCTGGTAGCCACTAAGAATATGATACAACTCTGTAAGAGTAAGAGTCTTAAGGTTCTCAGTCCTGTTGATAACAACATAGTAATGTGTCCATTGTCTAGGAAGAGAGGACATAAACTTCCTTACAATGTCCCTATTCTCAAGGGTTACTCCAACATCCATTAGAGTATCCATAATCTCAACATACCTAAAGTATTGTTGAGACCTTGTTTCACCTACCTTAAAAGGTGAATTTTTCAAACTGCTGTTATAGGAGATCCTTCTTGTTCTCCTTCGCTTCAGTAGACCCGTCATACATCAGCTTCAGTGCCTCCCAAAGTTGTTTGGCAGTTTTTGTAACATCATGTATTTTCGGGTTAATTATAAGTTAACATTGTTAATTCTTGTAAGGGTCATTGTTGCCATATGTGAAACTTATGGGCCATTTATGCTTATTGTCTAATTGTTTTAATTCTTTATTTGAAAGTTAATGATGTATTTTTCTACTAAATAAATAAATAATGATCCTAATAATAACTAACAATAATAAAAATAGTAATAATAATATTATATTATTAATAATATAATTAATAATAATGATAACTAATAATAATAACAACAATAATAATATTGTTACTAATAATAATAATTTGAAAGAATTATTAAACTAATAAATATATAAAACTTTGATTTAAAGTGAAGGGGCCTATTTGTTAATTTTGAAACTTAAAACATTAGTGTTCTTGCATAAAATGTTAAAAGCTAAACTAAATGGACTAATAGTGTAAATTTTTAATAACCCAAACCGATTCTTTCTTTCCCCGCCTTCTGGCCAGTCTCCGGCCACCACTGGAAGCGACTCGACAAGGCCATAAACAGGGTTTTTAAGCTTTGATTTCGACCGCAATCACCAACAAAACACGAAAAAATTCGAACTTGAAGCAAAAAACACATTAAAACTTTAATCGTTTTGGTTACTGGACTAATCGAAAGCAAAACCGGAGCATCTTCAAGCTCATAGCCCTTCGAGCATTAACACTTCATAATAGTCCAATTAAACTAACCTAAACGACCATCTGAGAAAACCTAATCGATCAGAACTTCTAATTTCACCTAGAAACCACACAAACACTCTGTTCGATTCCCTCTAATCGCGACCTGCATCCTTGTCGAAATCCAATTACTGATCCATCTACACTAAAATGATAAGAGGCTTATAGTCTAAACTGTCATTCGAAGCTATCCACGAATTTAATTTGACTACACTTATCCTTTGAACATCAAACAAGTTGTACGAGGGTCGCGCCTATCATACTTTGTTCATCTTCCATGCATCCTCAAACCAGGTAATTAACCATATGTATCTACTCGAAATTACATGGGGAATCAAAGCCCCATGTTTATTTTGTAATTGCTATCAAATTAACTTTCAATTTGGATTAAAAGTGTTCTAGGGTTTGTAAAACTTGGGGGAAACTTTATTCGTTGTGTTTTATCAATTAAAAACAACTATTAAACGCGGCTGAGGCCTTTGGTGTGTTGGTAAGAGTGTGGGTAGCGTGGGTTGAGGTCCCGAGTTCGAACCCAGGGACTCCAACCCATTTTTATTTAATGATTTTCAAGTGTTTTAGGTTATATAAAATTTTAAAAATTATAAAAGATAAAATTTATAAACTTTGATTATATTAGAAGCTATCTAATTAGTTTCTATAAATTATTCTGTAAACACCTTAACGATTTTTCATGTTAGTAACAAATGTGTATTAGTTTATTTTTTTTAAAAAAGAAAAGAGACAAACTTAAAATAGTTAAAATCACTAAGTTATTATATTATCCTTTAGCATAGGTTAATTATTATTTTATTTACATTTTATAAATCAATTAAGGATTTAATTTCTTTTAATTTCACAAACCATTATAAAAGGATTACTTAAGTTTCTTTCATTGTAATAAAATATATATTATGTTTTCAATAATTGGTCCAAACGTTTACTTCAAAATATTCATCGTTTAAATCACGTATTTTAAATGGTGACTATTCAAAACATTATAAATCAATATGTTAAATGAATAATTATTAAATAGTTATTTAAAGAATCATTTAAATAATTAGTTATTCATATTTTCATTTAACCATGTTATATATAAACAATCATTTTTTTCTTAAACTTTTATTTAAAATTTTAAAATGTATTCAACAATATAAGTTTCTATTATTGATCATCCTTGTTTTAAGGCCTTGGAAATATTATTTAAAATGATTAAAGTGACTTTAAATAATTCTATATTATTTTGCAAACTATATAAATAAGTATTTAATAAATCATCTTTATCAAATCTTAAATAATTAATTTCTAAATTAGTTATATCTTTTTGCAAATTTTATAATTTGATTAATTCAGTAAATTAAATTATTGAATCTTACACTATCATTCTTAGTCTTAATTGATTTATACCATCTTTATAAACCAAAACGTAAATGATTCATTATTTTACTTAATTAATTAAACCTCCAAATTCCAATTGAAACCCTAGTTCATGTCCAATTGATAATCTTTTTACCGAACTTAATCTTGGAACATATACGTTTAGGCATCTTGGAAGAGAAATCGTTGGAGCCTCGTTTACTTTCTTATCATCATCTTATTTATTTCAAGTGAGTATTTCTATACCTCCTTTTTATATTTTCACACTTTGGGGTGAAACATGTTACATTATAAACTTTGCACTTGTAAACACGTTTGACTCTTGTAAACTTATGGCATTTCACCAGTATTTTGTGGTAGTTGAACTTTGTGGCTACCATGTAATGTCGAATATATGTACAATCATTAACTATGCTAGCCTAGCGAAGTCATAGATCTATGGCCCAGACAAGCCTGCTTGGTTGATCCAAGTACACTTAGTTAATGGTATATACTTTTAAATGTTTGAGACTTGTAAAAATTTGGAGGTTTGATTGTGCATTCTGTCTTACATCCCTAGTTACTTTGTTCTCTAACTTACAACATGAATTTCCATCTTTTATATACTTATGTATCGAAATCTATGGAAATCTCACCAACAATGTTGACCTTTTATTTTTATCATGTTTCAGGAAATACTCAAGCTTGATCGCCATTTTTGAAGTTGTTCACACCTAGGAATGGACCTAGTTAACTTAATGAATGAGCTTGTTATATTTCTTATATGGTGTTCCTATTTAAGACTTATGCTTGTAATGTACCTTTCAAACTTATGAATATTATATTTAATTTAATAATAGTGTTATGTGGCTACGAACGATCTTAACTCTCACTCCTCGACTGTAACACCCGTATATTTATTTTGAAGCCGGTGGCGAAAGAAAAAAAAAATAAAGTCCAAAAGTTGAGGGACCAAACTCGCCAACGAAGAAAAGTTGGGAAAATGTGTGATATATATAGGGAGAGGGCAGCCCACTCTCCCCACACTCACATTTCAGCTCACAAAGAGAAGAATAGAGAGAAAGAAGGGGGAAAAAGAGGAAAAAGTTGATTGGTCGGTTCGGTCGTCGCCAAAATTGTCGTGAAGCAAGCCGAATCGAAGCTCTTGTTGTTGTGCTCGTTTAGGTGAGTTCTAGGACCCCTCTTTAACTTGTTTTCAAACGATTGGGGCTGGAAAACATCTGAAATCGAGTTTTTCGTATGTGTGTAAGTTGACCTGTTGTGTATGTGTATGTGTATGTATGATGCGTTTGTGACTTGATTTCTTGCTTGATCGTTCTTGAATAATGTTATGGTATGCATCCCTAAGGTTTAGGATGGTCGATTTAGGCATAAAATGGGTTTAGATGAGTTTGAGGCCGAGGCGAAAACCTCGGCTGCAGTCGGGATGAACTGCATTCTGCATCAGTTAGGGCTAGGCGACCGACTGGAGGCCGAATGGAGGCCATACGGCCGGATTAGGGTGCGATTGGGGTCTATTCGCACGATTGAATGTCCATTCGCACGATTGAAGGTCCATTCGCACGATTGAAAGGGCCAGTCGCATGGGGGTCATGCGACTGAAGGCTCATTCGCACGAGGTGAAGGTCAGTCGCATATGTGTTCATCCGCATTGTTCATTCACACGACTGAATGTTCATTCGCATAGGTGTTCATCCGTATTAGTTCAATCACATGATGTTCAGTCGCACGGAGGCCTGCGACTGAAGGGTGTCATACGCCCGAATAGGGCTGTTGACCCCGAGAAGACGTAGATTGACTTCTGACTTTTGGGGGAAAGTGCAGATGTAAGTTTTGAGGTAAAGGTTCCCATAAGAGTTTTAAGACGACGATCGAGGTTTTAGAAAGCCATGTTGGCATGATGAGGGTGATGATGTTGTATGTTATGTATGTATGATGTTGCCTTGTATGATGTGATGTTGATGCATGTTTTTGTTCCTTTGTGTGATGTATAATATCTTTCCTGTGGCTTTAATTGTTATGATGAATGAACGAAGTATTATGTAACGTAAAGTGAAAGATAAAGAAGAGGAACATGATGAATGAATGCATGTATTAATGAACAAATGAAACGTCTTGCACACATCGGATACCGGGTCCTTCTTGGTGATTGACCCTGAATGTAGAACCTCTACGCTCACCCTAGTACTGTGGCATACGTTTAGCTGTTCATTTGTTGACTTCGCGCAGTAGCTGCGCAGTAGCTAGATGATGGTTACTCCTAGTACCGTGGCATACGTTTAGCTGTTCATTTGTTGACTTCGGCCCGGTAGCTACGACTAACCGGGGTGTAGCACATGGTATTGGTATGGATGATGTCCGTTGCGCAAGTAAAGTAATGAAAGAACGAATGAACGAATGAAGAAGATAATAATGATATTATCTATGTGTACGTACGATGTGTGATCATGTAAACGTAACGAACGGTTTTATGTGAAAGTAAAGTATGTTTTATTTATAAAACTAGAACTCACTCAGCAACGCTGACTTTGATGTGTTTCCAGTTGGCAGGTAATGTTTGCTGAGGATGGCACGGGCGACTACTCAGCTCTTTTGGGATGCCATTCTTTTTATTAATGTTTTTGCATGTAATACGAACAAACTATTTTTGTAATGAATGTTGTATTAGTTTGCAAAAGCATTTACATGGAAATGAAAGTTTGTTTTAGTTTTCCGCTGCGATTTATAAATACAAATGTAATTATATGTTTTATGTGCGATGAGAACCCAGCTGTAAGCGTCCCGGGAACGGGGCCTTACAAGTTGGTATCAGAGCCAAAGTTTAAGTGAAGTGGGTAAATTTTCAAAATAAACCTAATCTTAAACTGAGAATGGGACGGAAGGGAATGGGATGCCAAACTGAGTAGCTGTGTGCCATCAGGTATTTTCGTAAAGTTAACCGGTTTTACGTGCGCATGGTATGTGTTATGTGTTGTATGTAGATTTAACTACTGATGTAGTCAGGACAGGTAATACTTGGGGTATGAAGAGTAAAGTAAGTGGCTAATCACAACTGGCCACTGTAATTAGGGACTTACTATACTTGACATAAACTGAGCGGTTCCCTTGAATGACTGTGTTGGTATTTGACTTTCAGTGTGCGTGTGATGGTCGGAGGTAGATCTTCGAAAGCTTCTAGGGGCGGAGGTCATGGTGTTGAACCGCGACCCAAGAGAGGAGACCCAGAGTTGAGAGGGTGGTTCATGAAGAACTAGAGACCCCCTCATCCGGAGGGTGGCGACGAAAGCGCCAATCTGAGAACCTCAGTAAAGGAGGCTGTTGTAGAAGAAGTCCATCAGGTCATGCAGACAATCTTACGTCTGTGGTGACTGAAGTATTAAGGCTGTACGAGAAGGGGAAAGAAAGAAAGAAGAGATCCTCTGGAGAACGGGGAAAAACCAGAGCCGGAAATGGTTCTATGATGGTGAGGAGGAAGAAGAAGAGCCTGCGCGGAGACGGCACGAGGATGTAATTATGGGGCTTTTATGAGATGCAAGCCCCCTACTTTTGATGGAAACGGCACTGCTGCAGCCGCTCACCGGTGGGTGAGGGAAATGGAAGTTGTTCTCGATATCAGCGAGTGCCGAGAGGACCAAAAGGTGAAGTTTGCTACCCACTCTTTGTGGATTCAGCTCTGTGCTGGTGGGACAACATTGTCCAAGCTGAGGGTAGTAGGGCCATTGGGAAAATGAAATGGCCTGAGCTGAGAAGGTTGGTGATTGAGGAGTTCTGTCCTCAAGAGAAATGGATAAGTTGGAAAGGGAGTTTTACAGTTGGAGGCTGGAACCATGACACACCAGCAGTATACCACCAAGTTTATGAAATGGCACGGCTTGTGCCTGATCAGGTGATGCCTCTGTCTCGGAAAATCAAGAGGTATATTCAGGGTTTATCGGTGGATGTTCGCCGGCATATGATCGCCCCGGCCAAGCACGTTTAGGTCGGCATTGATTTGGCAGGGAGGCTGTATGACGAGCGGGAGGTGGTGGTGACTGAGGCGAGTAGGAAGGGTGGTGATGATCGGAACTGGAACGGGAAACGGTTCGGTCGGGGTGATGCCCGATGGGTAACAAAAAGGCACGGGTGGATCAACGCCGTGTGGTCACATCAAGTGCGGGGTCGAAAAGGTGTGGCAAGTGTGGAAGGGAGCACAGCGGGTAATGTAGGTTTGGGTCAAACTTGTGCTTCAAATGTGGAAGACAGGGCATATGGCGAAGGATTGCCTGTCGGGCAAATGTTTTAACTGTGGGGAAATTGGTCATATGAGCAGAGATTGTAAGAAGTCGAGGACTGAGGGTTCAGGGGTGAAGAAGACGGGAAGTGATGGACCGAGGGCGAGCGCCAGGGCGTTCACCATGACTCAGGAGGAGGCTAGGACGGACCATGACGTTGTGTCCGGTACGTTTCTAGTGAACCAGACTTTAGCTTCTGTGTTATTTGATTCTGGTGCTAGTAGGAGTTTTATTTCTGTTGCTTTCTGTGCTAAGCTGCCTGTTAGTAGTAGACGTGTTGACGCGCCCTTTGATGTAGAAACTGCCATAGGTAAGTCTACCAGGATTTCTGAGATGATAGAGAATTGTGAAGTGGAACTTGAGGGTCATAGGTTTCCTGTTAGACCGTTCGTGATGACTTGGGTGGTTTCGATTTGGTTCTTGGAATGGATTGGTTGGCGGACTTCGAGGCGAACATTGTGTGTCGCAAGAAGATGATTCGTTGACAGCGCCTGACGGAGTTTGGTAACGGTTTATGGTGATCGGGTTACTACGATTCCGAAGGTGATCTCAATGGCGGTGGTGGGAAAGTGTATGAGGCGTGGATGTAGAGCCTACTGGCTTATGTAAAGGATGTGGATACACCAACACCACAACTAGCTGATGTACCGGTTGTGTGTGACTTCCAGACGTGTTCCAGAAGACTTATCAGGAGTGCCACCTGACAGAGAGATTGAATTTCAGATTGATCTGATACCGGGTGCCCAATGTTGCCAAGGCACCATATCGGTGGCTCCAACCGAGATGAAGAGTGATGGAGCAGTTGCGAGAGCTGCTTGATAGGGGTTCATTAGACCGAGTATCTCTCCTTGGGATGCTCCGGTCCTATTTGTAAAGAAGAAGGATGGTAGTATGAGGATGTGCATTGACTACCGCGAACTGAACAAGTTGACAGTGAAGAACCGCTACCCCTTACCGAGGATAGATGATTTGTTCGACCAGCTTCAGGTGCTAGTTGGTTTTCGAGGATAGATCTTCGATCTGGTTATCATCAGTTGAAGGTGAAGGAGCAAGATTATCCCTAAAACAGCTTTTTGTACGCGCTATGGTCATTACGAATTTCTGGTCATGTCCTTTGGTTTGACCAACGCGCCAGCTGCTTTTATGGATCTGATGAACCGTGTGTGTCGGCCTATGTTGGATAAATCAGTGATTGTGTTTATTGATGATATCCTGATTTATTCGAAGAGTGAGATTGAGCATGCCGGTCACATTCGAGAGGTTCTAGAGACGTTGAGAAGGGAGAAACTGTATGCTAAATTCTCCAAGTGCGCGTTCTGGTTGCGCGAAGTTCAGTTTTTGGGTCATGTCATGAATCCTGACGGGATTATGGTTGACCCGGCGAAGGTGGAGGCGGTTATGCAATGGAAGTCACCAAAGACGCCATCCGAGATCCGTAGTTTCTTGGGCTTGGCGGGCTACTATAGAAGATTCATCCAAGACTTCTCTAAGATTGCTTCTCCACTAACTAAGTTGACCCGAAAGGATGTGAAGTTTGTATGGGGTCAAGCTCAAGAGAAGGCGTTCGAAGAGCTGAAGGCAAGACTGACTCAAGCTCCTGTTCTGTCATTACCGATGGAAGGAAGATCTGGTGGTTTATTCTGATGCTTCCTACTCAGGTTGGGGTTGTGTTAATGCAGAGAGGGAAGGTTATAGCCTATGCATCTCGACAGTTAAAGGTCCATGAGGTTAATATCCCACTCATGACTTGGAGCTAGCACCGTGGTCTTTGCATTGAAGATTTGGAGGCACTATCTCTACGGGACGAAGTGCACATATTCACCGATCATAAAAGCTTGAAGTATTTCTTCGAGCAAGGATCTGAACATGAGGCAGAGGAGATGGTTGGAACTTATAAAGGATTATGATTGCGAGATCCATTACCATCCAGGCAAAGCTAATGTTGGCGGATGCCCTTAGCCGAAGAGAGGCCCGAGCCGATTCGGGTGAAAGCTTATCAACTAATCATGACCTCTGATGTGATGAAGCAAGTTAAGGAGTTTCAAGATGAGGCATTGAAGGAGGATCATCTTAACTCGGAAAGAATGAGAGGTCTTGTTGGGGATTGGGTGAAAACACACTCGGTGTTAGAACTCGATTCGTCGTGTGTGGATTCCTCGTTTTGGGGATCTACGAGTGAAGATAATGGATGAAGCCCACAAGACTCGATACTCCATTCATCCTGGTGCCACGAAAATGTACCATGATATGAAGAAAGATTATTGGTGGCCAGGTATGAAGCGCGACGTGGTGGAGTATGTGAGTAAGTGCCTTACTTGCTTACAGGTGAAGGCAGAGCTTCAAAAGCCGTATGGGAAGATACAACCTTTGGATATACCGGAATGGAAATAGGAGCACATCACCATGGACTTCATTACGAAGCTTCCACGTACTCCGAAAGGGTATGATGCCATATGGGTGATAGTTGATCGTCTGACGAAGAGCGCTCATTTTCTACCGATCCGCGAGACGTATTCATCTGAGAGGTTGGCTGATCTGTTCATCAAGGAAATTGTAGCTCGTCATGGTGTGCCGGTGTCTATTGTGTGTGATCGTGACACTCGGTTTACATCTAAATTTTGGAAGAAATTCCACGACGCTATGGGGACGAGGTTACATAATAGCACGGCTTATCATCCCCAGATGGTCAGTCAGAAAGGACCATTCAGACACTGGAAGACATGCTCCGAGCGTGTGTGATTGATTTTGGTGGAAGTTGGGATGACCACTTACCGTTAGCCGAATTCTCATACAACAACAGTTATCATGCCAGCATTGGTATGCCTCCATATGAGATGCTATACGGTAGGAGATGCAGAACACCCGTTTGTTGGGGTGACATTGGTCAAAAGGAATTGGGGAGCGTCGAGGTAATCGAGGCTACGACAGAAAGCTTGAAAAGATTAAAGCCTTTATGAAGGCAGCCAAAGATAGACAGAAGTCGTATGCCGATAAGCGACGTAGGCCAATTGAGTTCCAGGTGGGTGACCGGGTTATGTTGAAGGTCTCACTTGGAAGGGTATTATCAGATTCAGAAAGCGGGGCAAGTTGAGCCCAAGATATATAGGCCCTTTCCGAATCATTGCTCGAGTAGGGGAGGTGGCCTATAGATTGGAGTTGCCAGATGAGTTAAGTGGGATTCACCCGACATTCCATGTATCTCATCTGAGAAATTGTATAGCTGATGAAGACATGATTGTTCCACTGGAGGACATTGAAATAGATGAAAGGCTCAATTATGTGGAGCAACTGGTGGCAATCATCGATCGTAAAGAAAAGAGGCTAAGAAATAAAGTGGTTCCTCTGGTGCGTGTACAGTGGAAGCACAGGAAGGGATCCGAGTCAACATGGGAGACTGAAAAAGAAATGAGACACATTATCCACGTTTGTTCGACGAATAACAGGTTTCGGGGACGAAACCTATTTAAGGGGGGTGGACTTGTAACACCCGGATATTTATTTTGAAGCCGGTGGCGAAAGAAAAGAAAATAAAGTTCAAAAGTCGAGGGACCAAACTCGCCAACGAAGAAAAGTTGAGAAAATGTGGTGATATATGTAGGGAGAGGGCAGCCCACTCTCCCTACACTCACATTTCAGCTCACAAAGAGAAGAATAGATAGAAAGAAGGGAAAAGAGGAAAAAGTGTTGATTCGGGTCGGTTCGGGTCGCCAAAATTGTCGTGAAGCAAGCCGAATCGAAGCTCTTGTTGTTGTGCTCGTTTAGGTGAGTTCTAGGACCCCTCTTTTACTTGTTTTCAAACGATTTAGGGCTGGAAAACATCTGAAATCGAGTTTTTCGTATATGTGTAAGTTGACCCGTTTGTGTATGTGTATGTGTATGTATGATGCGTTTGTGACTTGATTTCTTGCTTGATCGTGCTTGAATAATGTTATGGTATGTATCCCTAAGGTTTAGGATGGTCGATTTAGGCTTAAAATGGGTTTAGATGAGTTTGGAGGCCGAAAACCCTCGGCTGTAGTCGGATGAACTGCATTCTGCATCAGTTAGGGCTAGGCGACCGACTGGAGGCCGAATGGAGGCCATACGGCCGATTAGGGTACGATTGGGGTCCATTCGCACGATTGAATGTCCATTCGCACGATTGAAGGTCCGTTCGCACGATTGAGGTCCATTCGCACGATTGAAAGGCCAGTCATATGGGGGTCATGCGACTGAAGGCTCATTCGCACGACTGAAGGTCCAGTCGCATATGTGTTCATCCGCATTGTTCATTCACACGACTGAATGTTCATTCGCATAGGTGTTCATCCGTATTAGTTCAATTGCATGATGTTCAGTCGCACGGAGGCCATGCGACTGAAGGGTGTCCATACGCCCGAATAGGGCTGTTGAACCCGAGAGAGACGTAGATTGACTTCTGACTTTCGGGGGAAAGTGCAAATGTAAGTTTTGACGTAAAGGTTCCCATAAGTTTTTAAGACGACGATCGAGGTTTTAGAAAGCATGTTGGGCATGATGAGGATGATGATGTTGTATGTTATGTATGTATGATGTTGCCTTGTATGATGTGATGTTGATGCATGTTATGTTCCTTTGTGATGTATAATATCTTTCCTGTGGCTTTACTTGTTATGATGAATGAACGAAGTATTATGTAACGTAAAGTGAAAGATAAAGAAGAGGAACATGATGAATGAATGCATGTATTAATGAACGAATGAAACGTCTTGCACACATTGGATACCGGGTCCTTCTTGGTGATTGACCCTGAATGTAGAACCTCTGCCGCTCACCCCTAGTACTGTGGCATACGTTTAGCTGTTCATTTGTTGACTTCTGCCCAGTAGCTAAGACTGATGGTTACTCCTAGTACTGTGGCATACGTTTAGCTGTTCATTTGTTGACTTCGGCCCGTAGCTACGACTAACCGGGGTGTAGCACATGGTATTGGTACGGATGATGTCCGATGCGCAAATAAAGTGTACGTACGATGTGTGATCATGTAAAAGTAACGAACGGTTTTATGTGAAAGTAAAGTATGTTTTATTTATAAAACTAGAACTCACTCAGCAACGCTGACTTTGATGTGTTTCCAGTTGGCAGGTAATGTTTCTGAGGATGGCACAGGCGACTACTCAGCTCTTTTGGGATGGCATTCTTTTGATTAATGTTTTTGCATTGTAATGCGAACAAACTATTTTTGTAATGAATGTTGTATTAGTTTGCAAAAGCATTTACATGGAAGTGAAAGTTTGTTTTAGTTTTCCGCTGCGATTTATTAAATACAAATGTAATTATATGTTTTATGTGCGATGAGAACCCAGCTGTAAGCGTCCCGGGAACGGGGCCTTACATCGACGTTTCCGCCGTCAAGGTTGGGGTGTGATAGTTTTGCACTTCTTGAAGCCTCTATAGATGGAGTTTGGAAAAGAAGTTTGAAGGGCTATCAAGTTTTCTGATCAATCTCTATTCTCTTCCTGTCTTCTTTAGAGTAATCAGCCACAACATTGGAATCATACCACCACTAGTAGCAGAATGGTGCTTGGTCTATAAGGTCCTTCAGCAATAGAGTCCCGCATCCTGGAGTCTTGAGACTTGATGATGCCTTTCATCCTTTGACACCAAGTATCAAAGCCTTCAGGAGTGATCAGTGGAGACTTTATCATAGTTCCAGCTTCCAGCTTTGGTAATAGCTGCCATTTGAGTTGTTTAGTATTTTGTGTGTGTGAGGGATCTTAAGATGGTGAGATATTATATTAAGAGCCTAGAATGCTATGATACCAAATGCAGGACCGTTAGAGGGTATGCACTTACAACACAACAACACAATGAGGAGAGTTACTTAGAACATTTAGCAGATAAAATAGGGAACCAATTAACTTTAGTGAAAGATGCTATGAACTCAAGTAAGAATGAGTCAAAACATGATAGAAAACAACATAAGTAATTGGTTTTCAAGAATGTTGTATATTGCTTCTCACAAATGTTACAAAGCATACTTAGAAAGTTACAAGTACTTGAGATATATATACTACATCTTACAGCCGACCATACTTTGAAGGCTAGCTGGATACATAAGACTAGACAACACATAGAAGCAAAGGTAGAGTCTAAAGGAAGATTTGCCTTTTGACTAGTGATTATGGCATGCCATAGATCACATCCTAATATATTACAAAAAGAATAAAAGTACATAAAGTAGAAAGCACATACTCAAGACCTCAATATACAGTTACCAAAAGGATGGACCTTTTCGCCAACTCATGTAAGTTGGTGACTTTATAGAGTTGCAATGGAAAGGTGGTCCAGCTTTATGGTAAAGTACATCATATAAAAGCATGTCTCTAAAAGTATTCAAAAGAAATCTTTCTTCACTCTTTGGCTTCGGAAGACTTTGTCTTTAAAGCTTCGGAAGACTTCACTTTCGGCTTCGGAGATTTTACACTTAGAGTATTTCTAGTGCAAGGTGTAAAACTTCCGAAGCATTTCTACTTATGTTCTTCGGTGCATGCATGTAGAGAGATTTCGGATGTTTTGGCTGCATAAGACGTATTGGAATTCTTACAATAATTAATGAAAAATCAAGGATTTTGTTGATTTATTTGTCTAATAAACTTGAAGAATTGATGAATGTCAATCAATAACCCAGATCTACTATTCAATTGATTTGAATATTCATCTAAGTTAGTTGAGCAATGAAACAGTACTCGCTGAAAGACAATTCACTGTTTTAATTGATTCATACAATAACGATTTGCTTAAAAACAGTAGATCTAATCAGCAAAAACCGACAAATCTAGTGAAACAAGTAAACAATTAAACACTATTAACGCTGATAGATCAATCGATCTAAATCAAGGAGCACTTAGCTCTCATACCACCTATGAATGCAACGATGGCAATCAGGAATTATAAGTGTTAAAGTAAAGTTAATGTTTGCGGAATCAACATTATATCAGTGGGCTAATTATATCAGGACACTAAAGATATCACAATTGTAATGGCATAAATCTAGAGGTACCTTCTTTTGCTAAATGGGCTAATTATATTAGCGTTGTTGATTGATAATCTGTACACATACCTCCTCTAACTTAAGAAACTGAAGGTGTCGATGCTTTTGATCCAACAAGCTTAAAAGTAAATTTTCTGTTGTAGGCGGCTGAAGATGCCGGTACCATCGAGTTTATAAGCCTAAAATAACTTCCTCCTGTTGGAGGTATTCGATCAAAGTAATTTTCAATTTAATTATTGTATGCATATATATTTCCAAAATAATATATAGAGTTTTTGAAACTTATACATTCTAATTCTATTAATCATGATGGAGTATGACACTAGTTCTTCTTATTCTCTAAGCATAAAACACCAACCTAAGTTTGATAATGCTAGTACTAGTGACTTTCGAAGTATAAGACCTTCTTGGCCTTAAGAGGCTGAAGATGTTGTTGTTGTCAAGGCTGAAGATGTTGTTGTCGAGTCAACAAGTCTGAAGATGTTGGCACATTCAATTCTAGAAGCCTATAGGTATCTCTTATGCCTCAAGCGGTTGGAGATGGCGGTGTTTTCGAGTCCATAAGTGTGACATCCGGTAAATTTCCATGATCAAACTCCGTTAGTTTCGTTAAGTCTTGCATACATGTGTCGTAAACACACACTAGTTGTCGTTTAACGTTGGTGACCTAATAATAATTAACAATGTTAAATTAATGATAATCTAATTGATTATGTGATTATTGTGTTATGTTTATGTGTTTGCATGTTTTAAATGTTAATTAGGAAATTAATCGCGTAACACGGAAACGTGCCTATTTATTCGTATGTCTTGTGTTTTTATAAAGATAAAATATATAATGATTTTTATTAGTTTATATCCTTATATTAATAAGTTAAAAACACTTTACAAAGAGTTTAAAGTCTAGTTTTGATAAAATACAAATTACAAGGGCTTAAAGGGTAAATATGGAAATTAAAATTTAACAAAACAACTCCTAACCCTAATTCCCTCCCATTCGGCAACAACCATCACCCTCTCCCCCTCCCCTTTTCGAATTTGACCAAGAACAAGCATCAAAGCATCAGTTTTGCTCGATTTCAAGGCATACAACACGTAGGAATCATCAATTGCAAGTTAACACACATTTAAAGGTTAGACTTTTACAAGTTTTCATGGGTTTTTCATGGTGGCCGAACCCTAATTCGTGAATGATGGTTCATGGTGTCGAAATTGATGTTGTATGATGATGTTAATATGTTAGTTGGATTGAATACATCTTGTTTAACGTTGATTATGTATGAATTGTATGTTTTTAGTGGATTAATCATGAACTTTGATTCTAAGCAAACCCTAATTCGAAATTGATGAGATTATGCATGATGGATGATTGTTTGATTAATTTATGAGGATTAGTAGGTTGTATGAATGTTAGGATACATTGATTTTGCAAGAAACTGATGAATTTAAGTTGGTGTTCATAGGTTACTAATAATAGTAACTTTATTTTCATGACATGATGATCTAATGATAGATTGATGTTGTTGATGTATTCATAATGATAACTAGATGCTAGATTGTTGATATGAATGCTAGAAATCTTAGAATGAATGTTGTTGTTCATATCTTGCCAAAAGTGGAAACTTTTGTTCATGATGATTGTTAGATTATGATGATTAGGTATTGTTAATCATGTCTAGATGTTGTTTTGAGCTTGAGATGGTATAATTGTAATGAATTCATGAATACATCGAGTGTTTGGTAGATGTTGGAATATACTTTCCCTAAAGGGAAACTTTATTTGCACAACATTTGAAGGATGATAGTTTGAACATGTTTGGGATGTTAGGAGCATGTTAGTAAGCTCATGGATGAATTCTAATGTGATAGAACATGTTAAATTAGTTGTATGGGATGCTTGGATAATCATGGGTGATGTTTGGACTTTGATGAGCATACATTATGTTGATGTTGGTTAGTAGCTAAGACACCATGTTTGGGGACTGGAACTGATTGTTGTGGTATATGTTGAATGCAATGAACATGGTTAATGAGTGTGAATGTGATCATCATACACGCGTGCGAATCTGAGGCCCCTACTTAGTAGGATTGGCAGGGTTTAGGATATGAAGTCGTGAGTGGCTTCACATGGCATGTGGTGCGTGATTTGATCTTTGTGTGGCACGTTAGTTGTGTTATAACTAGTGGACATGTTAATGTTCTAGATCACATGACTTGTATGATACTTGGTTGTATGATGATCTAAATGATACACTTGGATAATATAGCATACATATGATCTATTTGAATGTTAACCATGTATGATATATGTGTATGATTGCTTGAATGGTTTACAACACATAAAGTCACCAACAGGTCAAACGGGTCAACTGGGTCAAACGTGTCTGTTTTTCTGAAACCTTGAGTCCTTGGTTGTAGTGTACTTAGGGTTTCACATGTTCTCTATTTACACGTACTCACGTACTTATACGATCTAGTAACCTCTGAAGGTTGTCTATCCATTCTGTCCATCAAGTAAAACTCTACGTGTCTATCACGCATATCAGGCGAGTTCATGCCCCACTCTTTATTTAATCTCTTTTGGGGGAGATAGCATACTGGTAAATCACAAATGCTTTATATATTCAAGTTGTGTATAATATTAATATAGTGTTGATATCATGGAAAAGTCCTCACACTTTCGAATTGTTAATATTGAATAGCGGGGAAATTTGGGTAGTATTACTGGGTCTGACGAGCCCCACCTGTGTGACTCGAGGTCAACCGGGTGCAATTTGTCCTATTGAACATTGTCACGACCTGTTAAGTCGTGACAGGAGGCAACAACGTAACACAGTCAGCTTCAATTGCGAAATCACTATGAGTTAATATTTACTATTAATGGACTAGCTATCCGTTACAATGCACTACTTTTATATCTCTATTATTAAACTGTTTATGTTTGAGTATCTCTTGAACTCACCAACCTTTGTGTTGACATTTTAGTATGCTATTCTCAGGTCATTAGCTTGCTTGCCATTAGGAGCACTACATGGTTTCACTTGCATTCTAAGACTCGGTCTTCAAGATATTTTTATCACTTAATGGTTAATGTTTACTCTTTTGGGTTGGCACATGTTTTGCCATAGTATACTTTTTTATTTCTTTGGGTTGTTTTACCAAACGCTTCCGCACAGTTGAAAGTTTATACTTTGGTTGATTTTATTTTAATTATGGCATATAGAGTTGTTCTGAGTAACTATTGACTGTGATCCTATTTTGTTCACACGCCTCGCGGTAAAACTCCGCATGTGGATTTTGAGGGTGAGACAATAAGTGCACACGAACATCCTTCGTTTCAGGACACTAAATATATATCAATCCTGTTGAGCGCACAAACATAGAGGTACCTCCTATTGCTTTTTACAACGTATTTATAACTGAACTACAATGGTCTGATTCTTTTGAAAAAGATATGTAGGCGTCAGTGTTGTCATGTGACAATATCTACACGTACCTCCTCCAACTTTGGCAGATGAAGCTATCGCTGCTCTCGATCCCGCAAGCTTAAAAGTAACTTTTCTGCCTTAGAGGCTAAAGAAGAGAATGTTGTCAAGTTCACAAGTCTAGAACTATAACATACGACTTGTGTAGCTGAAGATGCCGGGACGATGAGTCCACAAGACAATATGAACCTCCTCCAATAGGATGTATTCGATCTAAGTAACATGTATAATTTCCAAATAACATATAGAGGTTTTGTAACTTATAAATTCTATTTCTATTAATCTGGTCAGGGGAAGATGCTAGTTCTTTTCATTTGCTAAGCATAGAGCACCAACATCGGCATGATAATGCTAGTGCTATCGACTTGCCAAGCATAGGAGCTCCTTCGCCTTCAGAGGTAAAAGAAGTTATTATTGTCGAGTCCACAAGACTTGATTTACCTCCTCCTTTTTAGGAAGCTAAAGATGTTAGCGATCCCAAGTTCACAAGAATAAAATTATCTCCTCTGCCTCAGGCAGTTAAATATGTTTGTGGAGTTGAGTCACAAGTGTAGAGGTACATCATCTGCTTTAAAAGTCTAAAAACATTATTGGTGTTGTCAATTTGACAAGCCTATTGGTATCTCTTAAGCCTCAACCGACTCGAGATAATGGTGTTGTCGAGTCCAAAAGTGTAGAAGAACCTCCTTTGCTTCAGGATACTAAAGATATCACAGCTGTCGAGCGCACAAATCAAGAGGTACCTTCTCTTCGTAAAGAAGATAATTATATTGGTGTTTTTGAGTGATAATGTGTACACATACTTCCTCCAACTTATGCAGTTGAAGGTGCCGGTGATTTTGATCCCACAATCTTAAAAGTAACTTTTCCACCTCAGGCGGCTGAAGATGCTAGTGTTCTTAGTTCACAAGTCTAGAACTACCGCCTAGGGCTCTTACAACTGAAGATGCTGGTACCATCAAGTTCATAAGCGTAAAATAACCTTCTGCTGTTGGAGGCAATTAATCAAAGTATTTTTCAATTTAATATTTTATGCATACATAATTCCTAAATAAATATAGAGTTTTTGAAACTTACACATTCAAATTCTATTAATCAAGACAAAGTAAGATGCTAGTTATTCTCATTCGCTAAGCATAGAACACCAACCTCGGTTTGATAATGCTAGTGCTATTGATTTTCCAAGCATAAGACCTCATTTGCCTCAGGAGGCTGAAGATGTTGTTGTTGTCGACTCCATAATACTAGATTTACCACTTCAATTTAGGAGGCTAAAGATACTTGCAGGATGGGCTTTTGTCACTTTAACACTTAGTTTTCTCTCAAACTCACTTGTAACACACTCAGAGTAGATGATGAAGTAAAATCCCTTTTAAGAGTTGATAATAATATACTAAGTAGCAAAGAATACATAGAAATAATTTTCAAGGTACTTGTATATGTTACTTCTCAACTCATAGTATTACAGGACTCTTACAAGCATATTATATGAGTTACAATGACAAACTATATATACTAGATCCTACAGCCGGATATACTTTGATATCAGTTGGAAACTTATGACTAAAGCATATAGTACAATGCTAAAGTTAAGGTTTCTTAGATAAAGTATTATCTAAGATATGGTAGTCATGACATGTCAATGACTTACCTTTTGTCACCAACTAAAGTTATCAACTATACTAACCAATAAAGATGAACAGTGGAATAAAGTATTGTCAACTACATGGCTTTAGAGAAAATGCCATGCAGTATGTCAGAGGTCTACAACGGAGTGTCAGAGAGACCATACATATGTCCACTGGTTCATAGTAGTGTCTTCTGAAGGTTAATTGGCTTCGGAAGAACCAGTTCTTCCAAAGCCGCTTATACTTCTGAATAGGCTACTTCTTCCGAGGCTTAAGGACTTTTTCATATCTTCATTCTTCTAAAGTTGACCTCTTAATTTCTTCTAAGTCTTGAACTTCACAAGAGAATACTTTGTCTTCAGAAGTTGGAGTTTTTCTTCGGAATATGATCTTGCACTTTTTCTTCAAAAGAAATCCAATTCCTTTGGAAGTTCCATAATTAGCTTCAGATGTCCTTTATTAGTTGCACCAAAATAATCTAAGTGATCTGGTTTTGGTTGCACTAGCCTTTCTAGATCCAATAACTCCTCCTAGGCTGATGCTACCAAAACCTCACTTATTTCTACTTCTCAAAACCTTTAGCAATCGGGATAGAAGATGCTTGTTGTTTTTCTTCTGATTTTGGGTATGAACAGATGGGTTTTTGATGAACAGGAACTTTGTTCTTCACTTTACTTATTTTCTTCATTGTTCTTGATATCATTAAGATGAAATCGGATCTAAAAACTAGATAAATCCAGCAGCCAATAGCTCTGATACCATTTTGCTAAATCAATATTTTAGATTCATTGAGCTTGGATCTTAGGATTCATCTCGTTTAGATCTAGAAATGAAAATTAAGATGGGTGGACATGTGTGAATCAAAGAACAAAGAGATGGATAATAATAATGTTATGATTTCAATGATGTTGATAAACAAGTTACAATGAGAATAATAGATGTCTGGAGAAATCAAACCCATCCAAAGGAGAGCATTTCTCCTTAGGTGGTGATTTACACCATGAGAAACACACACACAAAAGCCACACTTGCAAAAATGCACTAGTGGTTCTATTTATATTATTATCACAACATGACCTAATTTTGACTTTTCTAATTGTCTTGATCTGGTCATGTTGTATTGTCTTGTATTGTTGTTTTTGTTGTAATCAACTTGGTCTCTGAACTTGTACAATGAGATCTTCGGTTGGCTGTAATTATGATTTGGTAAGCTCAATTTTATTCAATTGTTGAACCCAATAATATTCCCCCTAAACCGATGCTTGCCAAACCTTGAATTTGAATATCTTCTCTATCATATGTATTCTTGATCAACTGATGTTCTGGAACAATTCACTGATATTTTCCCCCCTCGGATTAAGCTCCTCCTAATATAATTCTGAGAAAGGTTAGAATCTCTTGAGAATACTTCTTGGTATTGGATATGGGTTGTATCACTTTTGGATTACAGTTTATAGCACCACTCAATATTAGAGTTTATTAGGCATATGGTGAGGCTTTGAACTTCAACAAACTACATGAGGAAGATGAATCAATGTTGAACACACTTCCACTCTTTTGAAATAACTTGAGAAACAACATTCTTCAGATGATAAGTACTTCCTTGATTAAAGTCAGGCTAACTATTCGCTCAGTGGTCAAACACGAGTGCAAAACTTCATCAAAGAAATATGAGCTCAAGTACTTGAAAAAGGGCTACTAATAGTTGTATAAGTCCCTGGATGAATCTGTGAAAAAGTTAGAAATTTTGATTTCTATACTCTTTTTTTTGCTTTCATGATCAAAATAGATGTGCTTGTTGGTTGCAATCATCCACATTCATGTTTTCCATTTCTTTCTGAAGTCTTGCTCATCAGTTGTTCATAAGCATTTCTTGCAACACATTCGCATTTCTTTGCTAACTCATCTGCATTTGTTTGCAAAGCATCAGCATTTGTTTGCAAGGCATCCGCATTTGATTTCAATGCATCCTCATTTGTACTTAAAGTACCCGCATTTGTTTACAAGTCAACCGCATTTGGTGAAAAGACATCCGCATTTCTTGCAAAGTCATCCGCATTTGGTGACAAGTCATCCGCATTTGAGTATAACACATCCGCATTTGTGGATAAGACATCCGCATTTGTGTATAGCATATTCGCATTTGATTAAGCTTCTTCCGCATTTGTTTGTGTTCATTAGCATTTATTTTAAGACTTGAACAAAAATGATTTCACACTGTAGTACAGGTCAGGAAATCAGCTGTAGCTTCGATTACTTTATCTTTTCTTTGTTTTTAATGATAATTATGTTCAATTGCATCAATTTTTGAAGGAATAATCTAGTGAATGATTATCTTTCTTCAAATCGTACCACATTAGAATAGATCTTGATGATTTTTCTTCTTGATTTTGAGATGAACAAATGTCTTTTCTTCTTTTTTCATGGTAATCCTGTTCAATTACATCGAATTTTGAAAGAATAATCATGTACATGTTCATGATTCTTCAAATTGTACCATAGCTAAACAGATTTGTTGATTTTTCTTCTGATTTTGGCTATGAACAGATGGCCTTTTGATGAGTAGGAAATTTTTTCTCCATTTTTTTTCTTTTCTTCATTATTCTTGACATCCTTAAAGATGAAATCAGTTCTGAAAACTAGATAAATCCAGCAACTAACAGCTTTGATACCATTTTGCAAATTCAATATTTCAGATTCATTGAGCTTGGATCTTAGGATTACTCTCATTCAGATCAAGAAATCAAAATTAAGTTGGGTGGACATGTCTGAATCAAAGAACAAAAAGATGGATAATAATAATGTTATGATTTCAATGATGTTAATAAACAAGTTACAATGAGAATCATAGATGGCTGGTGAAATCAAATCCCACCAAAGGAGAGCATTTATCCTTGGGTGGTGATTTACACCATGAGAAACACACACACAAAAGCCACACTTGCAAAAAATGCACTAGTGGTTCTATTTATATTATTATTACAATATGACGTAATTTTGACTTTTCTAATTGTCTTGATCTTGACTTTGTCATGTTGTATTGTTGTTTTCGTTGTAATCAAGTTGGTCTCTGAACTTGTACAATGAGATCTTCAGTTGGCTGTAATTATGATTTGGTAAGCTCAAGTTTATTCAATTGTTGAACCCCAACAATACTACCCCTAAACTGATGTCTGCCAAACCTTGAATTTTAAGATCTTCTCTGTCATATGTCTTCTTGAGCAACCGTTGTTCTGTAATAATTCACGGATATTTTCCCCCTCAGATTAAGTTCCTCCTAATATATTTCTTACCGAGGTTAGAATGTCTTGAGAATACTTGTTGGTATTGGATATGGGTTGTAGCACTTTTGGATTACAATTCATAGCATCACTCAAGGGTTAGAGTCTATTAGGCATATGGTGAGGCTTTGAACTTTAATAAACTACATGAGGAATATCAATAAATGTTGAACACACTTCCACTATTTTGAAATAACTTGAGAAACGACATTCTTCAGATAATAAGTACTCCCTTGATTATAGTCCGGCTAACTGTTTGCTCAGTGGTCAAACACTGGTGCAAAACATCATCACAGAAATTTGAGCTCCAGATCTTGAAATAGGGCTTCTGATAGTTGTACAAGTCGTTGGATGAATCTGTGAAAAAGTGATAACAGTTGATTTCTATACTCTTTTTTATTCCTTTTTGCTTTCATGATCAAAATGGATGTGCTTGTTGGTTGCAATCATCTACATGCATGTTTTTCTTCTCTTTTTGAAGTCCTCTTCATCAGTTGTTTATAAGAATTTCTTGCAACACATCCGCATTTCTTTGCTAACTCATCTGCATTTGTTTGCAAAGCTTCTGCATTTGTTTGCGAAGCATCTGCATTGTTTGCAAGGCATCCGCATTTGATTTCAATGTATCAGCATTTGTACTTAAAGTACCCGCATTTGTTTACAAGTCAACCGCATTTGGTGACAAGGCATGCGCATTTGTTGACAAGTCATCCGCATTTGGTGACAAGTCATCCGCATTTGTGTATAACACATCCGCATTTGTGGATAACACATCCGCATTTGTATATAACACATCTGCATTTGATCAAGCTTCATCCACATTTCTTTTCATCATTAGCATTTATATTTAGACTTGAATAAAAATGATTTCGCACTGCAGTGCAGGTTGGCAAATCAGTACTAGCTTCCATTACTTCATCTTTTCTTTGTTTTTAATGATAATCATGTTCAATTGCATCAAATTTTGAAGGAATAATCTAGTTAATGATTATATTTCTTCAAATTGTACCATATTAGAACAGATCTTGATTATTTTTCTTCTTGATTTTGAGATGAACAAATGTGTTTTCTTCTTTTTTGATGTTAATCTTGTTCAATTGCATTGAATTTTGAAGGAATAATCATGTACATGTTCACGATTCTTCAAACTGTACAATAGTTGAATAGATTTGTTGACTTTCCTTCTGATTTTGGGTATGAATAGATGGGTTTTTGATGAACGGGAACTTTTTTCTCCATTTTTCTTTTTTTCTTCACTGTTCTTGACATCATTAAAGATGAAATCAGATCTGAAAACTAGATAAATCTAGCAACCAGCAGCTCTGATACCATTTTGCTAAATCAATATTTTCGATTCATTGTGCTTGGATTATAGGATTCACCTCGTTCAGATCTAGAAATGAAAATTAAGGTGGGTGGACGTGGGTGAATCAAAGAATAAAGAAATGGATAATAATAATAAGTTATGATTTCAATGATGTTGATAAACAAGTTACAATGTGATTCATAGATGGCTGGTGAAATCAAACCCATCCAAAGGAGTGTTTTTCTCCATGGATGGTGATTTACACCATAAGAAACACACACACAAAAGCCACACTTGCAAAAATGCACTAGTGGGTCTATTTATATCATTATTACAACAGGACCCAATTTTGACTTTTCTAATTGTCTTGATCTTGACTTTGTCATGTTGTATTGTCTTGTATTGTTGTTTTTGTCGTAATCAACTTGGTCTCTGAACTTTTACAATGAGATATTCAGTTGGCTATAATTATGATTTGTTAAGCTCAAGTTTATTCAATTGTTGAACCCTAACAATACTCCCCCTAAACCGATGCTTGCCAAACCTTGAATTTGAAGATCTTGTTTGTCACATGTCTTCTTGATCAACTGATGTTCTGGAACAATTCACTGATCTTCTCCCCCTCAGATTAAGCTCCTCCTAATATATTTTTGACAAAGGTTAGATTTTCTTGAGAATACTTCACGGTATGGGATATGGGTTGTATCACTTTTGGATTATAGTTCATAGCACCACTCAAGGATTAGAGTGTATTAGGCATATGGTGATGCTTTGAACTTCAATAAACTGCATGAGGAACATGAATCAATATTGAACACACTTCCACTCTTTTGAAATAGCTTGAGAAACAACATTCTTCATTTAATAAGTACTCCCTTGATTAAAGTCCGGCTAACTGTTCGCTCAGTGGTCAAACACGGGTGCAAAACGTCATGAGAGAAATATGAGCTCAAGTACTTGAAAAAGGGCTTATGATAGTTGTACAAGTCCCTGGATGAAATCGTGAAAAAGTGAGAAAAGTTGATTTCTATACTCTTTTATTTTTTTTGCTTTCATGATCAAAATGGATGTGCTTGTTGGTTGCAATCATCCATATTCTTGTTTTTCTTTAATTTTTGATGTCCTCTTCATCAGTTGGTCATAAGCATTTCTTGCAACACATCCGCATTTCTTTACTAACTCATCTGCATTTTTTTACAAAGCATCTACATATGTTTGCAAAGCATCCGCATTTATTTGCAAGCCATCCGTATTTGATTTCAATGCATCCACATTTGTACTTAAAGTACCCGCATTTGTATATATGTCAACCACATTTGGTGACAAGGCATCCGCATTTGTTGCAAAGTCATCCCCGTTTGGTGACAAGTCATCCGCATTTGTGTATAACACATCCGCATTTGTGCATAAGACATCCGCATTTGTTTATAAAACATATGCATTTGATCAAGCTTCATCCGCATTTCTTTTTGTCATTAGCATTTGTTTTTAGACTTGAACAAAAATGATTTCACACTACAGTGCAGGTCGGGAAATCAGCAATAGCTTCCATTACTTCATCTTTTCTTTGTATTAAATGTTAATCATGTTCGATTGCATCGAATTTTGAAGGAATAATCCAGTGAATGATTATATTTCTTCAAATTGTACCATATTTGAACAGATCTTGGTGATTTTTCTTCTTGATTTTCAGATGAACAAATGTCTTTTATCTTTTTTGATGTTAATCTTGTTAAATTGCATCTAATTTTGAAGGAATAATCATGTACATTTTCATGATTCTTCAAATTGTACCATAGTTGAACAGATGTCTTGATTTTTCTTCTGATTTTGGGTATGAACAGATGGCCTTTTGATGAATAGGAACTTTGTTCTCCATTTTTCTTCTTTACTTCATTGTTCTTGACATCATCAAATATGAAATAAGATCTGAAAACTAGACAAATCGAGCAACCAACAGCTCTGATACCATTTTGCTAAATCAATATTTCAGATTCATGGAGCATGGATCTTAGGATTCATCTCGTTTAGATCAAGAAATCAAAATTAAGATGGGTGGACATGTGTGAATCAAAGAACAAAGAGATGGATAATAATAATGTTATGGTTTTAGTGATGTTGATAAACAAGTTACAATGAGAATCATAGATGGCTAGTGAAATCAAACCCATCCAAAGGAGAACATTTCTCCTTGGGTGGTGGTTTACACCATGAGCAACACACACATAAATGCCACACTTGCAAAAATGCACTAGTGGTTCTATTTATATTATTATTACAACGTAACCTAATTTTGACTTTTCTAATTGTCTTGATCTTGACTTTGTCATGTTGTATTGTTGTTTTTGTTGTAATCAACTTGGTCTCTAAACTTGTACAATGAGATCTTCAGTTGGCTGTAATTATCATTTGGTAAGATCAAGTTTATTCAACTGTTGAACCACAATAATACTCCCCCTAAACTGTTGCTTGCCAAACCTTGAATTTGAAGATCTTCTCTGTCACATGTCTTCTTGATCAACTGATGTTCTGGAACAATTCACTGATATTCTCCCTCTCAGATTAAGCTCCTCCTAATATATTTCTGACAAAGGTTAGAATCTCCTGGGAATACTTCTTGGTATTGGATATGGGTTGTATCAATTTTGGATTACAATTCATAGCACCACTCAATGATTAGAGTGTATTAGGCATATGGTGAGGCTTTGAACTTCAATAAACTGCATGAGGAACATGAATCAATGTTGAACACACTTCCACTCTTTTGAAATAACTTGAGAAACAACATTCTTCATATAATAAGTACTCCCTTGATTAAATTCCGGCTAATTGTTCGCGCAGTGGTTAAACACGGGTGCAAAACATCATCAAAGAATTGTGAGCCCAAGGATTTGAAAAAGGGCTTTTAATAGTTGTACAAGTCTCTGGATGAATCCGTGAAAAAGTGACGAAAGTTGATTTCTATACTCTTTTTGTTGCTTTGATGATCAAAATGGATGTGCTTGTTGGTAGCAATCATCCACATTCATGTTTATCTATTCTTTTTGAAGTCCTGTTCATCAGTTGTTCATAACCATTTCTTACAACACATCCGCCTTTCTTTGCTAACTCATCTGCATTTGTTTGCAAAGCATTCGCATTTGTTTGGAAGGCAACCACATTTGGTGACAAGGCATCCGTATTTGGTGCCAAGTCATCCGCATTTGGTGACAAGTCATCCGCATTTGTGTATAACACATCCGCATTTGTGGATAAGACATCCGAATTTGTGTATAACACATCTGCATTTGATCAAGCTTCATCCGTTTTTCTTTTTGTTCATTACCATTTGTTTTCAGACTTGAACAAAAATGATTTCACACTACAGTGCACGTCGGGAAATCCGCAGCAGCTTCCATTACTTCATCTTTTCTTTGTATTTAATGCTCATCATGTTCAATTGCATCGATTGTTGAAGGAATAATCCAGTGAATGATTATATTTCTTCAAATCATACCATATTAGAACAGAACTTGATGATTTTTCTTCTTCATTTTGAGATGAACAAATGTCTTTTCTTCTTTTTTGATGTTAATCTTGTTCAATTGCATCGATTTTTGAAGGAACAATCATGTACGTGTTCACGATTCTTCAGATTGTACCATAGTTGAAAAGATTTGTTGATTTTCTTTTCTGATTTTGGGTATGAAAAGATGGGTTTTGATGAACATAAACTTTGTTTTCCATTTTTCCACTTTTCTTCATTGTTCTTGACATCATTAAAGATGAAATCAGACCTGAAAACTAGACAAATCCAGCAACCAACAGCTCTGATACCATTTTGGTAAATCAATATTTAAGATTAATTTAGCTTGGATCTTAGGATTCATCGCGTTCAGATCTAGAAATCAAAAGTAAGATGGGTGGACATGTGCGAATGAAAGAACAAAGAGTTGGAAAATAATAATGTTATGACTTCAATGATGTTGATAAACAAGTTACAATGAGAATGATAGATGGCTGGTGAAATCAAACCCATCCAAAGGAGAGCATTTCTCCTTGGGTGATGATTTACACCATGAGAAACACACACGAAAAAGCCACACTTGCTGTAAGGCCCCGTTCCCGGGATGCTTACAGCTGGTAAAACATCGCACATAAAACATATACTTTGCATTTAATCATTAATACACTGCAGTGAAAACATAAACAAATGGTATTTCATTTCATCATAAAAACTTTTGCAAAATAATGCATCGTTTGTTGGTTAGAATATTCTATTGTTGTATTACATCACAAAAGCTTTAAATAAATGGATGCCATCCAAAAGAGCTGAGCAGCTGCCTCGTGCCATCCTCAGCAACCTTACCTGCCAACTGGGAAATGCATAAAAGTCAGCGTTGCTAAATGAGTTCTAGTTTTATAGCAAAACATACTTTTCTTTCATAAAACCATCCTTTCTTTTATAATCATATTATACTTTACATTCGTTCATGATCATACATCGTACATACATACAGATAATATCATTATTATCTTCGTCAGCCTTTCGTTCATACTTTCATTCATCATTTCATTCATTACTTTCTTCTTCACCATGAACTTTACCCTTCATGCTTGTGATACTGTGCCTAAGCCTACAAAAGACCTTCATCGGTGGTGCCCAGCACCAAGTGGTCATAGTACCTAAGACACGCAACAATGGTTCATCCATATGGTCAATCACAAAGAAGGACCCCAATGTGCATCCTTTGGGGTAGCTAACCCGCACACCGTTGAGCTAACACCTATAGTGGGTGTGTGCACCTCCATACATGTGCTTGCAAGCCTTTCTTACATTCATTCAATCATTAATGCATGCATTCATCATCATGTTCCTCATTCATTATCTTTCACTTTACGTTACATAATACTTCGTTCATTCATTATCATAACACGTAAAGCCATAGGAAAGATAATCATACAACATCACAAGGAACATAAACATATCGTTCATACATCATCATGCAGGGCATCATACATATATAACATACATCATGCATAACCATGCAACATCATCATGCATAAACATCAAGCACATAACATTACATGCCCATCATACTATTTATGACCTCAAAAGTCAATTTACATACCACCAGGAATCTCCTAGGTCAAAGCCTACATTACCTTCTTTTCTCCAAGAAGTCAGAATTATTCTAAGTGTTCATCCACATTTCCTATAGTCATCCGCATTTCCTACAGTTCATCCGCATTGGCTATAGTTCATCCGCATTTGTCATCCGCATTTGCCTAACTCATCCGCATTTGGTTTCCTTCATCCGCATTAACTCACTTCATCCGCATTGACTTACTTCATCCGCATTGACTTACTTTGCTCATCCGCATTGACTTACTTTGCTAATCCGCATTTCCAAAGTTAGTCAAATGTTCATCCGCATTTCCTGCACTTAGTCAATGCTCATCCGCATTGACCTTATCCACACTAACTTACCCATTGGTTAATGTTCATCCGCATTAACCCTTTTTCATCCGCATTTACTTCCAAACACTTAGGCAGATTTAAAAACTTATCAAGTGGGTCTAAAACATCATACTCAATTCTCATGCACCATTCATCATGTTCTAAGCTTAAATCTTACCCTCTAAGCCTTAGAAACACAATCATACATCATCAAGCATGAACATAGTCACACATCACATGATAACATCATCATACACACATTCAAGCACACGGGTCTGAAACCCAGTTTAATTAAACATACATTCATGCATTTCCAGCCCCAAAATTAGTAAAAAAAACTAGTAAAAGAGGGGTCCTAGAACTCACCTTTGCAGCTTTTAAGTATGGCTTCCTCCAAACTCGTTTGCAAATTGAATTCAACCGCTTAGAAACCCGCTAAAAACATACCCGAACACATACAAACACGCATAAGCATAAACCCAAGGATAAGACCAGTCAAGAACACCATAAAAGGCATGAATTCTTACCATGAATTCGAATTTTTTCTTGTCCTTCCTTCAAAACCGATAACTTGCTTCTCTTTCTTTCTCTAAAACCCGAAAATCAGTGGGGTATGTGACATATGGGCGGCCATACCACCTTTTACACCCACTTTTCAAACATTTTGTCCTTTTGGACCCTTTTTACCCCTAGACTTGGGTTTTACTTCTTTTCCCTCTTTTCTTTCACTTTATTCATTCTTTTCTTTGACTTAAAATAACCGGGTGTTACAAGTCCACCCCCTTAAATAGGTTTCGTCCCCGAAACCTGTTATTCCTCAAAGAATTATGGGTAACGCTGTCTCATCTCTTCCTCAGTCTCCCACGTAGACTCGGATCCCTTCCTGTGCTTCCACTGTACACGCACAAGGGGAACCACTTTATTCCTCAGCCTCTTTTCCTTTCGATCAATGATTTCCACTGGTTGCTCCACATAATGGAGCCGTTCATCTACCTCGATATCCTCCAGTGGAACAATCATGTCTTTGTCAACTAAGCACTTTCTCAAATGAGATACATGGAATGTCGGGTGAATTCCACTTAACTCATTGGGTAACTCCAATCTATAGGCCACCTCTCCTACCCAAGCAATGATTCAGAAAGGGCCTATGTATCTCAGGCTCAACATGCCCCGCATTTGAAAACGAATAATACCCTTCCAAGGTGAGATCTTCAACATAACCCGGTCACCCACCTGGAAGTCAATCGGTCTACGTCGCTTATCGGCATACGACTTCTGTCTATCTTTGGCTGCCTTCATGAAGGCTTTGATCTTCTCAAGCTTCTCAATCGTAGCCTCGATTACCTCGACGCTTACCAACTGTGTCTGACCAATGTCACCCCAGCAAACGGGTGTTCTGCATCTCCTACCGTATAGCATCTTGTATGGTGGCATGCCAATGCTGGCATGATAGCTGTTGTTGTATGAGAATTCAACAAACGGTAAGTGGTCATCCCAACTTCCTCCAAAATCAATCATACATGCTCGAAGCATGTCTTCCAACGTCTGAATGGTCCTTTCTGACTAACCATCAATTTGGGGATGATAAGCCTTACTGATATGTAACCTCATCCCCATAGCGTCGTGGAATTTCTTCCAGAATTTAGATGTAAACCGGGTGTCACGATCAGACACAATGAACACCGGCACACCATGACGAGTTACAATCTCCTTGATGAACAGGTCAGCCAACCTCTCGGATGAATATGTCTCGCGGATCGGTAGGAAGTAAGCACTCTTCGTCAGACGGTCCATAATCACCCATATGGCATCGTACCCTTTTGGAGTACATGGAAACTTCGTAATGAAATCCATGGTTATGTGCTCCCACTTCCATTCCGGTATATCCAAAGGTTGAATCTTACCATATGGTTTTTGATGTTCCGCCTTCACTTGCAAACAAGTAAGGCACTTGCTCACATACTCCACCACGTCACGCTTCATACCCGGCCACCAATAATCTTTCTTCATGTCTTGATATATCTTTGTGGCACCAGGATGAATGGATTATCGAGTCTTGTGAGCTTCATCCATTATCTTCACTCGTAGATCCCCAAAACAAGGAATCCACACACGACCGAATCGGGTTCTAACACCGAGCGTGTTTTCACCCAATTCTCCAACCAGACCTCTCATTCATTCAGAGTTAAGATGATCTTCTTTCAGTGCCTCATCCTGAAACTCTTTGACTTGCTTCATTACATCAGGGGTCATGATTAGTTGGTATGCTTTCTCCCGAATCGGCTCGGGCCTCTCTTTCCAGCTAAGAGCATCAGCCACCACATTGGCTTTGCCAGGATGGTAATGGATCTCGCAATCATAATCCTTTATAAGTTCCAACCACCGTCTTTGCCTCATGTTCAGATCCTTCTGCTCGAATAAGTACTTCAAGCTCTTGTGGTCGGTGAAAATGGTGCACTTCGTACCGTAAAGATAGTGCCTCCAAATCTTTAGTGCAAAGACCACGGCTGCTAGCTCGAAGTCATGAGTAGGGTAATTGACCTCATTAACCTTCAGCTGTCGGGATGCATAGGCTATAACCTTCTCTCTCTGCATTAACACGCACCCCAAACCCAAGTAGGAAGCATCATAATAAATCACCAGATGTTCACTCCCATCGGGTAATGACAGAACAAGAGCTTGAGTCAATCTCGCCTTCAATTCTTCAAACGCCTTCTCTTGAGCTTCACCCCATATGAACTTCACATATTTTCGGGTCAACTTGGTTAGTGGAGAAGCGATCTTGGAGAAATCTTGGAGATTTCTATTGCATCACTACCTCCACCTTAGCCAGGTCCACCATGATCCCATCGGGATTCACCACACACCCAGAACTGAACTTCACGCAACCAAAATGCACACTTGGAGAATTTGGCAAACAACTTCTCCCTTCTTGACGTCTCCAAAACCTCCTGAATGTGACAAGTGTTAGGATCAGTGATCTACGTTTGATTGATTAGAGAGTATAGCAGCGGAATTCTAACAATGAATTAGCCAAATCACAAGAACAAAAAGATATTCAATGTAAGAACAAAACGGTTATAGATAGAGATAATTCTGCAGATATATTTCATTCAATATTCGCTTTCGTGGTAACGGAATGTCACAATTACAATTAGGTCGACACCTCTTATATAAGAGATGTGACGTCTGCTGATGTCACTTGATAGTGACATCTAACAGAATTTATCACAAACTACTGATAGTTAACACAACTACTGAAGATGTCAAACAGCTGACATCTTCTTACAAAAATGCTAAGTGTTAACTATTATTACAACTACTGAAAAGAAACTACTGAACAATAACAACTGAAGAACATACTCTTCAGCTGTTTTACAAATATTGAAACAAAGAAAACTACTGAAAGGTAAACCATCACAACTACTCAAGAAGACCTCTTCAGCTGTTGTGACAACGTCAGATACTTTGTCTTCAGCACTTGTGTCTTCAGACTTTGTCTTCAGACTTTGTCTTCAGCACTTGTGTCTTCAGACTTTGTCCTCAGCACTTGTGTCTTCAGACTTTGTCTTCAGCACTTGTGTCTTCAGACTTTGTCTTCCGCACTTTGTGTCTTCAGACTTTGTCTTCAATACTTGTGTTCAGACTTTGTAATCAGCTGTTGTCTTCAGCTGTTGTGGTCTTCAGTAGTTATTGTGACGTCTGTGGGACTTAAAGGTTTTTCTGATCCGGCTCATTGGTTCTTTTGGTCCAACAAACTCCCCCTGAACCAATGCAGCCAAAACCTTTAACTTTATTGAGGTCCCACTTATTGTTGGCAGAATTGTTGGTCTTTTTCCTTCTTGATCAGTTGAGAAGATGACCAATATAAGCACTGGCCTGGAAATGAGTCTCTAAAGATTTGGTTGGCAATGTATGGATGGGAGCTCTGTATTGGGGAATTGGACCCTGAGCTGTTCCCCCATCCATGACACTCACTTCCCATGTATAAGCCTGTAGGATTCTCTGGTGTATGCTCTAAGAAACATGATTTGTTCTTCCATGGTCAGGTTCTCGGCTTCACCATCAAACAATCCTTCTCGCCCATACAGCTCTGAGTTGTACTTGGCCTGTTTACCATTTTTGAGCTCAACTGTTGTAATCTGTTGGTATGCAACTCATCAGGATGAGTCCCTTCAAGTAACAGACTGAGCTCATTTTGTTTGAAGTTCTCAAGCCTCTTGTAGACTAACCCCTTTTTAATAATTCAATTCTCTAACATCTTTTGGGGTGGTTGTTTAGTCTCATAGGCCTTCTTGAAGTCTTCTAAAATGTCCCAGGGTGATACTAGAAGGACCACTGTGATCTCTTCATCTACGATCCTTTTGACTTGGCCCTTGTATCTCGAAGGAATGTCTTTCTTTACAATCCTGTGAGCCACCCTAGGATCAGGCCATACTCTCACCTTTTCCTTCTGATATTGAAATGTGTTGGCAAGGGTGTACAACCTCAGAGCTTCTTTCTTCATACTAATAATTGATGACGAAGCAGCATAAGTTTTGTCAATGCTTTTCAGCATTTCATCACCATGAAGCTTTTGCTGCTGTTCTTCTTCAATCTTTACTCTCACAGCTTCCATCTGTGAGGTGGGAGTGATGGGCATGGGTTTGGCTTTAGCCAATGTTAGGACTGCAGACAGAGGCAGCCTATCTTCTTCCACATCATCCTCTTCTTCTTCTTCTTCTAGCCTCAACACCCTTCTCTTCTTCTTCTTAGGTGCATCATCGGCTGTTGGTTTAGATGGTAAGGGAGTTGGTTTTGTGGTGGTGGTTGTGGTTGTTTTGGAGAGGGAATGTTGACGGCTGAGTTAGCATTTTGGAGGTGAGTGTTGCTTTTGAGTTTTTGCTAGCTCAGTCCTGCTCCCTGCTCCTGCTTTATTCAAAGCTTCAATAACAAGTCCCTTAGTATATGCTTCAGATGAACAGATCTTGGTGGTAATTGCCAAGATACTGTCCCTGGACCAAGCTTTGATTTCGATCATTGATCTTCCCAGATATTTTGCAATAAATCTAATCATGATCTCAAGCCTTTCTCTTCTAACACTTCATAACTTGCCCATCTATTCTGGATTTCTTCAATCTCTAATCGTCGAATCTCAAGTCAAGTTTATCGTGTCATGGCCTTGCCTAAACAGCTGATCAATGATGTTGTCCAATGATCTGCTGTGTTCGGCATCAGCCTCTTTTATCAGTAGCTCCAAGGCTTTCTATTTTTCCTTCTCTTTATCGGTCTCCACATTCAACTCCAACTCCTTTTCCACTACTCTCCCTTCTGTTTCTTTCTCCTTTTCTTTTCTTCTCCTCTGTACTCCTCTTTCTTTTTCCTTTCACTGACTTATTCTCCCCCTTTTTGGTTGCATTGGTTGCAAGGGGTTGATTGCCAGAAAGTTGTTTGCCCACAACCTCCTCTATCAATGGGTGTATTACTGAGGAAAGCCTCTCATCAATGGCTTTGATCACGATGTCAGTGATTATAGGTGTGATGAGAGGGAGGGAATTTTGAAGGATAGCAACTATTTGCTCAGGAGGGTTCTGTTCCTGAGAATAGTGCCAGAAGCAGAGGCAGGTGGCTTAGTTGTTAGGAGTGGCTCAGTGTTTGGGAGACCTTCAGATGAAGTGCCATCTGTGAGGTGGTAAAGGCAGATGGTCTTTGTTCCTTAGAAGTTTTGGCAAGCAGCTCTTTGAGTCTGCTCACCTCCTCTTCCAGGATGGTGTTTGGGCGATTACATCGTAAAAGAAGCCCAGGTCATCATCAGTAGATACTGAATCACCTGACCTCCTGATAGGATCAGGATGAACATGCACTGAGTGTAGCTCAGTTGTAGCATGTGCCCCTTTGTCTTGGAACTGGGGACTTCCTGCCTCAGGACTTTGTCCGTCATCAGCAGTTGCCTCTGGTAAGGTCATAGTAATGATACCAACTACAACCTGATCATATGCTGACGCAGGAGAAGTGGCAGCCTCACCAGAAGTTCCAATCTCCATTGCTACACTAGGAAAGGAACATTGTAACCCCTATGCTGTGGGTTCTCAGCTGCACTTTGGTCCTCCCCCTCAATGGTAGAAGTGTTCCCAGTAGTAATAGTATCTGGGGAGGGGGTGAGGAGTGTAACTGAGTCAGCACTTGTGCAACAAGTAATGTAGGACTTTGGGGGGCGGTTGCATGGGGAGATGGGCTAAAAGCAGTCTGCACCTGGGGAGGATGGTGCTCTTCAATGGCAATCTCCTCAAATGAGGAGATCCCAGATTGGTGGGTACCCCTTCTGAGGTTGCTGCAGGCTCCTTTTGAGACGAATCCTGAGCGGCTGTGGCTGGGAGAGTCCTTATATCCACTAGGGGGTTATAACCAGTGGATATAGCCTGCGTTTGTGTTGCAGGGGCATCCTCAGGGGACTCATTTCCCTGAGTAGCCTTTTTGGTTTTCTTTTGAGTGGGTTTGGTGGGGACTTTTGATTTCGGAGGTGGTGGCTGTTGGTTCCAGCTGCGTGGGTTTACGCAGCTTGGCACCATTTTGAGTGATTGGTCAGAGTTGTGCCGGGAGTATACTTCAGGCAAAACACCCATAGTAGGGACTCCCAGGCCAACAAGTCCCTCAGCTTGAAGCTGGTTTGCAATTATGGCCATTATGAACCGCGGATATATATCCACGGTTAGCAGTTTGTTTTTGAGCCATATCCTTGAGCTCTGAAAATAGTATTTCCGAAAAATTTAAGGTTGTTGCTCAAGGATGGAGTACATTACCTGCTGCCACCTTGTAGACATTTGATCCCAAGAAGAAGTCTTAGGAGCCAAACAGACATTTACCATGTGAAATATGAGACGTTCAACCATCATGAAATGTTTCTTCAGTATGGTGGAGGCACGAAGGTTTCCCTGATATCCATGGTGGGCAAAGGATAAATCAGTTATGCCCTTTGGATATCCAGCAGGAGAAGTGGCATCATCCAGGTGTAGGGTTTGACGAAGTATATCGGGAGTGATGACCACTTCGTGGTTGTTGATGACCGACCGGAGAGACGCTGTATTGTTCTCCCTAGTGGTGAGGGTGACGTTCATCCAAAACTGGTTAAGGATTCGGCATGAAGGATTGGATTGAGAAGAAAGGCCGTTTTGTAGGGTGACTGGACCATAAGATCAATAGCATTATCGAACTTAGCCCAGAATGGCGATTTGGTGAGGTAAGCTACACAGTTGTGTCGCGGTTTGAGCTGCATGGACGCCATTTATGAGAGAGAAGTTTTGGAGAGATGAACGTTAGGTTTGAAGAAGATGAGGCTCTGAAGGATTAGGTCGGATATTTATAGGATACGGGTTAGAAAACGACTGAAGGGTTTGGTGTTAGTCATCAGTAGTTTTAAACGACTGTTGACATGGTATTACCCTTTCAGACGTTGAAACAGCTGAAGTCATGGTTTTAGGCATCAGCAGTTAGAAAACTACTGAAGACCATGGTTTTGACTTCAGATGATGAAACAACTGAAGACTTGGTATCAGTCATCAGTAGTTAGGAAACGACTGAAGACATTGGTTTTGTCAGCAGTTGTAAACAGCTGAGGACTTGGTGTTAGTCTTCAGTAGTTGTGAAACTACTGAAGACATGGTTTTGTCATCAGTTGTTTAGGATGAAACAGCAGTTGTAGAAACAACTGAAGAGAAAGTTCTCTTCAGTAGTTTTCGTCAATTCATAGCCTTTCAGCTGTTTCATACTGTCCTCAACACTTACTCTTCAGACTTTGCATCTGCTTTTCAGGTGTTTCATAGGACGTCAGTACTTATCTGTTTGTACTGATTTCAGTAGTTGTAACTACATCAGTGGTTTAGAACAGATAAAGTACTTGAGTACTTGTGAGGCATTTAGCCGTCAGTAGTTATAAAAACTACTGAAGGTGAAAGAACTCATCAGTACTTATATGTGACATGGTTACCAATGATCACCAGTACTTTTTACTGAAATCATCAGTAGTTGTCACTTATTCTAACTGCAGCATACCAAGCCTTAACACAAGGTTTTGGAAAGTAGAACTATCCAAGGCTTAGTAAAAATATCTACAAGCTCATCAGCACTAGCACAAACTTAGGATCAATCAGACCTTTTTCAAAACAATCCCGAATAAAGTGATGTCTGATCTCTATATGTTTGGTCCTAGAGTGCTGGACTGGATTTTTGACAATACACAGAGCTGAAGCACTATCCATTAATAATGGAGTCTTAGTCTCTGTAATGCCATAATCCAGAAGTTGGTTCTGAAGCCAGAGTACCTGAGAAGTGCAACTTGCAGCAGCAATGTACTCGGCTTCAGCAGTGGATGTAGCAACAGATGTTTGTTTCTTACTCTGCCAAGAAATCAAACAGTTGCCTAGGAATTGACAACCACCAGAAGTTGACTTTCTAGTTAACTTGCACCCTGCATAGTCCTATCTGAAAAAGCAACTAATTTGCAAGAGTGTCAGTGGAATACCATAAACCTAGAGATTGTGTACCTTGCAAATATCTAAAGATTCTCTAATCAAATGCCTCTTTAGGAGCAGCCTGAAATCTAGCACAAACACATGTAGCAAACATAATATCTGGTCTAGAAGCTGTTAAATACATCAAGGACCCAATCATACATCTGTAAAGTGTTTCATCAACAGCTTTACCTTTCTGATTTGCATCCAGTGTGTGGTGTTGCACATGGGAGTAGAACAGGGCTTCAGTTTTGTAAATCAAACTTGTTCAAAAGATCTTTTGTATATTTGGACTGATGAATAAAGGTTCCATCAGCTTTTTGTTTATTTGCAAGCCTAGAAAGAACTGTAATTCTCCCATTGCACTCATTTCAACCTCTTTTTCATTAATGTTGTAAATCATCACACAACTGGGGATCAGAGGATGCAAAAATGATATCATCAAAATAAATCTGAACAAGTAGCTTATGCTGATCCACCTTCTTCATAAACAATGTTTTATCAATGGAGCCTCTAGTGAAATTATTCTTAAGAAGAAAAGTGGAAAGTGTCTCATACCAGGCTCTAGGAGCTTGTTTCAACCCATAAAGAGCCTTATCAAGTTTAGACACCCATTAAGGATGTTTATTATCCTCAAAACTTGGTGGTTGACACACATAAACTTCTTCCTTTATTTTACCATATAGAAATGCACTTTTGACATCCATTTGAAAAACTTTAAGATTGTGGAATGCAGCATAGGCTAAAAACAATCTGATTGCCTCTAGTCTGGCTACAGGGGCAAAGGTTTCATCATAGTCAATACCTTCTTCTTGTGAAAACCCCTGCACAACCAATCTAGCCTTGTTCTTAACAATAAGCCCATTTTCATCATTTTTATTCCTAAACACCCATTTAGTGCCTATTGCACACTTTCCTGGGAAGAGGAACCGGTTTCCCACTTGCTGTTTCTTGAACTGAAGTAGCTCAAGCTGCATGGCTTCAACCCATCCATTGTCTCTCAAAGCAACATGGTAGTTCTTTGGCTCTAGCTGCTGACTGATGAAGAGAGCATAGAAGCAGAAGTTAGACAATTGACTTCTTGTTGAAACACCAGCATTGATATCACCCATAATCTGAGACATTGGGTGATTCTTTAGTTCTTGATAAACAATGGATCTGTGCAAGTGTTTGTAGGACCTTCAGCAGCAGCAGATGTTGATGCAGACTCTTGAAACCAAGAATTAGATGGTAAACCAAAAGATGTAGAGGAATCAGAGATCTCATCAGCATTTGTTGTGGATGGAACTGCTGAAGCTACAGGAATGTCAAATTTAGCAGACATAGGCAGTTGGTCACTAAACTTGAATAGGTGAGTATTGATATTATCATCATCATCATCAATACCACCAGGTGGAAGACATGCTGCAGAAGATGATTTATCCACATGATCTGCAATAGCTGGAGGTTGATAAGGAACATATTGCAGTATGTCCAAATCAAACAACTCCACTGGGTTTTGTGGAATCTTGTCCATAGGAGATTCATTAAACTTCACATACAAAGTCTCTTCAACTATCTTTGTTTTGCAGTTGAAGACTCTGTATGCCTTGCAAGTAGATGAATAACCAACAAAATACCCTACATCCACCTTAGGATCAAATTTTTGGAGTTGATCCTTTGTGTTGAGAATAAAACAGGGACACCCAAATGCTTTGAAAAATGAAATTAGAGGATCCAAGTGATGGAGAACTTCATATGGAGTCTTCATCAACCTCTGATTTACTAAGGCTCTATTCTGCACATAGCAAGCTGTGTTAACAGCTTCAGCCCAAAAGATCAGTGGCAAACCAGAGTCAGCCAGCATGGACCTTGCAGCTTCAATTAGGGTCCTGTTCTTCCTCTCCACTACTCCATTTTGTTCTGGAGTCCGTGGTATGCTAAACTGCCTTTTAATTCCCTTTGAAAGATAGAAGTCATCAAGTGTATGGTTTCTGAATTCAGTTCCATTGTCACTCCTAATACACTTGACTGGAAGGGAATACTGCTTCTCAACATACAACACAAAGTGAATAATCTTCTGAGTAACTCATCCTTTGAATGTACAAAGAAAGTCCATATAAATCTGGAGTAATCATCCACAATTACCAGATAGTTTTTCTTCTTTGCCATGCTCATCACTCTCACAGGACCAAATAGATCCATATGCAGTAATTGCAAGCAGGCAGTGGACTTAGGCTCTTCAATAGGAGGGAATGAGACTTTGTGTTGTTTTCCTTTTAAACAAGCAGTGCAGGTTTCATCACAGTGGAACTCCTTATTGGTAAGCCTCTGACTAAACTATTCTTGATCAGCTGATTCATATTTTTGAAATTAACATGACCCAGCCTTCTGTGCCATAGTTTAGATTCTTGAGAAGAGGCTTTGGAAAATAGGCAAGGATTGCCTCTAAGATCTATTTTCTTGGAAAGATCTAAGGCATACACTCTTCCTGTCCTGTTGGATCAGGAGAGTGTGATCATCCAACACCTATCAATCAAATGCAGAACTTTGGATGACAGAATCCTACAGTTCTGACTGGTGAAAAGAGCAACATGGCCTTATCACACATTTGACTGACACTCAAGAGATTGTACTTGAGATTTTCCACATGATTAACATCATCAAACTTTATATCTCCATTAGAGACAAAGCCGTTTCCAATGATGTAACCCCTAGCATCATTGCCAAAAGAAACAAACCCCTTTTCCTTGAGAGTAGTCATGAAGAAGAGAGCTGTTCCCAGTCATATGCATAGATCCCCCACTGTCTACATACCAGATGCTACTTTGGCATGTTGAAGAACCCTGCAATTATAAACAATCAGTTAGTTTTGGAGACCCAAACCTTTTTGGTTTTGTGCCTGTTCTCATCAACAGATGGTAAACTAACAAGTTTGATGGAAACAACAGCCTGAGAGGAAGAAGATGGTGAAGAAGAGGAATCCTTTGGCTTGGACCTCCTTTTATGTGGTTTCAACATAGGAACATCTAATTGGTTAACTCTTCCCAATAGATGTTGAACCATCATAACCAGCTATGTCTGATTTTGTGATAAAGCTTTCAACTCATCAGACACATTGCCATTGGAGTTTGATAAGTTCCTATGTTGCACCTTCTTCTTTTGAGCACCCTCAGCTGTCACCTGTTTAACCCCTTCCTTTTTGGATTTCTTTAAGGACTTAAGGGTTACAGGATTTGATGTTGCTGATACAAATGTGGTCTCAAACTCAATTTTCATTTTTACCATTTTCTCATTAATTTCTTCTTTTTGTTTGAGTTTGGAACCTCTTTTGTACCAACAATCATCTGTAAGATGATTGAACAAACCACATACTTCACATGGTTTCTTCTTCATCTTATGTTGATCATCAACTAAAGAGGATGAAACTACTGAAGACTTGCTCTTCAGTGCTTTGAAAGCATTGTTTGCTTTCTTGACTTCCTCTTTAGTAGTCTTCAAACTCTTTCTACTGACAGTTTTCTTCTTTTCAGTATTGACAGTAGTTGGAGTTTGAACTTCAGGTGTTAAATCTTGCTCTCTAGTCCTTTCAGGACTTTCAGAATTAACTCCTGAGTTGATCAACTCTTTGATCATGTGAGTGTCAGCAGTGTGAACCATCAACATCAGCTGATAGGTTCTGAGAGGGCTTAGTGCTGACTTCTACTTCTGATGGTGCTGAATCAGAAAGTAGATCACATGATCAAATGGATTGGTTATTGCTCTCACCATCAGATTCTACCTCTGCTCTGGGAGTAAAATCTGTAGGTGGAGCAGTGTGATTCTAACCAATGCCAAACTTCACATTGGAAGCAGATTGCTTACTAAGAAGCATTTCAAAACCTTTGCATGATTGTACCCATCGATCACACTCTACTTGGGTGACTGCAAGGGTTTCTTTGAGATCTTTGTACTTCTCTAGAAGTACCTCTTCCCTAGCCTTATAATCTGTGATTTGGCATTTAGGTTTGTAAATCTCATCATTCTTCTTCATTAAGCACAGACTCAAATTCAGCTTTTCTTTTGGAAATTGTTTGTTCTAGCTCAATGTTCTTGTTAATCAAAGCTACATTTGCTTCTCTAATAGATGCAAATGCTGCTATGCATGTTTCAGAACATAATTGGCTTTTGCCTCAGAGGATACCTGTGATACCTTTGGTGTAGAGGCATTAGTAGATGAAGTATCCGCAGAATCCAAAGCCATAAGAGCTAGATTTCCAAAGGGACTGTCACCACCATGTTGACCAGCACCAGTGAACAGTTGTTCATGACCAGACAAATCATATGGTAAACTGCTCCAGTCAACAACTCCTGGGGTGAAGAAGCTGTGTTGTGAGGTTGAGTTTGTTGATGAGATTGGGAAGGTTGTGGTTCGGGCAATGCTTGGTTGTTGTGCAATTGGAGCTTGAATAGGATTTGGTTGAGGCATATAATAGCAGGGAAAGGATACGACATTGGACCCTGGGGGACAAAGTATGCAGGAGACCTAGGATGTGAATGATGACCAGAACCAGCAGGATGTTGCCCTCTGTTTTGTGGACTAGTACTAGGAAAAGTCACAAAGGGTGCAGAAGAGTTAGATCCAGTTGATCTACACTCTCTTGCAAAGTGTCCCAGCCTTTGGCATTTGTGACACCTCAACTTACTCTTGTCAAAACCAACTTTGGTTTTGCCAGAGAGTCCAGGAAATTTCCTGCCAGTTCTCTTATAGAACTTCTGAGATCTAGCTCTTAATCAATGCCATTTGGCTCAGAATATCCATCTCTTCTAGATCATCGTCAGCTATTCCTTTCAAATCATCCATGATGAAGCATAGATTGTCACTATTACTGCCAGAATGACTCTCAATACCAACAAATGCATGATCAAAACTATTTGAAGAGAAATCAATATGCTCATCATAATTGCTTTCAGATGCAGCATATTCTGACTCATGACCAACCAAGGCAGTATTCCATGGTACAAAGTCATCAGTGAGCTTTCCTGATGAAGACAGTTTCCTCTTCTGCTCTATCTCTCTTTCGAATGTAAGCAGTTTCCCATGAAGTTGGGTGAGAGAAAGGCTATCCAGATTTGCACTGGAGCATAGGACAATAGTGTATGTGTCCCATCTCTCAGGCAGTGATCTGAGGAACCTGTTATTCATCTGGCTATTGGTGTATTCCTGTTTCACCATTTTCAGCTCAGAGATCAAGCAGGAAAAACGCTCAAACTGTTGAGTCAGTGTCTCACCCTTCTATGAGAGAATGTCTCATATTGTTGGGCAAGGATTTCTCTGTTGTTTGCTAAGACCTCATCTGTGCCACCGAATTGTTCCTTCAGGGCATTCCAGAGATCATGACCAGTTTCATGATGCATAAGCCCTGAATAGATTTCATTAGGCATGCCATGGCCAGAATTCCATGGGCTTTAGCATCAATCTCAAACAGTTTCTGATCTTCATCAGAGTATTGTTCCTTCTTCTTCGGAACCATTTGATTGGTTTCCGGATTGTTCTCCATAGGCTTATGTGGTCCATGTACCACGGATGTCCAACAACCTGAACTGTTAATAGACAGGTGATGAAGCATTCTTCGCTGCCATATGTTATACTCGGTCCTAACCAGCATCGGGGGCTTGGTTGAGGAACCAGTATTGTGAGGATCATTAGAAGGAGTAGTCATCTCAGATTCAATCAAATTCAATTAAGCTATAACAGATTTAGAACAAAAACACAACAACCAATTGAACCAAGAGAGATCTCAAAATAAATGAACAAAAGCGTCAGAATTCAATAATCTATAACCAGTTCTTGCCAATATGCTAATTCAATCAAACATAGATATCAATTAGCAGTTCAATGATCAATTGTTAGATCAATCAATGATTAACCAGCTCTGATACCACTTGTTAGGATCAGTGATCTACGTTTGATTGATTAGAGAGTATAGCAGTGGAATTCTAACAATGAATTAGCCAAATGACAAGAAACAAAGATATCAATGTAAGAACAAAACGGTTATAGATAGAGAGAATTCTGCAGATATATTTCATTCAATATTCGCTTTCGTGGTAACGGAATGTCACAATTACAATTAGGTCGACACCTCTTATATAAGAGATGTGACGTCTGCTGATGTCACTTGATAGTGACATCTAACAGAATTTATCACAAACTAATGATAGTTAACACAACTACTGAAGATGTCAAACAACTGACATCTTCTTACAAAAATGCTAAGTGTTAACTATTATTACAACTACTGAAAAGAAACTACTGAAACAATAACAACTGAAGAACATACTCACAACTACTGAAGAAGACCTCTTCAGCTGTTGTGACAACGTCTGATACTTTGTCTTTAGCACTTGTGTCTTCAGACTTTGTCTTCAGCACTTGTGTCTTCAGACTTTGTCTTCAGCACTTGTGTCTTCAGACTTTGTCTTCAGCACTTGTGTCTTCAGACTTTGTCTTCAGCACTTGTGTCTTCAGACTTTGTCTTCAGCACTTTGTGTCTTCAGACTTTGTCTTCAGTACTTGTGTTCAGACTTTGTAATCAGCTGTTGTCTTCAGCTGTTGTGGTCTTCAGTAGTTGTTGTGACGTCTGTGGGACTTAAAGGTTTTTCTGATCCGGCTCATTTTCTTTTGGTCCAACAACCGGCATGCTCAATCTCAATCTTTGAATAAATCAGGATATCATCAATGAACACAATCACTGATTTATCCAACATAGGCCTACACACACGGCTCATCATATCTATAAAAGCAGCTGGCACGTTGGTCAAACCAAACGACATGACAAGAAACTCGTAGTGACCGTAGCGCGTGCGAAAAGCTGTCTTAGGGATATCTGACTCCTTCACCTTCAACTGATGGTAACCAGATCGAAGATCAATCCTTGAAAACCAACTGGCACCCTGAAAGCTTACGAACAAATCGTATATTCTCGGTAAGGGGTATCGGTTCTTCACTGTCAACTTGTTCAACTCACGGTAGTCAATACACATCCTCATACTACCGTCTTTCTTCTTTACAAACAGGACCAGAGCACCCCAAGGAGAGATACTCGATCTGATAAACCCCTTGTCAAGCAGCTCTTGCAACTGCTCCATCAACTCTTTCATCTCTGTCGGGGCCAATCGATACGGTGCCTTGGCAATAGGTTGGGCACCCAGTATCAAGTCAATCCAGAACTCGATCTCTCGGTCAGGTGGCACTCCTGGTAAGTCTTCTGGGAATACGTCTGGAAAGTTACGCACAACGGATACATCAAATAGTTGTGGTATTGGTGTATCCACATCCTTCACATAGGCCAAGTAGGTGCTACATCCACGCCTCATAAACTTTCCCGCCACCGCCATCGAAATCACCTTCGGAATTGTTGTGAGTCGATCACCATAAACCGTTACCGAACTCCAATCGGGCGTTGTCAAACGAATCATCCTCTTACGACACACAATGTTCGCCTCGAAGTCTGCTAACCAATCCATCCCAAGAACCAAATCGAAACCACCTAAGGTCATTACAAACGGTCTAACAGGAAACTTATGACCTTCAAGCTCCACGTCACAATTCTCTATCATCTCAGAGATTCTGGTAGACTTACCTATGGCAGTTTCTACATCAAAGGGCGCATCAACACATTTACCACTAACAGCCAAGTTAGCACAGAAAGCAGCAAAGATAAAACTTTTACTGGCACCCGAATCAAATAACAGAGAAGCTAAAGTTTGGTTCACCAGAAACGTACTGGACACGACATCAGGGTCCTTCCTAGCCTCCTCCTGTGTCATCATGAATGCTCTTGCACTCGCCCTTGGTCTTTCACCTCCAGTTTTTTTGGCCCCTGAACCCTCGACCCTTGGCTTCTTACAATCCCTACTCATATGACCCTCTAACCACAGTTAAAGCACCGGGCCGTATGACAGTCCCTGGCCATGTGCCCCGCCTTCCCACATTTAAAGCACAAGTTTGACCCAAACCTACATTCCCCACTATGCTCTCTCCCACACCTACCACACTTCTTTGTACTCGCACCCGACGTGACCACACGACGGTCATCTACCCTTGCCTTCTTTTTACTCGTCGAGGCATCACCCCGACCAAACCTCTTCCCATTCCAGTTTCTATCACTTCCACCATTCTGACTACCTTCAGCCACCACCACCACACCCCTTTTGTAATATAACCTCCCTGCCAAATCCACCGCCGACCAAAACGTGCTTGGTCGGGTGGCAATCATGTGCCTGCGAATATCTGCTGGCAGTCCCTGAATGTACCTCTTGATCTTCCGAGATAAAGGTGTCACCTGATCTAGCACCAGATGTGCCATATCGTTAAATTTGGTGGTGTACTGTTGGTGTGTCATTGTTCCCGCCACCAGTTGCAGAAACTCCCTCTCGACCTTGTCATTTCCTGGTGAGGACAAAACTCCTCGATCACCAACTTCTTCAACTCTGACCATCTCATTCCCCGATTGCCTGTACCCTCGGCTTGGACTATATTGTCCTACCAGCACAGAGCCAAGTCCACAAAAGAGTGGGTAGTGAACTTAACTTTCTGGTCTTCTCGGCACTCACTGATATCAAGTACAACCTCCATTTCCCACACCCACCGGTGAGTAGCAGCAGCAGTGCAATTACCATCAAAAGTAGGGGGCTTGCATCTCATAAACACCCCGTAGTTACAGCCTCGTACCGTCTCCTGCATAGGCTCTGCTTCTTCTTCTTCTTCGTCATCAGACGGAACCGTCTCAGTCTCTGGCTGTCTTATTTCGCCCATAGCTCTACTCCTTTCCCTTCTCTCCCCTTCTCTAACTGCCTTTATCACTTCGGTCACCATAGACGGTAGGATTATCTGCATGACTTGATGCACTTCTTCCACAACTGCCTCCTTCACTAAGGCTCTCAGGTTAGCACTCTCATCTCCGCCCTCCGGATGAGGGGTTTCTTGTTCTTCATGAACCACCTTTTCGGCCATAGGCCTTCCTCTCGTACCCCGTGGTTCAGCACCACGTCCGCCACCATGTGACGCTTTAGATTATCTACCACTGGCCATCCTCTAACTCACACTGAAAGATTTAAACACTAATATGGTCATTTAAGAAACGGCTTAGTTTATGGCAAGTATCGTAAATCACTAATTACAGTGGCCAGTTGTGATTAGCCACTTACTTTACTTTTCATACCCCAAGCATTACCTGTCCTGACTACATCAGTATTTAAATCTACATGCAACGCATAACGACATACCATGCGCACATAAAACCAGTTATCCTTACGAGAATACCTGATGGCACGCAGCTACTCAGATTGGCATCCCTTTCCCTTCTGTCCCATTCGCAGTTTAAGTAAAGGTTTATTTTGAAAATTTACCCATTTCACTTAAACTTTGGCTCTGAACCAACTTGTAAAGCCCCGTTCCCGGGATTCTTACAGCTGGTAAATCATCGCACAATAAAATATACTTTGCATTTCAGCACAAACATAAACAAATGGCGTTTCATTCATCATCAAAACTTTTGCAAAATAATGCATCTTTTGTTGGTTACAAAATTTCATTGTTGTATTACATCACAATAGCTTTAAATAAATGGATGCCATCCAAAAGAGCTGAGCAGCTGCCTCGTGCCATCCTCAGCAACCTTACCTGCCAACTGGAAAATGCATAAAAGTCAGCGTTGTTGAGTGAGTTCTAGTTTTATAGCAAAACATACTTTTCTTTCATAAAATCATCCTTTCTTTTATAATCATATTATACTTTACATTCGTCGTGATCATACATCGTACATACATATAGATAATATCATTATTATCTTCGTCATCCTTTCGTTCATACTTTCATTCATCATTTCATTCATTACTTTCATCATCCCCATGAACTATACCCTTCATGCTCGTGATACTATGCCTAAGCCTATAAAAGACCTTCATCGGTGGTGCCCAGCACCAAGTGGTCAAAGTACCTAAGGTAAAGTTTAGGTATACCATTGTCATATGCTATGCTGTTCATGCTCATGATACTGGACCTAAGCCTATAAAAGACCTTCATCAGTGGTGCCCAGCACCAAGTGGTCACAGTACCTAAGACACGCAACAATGGTTCATCCATATGGTCAATCACAAAGAAGGACCCCAATGTGCATCCTTTGGGGTAGCTAACCCGCACACCATTGAGCTATGCAACATCATCATGCATAAACATCAAGCACATAACATTACATGCCCATCATACCATTTATGACCTCAAAAGTCAACTTACATAACCGCCGGGAATCTCCTAGGTCAAAGCCTACATTACCTTTTTTTCCCCAAGAAGTCATAATTTTCTAAGTGTTCATCCGCATTTCCTATAGTCATCCGCATTTCCTACAGTTCATCCAAATTGGCTATAATTCATCCGCATTTGCCTAACTCATCCGCATTTGGTTTCCTTCATCCGCATTAACTCACTTCATCCGCATTGACTTACTTCATCCGCATTAACTTACTTTGCTCATCCGCATTGACTTACTTTGCTTATCCTCATTGACTTACTTTTCTCATCCGCATTTCCATACTTAGTCAAATGTTCATCCGCATTTCCTGCACTCAGTCAATGCTCATCCGCATTGACCTCATCCGTATTAACTTACCCATTGGTTAATGTTCATCCGCATTAACCCTTTTTCTAAACACTTAGGCAGATTTAAAAACTTATTAAGTGGGTCTAAAAGATCATACTCAATTCTCATGCAGCATTCATCATGTTCTAAGCTTAAATCTTACCCTCTAAGCGTTAGAAACACAATCATACATCATCAAGCATGAACATAGTCACACATCACATCATAACATCATCATACACACATTCAAGCACACAGGTCTGAAACCCACTTTAATAAAACATACATTCATGCATTTCCATCCCCAGAATTAGTAAAAAACCAGTAAAAGAGGGGTCCTAGAACTCACCTTTGCAGCTTTTGAGTATGGCTTCCTCCAAAATTGTTTGAAAATTGAATTCAACCGCTTAGAAACCCACTAAAAACATACCCGAACACATACAAACACGCATATGCATAAACACGAGGATAAGACCAGTCAAGAACACCATAAAAGCATGAATTCTTACCTTGAATTCGAATTCTTTCTTGTTCTTCCTTCGAAACCAAGAACTTGCTGCTCTTTCTCTCTAAACCCCGAAAATCAGTGGTGTATGCGACATATGGACGGCCATACCACCTTTTACACCCACTTTTCAAACATTTTGTCCTTTTGGACAGTTTTTACCCCTAAACTTGGGTTTTATTTCTTTTCCTTCTTTTCTTTCACTTTATTCATTCTTTTCTTTGACTTAAAAATAACCGGGTGTTACACTTGCAAAAATGCACTAGTGGTTCTATTTATATTATTATTACAACATGAACTAATTTTGACTTTTCTAATTGTCTTGATCTTGACTTTGTCATGTTGTATTGTCTTGTATTGTTGTTTTTGTTGTATTCAACTTGGTCTCTAAACTTGTAAAATGAGATCTTTAGTTGGCTGTAATTATTATTTGGAAAGCTCAAGTTTATTTAGTTGTTGAACCCCAAAATACTCCTCCTAAACTGATGCTTGCCAAACTTGAATTTGAAGATCTTCTCTGTCATATGTCTTCTTAATCAACTGATATTCTGGAATAATTCACTAATATTCTCCCCCACATATTAAGATCTTCCTAATACATTTCTCGCAAAGGGTAGAATCGCTTGAGAATACTTCTTGTATTAGATATGGGTTGTATCACTTTTGGATTACAGTTGATTAGAGTGTATTAGGCATATGGTAAGGCTTTCAACTTCAATAAACTGCATGAGGAACATGAATAAGTGTTGAACACACTTCCACTCTTTTGAAATAACTTGAGAAACAACATTCTTCAAATAATAAGTACTCCCTTGATGAAAGTCTGGCTAATTGTTCGCGCAGTGGTTAAACACGGGTGCAAAACATCATCAAAGAAATGTGAGCTCGAGTACTTGAAAAAGGGCTACTGATAGTGTAACACCCCGAAATTTTATTTAAATGAAAGGAAAAGAAAAGTAAGTGGAAGGAATGGAAATTGTGCACAAATGGAGGGGGAAAAAGCGTACAAAGTACAAATCTTATTATTTTAAGATTTTAAAGGGAATGGTCGCCCATATCAAAGCAGAAAGCTACTTTGCTCTTAGAGGAAGAAGAAGAGAGAGAGAGAGCCTGGTTCTAGAGAGAAAAAGAGGAAGAAAAAGCTGTAAAAGGTAAGTCTTCTCTTGTTTGAGCTTGGTTTTAGCTGGGTTTCGAGTTCTTGACCCAAGTTCTTGTTGTTTAGAGTTTGTTTTCGGAATTCAAAGAGCTGAATCGAAGTGGGTCTTGAACTGGAAGAGCGTTGTTCAAAAGCTGCTTAATGTGAGTTTCTAGAACCCCTCTTTTACTGATTTTCAAATTATTTGGGGCTATTATGCATACTAAGTAAACATTTTGAAAGAAACCATGAGTTTATAGCTTTATGTTAGAATGTTGTATGTATGTATGCATGTTATAGTGATGATTATGGGGTAGAGATGATGTATAGCATGCTTAGATGGCCGTAGTATGTTAGATCTGTGTTTGGGTATGAGTTGAATGGCAATCGGGTGAAATTGGTAGCATAGAAAATATTTCAGAATGTTTGATGAACACGAAGAGTGGTTCATGCACCCATACAGTTGTCCATGCATCTAGCATGAGAGACTAGATGCCTAAGTGTTGGCCATGCGCCCCAGAGTGGGTCATGCGCCTGAACATTGGCCCATGCGCCCAGCATGTTGGCCATGCGGCTAAGTATTGGCCATGCGCCGAAGTGTGAGCATGCGACTAAACAGTGCCCATGCGTCCCAGTGAATGAAATGGATAAGTGTGGACCATGCGCCTTAACAGTGCCCATGCGTCCCAGTGAATGAAACGACTAAGTATTGGCCATGCGCCTAAACAGTGCCCATGCGCCCAAGTGCTTGAAACAGCTAACTGTTGGTGATGCGCCTGAACAGGGTAGAAACGCCCAAACAGGGCCCATGCGCCCAGACTGATTTATACATAGAATTTTTATGACCATGCGTCTGGAAGGTCCTATGCGCCCAATTTGGACTTGAGGTTTTCTAAGTGGATTTTAAGGGGTAAAATGGGGAGATAGGCCTGGTTATGATGTGATGGCTTATCTTTGATGTGTGTTATGCATGTGTGATGTTGCCTGTATGGTGATGGTATATGGTTATGATTATATATGTTCCTTATTATGCATGCATGTGTTCCCTTGGCTTTGCGTTGAACGTTAATAAAGTAATGAATGTAGAGAATGTAATGAAAGTATTATGTAATGTAAAGTGGAAGATAATGAAAAGAGGAACGTAAAGAATGAATGCATGCATGAATAAATGAATGAATGAACGAATGAAAGGCTTGCAAGCACACGTGTGAGGTGAGCGACTCCGTGTCGCAACAGACTCGAAAGAGGTCCTTGTCGCGTATCCCGGTATTGTGTCAGTCTTCAGACATGAGTTGGGGGTTTGTGAGCAGGCCCTGGCATAGTATCAGTCTTCGGACATGAGTGTGGGGTATTGCATGAGACAGGATACAGATTGCATACTCCGGTAATGTGTCAGTCTTCGGACATGAGTCGGGGGTTTGTGAGCAGGCCCCGACACAGTATCCGTCTTCGTACATGAGTTGGGAGTATTGCATATGACGAAAGTGACAGATGATGAGATCCGTGTCGCGTATCCCGATACTGTGTCAGGCTTCGGACATGAGTCGGGGGTTTGTTTATCAGGCCCCGGCACAATATCAGTCTTCGAACATGAGTCGGGGATATTGCATGAGATGAGATAGTGAGGTGAGCGACATTGTGTTCCAACAGACTCGGATAGAGTTCAATCCCTGTGATTGACTCATATGGGATCTTTGTCGCGCATCCCGGTGTTGTGTCAGTCTTCGGACATGAGTCGGGGGTTTCTGAGCAGGCCCCGGCACAGCATCAGCTTTCGATCATGGGATATTGCAAGAAACAAGATTTGAGTAATAATGAGTAATGAACGAAAGATCATGTATGAAAGAATGAACGTATGAATGAACGTAAATGAATTATCATAATAATGTACAGAACAGGATGCTCGTCATTCGACCTCAGTAATCATGGCTGAGTGCCATGAAGAGGGTAAAGTCTGACCGGATCAAGAAAGAGAAGTGAACGATAATGATGAAAGCCCCAATTGTTGATGGAAACGGCACTGCTGCTGCTGCTCACCGATGGGTGAGGGAGATGGAAGCGGTATTGAATATTAGCGAGTGTTGTGGACTCTGCTCTGTGATGGTGGGACAATATAGTCCAAGGCGAGGGTAGCAGGGCTATCGGGAGGATGCGATGGCTAGAGTTGAAAAGGCTGGTGATTGAGGAATTATGTCCTCACCGTCAGATGGATAAAGTTGAAAGAGAGTTCTTGCAGCTGGAGGCAAGAACGATGACACACCAGCAATATACCGCTAAATTCAACAAGTTGGCACGTCTGGTGCCGGATCAGGTGACACCTCTTTCGCAAAAGATCAAGAGGTATATTCAAGGCTTGCCGCGGACATCCGTAGGCACATGATTGCCCCCCGACCGAGCATGTTTAGGTCGGCAGTTGACCTGGCAGGAAGATTGTACGACGAGCGGGGGGCGACGGTGACGATAGATGAAGGAGAGAAGCAAGCCTATGATAAGAAGGGGAAAGGAAGGCGAGACAATGATGGTGGATTTTTGTATGGAGGTACGGCGTCGAGGGACGATGATCGGAAGAGAATAGAAAGAAAAAGAGAGATATGCAACAACTGTGGCAGAGGCCGTGAGGGGGAGTGCAAGTGGGGACTGAATGTTTGTTTCCAGTGTGGAAAGGAGGGCCACAAAGCGAGGGACTGTCAAATGGCTAAATGCTACGACTGTGGTAAGACAGGACACATGATCAAGGACTGCAAGAAGTTGAGGGTAAGAAGCTCCGATACGAGGAAGGAGAATAGAGGGTGAAGGCTAGAGCCTTCACTTTGACCAGGAAGAGGCTAGGTCACACTCCGAGATAACGTCAGGTACGTACTTGCAAGTTTAGATTTATGCATCTATGCTTTGATTGTTACGCTAGTAGTAGTCTTGTTGCCGCTATTTTCTATGATTTTGCACGTTAGGGGTAGGAAAATTGATGAGCCCTGCGAGGCAAGAATTGTTATTAGTAAGTCTACCAGGTTACCTAATGCCCTAGAGGATTGCGCGATAGAATTGAGAGAGCGCTCGTTCCTGCTAGGCAGTTCAAGAAGACATAAGTAGGTAGACATGCGTCTCCGGGTGAGTTGATCAGTATTCTATGAATTAAACCCCAAGTGTTACAAGGAGATGGATTGATCAACCATGCATAACCAGAGTTCGGTGACGACCTACGACAATGAAGTATGAGGGAGGCTTCGACCACGAAAGCGGATTTTGGTTTGGAGTCGAGTAAAGCTAATACTAAAGTGTAGAGGGTCATTCCTAGTTGTTGCTCACGTAGGAGAAGTGGCACATCGACTGGAGCTACCCGATGAGTTGAGTGGAAGTCATCTGATGTTCCATGCATCTCTTCTAAGAAAGAGCTCAACCGATAAGGATATGATCATGCTACTAGGGAACACTAAGATGAATAGAGTATCCAATCACGAGGGGCAACTGGTGACCACTACTAATGAGAAGGAGATAATAGACTAAGGAGGATGATGGTTTCACTTGTGCGGGTGCAGTGAAGTCTAAAGGGATCTGAGTGTAAATGCAAGATCAAAGAAGAGGTGAGACAGTGTTACCCGTAACTGTTCGAGAAGCGACAGGTTTCGGGGATGAAACCTCTTTAAGGGGGTAGACTTGTAACACCCCGAAATTTTATTTAAAAGAAAGGAAAAGAAAACTAAGTGGAAGGAATGGAAATTGTGCACAAATGGAGGGGGAGAAAGCCTACAAAGTAAATATCTTATTATTTTAAGATTTTAAAGGGCATGGTCACCCATATCAAAGCAAAAAGCTGCTTTGCTATCGGAGGAAGAAGAAGAGAGAGAGAGAGAGAGAGCCTGGTTCTAGAGAGAGAAAGAGGAAGAAGTAGTTGTAAAAGGTAAGTCTTCTCTTCTTTGAGCTCAGTTTTAGCTGGGTTTCAAGTTCTTGACCCAAGTTCTGGTTGTTTAGAGTTTGTTCTCGGGATTCAAAGAGCTAAATCGAAGTGGGTCTTGAACTGGAAGAGCGTTGTTCAAAAGCTGCTCAAGGTGAGTTTCTAGAGCCCCTCTTTTACTGATTTTCAACTGATTTGGGGCTATTATGCATACTAAGAAAACATTTTGAAAGAAAACGTGGGTCTATAGCTTTATTTTCGAATGTTGTATGTATGTATGCACGTTATAGTGATGATTATGGGGTAGAGATGATGTATAGCATGTTTAGATGGCCTTAGTATGTTAGATTTGTGTTTGGGTATGAGTAGAATGGCAATGGGGTGAAATTGGTAGCATAGAAAATATTTCAGAATGTTTAATGAACATGAAGAGTGGTTCATGCGCCCAAACAGTTGTCCATCCGTCCAGCATGAGAGACCAGACACCTAAGTGTTGGCCATGCACCCAAGAGTGGGTCATGCGCCTGAACAGTGGCCCATGCGCCCAGCATGTTGGAGATGCGGCTAAGTATTGGCCATGCGCCCAAGTGTGGCCATGCGCCTAAACAGTGCCCATGCATCCTAGTGAATGAAACGGATACGTGTGGACCATGCGCCTAAACAGTGCCCATGCGTCCCAGTGAATGAAACGGCTAAGTATTGGCCATGCGCCTTAACAGTGCCCATGCGCCCAAGTGCTTGAAACGGCTAAGTGTTGGTGATGCGCCAGAACAGGGCATAAACGCCCAAACAGTGCCCATGCGCCCAGACTGTTTTATACTTAGAACTTTTATAACCATGCATCTGGAAGGTCCCATGCGCCCAATTTGGACTTGAGGTTTTCTAAGTGGATTTTAAGGGGTAAAATGGGGAGATAGGCCTAGTTATGATATGATGACTTATGCTTGATGTGTGTTATGCATGTATGATGTTGCCTGTATGGTGATGGTATGTGGTTATGATTATGTATGTTCCTTAATATGTATGCATGTCTTCCCTTGGCTTTGTGTTGAAAGTTAATAAAGTAATGAAAGTAATGAATGTAATGAAAGTATTATGTAACGTAAAGTGGAAGATAATGAAAAAAGGAATGTAATGAATGAATGTATGCATGAATAAATGAATGAATGAACGAATGAAAGGCTTGCAAGCACACGTATTAGGTGAGCGACTCTGTGTCACAACAGACTCGAAGAGGTCCTTGTCAGGTATCCCGGTATTGTGTCAGTCTTCGGACATGAGTCGGGGGCTTGTGAGCAGGTCCCGGCAGAGTATCAGTCTTCGGACGTGAGTCGGGGGTATTGCATGAGACAGGTTACAAATTGCGTACTCTAGTACTTTGTCAGTCTTCGGACATGAGTCGGGGGTTTGTGAGCTAGCCCCGGCACAGTATCAGTCTTCGCCCATGAGTCGGGAGTATTGCATATGACGAAAGTGACGGATGATGAGATCCGTGTCGCGTATCCCGGTACTGTGTCAGTCTTCGGACATGAGTCGGGGGTTTGTTCATCAGGCCCCGGCACAGTATCAGTCTTCGGACATGAGTCGGGGATATTGCATGAGACGAGATAATGAGGTGTGCGACTTTCCGTTGAAACAGACTCGGATAGAGTTCAATCCCTGTGATTGAATCATATGGGATCTTTGTCGCGTATCCTGGTGTTGTGTCAGTCTTCGGACATGAGTCGGGGGTTTGTGAGCAGGCCCCGGCACAACATCAGATTACGAGCATGAGATATTGCAAGAGACAAGATTCGATTAATAATGAGTAATGAATGAAAGATCATGTATGAATGAACGAACGCAAATGAATTATCATAATAATGTATAGAATAGGATCCTCGTCATTCGACCTCAGTAATCATGGCTGAATGCCACGAAGAGGGTAAAGTATGACGGATCAAGAAAGAGAAGTGAACGATAATGTAATGCCAAACAATGTTAATGAACGTAATGATGAAGATAATAATGATATTATCTGTATGTACGTATGATGCATGATCACGAATGATGTAAAGTATAGTATGTTTTGAAATAAAGTAAATAACGGTTTTCAATGAAAATAAAATATGTTTTATTATAAAACTAGAACTCACTCAGAGTCGCTGAATTTTGTATGGATGATAGTTGGCAGGTATGTTGATGCTAAGGAGTTACAAGCATGGATGTATAAGCTACCGGGAGCATTTTGAGGCCGGTATCCGTTTTTTGACATGTCTTGTATTTTGAGATGAAAACAAATGTTGTAAATGAATGAAAAGACATGTTTTTAGCTATTAATGAAAGTTTTAAATTTAGCTGCAAAATAATGTACGTTTATAATGTTTTAAGTGCAATGAATGACCAATCGTAAGGTGCCCGGGAACGGGGGCCTTACAAGTTGGTATCAGAGCAAAAGTTTAAGCGAATTGGGTAAATATTTTCAAAAACCTAATCTTAAACTGAGAATGAGACTAAAAGGAAATGGATGCTAGTCCTAGTAGCTACGTGCCTGCAGGTAAAAGTTTTATGTAAACGATTTATGTAAGTTAATGTTAACTAGCATTATGTGCGCATGTTATGTGTCTTGTGTGCTATTGTGTAGATTTAGATACTGATTAAGTCAGTATAGGAGATGCTTGGGTTATGAAAAGTAAAGTAAGTGGCTAATCACAATTGGCCATTGTAATTTGGGACTTACTATACTTGACATAAACTGAGTTATTACCTTGAATTACAATGTTAGTGTTTGAAGGTTATAGTGTGTTAGAAGATGATTGGCGGTAGATCATCGAAAGCTTCACGAGGTGGAGGTGGTGGTGGACGTGGTGCTGAACCATGGGTCACAAGAGAAAGGTCGAGGGCTGAAAGAGCAACCCATGAGGAACCCGAGGCCTCTCATCAGGAGGGCAGTGATGAAAATGCTAAGTGCATCAGGTTATGCAGAAAATCCTACCGTTTGTGGTGACTGAAGTTATGAAGGCTATTAGAGACGAGGAGAGCCAGGAAAGGGGTAGACCTTCGGGCGAAAGGAGACAACCCGAGACTGAAACGGTTTTCTTTGATGGTGAAGAGGATGAAAGGGAAGAGCCTGCGCTGGAGGTGGCACGGGGCTCTAACTATGGTGCGTTTCAACAATGCAAGCCCCCAACTTTTGATGGAAACGACACTGCTGCTGCTGCTCACCGATAGGTGAGAGAGATGGAAGTGGTATTGAATATCAGCGAGTGTTGGGAGAATCAGAAGGTAAAGTTTCCTGCCCATTCTTTTGTTGACTCAGCTCTGTGCTGGTGGGACAGTATAGTCCAAGGCGAGGGTAGCAGGGTGTTGGACCAAAAGAACCAATGAGCCAGATCAGAAAAACCTTTAAGTCCCACAGACATCAAAACAACTGAAGTGGTCTACAACAGCTGAAGATAAAGTCTGAAGACAAAGTCTGAAGACAACTGCTAAAGACAAAGTCTGAAGACAACTACTGAAGGAAAAGTCTGAAGATAAAGTCTAAAGACAACAGCTGAAGACAAGGTCTAAAGACAACAGCTGAAGACAACAGCTGAAAACAAAGTCTAAAGACAACAGCTGAAGACAACAGCTGAAGACAAAGTCTGAAGACCAAGTTCTCAGAAGTTGTCACAACAGCTGAAGTAGTTCTCTTCAGTAGTTGTGATGGTTTACTTTTCAGTAGTTTGTAATCAATAGTTTTATATTATGTAATACATCTGAAGTTCTTACACTTCAGATGTTATAACTTCAGTAGTTGTAACGTTAGCATATACTTAGCATTTTGTGAAGGTGTCCTCAGTTGTTGTGGACATCTTCAGTAGTTAAGTTTACTTTCAGTTGTTTGTATAAATCAGTTAGCTGTCACTATCAAGTGATGTCAGCTGATGTCACATTCCTTTATAAATTTCCTGGTGTAACGTTAGCATATACTTAGCATTTTGTGAAGGTGTCCTCAGTTGTTGTGGACATCTTCGGTATCCGTTTTTGAAAGGAATTGCTGATGATGATTTGGAAGAGATGGATATTTTGAGCCAAATGGCATTAGTCAATATCAGATCTCAAAAATTTTACAAAAGACAGGTAGAAAATTTCCTGGTCTCTCTGGAAAAACCAAAGTTGGTTTTGACAAGAGCAAGTTGAGGTGTCACAAGTGCCATAGACTTGGACATTTGCAAGAGAGTGTAGATCATCTAGATCTAACTCTTCTACACCCTTTGTGACCTTTCTAGGCAATAGTTCGCAAAACAAAGGGCAACATTCTAGTAGTTCTGGTCTTCATTCACAAATTCAATCATCTCTTGCATATTTTGTTCCTCAAGGTCAAATGCCATATCCTTATCCCTGTTTTTACATGCCTCAGTCCAATCAGGTTCCAGTACCCATAGCTCAACAACCATATGCCCTACCTGAGCCTCAACCATTTAAATCAAATCAACAATCTCAATCTCAATCACGTCAAAGCTTTTTCACTCCTGGAGTTGTTGACTGGAGTAGCTTACTAGATGATCTTTCTGGTTATTCTGAACAAGTGTTTTCTGGTGCTGGTCAACACGGTGGTGAAAAACCTTTTGGAAATCTTGCTCTTATGGCCCTGGAGTCTACTGATGGTTCATGCTCAAATGCTTCATCATCATAGATACCACAAGTATCTTCTGAGGCTAAGGCCAAGTTGTGTTCTGAGTCATGCATAGCTGCTTTTGTCTCAATTAGAGAAGCAAATGTAGCTTTAATTAATCAAAATCTTGACCTAGAGAGAGTGATTTCCAAAAGAAAAGTTGAGTTTGAGTCTGTTTTAAAGGAAAAAGATGATGAGATTTACAAATTAAAGTGCCAATCACTGATGAAAAGGCAAAGGTAGAGGTCATTTTAGAGAATCCTAAGAATCTCAAAGAAACACTTGCAGCTACTCACGTAGAGTGTGAACACTGGGTAACATCTTACAAGGGGTTGGAAATGCTTCTCAGTAAGCAAACAGCTTCAAATGTGATGGGGTATAATCACACTGTACCTCCTACAGATTTTACTCCCAAGACAGAAGTAAAATCTGAAGGTGAAATCAATTCCCAAACCACATCATCATGTGTCTCATCGTCAAGTGATAATGCAAAATCAGAGGATGAAGTCAGTAATAGTACCTCAGCTAATCAATCTGCTGATGGTCTTACTGCTGATAAACACATGATCAAAGAAAAGCTGAGTACTTCAGGTGTTATCTCACAAAGTATTCAAAGTACTGAAGAGCAAGTAACAACACCTGAAGAACATTTCAAACCAAATGAAAACAAACATGGTTTGACAACTACAGAAGAGTCTATGAGGAAATTCAAAAATACTGATAGAAAACTTTTGAAGAACAAGTCTTCAGTTGTTACAAATCCTTCAGTACTTCACATAAGTACTGAGAGGAAGAAAGTACTAAAGAACACACCTTCAGTAGTTTCATCTTCTTCGGCAATTGAACAACAGAAGATGAAGAAAAAGCCATGTGAAATATACGGTCTATTCAATCATCTCACTGATGAATGTTGGTACAGAAAGGGTTCCAAATTCAATAAAGATAAAATCATTAAAAAGAAAATTAATAAAATGAAAGATGAATATGAAACCAAGTTTGTGCCACAAACATCTGAAACTGATAACCCATAGTTTTCACAAAAATCTAAAAGAAAGGAAGGGGTTTATCATAAAACAGCTGAAAATATTCCTCAAGGAGTATCAAAACACCAGACTAAGTCTGTGTTTTCAAAAAGGAGGACATGGTAAGTCACAAGAACCTATCAAAAACAAGTACTCATGTGTCTGCTGAACTGAAGGCTTTAACAACTAATCAGACACAACTTGTTATGATGGTTCAACATCTGTTGGGGAGAGTTAACCAAATAGATGTACCTATGATTAAACCAATGAAAAGGAAAACTAAGTCAAAATCAAAGGAATCCTTTTCAGCACTATCTCCACCTTCAAAGGCTGTTAATCATGACAAATCAATTAGTATAAAATCTGTTGATGAGAACAGACCCAAAACCAAAATGGTGTGGGTCTCAAAAGGTAACTAGTTTGCTATGACAAATGCAGGGTTCTTCAGCATGTCATAAAAGCATCTGGTATATGGACAGTGGAGGATCTATGCATATGACAGGGAGCAGTTCTCTTCTTCATGACTACTCTGAAGGAAAGAAGGGATTTGTATCTTTTGGTAATGATGCTAAGGGTTACATCATCAGCAAAGGCTTTGTGTTAGATGGTGAGATAAGATTTGATGATGTTAACCATGTGGAGAATATCAAGTACAACTTGTTGAGTGTCAGTCAAATGTGTGATAAAGGGCATGTTGCACTTTTCACCAGTCAGAACTGTCGGATTCTGTCTTCGAATGTTTTGAGAATGATTGACAAGATATTGGATGAATATACTCTCCTGAAGGCCAACAGTATTGGAAGAGTATATGCCTTAGACTTATCAAAGAAAATTGATCTAAAAGGCTATCCATGTCTGTTCTCCAAGGCCTCTCCTCAGGAATTTGAGCTATGGCACAGAAGGCTTGGTCATGTGAATCTTAAAAACATGAACCAACTTATCCATCATGGTTTAGTGAGAGGTCTGCCATTAAAGCAGTTCATATGTGATGACAACTACTCTGCTTGTATAAAAGGAAAGCAACATAAAGTATCATTCCTTCCAATAGAAGAACCAAAGTCCACTGCCTGCTTGCAATTACTGCATATGGATCTTTTTGGTCCAGTAAGAGTGATGAGCATGGCAAAGAAAAAATACTGTCCGGTAATTGTGGATGATTATTCCAGATTTGTATGGACTTTCTTCTTATATTCAAAAGATAAGGCTGGTCAAATCATCATCTACTTTGTGTTGCATGTGGAAAAGCAGTAGTCCCTTTAGTCAAGTGTGTGAGGAGTGATAATGGCACAGAATTTAGAAACCACACACTTGATGAATTCTATTTCTCTAAGGGAATCAAGAGGCAGTATAGCATTCCAAGAACTCCTAAACAAAATGGAGTGGTAGAGAGAAAGAACAAGACTCTTATTGAAGCCGCAAGGTCAATGTTGGCTGATTTTGGTTTGCCACTAACCTTTTGGGCTGAAGCTGTCAACATACCTTGCTATGTGCAAAATAGAGTGTTAGTAAATCAGAGGTTGATGAAGACTCCTTATGAAGTGTTACATCATTTGGCTTCTCTGATTTCCTTCTTTAGAGCATTTGGGTGTCCTTGTTATATTCTTAACACAAAGGATCCACTTCAGAAGTATGAATCAAAGGTGGATGCAGGGTACTTTGTTGGGTATTCATCTACTTGCAAGGCATACAGAGTTTTTAATTGCTGAACAAAGATAGTTGAAGAAACCTTGCATGCAAAGTTTAATGGATCTCCAAAGGAGAAAATCCCACAAAACCCTATGGAGTTATTTGATTTGGACATACTGCAATATGTTCCTTATCAGTCTGCAGCTGTTGTAGATTCTGTGAATCCATCATCTCCTGCAACTTGTTATCCATCTGGTTGTATAAATGCAAGTTATAGTGATCAACTGCCTAAGTCTACTAAACTTGATGTTCATGTAGCTTCAGCAGTTCCATCCACAACAAATGCTGATGAGATCTCGAATCCTCTACTTCATTTGAATTGCCATCTCATTCTAGGTTTCAAGAGTCTGGATCACCATCTGTTGCTGCTGAATCACCTACAAACACTTGCACAGATCTTATTAAGTATCAAGAATTGAAGAATCACCCCATGTCTCAGATCATTGGTAACATCAATGCTGGTGTTTCTACTAGAAGTCAATTGTCCAGTTTCTGCTTTTATGCTATCTTCATCAGTCAGCAAGAGCCAAAGAACTATCATATTGCATTAAGAGACAATGGATGGGTTAAAGCCATGCAACTTGAGCTTCTTCAATTTCAAAAGCAGCAAGTGTGGGAACTGGTTCCTCTACCCCAAGGTAACTGTGCAATAGGCACTAAATGGGTGTTTAGGAATAAAACTGATGAAAAAGGTCAAATTGTCAAGATCAAGGCCAGACTAGTTGTACAGGGGTTTTCACAAGAAGAAGGTATTGATTATGATGAAACCTTTGCCCCTGTAGCCAAACTGGAGGCAATCAGATTGTTCTTAGCTTACGCTGCTTTCCGTAATCTTAAAGTTTTTCAAATGGATGTCAAAAGTGAATTCTTATATGGTAAAACAAAAGAAGAAGTTTATGTGTGTCAACCACCAGGTTTTGAAGATCATAAACATCCAGATTGGGTGTATAAGCTTGATAAGGCTCTTTATGGGCTAAAACAAGCTTCCAGAGCCTGGTATGAAACACTGTCTAACTTTCTTCTTCAAAATAATTTCACTAGAGGCTCCGTAGATAAAACTTTGTTCATTAAGAAAGTAGGCATGCATAAGCTCCTTGTTCAAATTTATGTAGATGATATTATTTTTGCATCCTCTGATCCACAGTTGTGTGATGCCTTTACTAAGTTGATGCAACAAATGTTTGAAATGAGTGCCATGGGAGAATTACAGTTCTTTCTGGGGTTGCAAATCAAACAAATGGCTGATGGAACTTTCATTCATCAGTCAAAATACAAAGGATTTATTGAAAAAGTTTGATTTACAAAACTGTAAGCTCTGTTCTACTCCCATGTGCAGCACCACATAACTGGATGCTGATCAGAAAGGTAAAGCAGTTAATGAAACTCTTTACAGATGTATGATTGGTTCCTTGATATACCTTATAGCTTCTAGACCAGACATTATGTTTGCAACTTGTGTATGTGCTAGATTTCAGGCTGCACCTAAAGTATCCCATATGATTGCAGTCAAAAGGATCTTTAGATATTTGCAAGGAACTCAATCTCTAGGACTTTGGCATTCCACTGGGCACTCTTGCAAATTAGTTGCTTTCTCTCATAGTGACTATGTAGGGTGTAAATTAACCAAAAACTCAACCTCTGGTGGTTGCCAATTTCTAGGCAATTGTTTAGTTTCTTGGCAGAGTAAGAAACAAACTTCAGTTGCTACATCCACTGCTGAAGCAGAGTACATTACTGCTACAAGTTGTACATCTCAGGTACTCTGGCTCCAGAATAAATTACTGGATTATGTCATTACAGAGACTAAGACTCCTTTACTGATGCACATTGCTTCAGCTCTTTGTATTGTTAAGAATCCTGTCCAGCATTCTAGGACCAAACATATTGAGATCAGACATCATTTTATCAGGGAATGTGATGAAAAAGGTCTGATTGATCCAAAGTTTGTTCCTAGTGCTGATGAGCTTGCAGATATATTTACTAAGCCTTTGGACAGTGAAACTTTCCAAAATCTAGTGCTAAGGCTTGGTATGCTGCAGCTTGAATGATTTGACAACTACTGATGATCTCAGTTCACAAGTACTGATGAGCATTAGTATACAGCTGTCAAAAATAAGTACTGATAAGTTATCTTATCTTTAGCAGATTTCATAACTACTAAAGACTAAATTACTTAAAAATACTGAAGTACTTTATTTGTTGCAAAGTACTGATGTGGTTACAAGCACTGATGTTTGTTCTAACAGACTAGTACTCATGACCAATGAAACATCTGAAAATCAGATAATCTGCTGAGTAAGTGTTAAGGTCAAATGAAACAACTGAGATCTGTGAATTGATGACAACAACTGCTGAGCAATTTTACTCTTCAATTGTTTCAAACAACTACTGTTTCACTTCAAAACAATTGAAGTCAAAACCAAGTCTTCAGTAATTTCAAACTACTGATGACTAACACCAAGTCTTCAGTTGTTTACAACATCTGAAAGTTAAAACCATGTGTTCAGCCGTTTTCTAACAACTGATGACTAACACCAACACTTTCAGTTGTTTTCTTTCAGCCGTTCATAACCTATAAATACCTAACCCTAACTTCAAACTTTTCATAAATCGTTTTCCGAATGATCATCTTCCATTAATGGCGACCATGCAAATCAAACCACGACACAACTGTGTTGCATACTTCATAAAATCGGCCTTTTGGACTAAGTTTGATACTACCATTGATTTGATGGTTGATTCCCCGTATCAAACTGCTTTTCTCCTGATTTCCCATACTGGTGCGAATGATGTCGCGATCACTCTCCAATCATTTGTAAACCAGAAGAAGGTGGTAGTCACTCCTGCTATCATTCGCGAAACCCTAGATCTGAATGATGCCACCTTTGTCACCAAATACCCGAAGGGAACCATTGATCTATCATTCATCAACCATGGATATGCGGGCGACTTAAGTGCTACAACCATTCTGAAGAAGCACTTCCATGATGCTGAACGTCTAATCTTCCACATGATCAATGTCTGCCTTGCCCCCAAATCCTCTGCATGGTATCAAATGTCATCGAGGTGGCAACAGGTATTGTATTCTATCCTTGAACGCCAAAGCTTAAATTTTTCTGAAATTATATTTTTGGAATTAAAAGATTTGGCAATGAAACCTGTGGCTAACAGATGGCTATTATATCCACAATTTCTTATGGCCATAATAATAAATCAATTATAATCAGGTGGCCCTATTGGCCTTGGAGTCCCTGCTGTGGTAGTTTTGCCAGAGGTATACTCCAGGCACAACTCTGACCCACACCTCAAAGAGGCTGCCAAACTGCTAAAACCCAAGCAAAAGGAACCCACAACCTCATCCTCCAGATCCAATGTCCCCTCCAAACCACAATCCAAATAAACCAAAAAGGCTACTCAGGGAGTTGAGTCCCCTGATGAAGCCCCTGCAACACAAAGGCAGGATGAAACTATGGGTAGTAATCCCCCTATAGTTTCCAAGACTCTACCAGGTGAAACCGCTCAGGTATCCTCTCAACAGGATCCTAATGCAACCAAAAATGGGGAAACCACATTACTGGAATCTCTCTCCCTTGAGAAGATTGCCATTGAAGAGCACCATTCACCCCAGGTGCAATCCTCTTCACACTTATCTCCCACTGAAGCCACCCCTACAAGCCCAACTGTGGTTATTGCACAAGTGCTGACTCAACTACATTCCTCTAACCCTCCCCAGAAACCTATTACCACTGGGAAAACCTCAACAGTTGAGGGAGAGGATTATAATATGGCTGATAACCCATAACACAGGGATTACAGATTTCAATCTCCTTATGTAGAGGAGGAGATTCGAACATCTGGTGACGCTGCCTCTTCTCCTGTTTCAGCACATGACCAGGATGAAGATGGTATCATTTCTAAGTCCTCACCAGAGGCAACTACCAATGAAGGACATAATCCTGAGGTAGGAAGTCCCCAGTTCCATGAAATAGGGGCACATGTGAATACTGATCTACACGTAGCACATGTTCATCCTGATTTAATCAGGAGGTCAGATGATTCAGCAAAGACTGATGATGACCTGGGCTTTTTCTTTGATGTTCTAGCCCACAACACCATTCTTGAGACTAAGGTATGCAGACTACAAGAACTGCTTGCCAAAATGTCACAAGAATCAAGTCCATATGCCCAAATTCACCCACAGATGGCAGTTTCTTCCGAAACTCTCCCAAACACTGAGCCACTCCCAACAACTTTGCCACCAGCCTCTGATTCAGGCACCATTTCTCAGGGACAGAACCCCTCTGACCAAATGGTAGCTACCTTTCAATCATCCTTACCTCTCATCACTTCCATAATCACAAACATTGTGCTTCAAGCCATTGATGAGAGGCTTTCCTCAAATCTTCAATCCTTAGTTGATATTGTTGTTTCTAAGAGACTTTCTGACATTCACACCCTTGAACCCAATGCAACCAGAAAGGGGGAGTCTAAGTCAGTGAAAGTAGAAAAAAGAAAGAGTGTTGAAGATGACGAAGAAAAAGGGAAGAAAGAAAAGGAAATGATCACCTACAAGAGAAAGAAAAGCTCTGAACAGACTGAAGGTGAGAAAAAGTTAGAAGAACTCTCAAAGAAGCTGATGAGCAACGTAGCAGATCTATGATAAGATTATTGATCAACTCTTCAGACAAGGTTTTGACACAGCCAAACTTGACTCTGAAATCAGAAGGCTAGAGATTCAAGAGATTGAACATAAATGGGCAAGTTGGAGTGAGAAAGAAAGGGAAAGGCTGGAAGCTATGACAAGATTCATATCAAAACATCTAGGACGATCAATCATTGAAGTGAAGTCATGGTCTAGAGACAGTATTTTGGAGATAACCACCACAATCTATTCTTCTGAAGTATTTAACAAAGGATTGATCATAGAAGCTCTTGATGAAGCTGGTGCTGGGAAAAGGTCTGATATGGCAAAGTTATCCAAAGCTTCACTCACAACCAAGATGCTAGAGCAGCCTGTACAATCTCCCAAACCAAAACAACCAACTTCAAAACCCTCAAAACCAACTCCTTTAACCAAGAAACCTACTCAAACCACTACCAATGATGCACCCAAGAGGAAGAGAAGGGTGTTGAGGATGGAAGAAGAAGATGAGGATGATGAGGATGATAGTCTGCCAATCTTTGCTGTTCTTAAAATAAAGATGCCTGAGCCCAAGAGGCAACCAACAACATTCATATCTGACATCCAAAGGCAAATGGTAAAAGTCAAACTTGAAGAAGAAGAACAACACAAACAACGTGATGAGCAGCTGTTAAGGATGATTGATAAAGAGTTTCCTAAGTCTTCATCTATACAAGCTGTGAAGAAACATGCTCAGAGGTTGTATGCTCTCAGATTTACATTTCAATATCAGAAAGAGAGAGTGAGAATTTGGCCTGACCCCAGAGTAAGTGACAGAATTCATAAAAGAAGATTCCAAGTAGATACAATGGCCAAGTAAATAAGAGTGTAGATGCTGTGATAATGCTGGCCATTGTAGTGTCACCCTGGGAAATTCTTGATGACTTCTAGAGGGCTTACAAGTCTAAGATGACTCCACAAACTTTACTAGAAAACAAAATGGTAAAGAAGGGGTTGATCTACAAGAAGCTTGAAGAAATAAGAAGAAATGAGCTCCAGTTGTTGCTTGAAGGCACTCATCCTGATGAGTTTGCATACAGAGAAATAACTACTGTGGAGCTGAAGAATGGAAAGCGTGTTAAGTACTTATCACAGTACTATGGGCCTGAGTTCTTTGAAAGTGAAGCTGAAGAACTCACAATGGAACAACAAGTTGTTTTCAGAGAGTCTTACAGATTATCATTGGAAGTAGGTCTCATGGATGGGGTAACAGCTCTGTGTCCAATTCCCAAGATAGAGTTCTTATTCATCCTTTGCCAATTAAACCTTCTGAAACCTCTTCCCTGGCCTGAGCTTAATTTGAAGATTTCTGAGCTGATCCAGATAATGTTTCTGCCAATAAGTGGGACTTCAATAATCTTAAAGGTTTTGGCTGCATTGGTTCAGGGGGAGTTTGTTGACCAAAAGAACCAATGAGCCAGATCAGAAAAACCTTTAAGTCCTACAGACATCAAAACAAATAAAGTGGTCTACAACAGCCGAAGATAAAGTCTGAAGACAAAGTCTAAAGACAACTGCTGAAGACAAAGTTTGAAGACAAAGTCTGAAGACAAAGTCGAAGACAAAGTCTGAAGACAACTGCTGAAGACAAAGTCTGAAGACAAAGTCTGAAGACAATGTCTGAAGACAAAGTCTGAAGACAAAGTCTGAAGACAAAGTCTGAAGACAAAGTCTGAAGACAAAGTCTGAAGACAAAGTCTGAAGACAAAGTCTGAAGACAAAGTCTGAAGACAAAGTCTGAAGACAAAGTCTGAAGACAAAGTCTGAAGACAACAGCTGAAGACAATAGCTGAAGACAAAGTCTGAAGACCAAGTTCTCAGAAGTTGTCACAACAGCTGAAGTAGTTCTCTTTAGTAGTTATGATGGTTTACTTTTCAGTAGTTTGTAATCAGTAGTTTTATATTATGTAAAACATCTAAAGTTCTTACACTTCATATGTTATAACTTCAGTAGTTGTAATGTTAGCTTGTACTTAGCATTTTGTGAAGGTGCCCTCAGTTGTCGTGGACATCTTTAGTGGTTTAGTTTACTTTCAGTTGTTTGAATAAATCAGTTAGCTGTCACTATCAAGTGATGTCAGCTGATGTCACATTCCTTTATAAAATGAATGTTGACCTAATTTCCTTGGATCGGAAGCATGTGCGTGAATGAAAACATTCTTTTTGCAGAAAACTTTCTCTCTCTATAACTGTTACTGTTTGATTGAATATTCATATTATTCTTGCTTTAATTTCGTCTAATTCATGTGCTATTCCACTGCAAATCTTAATCTAATTGATCAAACTAGATCCCGATCCCTTTCAAATCTTTATATTCCGCTGACAATATAGTCCAAGGCAAGGGTAGCAGGGCTATCGGAGGATGCGATGGCCAGAGTTGAAAAGGATGGTAATTGAAGAATTCTGTCCTCATCGTGAGATGGATAAAGTTGAAAGAGAGTTCTTGTAGCTCGAGGCGAGAACGATGACACACCAACAATATACCGGTAAATTCAACGAGATGGCACGTCTGGTGCCGGAACAGGTGACACCTCTTTCGTGAAAGATCAAGAGGTATATTCAGGGCTTGCCGGCAGACATCCGTAGACACATGATTGCCACCTGACTGAGCACGTTTAGGTCGGTAGTTGACCTGGTAGGAAGATTGTACGACGAGCGGGGGGCGATGGCGATGACAGACGAAGGAGAGGAGCGAGCCTATGATAAGAAGAGGAAATGAAGGTGAGACAATGATGGTGGATTTGTGTATGGAGGTACGGTGTCGAGGGACGATGATTGGAAGAGAATAGAAAGAAAAGGAGAGATATGCAACAAGTGTGGCAGAGGCCATGAGGGGGAGTGCAAGTGGGGACTGAATGTTTGTTTCTATTATGGAAAGGAGGGCCACAGAGCGAGGGACTATCAAATGGCTAAATGCTACGACTGTGGGAAGACAGGACACATGAGTAAGGACTGCAAGAAGTCGAGGGTAGGAAGCTCCGGTACGAGGAAGGAGAACAGAGGGTGAAGGCTAGGTCATACATCGAGGTAACGTCAGGTACGTACTTGCAAGTTTAGATTTGTGCATCTATGCTTTGATTGTGACGCTAGTAGTAGTTTTGTTGCCGCTATTTTCTGTGACGTTAGGGGTAGGAAAATTGATGAGCCCTGCGAGGTAAGAATTGTTATTAGTAAGTCTACCAGGTTACCTAATGCCCTAGAGGATTGCGTGATAGAATTGAGAGAGAACGCTTGTTCCTGCTAGGTTGTTCAATACAGACATAGGTAGGTTGACATGCGTCTCCGCATGAGTTGATCAGTAGTCTATGACTTAAACCCCAAGTGTTACAACGAGATGGATTGATCAACCGTGCACAATCAGAGTTCGGTGACGACCAACAACAATGAAGTATGAGGGAGGCTTCGACCAGGAAAGCGGATTGCTTGGTTTGGAGTCGAGTAAAGCTAATACTAAAGTGTAGAGGGTCATTCCTAGTTGTTGCTCAGGTAGGAGAAGTGGCACATCGACTGGAGCTACCCGATGAGTTGAGTGGAAGTCATCTGATGTTCCATGCATCTCGTCTAAGAAAGAGCTCAACCGATGAGGATATGTTCATGCTACTAGAGAACACTAACATGAACAAAGTATCCAACAACGAGGGGCAACTGGTGACCATTACTAATGAGAAGGAGAGAATAGACTAAGGAGGACGATGGTTTCACTTGTGCAGGTGCAGTGAAGTCTGAAGGGATTTGAGTTTAAATGCAAGATCAAAGAAGAGGTGAGACAGTGTTACCCATAACTATTCGAGAAGTGACAGGTTTCGGGGACGAAACCTCTTTAAGGGTGGTAGACTTGTAACACCCTCAAATTTTATTTAAACGAAAAGAAAAGAAAAGTAAGGGGAAAGAATGGAAATTGTGCACAAATGGAGGAGGAAAAAGCGTACAAAGTACAAATCTTATTATTTTAAGATTTTAAAGGGCATGGTCGCCCATATCAAAGTAGAAAGCTACTTTGCTCTTGGAGGAAGAAGAAGTGAGAGAGAGAGCCCGGTTCTAGGGAGAGAAAGAGGAAGAAGAAGCTGTAAAAGGTAAGTCTTCTCTTGTTTGAGCTTGGTTTTAGCTGGGTTTCGAGTTCTTGACCCATGTTCTGGTTGTTTAGAGTTTGTTTTCGGGATTCAAAGAGCTGAATCGAAGTGGGTCTTGAACTGGAAGAGCATTGTTCAAAAGCTGCTCAAGGTGAGTTTCTAGAACCCCTCTTTTACTGATTTTCAACTGATTTGGGGCTATTATGCAAACGAAGTAAACATTTTGAAAGAAACCGTGGGTTTATAGCTTTATGTTCGAATGTTGTATGTATGTATGAACGTTATAGTGATGATTATGGGGTAGAGATGATGTATAGCATGCTTAGATGGCCTTAGTATGTTAGATTTGTATTTAGGAATGAGTAGAATGGCAATCGGGTGAAATTGGTAGCATAGAAAATATTTCAGAATGTTTGATGAACATGAAGAGTGGTTCATGCACCCATACAGTTGTCCATGCGTCTAGCATGAGAGACCAGACGCCTAAGTGTTGGCCATGCGCCCCAGAGTGGGTCATGCGCCTGAACATTGGCCCATGTGCCCAACATGTTGGCCATGCGGCTAAGTATTGGCCATGCGCCGAAGTGTGGCCATGCGACTAAACAATGCCCATGCCTCCCAGTGAATGAAATGGATAAGTGTGGACCATGCCCCTAAACAGTGCCCATGCGTCCCAGTGAATGAAACGGCTAAGTATTGGTCATGCGCCTAAAAAGTGCCCATGCGCCCAAGTGCTTGAAACCGCTAAGTGTTGGTGATGCACCTGAACAGGGCAGAAAGGCCCAAACAGTGCCTGTGCGCCCAGACTGTTTTATACTTAGAATTTTTATGACCATGCGTCTGGAAGGTCCCATGCGCCCAATTTGGACTTGAGGTTTTCAAAGTGGATTTTAAGGGGTAAAATGGGGAGATAGGCCTACTTATGATGTGATGGCTTATGTTTGATGTGTGTTATGCATGCATGATGTTGCCTGTATGGTGATGGTATATGGTTATGAGTATGTATGTTCCTTATTATGTATGCATGTCTTCCCTTGGCTTTGCGTTGAACATTAATAAAGTAGTGAAAGTAATGAATGTAATGAAAGTATTATGTAACGTAAAGTGGAAGATAGTGAAAAGAGGAACGTAATGAACGAATGCATGCATGAATAAATGAATGAATGAACGAATGAAAGGATTCCAAGCACACGTATGAGGTGAGTGACTCCGTGTCGCAACAGACTCGAAAGAAGTCCTTGTCGTGTATCCTGGTACTGTGTCAGTCTTCGGACATGAGTCAGGGGTTTGTGAGCAGGCCCCGGCACAGTATCAGTCTTCGGACATGAGTCGGTGGTATTGCATGAGATAGGATATAGATTGCGTACTCCGGTACTGTGTCAGTCTTCGGACATGTGTCGAGGGTTTGTGGGCAGGCCCCAACATAGTATCAGTCTTCAGACATGAGTAGGAAGTATTGCATATGATGAAAGTGACAGATGATGAGATCCGTGTCATGCATCCCGGTACTGTGTCAGTCTTCGGACATGAGTCGGGGGTTTGTTTATTAGGCCCCGTCACAGTATCAGTCTTCGGACATGAATCGGGGATATTGTATGAGACGAGATAATGACGTGATCGACTTTGTGTTGCAACAGACTCAGATAGATTTCAATCCTATGATTGACTCATATGGGATCTTTGTCGCGTATCCTGGTGCTGTGTCAGTCTTCGGACATGAGTCGGGGGTTTATGAGCAGGCCTCGGCACAACATCAGCTTTCGAGCATGGGATATTGCAAGAGACAAGATTCGAGTAATAATGAGTAGTGAACGAAAGATCATGTATGAAAGAACAAACGTATGAATGAACGTAAATGAATTATCGTAATAATGTACTAAACAGGATCCTCGTCATTCGACCTCAGTAATCGTGGCTGAGTGCCACGAAGAGGGTAAAGTCTGACCGAATCAAGAAAGAGAAGTTAACGGTAATGTAATACGTTGAACGAACTATGTTAATGAATGTAGTGATGAAGATAATAATGATATTATCTGTATGTACGTATGATGCATGATCACGAATGATATAAAGTATAGTATGTTTTGAAATAGAGTAAAGAACGGTTTTCAATGAAGATAAAATATGTTTTATTATAAAACTAGAACTCACTCAGCGTCGATGACTTTTGTATGCATGATAGTTGGCAGGTATGTTGATGCTGAGGAGTTGCAGGCATGGATGTATAAGCTACTGGGAGCATTTTGAGGCCGGCATCCGTATTTTGACATGTCTTGTATTTTGAGATAAAAACAAATGTTGTAAATGAATGAAAAGACATGTTTTTAGTTATTAATGAAAGTTTTAAATTCTTCTGCAAAATAAATGTACGTTATATAATGTTTTAAGTGCAATGAATCACCAATCGTAAGGTGCCCAGGATTGTGTGAAAAAGTGACAAAAGTTTATTTCTATACTCTTTTTTATTTTTTTTAATATCATGAGCAAAATGGATGTGCTGGTTGGTTGCAATCATCCACATTCATGTTTTACTTTTCCTTTTGAAGTCTTGTTCATCAGTTGTTCATAAGCATTTCTTGCAGCACATCCGCATTACTTTGCTAACTCATATGCATTTGTTTGCAAAGCTTCCGCATTTGTTTGCAAAGCATCCACTTTTGTTTGCAAGGCATCCGCATTTGATTTCAATGCATCCGCATTTGATTTCAATGCATCCACATTTTTACTTTAAGCACATGCATTTGTTTACAAGTCAACCGCATTTGGTGATAAGGCATGTGCATATGTTGCCAAGTCATCCGCATTTGGTGACAAGTCATCCGCATTTGGGTATAACACATCCGCATTTGTGGATAAGACATCCGCATTTGTGTATAGCATATCCGTATTTGATTAAGTTTCTTCTGTATTTGTTTGTGTTCATTAGCATTTATTTTAAGACTTGAACAAAATGATTTCACACTGCAGTGCAGGTCGGGAAATCAGCAGTAGCTTCCATTACTTCATCTTTTCTTTGTTTTTAATGATAATAATGTTCAATTGCATCGAATTTTGAAGGAATAATCCAATGAATGATTATTCAAATCGTACCATATTAGGACAGATCTTGATGATTTTTCTTCTTGATTTTGAGATGAAGAAATATCTTTTCTTCTTTTTTGATGTTAATCTTGTTCAATTGCATCAAATTTTGAAGGAATAATCATGTACATGTTCATGATTCTTCAAAATGTACGATAGTTGAACAGATTTGTTGATTTTTCTTCTTATTTTGGGTATGAACAGATGGGTTTTTGATAAACAGGGACTTTGTTCTCCATTTTTCTTCTTTTCTTCATTGTTCTTGATATCATTAAAGATGAAATCAGATCTGAAAACTAGATTAATGTAGCAACCAATTGCTTTGATACCATTTTGCTAAATCAATATTTCAGATTCATTGAGCTTGGATCTTAGGATTCATCTCATTCAGATCTAGAAATCAAAATTAAGATGGGTGGACGTGTGTTAATCAAAGCACAAAGAGATGGAAAATAATAATGTTATGATTTCAATGATGTTGATAAACAAGTTACAATGAGAATCATAGATGGCTAGTGAAATCAAACCCATCCAAAGGAGAGAATTTCTCCTTGGATGGTGATTTACACCATGAGAAACACACACAAAAAAGCCACACTTGCAAAAATGCACTAGTGGTTCTATTTATATTATTATTACAACGTGACCTAGTTTTGACTTTTCTATTTGTGTTAATATTTACTTTGTCATGTTGTATTGTCTGGTATTGTTGTTTTTTTTTGTAATCAACTTGGTCTCTGAACTTGTACAATAAAACCTTCAGTTGGCTATAATTATGATTTGGTAAGCTCAAGTTTATTCAGTTGTTGAATCCCAACAATACTCCCCCTAAACCGGTGCTTGCAAACCTTGAATTTGAAGATCTTCTCTGTCACATGTCTTCTTGATCTACTGATGTTTTGGGACAATTCATTGGTATTCTCTCCCTCACATTAAGCTCCTCCTAATATATTTCTGACAAAGGTTAGAATCTCTTGAGAATACTTCTTGGTATTTGTTAGGATCGTGTATTGGACGAATACTAACAGATTTACGCGTGTACCAAATCAAATAGTGCGGAATCCTTTTTGATTGGTGATCCAATCAGTGAGAACGCACGTAAAAACAATTATGGATTGAATCTAAACAATAAGAATGATTGAGAATTGATCTAGTGTGATCTATGAACTTGGAACAGGTTCTTAGAGGTCTCTGGACGGCTAGGGTACAATTTAGTACGTAGGTATTTGAAGTGTTACGTATTTCCACGATTTAAGTGGTATTTATATGTTAGGGTTTCTCATTCGAGCGACTGAACCATTTGCATGGTTTATTAGCATGAAGTTGTTCATACGTATGGTCCATTAGCATGGGCTAATTGCATGTGAACTTCATATGATTAAGTTTGAATATATTTCACAATCATTATTTGAATTAAATTTATTCAAACAACCACAACCTATATAGTTAGTTCAATAAGCGTTATTACGTACAAAAGAATGAAATATTCAAAATTATAAGCACAACCACACATTGTATTTCATTAAGTACCCATTCAATTACATATGTGTAAGACAATAAAGACATTTTACATTAAGTTCAGAAACTTGGGACATATGTATCTACAAACTCCCCCTTGGACCTAGTTTCATCTAATGTCTTACATCCTTCATAAGCTCCTCATACTTCTTGTACTTCTCTTCTCTTGTGACTCCTGCATGTATTTCAAAAGCAAATCAGAGTCGTATCACATTCTGAAAATGTAGAGCTTCTATAGTATCTTGCGAGTCATAGAACAGTGGCCACTTGTATAATGTATAAACATCATGAGATGACAAGTTAGTAAGCCACATGGGATCAAACACCCTGATAGTTTCCATACTACCATTCTTGTTCAACACTATGACTGGCTCTCTTGTTCTCCAATCATAGTGCCACCATTTGAAGTGTGGAGTGAAGTCCTATGGCATTTCCCATAGAGGGATCTTAGACATTGTGCGCAGAGGACTCCACTTCAACACTATTTTCGGTTTCCCAGTTATGGCATCAACTTCAGATCTCCTGATACACCTCGTTAGTTGTTGAGAATTGAAGTTGACCCTCTGGGTGTGGTACTCTCTCTTTAACGCTGCTTCAAACCAGCCTGACATCTTGCAAGGGTTAGCATATAGCAATTTCAATTTTGCTAACTGGTTCAGCTCAAAACCTGGAAGAGTCTTCAGATCATGTGGGAATCTAAAGTACTCAATCCCTTTCTCTCTTTTAACTGCATAAGCGTTCAGATCTTCAAAATAGGCCCACGTGATAATTTTGCCTGACACCTTGTGATGCTTCTTCACTTTATAGAGTTTGGTATAGGCATTTGACTTTGGCGCACTGCGCTGGGCTCTAACTTCTACAAAATACGCTACCCATTCTGCCTTTCTGATATTTATGTCAACTTCTGAGGCTTAGGCCTTGTCTTCTTTCTTTTCAGACTCTTGCTCCATTTTATCCAGTGTTTCAAAAGTTTCACTAACAAGGGAGTCACCCAGATTGGGGACTACATTTCCCTTCCTTGTCAGCATGCTCTGGATAATGTTGAGCAGTGACGTCTTCAATCTCGATTTCATCGACATCCTTAAGATCATCGTCACTGTCAATGTACACCGTCGGAACATCCTTCACTATCTCGTTAGGATTCAGTCTGAACATCTCAGCAAGCTGCTCATCAGTAAGGTCGTGGATTATTTCTCCTTCTTTAGGAGTGTAACTCACAAACCTCCTGACTATCCCTTGCAGATCAAGTATCATTGTGAGTTGAGACCTGATTTGCTAAAGGTGAGAAACATCATACTCATCTTGCAGAGATAATTGTTCTGCTTGATTTAAAACATTGTAAATACATCAATCATTAGTCAATAATCAAAACAAAGACATATCACATATATATACACATTAATTACATAAGTTTAATACATTATTCAATTACAAAAGTTTTTCAAGTACATATGACATCTAATCATAACTTTTGTCTTGATCTATTGATTCTTTAGCTTGAGTCAAATGTGCAGAACCCCAATCTTTAATCAATTTCTCAAAAGATATTAAATCGGGCTGGAATTTTCACACTGTCGATGTGTCAGAAACTTAGTTTCAACTTCATGGTAATCACCTTCTTCTAGGATCTTTAGTACTTCTTTAGCAAGCTTTTGGCTCTGTTGTGGATCAATATGTTGTTCATAAGCCTGAGAGATATTCCACTGTAATCAATAAGCATAGAAACTTGGACATTAAATGACATAACCTCGTTAGTTTCTTCAGAGTTTTTGTCATCCATACCACCGCCTATTTGCATAGCATTATTTCCATCTCTGTCCAAAACATCATCTTCTTCCTCTACATCAAACAGGAGAGGATCATGTGAGAACACGTAGACTGATGGTTTAACATTGGTGCTAAGTATGCATTCTGGATTTGATCAACATCTCATCAATTCCTCCTCCCATTGACACTTTACACTTATGGATGTCATGAGCTAAGCACTTGAACTGGGGGCAGAAGTTTCTCTTGTTCAACAAACCTGCGTTGATGTCTCCGGTGAACTTCATCCAGAAAAGCATCAACATATTCACATATGTTGTGCTTCATGTTCATTATCCATCGTTCAACCATAAAGCTGTAACACAATACTCATATACGTTAGAATTTGTGTAACAGGATGACATTTGAAATTTAATGAACTTATTCATTTAGTACAGTCGTGCGAATGAACCATATGATTGGAACAGTCATGCGACAAAACCCATAAGCATGCTCCATACGTGCTATTGAGTCATTCGCCTAACTTAATCATGCGACCGGAGTTCATCAGCGTGTCTATTCGCATACATCACTGTTAAACATAAAAGATTGTACTCTTTATCAAGACATGACATTTCACTTTGTGTTTACAATCATTTTTACCGCACTTAGATTCATTTAAGCCAACATGTGTGACCACTTAAGTTTTCTATTCTTAAGAGGAGTCTCAGTTACGCGTTTTTGTGATTTCAACACTTAAAGCCTGCACTTAAGACCTTCATTTTGACCGAGCTTAGTTGAAGTGTACCTGTAGATCGGTAGAGTAATTGTTAGAATCACAATCACAATGCTATAGCAATGAAATGCAATTGGCAGAGTACCAATGCTCTCATGCGACTTTAGGACGATATTGGGAGTGATGAGTGACTACGTCCGACTCCTCCTCCATTTATATCGGGGTTTCTTTCAGTCGTGCGACTGAGCCCAGTCGCATAGTTGATTTGTGCGAGTGAAGATCAGTCATGCGACTAGCACAGTCGTTCACCTTCAGTCATGCGACAAGAAGTCAGTCGTGTGACTGTGTCATTCGGTCACCTTCATCCATACGATTGTCTCATTTTTGTCATCCAATCATGTGATTTTATCCATGCTAATGGTCCAATCGCACGTATGTCCTATACGTGTGGGTAAATCGTGCGATTAGGCTCATTCGTATCCTCCAATCGCATGACTGGTCCATACTCATGGTCCAGTCGTGCGAAAGGATCATACTCATGATTTTGACTTTATGACCATTCCACACTTTTATCTTTTGATTAAACATTATGAGAATTCGATCATCTCAGACATGATCATTTTAATTTTGAAAACTTTTGATCACCTCAGTCGTGATCCTTTTAACCAAAACACATTCTTTGTCACCTCAGACATGACCCATTTCACATTTGAAAACTTGTATGGTCACCTCAGACGTGACCCATTTCACATTTGAAAACTTGTGTGGTCACCTCAGACGTGACACTTTTAGGTGATTAAATTCCTTATTGAATTCCATGGCATAGTCCGATATCTAACAAGCTGAATTGATGAAATTTAAACAAAATAAAAGACTTAAAACTGAAATACAAGACTAAAACATGTTTTTGAGGTTTTGTGTGAGGTGGAAATCCTAGGATAGACATCTTATAGATTCATTTCCTGAAAAGGCAGCTTCAATTCATTTTGACCACAAATAGACCAATTCAATTTGGAATCATACACGCAAGTCAAAACATTCGAGGACATGTTATCAACACCTTTTGATGTTCGATTCTTGGTTTTCATGTAAAGTTGTTAGCAAGTTTAGGAAATCATACTAGTACTATTAGATCCCCATATTGATTTACACTTTCAAGAATTGTAGTCGCGATGATTGTCAGCATACTGGTCCTCTTAAATCCATACATAGACTTTTGACATAGATTGGTGATAGTTTAAGGTTTGATTATTTCAACAAGCATTTGTCGATCCCACACTAATATGGTAATCAACATTCCTCAGGAGATTTTTGAACAGTCTCAGGGTAGTATTCAAGAAGAAACTATTCTTAGAACTTTCAAAGAGAAGCCAAGCCTCAGGTCGATGCCACCGCACAGCAGAGAGGCGGCAAACAACAATGAATTCTAGAATATATAGAATATGCTTATGCTCAGTTCAGTGCCACCGCACAGCAGGGAGGCACATAACCTATCATCTTGTTTGAGCAATTTTATTCTTTTTTCATAAATCTTACCGACAACATAGGTTATTAGTTTGATTGCTTTTGCATTTTTTCATGTTCTTTTGCTTATTATTTTGGTTTTACGCTCACATTTGTGGCGTTTATTCTGCTCATCACCCCTTATTGGAATTTTGTTGATTGTGCTAACCAGGGATAAGATGATAACACACAGCTTGTTGAAGAACTTAGTTTGTTCTTGAGATCACCAACAAGGTCTAATCAGCTATTATGTTGAATCTACCGACATATCATCTGTGGTCTAGCAACCTCTAGGTCTACTTTCTTTGTGTTACCTTAGTAATAGCTAGTTTACTATCATTTTTCTTTTTATATTGCTCAGACTACACAGACTTATACCTTGAATTTTGCATCTTATTCAATTTAAACTTTTAAAGTCCCAATTGGTTTGTTCCTGTGTACTATCATTTTCCAAAGTCATTGAATCGGTATCATAGATAGGATCTAGTTTCTATCAGCTAGCCTCTCCTCCTCCCTCGTTTTTTTAATAATTTTACTAACTAAACCTATTCTCCCCCTAAAATTCTAAAACCGTAACCGACTTACGCTTTTTAGGATTTTAATAAGCGACAAAATAACACCAATTTAATTAAACTACTAAAAAATAAACGAATAAATAAAGAACATAAAAAAATAACAGAAATATGGACTAAACGCATCGCACTACACATGGTCATCTTCAGGAATTACATCACTTTTCTTTTTAACGCCGTTGACCTCTAACAAATATAGAAAACATGGTTTATCAAAAGCCTTTGTATAGAGGTTAGCGCGTTGAAAATCAGTATTTATTTTAACCACATCGATTAGATTCATTTCAAAACAATCATGTATAAACTGATATTTTATGCCGATGTGTTTGGTCTTGGGATGTTGGACCGGATTTTTAGTTACTGCAATTGTAGTAGAGTGATAAAAAAAATAGGAGTAGAAGAGAAGTTCAAACCGTAGTCCCACATTTGCTATTGTATCCATATGATTTGTGAACAGAAACTTGCAGCAACAATGTATTCGGATTCATAGTTTGACAAAGCAACCGAGGTCTGCTTCTTACACTGCCAGGTTTCTAATCTCCTCCCAAAGAATAGACATCCTGCTGATGTAGACTTGTAGTTCATCTTGCAGCCACCAAATCACCTTGTCTTTTCACACATACACTCACCTCACTCAAAATGGCCATGAACCATAAATCATCTAAATCTGAAATGAGAATGATGACTAAAGCTCCTATCATCATCCCTGATAACTTCAGATCTTGGTGTATGCGCATTGATGGCTTCATTAAGTATCAAGATAGCAAAATATGGAGATTTGTCACCCATGGTCTTTCCAAGCCAAAACTGGCAGCACCGGCTAGTAATGGTGCCATGATAGAGAAAGTTATTGAAGATTATTCAAATGAAGACTTGAAGAGAATGGACATCGATAGCAAAGCCACGACTGTAATGCTTACAACCATACCAAACTCCATAATGGTAGGCTTTGAGCATTGTAAGTTAGCCAAATAACTATTTGATGCTTTGACATTAATGTATTGTGGTTCCAATGATTCAAAGAAAGATTCCATGAAGTAGCAGTTCGGATACTTCACCTACATTGATTCAGAGAACCTCGGCCAACAATACTTTATGTATATAGATATTATTTCAGAACTTTAGTTTGTAGGAGTGACTCTTGAGAAGAGAGTCCTATCAAGGAAGTTGATGAGTGCACTTCCTTAAGAGTGGACTTTCTACTATGTGTCTATCAAGAGGGAAAAAATGAACACTTCTACAATGACTAAACTATATGGAATTCTTGAGGGATACCGTGTAGAGATGGAGACTCAAAGAGGCCACCAGATGAGCAGAACCTCTAGTCCTTCTGCTAGCAATGCCTTAGTTGTTGCTGAAGGATCAAGAGCACCCAGCCCCAACAGTACCTCACTTACTCTCAATATCAATCGTGTTCTTCTAGGCCATACATCACCTTTCCTGAGACACCAAGGTCTCAACAGGCTCAATTAAGTCCCTACTCGGACAATTGTGCCTTTGTTTTAGGAAATGAACATTGTAGTAACTTTTAGTTCTGGTTTAATCATCTAGAACTCTTTAGCCTAGATGATGTTGAATATGGACATTGTCTAACAAATGGCTCTGTTGACCTGTAGAGCAATGAAGTTGTTTAAAAGAAATGGAAGGCAGTTCCCACAAAACCAAGGTCAAGTGTTACAAATGCAATCAACTTGGTCATTTTTCTAGGGAATGCAAAGCTCCAAAATCCAATCTAGGAGCCACTCAAGCCTCCACACATCCTGCCACACATAAAGCTACCATAAAATCAACTGAACAACAAATTACTAATGTTACTCAAGAAGTTGACCAGAGCTACAAGGTGCAAGATGTGACCCATGCTCAAGCACTCATGGCTGGAACTGATGACAACAAGGTACATTAACATCTTTGTACTCCAGCTTGTATTGCTAAAGTGAAATTGTATCATGACTTTAACATGAAAAACAAATCTAATATTGAGCCGTTAAACATCTTAAATTTGATTTTAAAAGGGCAGAATCTAACTATAATATGTAATTGAAGAGTTAGAGAAACTGTATCCTCTTTAAAATATGAAAATTCCAATTACAAGGCTCAAATCAAAGATTCAATTTCCAAACTGAGGTTGAAGCCTATCTAGTCATAGCTAAGGCCAGAGCAAAGAAGTATGCAGTTCAAGAGCTTAACTTCTAAACCATTCTTGCATCATCCTCCCACTCAAAGGTCAATTATCAAAACAAAGGTGGTTTACGAACCAATGAAATTGCTCCACCATATTCTTATGAGTTCATAAAACAACCAAGATGGGGTACTAAATAGCAAAAGGTTCCATCTACTGACCCCTACCTCTTGAGAAGAAGAATGATGCAATCATGGAGACCATTACAGGGAAGGAATAGGTAGAAAAACCTATCCTCACCGGTGATGTTCAACCTTTGACCACAAAAGGCAGAATAAACAAAACTAAGGCATCAAGAAAAACCAGCAAGAAAATGGCTGAGTCCAAGCTAAAGATAGACCCAAAGCAAAAGGGTATGTTTTTCTAAGTTGGATTTCCAGTGGTTGGAAGTTTAGGAAAAGAGTGTAGTACCAGCACTCCTATCCAGCTAAAGGATCAGAAACTAAAGGGGAAGACCATTGATAATGAACAGAAGTACAAGAAACAACAATCATCGACCCCATGAAGAGTAATATTGAGTGCATAATGTGTGGTTTGCACAACCACATGGCTAAAGATTGTTACTACAATACTGCAAGCACATATTATGGAAATAATGTTAAGAAAGAAGGAGTCAAGAAACTCACTCTTTCGAAGAAAAATAGCTTCAGAAGACAAGCCAAAGAAAATTCAAAAGAATAAAAAAGGTCCTTTGAAACCTTTCAAAAAGAAGACTTTTTTGGAATAAAAGGTGGTGAAAGCCTCTTCCGAGAAGAATGAAGCCTCAAAATAAAGCCATGCTGCTCAAGCTTTATCAAGTTCATCTACATTGATCAACAAAATGATGAACGGAAATCAGAGAAGATGTTGCAGTCCAAATCTTTTTTTCATAAACCATAATTGAACCCCCATGCATACATTTTGGTTTAATTACGTGATCCACATTGGAAGATCCTAAGACCAACAAGGCTTGGGTTTTCAATAGTAACTAACTTTTTCACCTTATGTGCAGGGACATCCATGTGACAAAAATGACAATATATGGATTGTAAATAGTGGATGCTCCAGGCACATAACAAGGAACAAATCTTTTCTTTAATAATTTAAGCATTTTGATGGAGGACCTGTTCAGTTTGGAGGTGAAATCGGAGGAAACATTTCTGGTATAGGTAGTGTATCTAATGGAACAAGTGGAGCTTCAACTAGTTGTCAACAAAGTGAGCTTTAAAACACATTAAGTGACAACTCAAACTCTGTACAACACCAAGCTGATGAATGCAGCAATCAGGAGGAACTGACAACTACTAATGCTACTACATAACAAAATGCTACTGATTCTATCTTTCTTTCATTCAATCATCCTCATTGAATGACTGTGAGACATCAACTGGTCCAAGTGTTCAAAATCTTGAGCAGAACATTTCCAACCAAGATCTTTCCATGCAATTGGATGTGATCCCTAGGCTTAGGATTCATAACACTCACAAAGCTAAAAACATCATCAGAGATGCTCCTGAATGTGTGAGAACAAGAACACAAACTCATAATGAGAATGTATGTTTGTATGCATGCTTCCTTTCATAGATGGAACAAAGGAAGGTATAAGAAGACTTGAAGGATAGTTGTTAGGTTGAATTGATGTAAGAGGAGCTACTTCAACTCAAAAGAGAAAATGTTTGGAACCTATGTCCACTACCATCTTTTAAAGTACCCATTGGCATAAAGTGGGTATTTAGAAACAAAATGGATGATAGAAGATTGATTGTGAAGAACAAGGCGTGACTAGTAGTTCAAGGGTATACACAAGAGTAAGGAATTGATTACACTGATGTCTTCACACTAGTTACAAGACTTGAGACAGTGAGGATCTTTCTTGCTTATGCATCATCTAAGAATTTTATATTATACTAGCTTGATGTCAAGTGTGCCTTTCTATATGGTGATATAGATAGAGAAGTCTATATGTGCCAGCCTCCAAGATTTGAAGATCCATAACATCCTAACTACGTGTCCAAATTGGATAAAGCTCTCTTTATGGGTGGCATCAAGCACGTAGGTTATGGTATGAGACCTTGTCTCAGTATCTCCTGAAGAATGGTTACACCAAAGGTACCATTGATAAGACATTATTTATAAGGAAGTTTGGAAAAGACATTTTTCTAGTACAATTCTATGTTGATTATATCATATTTGGTTCCATAATAGAACAAATGTGTAAAGACGTTGAAGCATTATGAAGAAAAAGTTTGAGATGATTTCCATGGGAAAATGGACTTTTTCCTTTGAATTCAGGTGAAGAACATGAAAGATGGTTTCATTATCAATCAATCTAAATATGTCAATGATATTTTTGAAAGATTTGAAATGAAGGATTGTAAGCCAGCAAAGACACCTATAACAAGAAATCATAATCTTTGTCATAACTTTGAGAGGGAGGATACTGATCAAGATCGGTATAGGGCAATCATTGGATCGCTGATGTATCTCACTGCATGTAGACCTGATATTATGTTTTCTACATGCATTTGTGCAAGATATCAGGTTGCCCTAAAGGTGTCTCACCTTGCTGCCGCCAAGAGAATATTTAGATACCTATAAGGAGCTCCAAAGTTTGGCGTCTAGTACCCTAGGAATCAAGACTTCATTCTCTATAGCTACACTGATAGTGGTTACGGTGGCTACAATATCAACAAGAAATCAATATCATGTGGATGTTATGTTCTTGGTGAAAGGATCATCACCTCGCAATATAAAAAGCAATTATGTGTATCAACATCAACTGCTAAAGCTGAATACATGCTACTAGTTGTTGTGCTTAGTTGCTATGTATTCAAAATCAGATGTTGGACTATGACTTAAAGTTTATGGAGACTCTTATCCATATTGACAACAGATTGCCCTTTCCATTATAGAAAATCCTATCAAGCACTCAAAGAAAAAGCACATTGACATCAGGAATCATTTTATTAGAGATATTAATAAGAGAAATCTCATCAAACTAGTCAAAGTTTACTAAAATAAACAATAGGTTGATTTGTTCATAGAAGCATTTGATGAACAGAGGTTCAAATATCTAATCATAACTATTGGGATGATAAACATTGACTAGATTATCTCCTATGAAAAACGTTTTCAATATGTATTTTGTCTATGTCATATAATAAAAACTCAATTACAAAAGGTATTTCTTCCAAATTTGCTAAGTATGAGTTCTTCCAAACAGAAACTTTCCTTTAGAAGATATTCAATTTATTTCCGACGGAAACTTTCTAAAAAGTTGTATTATCTTCGGAAAATTTTTAAACCATGGAAGAACATTTGATGTTTTATGAAATCTATTTTCAAACTAATAAAACTTCTTCATTCGAAAGAATTTCCTACTTTTGGAAGTAAGATTATCTTACCTTTGGAAGTCAGTTTTCGCTTTAGAATAGATTATACTCGAAAAACTCATACTCTCGGAAGAAAGCTTTACTGTGTAATAGAAATCTTTAGGCCCTACTCTATAAAAAGGTAAAGATTATCTTAATGATTGTGGAATATTTAAATGACTTATCCTTACCGCCCCTGTCAAATCATACCCCAAACTATCATTTCACCTTATCCATCTGCCATTTTACGCCATTTAAATACTTTCAATCTCTGTCCTTAATCTTTTTACCCATTTGCAAGCGCTAAGTTTCTTTCATCTTCACCTTTAGTCTCTCAAACAATACTCTTTCAAAAATTTTTAAATAACGGCTCTAAACACTTAGCACAACCAAGTCGTGCTCGACTATTTAAAAGATGTCGACTTCTATGAAATCATCAATTTTCCAACCCAATTCACCTCTGACACCGCCCTCACAGGAAATGCAACTATTTACTCCAACCATATGTCCAAATTCTAGGCTACAGGATCATTGAAGGGTATGAGTTACAACACAACAACACAAAGAGGAGATAAACTAAACTTAGATCAAACAGTTAACTGGATTAACCAAGTGATGACTCTAAGAACACAAGTAGTATATGAGACAGAACACAAAGAGCACAAGTGTTGGTTTTCAAGAATGCAGTATATGCTTTCTCTATGTTCTATTACGAGTGTTACAAAGCATAAATAAAAGATACAAGAACATGAGCTACTTATACAACATCCTACAGCCGGCTATACTTTGAAAGCCAGCTGGATACAATTGACTAGACACACATAAAATCAAATGTAGAGTCAAAAGACAGATTGCCTTTTGACTAGTGACTATGACATGCCATAGCTCACATCCTTATCTATTACAAAAAAGGATAAAGTACATAAAGTAGAAAGTTACAGACTCAAGACCTTAATGTATAGTTACCAAAAGCATGGACCTTTTCACCAAACCATGTTAGTTGGTGACTTGAAGAGTTGCAGCGGAAAGGTGAGCTTTATGGAACAGTACATCAGATAAAGCATGTTACTAAAAGTCTTCGGAGGAAATCTGTCTTCATGAACTTGAAGATTCGGAAGACTTTGTCTCTGAGGCTTCGGAAGACTTCATCTTTGGCTTCGGAAGATGCTGGTCTTGGCTTCGGAAGATTTCACACTTAGAGTATTTCTGTTGCACATGTGAAACTTTCGAAGCATTCCACTTTAATGCACTTGTGCAGCATGCAGGAAAGACTAAAGATATTTAGGTTGCATCAGCCTCTTCATTAATCTCTACAAACTCCGAGGCTGATACTACCAAAACACTTTGAAAACTTTAGATATTAACAGTCCTCATTAGGATGATCACCATTCCTTTCTTCATAAGATGATCAGGATCCTTCAGGCTGTCAAAGTGTCTTCTCATGTCAAAGAGGTCATGCAGAGGCAATTGAAACATATCTTGCCATGTATAGATGTCTTCAATGCGTTGATATCTAATGACATGCCACCTTTCTGGATTTGTGGTGTATGTCCAAGACAAGATGGGTCTTCCTGATGCTAGAGGAGCTACTGAAGTTGGAGTTGATTGACCATCCTCTGGTTGCACATCCTCAGGCTGTTCTGATTCATCCTGAGGTTTAGAAGGGGATTCGGACTTCTTCTTCTTCTTAGACTTGGTTTAGAAGCCATCCTTTTCCTTCTCTTTCCAGATTTTAACTGAGAAGACTGGCCTGCAACACCAGATTGATCTTCACTGTCTTTCTCAGTTGGGACTTCCTCTCTCTCAGGTTCAGATGGAGAAGGAGATTGACCCTGCTGTGGATAAGAAGATGAAGCTTGCTGAGCATTAGTAGGAGGTCTAGGTTGTGTTGTGTCAGTTTGTTCAACCTTAACCTCCACTTCAGGTGGAGCCTGACTTGGAGTGGAGTGTAAGTCAGAGAGCACTCCACTCTTAATCTTCTGCTTGATTACCCTGAGATGCTCATCCATAGTGGATAGAGACATGGGTCCAAGTCTCCTTCAGGAGAATCCATACAGCTTCAAGAAGCTCATCATCCTCTGCCTATCAACAGACTTCTTCATGCTCTTTTGGATGATGGCTCTTGACATTGCAGCTTCTTCCCTCATTTTCTTCTTTGTTGTCTTTCTTTCCTTGACTAGCTCAAGCTCAAGTTGTTTTAAGTACTCAAACTGAATATAGTCATAAGGTAAGGGAAGGAGTGCATCTGCTGATAGAGATCTATGGCAGTCAGGTAGTTAATCATCTTGATTCTTTCTTCTTCCTTATCTACCTGAGGTTCTTGTTGAACCACATCCTCTTGTTCAGGACTTTCTTGAACTGGTAAGAGGGTAGGCATACCTCTATACAGTCTTTTTCTTCTTCTCTCTTCTTTGACCTATACTAGGAGTTCTGCATCTTCTGCCTCCTTCTTCTCTCCTGACCATTCCAGATCAACCAGCTCATTCAATTCATCCAAGGGGAGAGAAATGATATTATCTATGTTATAGTTCCTAGTCTACAGATAGTTGATCCGGACTGCCCTAAACTCATCATTCTGAGTATCGGGTCTAGGGGCTGCCTTGATTGCAGACTCCATGAGTCTTGGAGACTCAGTAGAGGAACCTTCTCCCTTTAGCCTCCTTTTCTTCTCTCTCTCCTCCTCCTCCTCAATCTCCTCAGATGTCATTTTTCTTTTCCCTTTGTCACTCTCAGACCTTTGTGACTCAGGGTGGAGAGAGATTTGGCCTTCATTGCTCGTTGCAGCATCTGAGCTCTAGCCAGAAAAATCTTGAGAAGCACCTTCACCAGCAGGTGTCTCAGAAGGAATATGGATCTCTGCAGCAGTTGGAGATGATGAGAGGGCTCTCAGGTTCTGTCATTGGGCCTTCAATCAAGGTTTCCCCTATGAAGCTAATCTTAGGGTTTCCACTAAGATGATGAGGCAGGGCTCTCAGGTTCTGTCACTGGGCCTTCAGTCAAGGTTTCCCCTATGAAACTAATCTTAGGGTCTACCTCAACATCCAGTTGACCGATGACATTGCCTGATTGCCTTAGTCTCCTTCTTAGACTGAACTCTGCAATGATCCTGTCTTGGATTCTTCTAGCTAGTCTGTCAGCTTGTCTTGGTTGGCTTGGGTTGACAAGTGGCATGTTGACTAAATCCAGACTTCATAGTAGTCCAAGTTCTAAAAATTAAAGACTTCTTGTTGTCCTTGAACTCTTATGATAATGAGGGCTCTCCTGTTGTTGTCCTACCTCCACCCAATAATGTGATTGAAGGATGATGAAGGTGACATAGCCCTTGGTATCACATCCTCAAACCGACTCTGTATGAAGGAGTCTGTGTAGTCCACATCAATGTGAACTAGAGGAGGTGGCTGAGAATACACAGTTGCAAGTGAGGATGGTGAGTCCTCAATGTCCATTCTCTCGTAGGAACTCGCAGGTTCTGTGGCTGGAATTACTTTCTCCCCCTTTGTGGTAGCATCACCCACTTGCATAGGTGAGCTGGAGGATAGGTCAATCACATCCACAGGTTCTTTTGTTCCTGGTTGAGCTCTCCTTAAGGGTCTCCCAGCTAGTTTTTCTTTAAGATAAGAAATGTTGGACCAAAAGAACCAATGAGCCTGATCAGAAAAACCTCTAAGTCCTACAAACATCACAACGACTGCTGAAAACTTGATCAGCTATTGTAACAAAGTCTGAAGATCAACAGCTGAAGACTAAAGTACTGAAGACCTCAACAGCTGAAGACCAAAGTCTGAAGATCAATAGCTGAAGACTAAAGTACTGAAGACTTCAACAGCTGAAGACTAAAGTACTGAAGACTTCAACAGCTGAAGACCAAAGACTGAAGATTAACAGCTAAAGAACAAATTACTGAAGATCAACAGCTAAAGTACAAAGACTGAAGACATCAGCTGATGACAACAGTTGAAGTTTAAGTACAAGTACTGAAGCCTTCAAAGTTTGTTACAACAGCTAAAGAAGCATTCTTCAGTAGTTGTGATGGTTTCCTTTCGGTAGTTTTCTTTTTGTTTCAGTATTTGTAAAACGATTGAAGAGCATGTTCTTCAGTCGTTATAGTTTCAGTAGTTTCTTTTCAGTAGTTGTAGTGATAGTTAACACTTAGTATTTTTGTAAGAAGATGTCAGCTGTTTTGACATCTTCAGTAGTTGTGTTAACTTTCAGTAGTTTGAATAATTCTGTTAGATGTCACTATCAAGTGACATCAGCAGACGTCACATCTCTTATATAAGAGGTGTTGACCTAATTGTATGTGTGACATTCTGTTACCACGAAAGCGAATATTGAATGAAATATCTTTTGAAGAATTCTCTCTGTCTATAACCATTTGTTCTTACCTTGAATATCTTTTGTGTTCTTATGAATTGGCTAATTCATTGTTTGATTTCCGCTGCTATACTCTCTAATCAGTCAAATGTAGATCACTGATCCTAACAAATGGTATCAGAGCTGGTTAATCATTGATCGATCTAACAATTGATCATTGAAACTGCTATTTGATATCTATGTTTGATTGAATTAGCACATTTGCAAGAACTGGTTATAGATTATTGAATTTCTGCCGCTTTCGTTTATTCATTTTGAGATCTCTCTTGGTTCAATTTGGTTTGTTGTGTTTTGTTCTAAATCTGCTATAGCTTAATTGAATTTGGTTGAATCTGAGATGACTACTCCTTCTAATGACCCTTACAATACCAGTTCCTCAACCAAACCTCCGATACTGGTTAGGACTGAGCATAATATATGGCATTGAAGGATGCTTCATCACCTATCTGTTAACAGTTCAGGTTGTTGGACATCTGTGGTACATGGACCACATAAGCCTATGGTGAACAATCCAGAAACCAATCAAATGGTTCCGAAGAAGAAGGAACAACACTCAGATGAAGATCGAAAACTGTTTGAGATTGATGCTAAAGCCCATTGAATTCTGGCCATGGCACTGCCGAATGAAATCTATTCAGGGCTTATGCATCATGAAACTGCTCATGACCTCTGGAATGCACTAAAGGAACAATTCGGTGGAACTGATGAGGTCTTAGCAAACAACAGAGAAATCCTCGCCCAACATATGAGACATTCTCTCATAGAAAGGGTGAGACACTGACTCAACAGTTTGAGCGTTTTTCCTGTTTGATCTCTGAGCTGAAAATGGTGAAACAGGAATACACCAACAGCGAGATGAATAACAGATTCCTCAGATCACTGCCTGAGAGATGGACACATACACTATTGTCCTACGCTCCAGTGCAAATCTGGATAGCCTATCTCTCACCCAACTTCATGGGAAACTGCTTACATTCGAAAGAGAGATAGAGCAGAAAAGGAAACTGTCATCATCATGAAAGCTAATTGATGACTTTGTACCAGGAAACGGCTTACATTCGAAAGAGAGATAGAGTCAGAATATGCTGCATCTGAAAGCAATTATGATGAGCATATTGATTTCTTTTCAAACAGTTCTGATCATGCATTTGTTGGTATTGATAGTCATTCTGGCACTAATAGTGACAATCTATGCTTCATCATGGATGATCTGAAGGGAATTGCTGATGATGATTTAGAAGAGATGGATATTCTAAGCCAAATGGCCTTAGTTAATATCAGATCTCAGAAGTTCTACAAGAGAACTGGCAGGAAATTTCCTGGACTTTCTGGCAAAACCAAAGTTGGTTTTGACAAGATTAAGTTGAGGTGTCACAAATGCCAAAGGCTTGGACACTTTGCAAGAGAGTGTAGATCAACTGGATCCAACTCTTCTGCACCCTTTGTGACTTTTCCTAGCACTAGTCCACAAAACAGAGGGCAACACCCTGCTGGTTCTGGTCATCATTCACACCCTGTATCTCCTGCATACTTGTCCCCCAGGGTCCAATTTCATATCCTTTTCCCTGCTATACATGCCTCAGCCAAATCCGGTTCCTAAACCTCAACCTTCCCAATCTCATCAACAAACTCAACCTCAACAACACAGCTTTTTAACCCCAAGAGTTGTTGATTGGAGTAGTTTACCAGATGATTTGTCTGGTCATGAACAACTGTTCTCTGGTGCTGGTCACATGGTGGTGACAGTCCTTTTGGAAATCTAGCTCTTATGGCTTTGGAGTCTGCTGATACTTCATCCTCTAATGTCTCTACACCACAGGTATCACAGGTATCTACTGAGGCAAAAGCCAAACTATGTTCTGAAACATGCATAGCCGCATTTGCATCTATTAGAGAAGCAAATTTAGCTTTAATTAACAAGAACATGAGCTAGAACAAACAATTTCAAAAAGAAAAGCTGAATTTGAGTCTGTGCTTAATGATAAGAATGATGAGATTTACAAACTTGAATGCCAAATCACTGATGATAAAGCTAGGGAAGAGATACTTCTAGAGAAGTACAGAGACCTCAAAGAAACACTTGCAACTAACCAGGTAGAGTGTGATCGATGGGTAAATTCTTGCAAGGGTTTTGAAATGCTTCTTAGTAAGCAATCTGCTTCCAATGTGAAGTTTGGCATTGGTTATAATCACACTGCTCCTCCTACAGATTTTACTCCCAGAGCAGAGGTAGAATCCGATGGTGAAAGCAATAACCAATCCTTTTCATCATGTGATCTACTTTCTGATACAGCACCATCAGAAGTAGAAGTCAGCATTAATTCCTATCAGAACCTATCAGCTGATGTTGATAGTTCAAATGCTGACACTCACATGATCAAAAAGTTGATCACTCCAGGTGATATTTCACAAAGTACTGAAAGTACTAAACAGAATGTCATAACACCTGGAGAACAAGCCCAAACTACTGCATGTACTAAAGGGAAGAAAATTGCAAGTAGAAAGGGTGGGAAAACTACTGAAGAAGATATCAAGAAAGCAGGTACTAAAGGAAAGAAAACTGCTAGTACTGATAGCAAACTGCTGAAGAACAAGTCTTCAGTAGTTTCATCTTCTTCAGCAGATGATCAACTTAAGATGAAGAAAAAGCCATGTGAAATATGTGGCTTATTCAATCATCTTACTGATGATTGCTGGTATAAAAAGGGATCCAAATTCAAACATAATGAAAACATTAAAGAGAAATTGGATAAAATGAAAACTAAGTTTGAGTCTGTGCTTAATGATAAGAATGATGAGATTTACAAACTTGAATGCCAAATCACTGATGATAAAGCTAGGGAAGAGATTCTTCTAGAGAAGTACAGAGACCTCAAAGAAACACTTGCAACTAACCAGGTAGAGTGTGATCGATGGGTAAATTCTTGCAAGGTTTTGAAATGCTTCTTAGTAAGCAATCTGCTTCCAATGTGAAGTTTGGCATTGGTTATAATCACACTGCTCTTCCTGCAGATTTTACTCCCAGAGCAGAGGTAGAATCTGATGGTGAAAGCAATAACCCATCCTTTTCATCATGTGATCTACTTTCTGATACAGCACCATCAGAAGTAGAAGTCAGCATTAATTCCTATCAGAACCTATCAGCTGATGTTGATTGTTCAAATGCTGACACTCACATGATCAAAAAGTTGATCACTCCAGGTGATATTCACAAAGTACTGAAAGTACTAAACAGAATGTCATAACACCTGGAGAACAAGCCCAAACTACTGCATGTACAAAAGGGAAGAAAATTGCAAGTAGAAAGGGTGGGAAAACTACTGAAGAAGATATCAAGAAAGCAGGTACTAAAGGGAAGAAAACTGCTAGTAATGATAGCAAACTGCTGAAGAACAAGTCCTCAGTAGTTTCATCTTCTTCAGCAGATGATCAACTTAAGATGAAGAAAAAGCCATGTGAATATGTGGCTTATTCAATCATCTTACTGATGATTGCTGGTATAAAAAGGGATCCAAACTCAAACATTATGAAAATATTAAAGTGAATTGGATAAAATGAAAACTAAGTTTGAAACCAAATTTGTACGAGCAACATCAAAACCTGTGACCCCAAAATCCAAAAAGAAATCCAAAAAGAAAGGGGTTAAACAGGCAACAGCTGAGGTTGCTCAAAGAGAGATGGTACAACACAGGAACCCATCAAACTCAAGCACTAATGTGTCTGTGAGCTGAAGGCTTTATCACAAAATCAGACACAACTTGTTATGATGGTTCAACATCTATTGGGGAGAGTCAACCAGTTAGATGCCACTGTGTTGAAACCACAGAGAAGAAAATCCATGCCAAAGGATTCTTCTTCTTCACCATCTCCATCCCCTTAGGCTGTTATTCATAGCAAGTCTATTAGTTTACCATCTGTTGATATGAAGAGACCCAAAACAAAAAAGGTTTGGGTCTCAAAAACTAACTAATTGTTTATGATTGCAGGGTTCTTCAACATGCCAAAGTAGCATCTGGTATGAGCCTAGAGAAACCTCTAACTTCTAGCCCCCATCAGCAAAGCAAAACTAAAAGGAGTCCCACTGATGTGGAGGGGACTTAGGGAAGAGCTCTCTTCTTCATGCCTACTCTCAAGGAAAGAAGGGGTTTGTTTCTTTTGGCAATGATGCTAAGGGTTACATCATTGGAAAAGGCTTTGTCTCCAATGGAGAAATAATGTTTGATGATGTTAATCATGTGGAAAATCTCAATTACAATCTCTTGGGTGTGAGTCAAATGTGTGATAAAGGCCATGTTGCTCTTTTCACTAGTCAGAACTGCAGGATTCTGTCATCAAAAGTTCTGAATTTGATTGATAAGGTGTTGGATGATCACACTCTCCTGAGGGCCAACAGGACAGGAAGAGTGTATGCCTTAGATCTTTCCAAGAAAATAAATCTCAGAGGCCATCCTTGCCTATTTTCCAAAGCCTCTCCTCAGGAATCTAAACTATGGCATAGAAGGCTGGGTCATGTTAATTTCAAAAACATGAATCAGCTGATCCACAATAGTTTTGTGAGAGGTTTACCAATAAAGGAGTTCCACTGTGATGAAACCTGCACTGCTTGTTTAAAAGGAAAACAGCACAAAGTCTCATTCCCTCCTATTGAAGTGCCTAAGTCCACTGCCTGCTTGCAACTACTGCATATGGATCTATTTGGTCCTGTGAGAGTGATGAGCATGGCAAAGAAGAAATACCGTCTGGTAATTGTGGATGATTACTCCAGATTTATATGGACTTTCTTTCTGCATTCAAAGGATAAGGTTGCTCAGAAGATTATCAGCTTTGTGTTGTATGTTGAGAAGCAGTATTCCCTTTCAGTCAAGTGTATAAGGAGTGACAATAGAACTGAATTCAGAAACCATACACTTGATGAATTTTATCTTTCAAAGGGAATCAAAAGGCAGTTTAGCATCCCAAGGACTCCAGAACAAAATGGAGTAGTGGAGAGAAAGAACAGGACCCTAACTGAAGCTGCAAGGTCTATGTTGGCTGACTCTGGTTTGCCACTGACCTTTTGGGCTGAAGCTGTTAACATAGCTTGCTATGTGCAGAATAGAGCATTAGTAAATCAGAGGTTGATGAAGACTCCATATGAAGTTCTACATCACTTGGCTCCTCTAATTTCATTTTTCAAAGCATTTGGGTGTCCCTGTTTTATTCTCAACACAAAGGATCAACTCCAAAAATTTGATCCTAAGGTGGATGCAGGGTATTTTGTTGGTTATTCATCTACTTGCAAAGCATACAGAGTCTTCAACTGCAGAACAAAGATAGTTGAAGAGACTTTGCATGTGAAGTTTAATGAATCTCCAATGGACAAGATTCCACAAAACCCTGTGGAGTTGTTTGATTTGGACATACTGCAATATGTTCCTTCTCAACATCTAGTTGTTGCAGTCATGTGGATAAATCATCTTTTGCAGCATGTCTTCCACCAGGTGGTATTGATGATGATGATAATATCAATACTCACCTCTTCAAGTTCAGTGACCAACTGCCTGAGTCTGCTAAACTTGATGTTCCTGTAGCTTCAGCAGTTCCATCCATAACAAATGTTGATGAGATTTCTGATTCCTCTGTATGCCTGTAGCTTCTCAATAAGTACTGATGATCATTAGTGACCATATCACATATAGTACTGATCATTAGTGACCATATCATTAGTGACCATTGACAATACACAGAGCTGAAGCACTATCCATTAACAATGGAGTCTTAGTCTCTGTAATGCCATTAACAATGGAGTCTTAGTCTCTTCAAGTTCACTGGCAAGATATTCCGACTTTAATCTGTATGCCTATACAGATAGTGATTATGGTGGTTGCAACATGACTGCAAAGTCTACATCTGGGGGTTGTCAATTTCTTGGTGGAAGGGTTGTCTCATGGCAATGCAAGAAACAATCCTGTGTCTCTGCATCAACTGCTGAAGCTGAATACATTGTTGCTGCAAGCTGCTGTGCTCAAGTACTTTAGATTCAAAATCAGATGCTGGACTATGGGTTAAACTTCAAGGAGACTCCCATTCACATAGACAACAACAGTGCTATCTCAATCACAGAGAACCCTGTGCAGCACTCAAGGACAAAGCACATCAATATCAGGTACCATTTAATAAGAGATAACTATGAAAAAGGATTAATTAAACTACTCAAGGTTCACACAGATGAACAATATTTCTTAAAATATGTGTGTCCTAAGTTGTCTAGTTCATCACTTTGATGTACAGAGATTTAAATATCTTATTTCAGCTACTGGGATGATAAACCTTGAGTAAGCTTTTCTTAAAACTAATTCTTATTATTTCTTAAAATATGTGTGTCCTAAGTTGTCTAGTTCATCACTTTCATAAGCTCATGTTTTCTTTGGATGAAAAATTTCTTTTTGAAGACTTTCCTTAGATTTTTTAAAATTTCTGATACTTCGGAAGTTTTGTTTTTAACTTCGAAAGTAAATCATGCCTTCAAATTAAATAACTGTCTAAGAAGTTTACCTTCGGAAGAGTTCAAAATTTATCTTCCGAAGCTTAAATATTTGTCTCAGACACTTACTAAACTTTAAGGACTATTTACTTCTGAAGCAAAATTAACTCTCGGAAGCTTTGTCTGTTTACACACAAAGCACTCAAGCTTTAATTTTTCCTCCGAAGCAAAAATTTTCTAATCTCTCAGGAAATTCTTCCGAAGTCATTTTAGCTTTGGAAGCTTTTTAATTAAAACTTCCGAAGATAATTAACATTTGAAAGCTTTTTAACTTCTAAGAAAACTACTTTTTGAGCAAAAAGTAAACTACTTTTCAGAGGTGGGACCGACATTCGGATTTCAAAGTTTATCCTCTTTCATTAAACTTTATCTGAAATCCTTCTCACATATAAACGCAACGATTTCCCCCCTCTTTCTATCATCTGTTCTTCCTCCAAACCTAAAAACCAAAATTTATCTCTGAAATTTCTTTCTTTCTTCTTCCTTCGTCCTTAAGCTACTTCAAAATGGCCAACCTTGCTCACAGAAATGATCCCAACTTTACCATGAAGCTACACAGACAACACAATCAAGTTGCTCTGTTACGCTCTGAGAAAGATCCTCATTTCTCAGAGGTTTGACGTTTCTTATCTCTGTCGAACTACTTCACCTTCCTCACCATTGATCCTCCACTCTATGAGGATCAGTTGCTTGAATTCTGGAAGACCTGGGAAGAGGTCATTATGGATGGGGAGAAGGCACTGTCTGCCATAGTGCAGGGGAGAACAATCTTCATCACTCCGGCCATCATCAACAGACATCTTCAGCTGGATGATGAAGAAGGTGTGGTGTTCTTCCCAAAGGAAGTTGTTAATCATTCCTTTGAGCAGATGGGGTATGAGGGAGATTTATCTGTAAAGACCTTTAGGAAAGGGAAGGTCTTATCCCAATTGAGATTCGTGCTCCATGTGGTCATCCACAGCTTATCAAACAAGCATGGTGTATGGGACCAGATTCCTGAAGATCTCTCCTTCATAGTCCATGGAATGGTTTAAGGGGTCAAGTTCAGGTACTCTCAGTTTGTTTATACAAATTTGCTTGCTGATTTAGACTTCTTAGAATATTACATGTTTCCTAGATATGTCCAGTACATTCTTAACAGTGAACTGGGCTAACAGTTAAGGGGAACATGTAACATTCTTAAATTGGGATAGATGAAGCCCGCCGTCATTAAAATATTGAGAAAATCCACTGTTGGATTCTCTGGGGTAGAAACAGCCCTAGTCCCAAAAATGTTAGAGCTCATTGCTCAAGGTGACAACCTAGCAGCACAAGCTACTGTTGAACCCACACCTGTTGCCTCCCATCCACCCACACAGCCTCAAATCTCCATCACCTACCAATGAAAATCCAAACGAACCCCTGCTCAGACTATTCAGTCTGTGGAGGTCCCCATATACTCACCTATATAGGAAGAAATGGACACTGGAGCTCCCATTTCTCCTGAGGAGCAGACCACTCCCATCTATTCAAGAATCAATGCTGAGGTTCCTCATGCTCAGCCTGATGAGCTTATTAGCCCTACTGCCTTAAGCTATCACTCTAAGTATCAACACTCCAGTGATCAACCTTTAGGGGACAGTTACCATCCCCAGCCTATAGATCTCAACCAACCAATTCCCAACCTTGACTTCTATACTGATGAAGATATAGGTTTCAGTGAGCATAATGAATCTCTCTTCTTTCCCCCTACTTAAAGGGAGATGAGTACTCCTGAGTCTCCTACATCTATCCCACATCAGTCACCTACAACTGAGGTGGACACTTCTGAATCTGTTCAGAATGTCCATATGGAAGAGGCTCTCACTTCTGAAAGTGATTACATCATTAAGACCTCAACCATGGCAACTCAGCCCACTGACATCTCAACTAAGACTGCCAGTGAGCAGAGGAAATCCAGTAGCCAAGAACTTAGAACTGGTCATGAGAGAAAGGACTCTGGTCCAATCTTCTCCACCCCCAGTGATTCTTCTGATGAAGATGAGGGGGATCTGAGACTAAAAGTGCAAAAACTGTCTAAAACATGCACTTACCTAGTCTCAAAGGTCAGTCACCTTGAATCTCAGGTGACTACCTTACAAAACAGGATCAATGATCAGCAACTTGAGATTTCTTGTTAGGATTAGTGATCTACGTTTGATTGATTAAAGAGTATAGCAGCGGAAATCAAACAATGAACTAGCCAATTCACAAGAACACAAAAGATATTCAAGGTAAGAACAAACGGTTATAGACAGAGAGAATTCTGCAAAAGATATTTCATTCAATATTCGCTTTCGTGGTAACGGCATCAGCCTCTTTCACCATCAGCTCCAAGGCAGTCTCCTTTTCATTCTTTCATTTCTTTGATTTCTCCATGTCAGCTTCCTTCTCCTTCTCTTTTTCAATCTCCACAGCCAACTCCTTCTCCTGTTCCACTTCTGTCACTTCTGTTTCTTTATCTTTCTCTTTCCTCTATGCACTCCTCTTTCTTTTTGCTTTCACTGACTGAAACTCCCCCTTTTGGTTTCATTGGTTGGAAGGGTTTGATTGTCAGAAAGCTTTTTTCCCACAACTTCCTCTATCAAGGGTTGTATTACGGAGGAAAGCCTCTCATCAATGGTTTTGATCCCTATATCAGTGATTATAGGTGTGATGAGAGGTAGGGAATTTTGAAAGATAGCAGCTATTTGCTCAAGGGGGTTCTGTTCCTAAGAAATGGTGCCAGAAGCAGAGGCAGGTGGCTGTGTAGTTGGGAGTGGCTCTGTGTTTGGGAGACCTTCAGATGAAGGTGCCATGTGTGGGGTTTGAGAGGCAGATGGTCTTTGATCCTCAGAAGTTTTGGCAAGCAGCTCTTTGAGTCTGCTCACCTCCTCTTCCAGGATGGTGTTTTGGGCTAACACATCGTAAAAGAAGCCCAGGTCATCATCAGTAGTTACGGAATCACCTGACCTCCTCATATAATCAGGATGAACATGCACTGAGTGTAGATCAGTTGTAGCATGTGCCCCTTTGTCTTGGAACTGGGGACTTCCTGCCTCAGGACTATGTCCTTCATCAGCAGTTGCCTCTTGTAAGGTCTTAGTGATGTTACCAACTACATCCTGATCATATGCTGAAGCAGGATAAGTGGCAGCCTCACCAGAAGTTCCAATCTCCTTTTCTACACTAGGAGATGGAACATTGTAACCCCTATGCTATGGGTTATCAGATGCACTTTGGTCCTCCCCCTCAATGGTAGAGGTATTCCCAGTTGTAATTGGTATCTGGGGAGAGGGTGAGGAGTGCAACTGAGTCAGCACTTTTGCAACAATTAATGTAGGACTTTGGGGGCGGTTGCAGTGGGAGATCGGGTAGAAGCAGATTGCACCCGGGGTGAATGGTGCTCTTCAATGGTAACCCTCTCAAGTGAGACAGGTTCCAGCAGTGTGGCTTCCCCAATATTGGTTGCAACAGGATCCTGTTGAGAGGATACCTGTGCGGCTTTGGCAGGTTGAGTCTTTGACACAACTGGGGGGTTAATACAAGTATGTGGTTCCTGTGTTTGTGGTACAGGGGCATCCTCAGGGGACTCATCTCCCTGAGTAGCCTTTTTTGGCTTTTTGGTTTTGGGTTTGGTGGGGACTTTAGATCTGTTGGTAGTGGCTGTGGGTTCCAACTGCATGGGTTTTCGCAGCTTGGCAGCCTGTTTCAGTGTTTGGTCAGAGTTGTGTCTGGAGTATACTTCAGGCAATACAGCCATTGCAGGGACTCCAAGGCCAACAAGTCCCTCAGCTTTCAGCTGATTCTCTATGATGGCCATAATGAACCGAGGATATAGTATCCATCAATTAGAAAGAGGTTTTGAGGCCATATCCTTAAGTTCAAGAAAAATAATTTCAGAAAAGTTTAAGTCTTGTTGGTCAAGGATAGAGAATAATACCTGCTGCCACCTGGTAGACATTTGATCCCAAGAGGAAGTCTTAGGAGCTAAGCGAACATTTACCATGTGAAAGATAAGATGTTCTGCATCATGGAAATGCTTCTTCAGGATGGTAGAGGCACTGAGGTTTCCCTGATATCCATGGTGGGCAAAGGATAAATCAGTTGTGCCCTTTGGATACCCAGCGGGGAAAGTGGCATCATCCAAGTTTAGGGTTTGGCGAATGATTTCCGGAGTGATGACCACTTGATGGTTGTTGACGAACGACTGGAGAGACTCGGTGTTGTTCTCCCCAGTTATAAGGGTGACGTTCATCCAAAACTGGTGTAAGGATTCGACATGAATGGTGGGATTTAGAAGGAAGGCCGTTTGGTAGGGAGATTTGACCATTAGATCAATGGTGTTATCGAACTTTGTCAAGAAAGGTGATTTTGTGAGGTAGGCAACACATTTATGTCGTGGTTTGAGCTGCATGGTCGCCATTAATGAGAGAGAAGTTTTGGAGATTTGAACGTTAGGTTTGAAGAGGATGAAGCTCTAAAGGATTAGGTATTGGGTATTTATAGGGCAAGGGTTAGAAAACGACTGAAGGGTTTGGTGTTATTCATCAGTAGTTTGAAATGACTGATGACATGGTATTACCCTTTCAGAAGTTGAAACAACTGAAGTCTTGGTTTTAGGCATGAGCAGTTATAAAACTACTGAAAACCATGGTTTTGACTTCAGATGTTTGAAAACAACTGAAGACTTGGTTTTAGTCATCAGTAGTTGTGAAACTACTGAAGACATGGTTTTGTCATCAGTTGTTGTAAACAGCGGATGACTTGGTGTTAGTCATCAGTAGTTGTGAAACTACTGAAGACATGGTTTTGTCATCCGTTGTTTAGGATGAAACAGCAATTGTAGAAACAACTGAAGAGAAAGTTCTCATTAGTAGTTTTCGTCAATTCATAGCCTTTCAGTTGTTTCATACTGTCCTCAACACTTACTCATCAGCCTTTTTGCTGGTTTCAGTTGTTTCATAGGACATCAGTACTTATCTATTTTTATTGACATCAGTAGTTATAACTACATCAGTAGTTGTAGCGTTATCAGTTGTTTTAACAGAATCAATACTATATGTGATATGGTCACTAATGATCAACAGTACTTATTGAGAAGCTACGGGAACATCAAGAATCCACAACCTCACTCTGGCTTCAGAACCAACTTTTGGATTATGGCATTACAGAGACTAAGACTCCATTGTTAATGGATAGTGCTTCAGCTCTGTGTATTGTCAAGAATCTAGTCCAGCATTCTAGGACCAAACATATAGAGATCAGACACCATTTTATTAGGGATTGTTTTGAAAAAGGTCTGATTGATCCAAAGTTTGTGCCAAGTGCTGATGAGTTTGCAGATATATTCACTAAGCCTTTGGACAGTTCAACTTTCCAAAACCTTGTATTAAGGCTTGGTATGCTGCAGTAAGAATAAGTGACAACTACTGATGATCTTAGTAAACAAGTACTCATGACCATTAGTAAACATGTCACAAATAAGTACTGATAAGTTTTATTCTTAGTTGGTTTCATAACCACTGAAGACTAATTTACATAAAAAGTACTGTACTTTCTGTTAAAAGAAACTGATGCAGTTACAACTACTGATGTAGCTATAACTACTGATGTTAGTAAAAATAGATAAGTACTGATGTCCTATGAAACAACTGAACACAACTAAAAGTCTGATGAGTAAGTGTTGAGGACAGTATGAAACAGCTGAAAAGCTAAGAATTGACGAAAACTACTGATGAGAATTTTCTCTTCAATCGTTTCCACAAACTGTTGTTTCACCTTAAACAACTGATGACAAAACCATGTCTTCAGTAGTTTCACAATTACTGATGACTAATACCAAGTCCTCAGTTGTTTCCTACACCTGAAGACAAAACCAAAGTTTTCAGTAGTTTCATAACTACTGATGACCAAAACCAAGTCTTCAGTTGTTTTCAAATGTCTAATAGTTAAAACCAAGTGTTCAGTTGTTTTCACACAACTGATGACAACACCAACACTTTCAGTCGTTTTCTTTTCAGCCTTTTCTTAACCTATAAATACCTGCACTTATAGCCGAACGTTTCATTAGCCGTTTTCTATCATTTTCTCTCTCAACAATGGCGACAATGAAACTCAAACCCAGACACAACTGTGTTGCCTACCTCTCGAAATCGGCTTTTTGGAACAAATTTGATAATGCCATTGATCTTATGGTGGATTCCCAATACAGAACCGCCTTTCTTTTGAATCCTACCATATACCCCAATTCCTTAAACCAATTCTGGACCAATGTCTCTGTAACAACTGGTGAAAATGATAGCAAATCACTCTCCAGTCGTTGGTTAACTAGAAACAGGTGGTAATCACCCCTAATATCATTCGCAAAACCCTAAATTTGCATCATGCCACCTGTATTGTAGAATACCCGAAAGGCACCATTGATATGTCTTTCATCAACAACGGGTATGAAGGAGCCTTAAGTGCTACAACCATTCTCAAAAAGCACTTCCATGATGCTGAAAGACTTATCTTCCACATGGTGAATGTCTACCTTGCTCCAAAGACATCTTCATGGGATGAGATGTCCTTAAGATGGCAACAGGTATTGTACTCTATCTTTGAACGACAAACTCTAAATTTTTCTGATATAGTGTTTATGGAACTTAAGGATCTGACTCAGAAACCTGTGACAAACAGATGGCTACTATATCCCAGGTTTCTGATGGCCATAATTTTAAATCAATTAAAATATGAAGGCCTTGTTGGTCTTGGAGTCCCTGTCCAGCTATCTTAGTTGAGGTATACTCCAGGCATAACTCTGACCCTACTCTCAAAGGGGCTGCGCGGCTGCTCAAACCCAAGCAGAGGGAACCCACAGCCTCCACCTCTAGATCCAAAGTCCCCACCAAACCCAAACCCCAAAAGCCCAAAAAGGCTACTCAGGGAGATGAGTCCCCTGCGGATGCCCCTGTACCACTAATACAGGAAACACATACTAGTTCTAACCCCCAGTCATGTTAGAGACTCAACCAGCTGAAACCGCACAGGTATCCTCTCCACAGGATCCTGTTGCAACCACAATTGGGGACACCACATTACTAGAACCTATCTCAGTTGAGAAGGTTACCATTGAAGAGCATCTCTCACCCCGGGTGCAATCTACTTCTGACCAATCTCCAAATGCAACCGCCCCTCAAAGCCAAACCCTTATAGTTGCTAAAGTGCTGAGTCAACTGCATTCCTCACCCCCTCCCCAGAAACCAATTAACACTGGGAATACCACAACGATTGAGGGGGAGGACCAAAATGCTGCTGATAACCCACAGCACAGGGGCTATAATGTTCAATCTCCAAGTGTAGAAGAGGAGGTTAGACCATCTGGTCAGGCTGCCACTTCTACTGATTCAGCAAATGACAGGATGAAGTTGGTAACATATATAAGACCTCACCAGAAGCAACTGCCAATGAAGGACAAAGTCCAGAGGCAGGAAGTCCCAAGAACCAAGAACAATGGGCACATGCATATACTAATCTACACTCAGGGCATGTACATCCTGATTTAATCAGGAGGTCAGATGATTCAGAAAAGACTGATAATGACCTGGGCTTTTGCTTTGATGTCTTAGCCCATAACACAATCCTAGAGACTGAGGTGAGCAGACTCAAAGAACTGCTAGCCAAAATGTCTCAGGATAAAAGTCCATGTGCCCCAATAAACCTACAGATGGCACCTTCATTTGAAGGTTCACCAAACACACAGCCAATACACTTAACTAAGCCACAGCCACTACTTTTCGCACCACCTCTCAGGGACAGAACCCCTCTGAGCAGATGGTTGCAACCTTTCAAAGCTCCTTACCTCTCATCACTCCCATCATCACTGAGATAGTATATAAATCCATTGATGAGAGGATCTCCTCAAACCTCCAAACACTCATTGATGATGTTGTTCACAAGTCACTTTCTGCCTTGCACCCAAAAAAGGGGGAGACTACGAAGTCTACGGCAGTGAAAGAAAGGAAAAGGAGGAGAGTAGAAGATGAGATAGAACCAGAAAAAGAAAAGCAGTTGGAGAAAGAACAAGAACTGATCTCAAAGAAACAGTTGATCACAGTGCAAGAGCTGAGCACAGACAAAGAGCAGAAAGATCAGCTGATCACTTACAAAAGGAAGAGAAGTGCTGAGTCAAAGACTGCTGGAGAAAAGTCCTTAGAAGATCTTGTCAAAGAGTTGACGAAGCTCACAGCAGATCTATGGACAAAATAATAGATCAGCTCTTCAGACAGGGTTATGACACAACCACATTAGATGTTGAGATCAGAAGGCTGGAGATAAATGAAATTCAAGCAAGATGGGCTAGTTACGTTGTGATGGATAGGGAAAGGTCCGAGATTATGATCAGGTTTATTGCCAAATATCTAGGAAGATCATTGATAGAGATGAAGTGTTGGTCCAGAGACAGTATCTTGGAAATAACCAAGAAAATCTGTTCTGCTGGAAGCTACAACAAAGGGTTGATCATCGAAGCATTGGATAAAGCAGGTGCTGGGAAGAGAACTGAGATGGAAAAGCTCGCAAAAGCCAAACTCACCACTAAATTGCTAGATCAGCCTTCTCATACTCCCACTCAAAAACAACCCTCAAAGCAATCATCTCAAAAATCTTCCAATTCTATCCCTAAACCAAAACCACCCACAACTCAACCCACAAAACCAATTCCATTACCCCAAAAACCATCTCAAACCACACCTAGTGATACACCCAGAAGGAGGAGAAGGGTGTTGAGGGTAGAAGAAAAGAAGAAGAGGATAAGAATGAAGATATTCTGTCAATCTCTGCTGTTCTCAAACTTAAAACACCTGAGCCTAGAAGTCAACAGATGATCACACCTGACGTGCAAATGCAAATGGTGAAAGTGAAGATTGAAGAAGAAGAACAACAGAAGCAGCATGATGAGCAATTTCTCAAAATGGTTGACAAGGACTTCCCTCAGTTCTCATCCATTCAAGAAATGAAGAAACAAGCTCTGAGGTTGTATACTCTTAGGCATACATTCCAGCATCAAAAAGAAAGAATGAGGATTTGGCTAGACCCCAGGGTAAGTTCCAGAATACACAAGAAGAATATACCAAGTAGATATCATGGCCAAGTGAAAAAGACTTTGAATGCTGCAATTATGTTGGTTATGGTAGTCTCACCCTGTGAGATTATAAAAGAATTCAAGAGAGCACACAACTCAAAGACAACCCCTCAATCTCTACTTGAGAACAAAATGATCAGGAAGGGGCTGTTATACAAGAGACTTGAAGGTCTTCAAAAGAGTGAACTCCAGTTGTTGCTAGAAGGCTCTCATTCAGTACTTGTAATTTACCTTTCAGTAGTTTATAGTTTCAGTAGTTTTAGTTTAGTAGTTTTATGTTCTTGTACTTAGCATTCTGAGATGTGATCAGTTGTTGAGAACATTCTCAGTAGTTTGCATAATTTCAGTTGTTTGTATAATTCTGTTAGATGTCACTATCAAGTGACATCAGCAGATGTCACATTCCATATATAAGGAATGTTGACCTAATTGTAACGGTGTGACTTTCAGCCAACACGAAAGCATTTGAATGGTATATTCCTTTTGTAGAATTCTCTCTCTCTCTATAACCGTGTACTATTCCATTGAATATCAATTGAGTTCTTGCTAAATTGTTTAATTCATTGTTCGAATTCCGTTGCAATCTACTCTAATTGATCAAACTTAAATCACTGATCCTAACAGATCTAAATTTGAGAAATTTAGATCTGGCATAGATGTTTCTCCCACCACATCAGCACACTTTTCAAGTGAAACTTGATCCAAGCAGTGTGTGACATCATTGATGTTCTCATCCATAGTGTGGTTAGTGGCATCAAGAATGTTGGACCAAAAGAACCAATGAGCCTGATCAGAAAACCTCTAAGTCCTACAGACATCACAACAACTGCTGATGACTTGATCAGCTGTTTTGACAAAGTCTAAAGACTTCAACAGCTGAAGACTAAAGTACTGAAGACTTCAATAGCTGAAGACCAAAGTTTGAAGATCAACAGCTGAAGACTAAAGTACTGAAGACTTCAACAGCTGAAGACTAAAGTACTGAAGACTTCAATAGTTGAAGACCAAAGTTTGAAGATCAACAGCTGAAGAACAAAGTACTGAAAATCAACAGCTGAAGTACAAAGACTGAAGACATCAGCTGATGACAACAGCTGAAGTTCAAGTACAAGTACTGAAGCCTTCGGAGTTTGTTACAACGGCTGAAGAAGCATTCTTCAGTTGTTGTGATGGTTTCCTTTCAGTAGTTTTCTTTTTGTTTCAATATTGTAAAAGACTGAAGAGCATGTTCTTCAGTCGTTGTAGTTTCAGTAGTTTCTTTTCAGTAGTTGTAGTGACAGTTAACACCTAGTATTTTTGTAAGAAGATGTCAGTTGTTTTGGCATCTTCGGTAGTTGTGTTAACTTTCACTAGTTTCAATAATTCTGTTAGATCTCACTATCAAATGACATCAGCAGATGTTACATCTCCTATATAAGGAATGTTCCACCAAAACATTCTTATATAAGGGATGATTGACCTGATTGTAAGTGTGACAATTTGCCACCACGAAAGCGCGTATTGAATGAAATATTTGATTTGCAGAATTCTTTCTATAATCATTTGTTCTTTCTTTGAATATCAACTGTATTCTTGTGAATTGTCTAATTCATTGTTTGATTTCCGCTGCAATACTCTCTAATCAATCAAACGTAGATCACTGATCCTAACAATTGGTATCAGAGCAGGTTAATCATTGATCGATCTAACAATTGATCATTGAAACTGCTAATCGATATCTGCATTTGATTGAATTGGCATATTTGCAAGAATTGGTTATAGTAGATCACTGATCCTAACAATTGGTATCAGAGGAGGTCCTGAAAGGACTAGAGAGTAGGATTTAACACCTGAAGTTCAAACTTCAACTGCTGTCAGTACTGAAGAGAAGAAAACTGGCAGTAGAAAGAGTTTGAAGACTACTAAAGAGGTAGTCAAGAAAGCAACCAATGCTTCCAAAGCATTGAAGAACAAGTCTTCTGTTGCTTCACCATCTTTAGTTGATGATCAACCTAAGATGAAGAAGAACCATGTGAAGTATGTGGTTTGTTCAATCATCTTACAGATGATTGTCGGTACAAAAGAGGTTCCAAACTCAAACAAAAAGAAGAAATTAATGAGAAAATGGTAAAAATGAAAACTGAGTTTGAGACCACATTTGTATCAGCAACATCAAATCCTGTAACCCTTAAGTCCTTAAAGAAATCCAAAAAGGAAGGGGTTAAACAGGTGACAGCTGAGGGTGCTCAAAAGAAGAAGGTGCAACATAGGACCTTATCTAACTCCACTAGCAATGTGTGTGATGACTGAAAGCTTTATCACAAAATCAGACACAGCTGGTGATGATGGTACAACATCTGTTGGGTAGAGTTAACCAACTAGATTCTCCTATGTTGAAACCACAGAAAAGAAGGTCAAAGCTAAAGGACTCCTCTTCTACACCATCTTCTTCCTCTCAGGCTGTTGTTTCAAATAAACATGTTAGTTTACCATCTATTGATGAGACCAGGCCCAAAACCAAAAAGGTTTAGGTCTCTAAAACTAACTGATTGTTTATTATTGCAGGGTTCTTCAACATGCCAAAGTAGCATCTGGTATGTAGACAGTGGGGGATCTATGCACATGACTGGGAACATCTCTCTTCTTCATGACTACTCTCAAGGAAAGAAAGGATTTGTCTCTTTTAGCAATGATGCTAGGGGTTACATCATCGGTAAGGGCTTTGTCTCCAATGGAGAAATCAAATTTGATGATGTTAATCATGTGGAAAATCTCAAGTACAACCTCTTGAGTGTCAGTCAAATGTGTGATAAAGGCCATGTTGCCCTTTTCACAAGTCAAACTGTAGGATTCTGTCATCCAAAGTTTTGCACTTGATTGACAAGGTGTTGGATGATCACACTCTCCTGAAAGCCAACAGGACAGGAAGAGTGTATGCCTTAGATCTCTCTAAGAAGATAGATCTCAAAGGCAATCCTTGCCTATTTTCCAAAGCCTCTTCTCAAGAATCTAAACTATGGCACAGGAGGCTTGGTCATGTTAATCTCAAAAACATGAATCAGCTTAGCCACAATAGTTTAGTCAGAGGCTTACCAATAAAGGAGTTCCACTGTGATGAAACCTGCACTGCTTGTTTAAAAGGAAAACAGCACAAAGTCTCATTCCCTCCTATTGAAGTGTCCAAGTCCACTGCCTGCTTGCAATTACTGCATATGGATCTATTTGGTCCTGTGAGAGTAATGAGCATGGCAAAGAAGAAATACTGTCTGGTAATTGTGGATGATTACTCCAGATTTGTATGGACTTTCTTTCTACATTCAAAGGATGAGGCTGCTCAGAAGATTATTCACTTTGTGCTGTACATTGAGAAGCAGTATTCCCTTCCAGTCAAGTGTATTAGGAGTGATAATGGGACTGAGTTCAGAAATCATACACTGATGACTTCTATCTTTCAAAGGGAATCAAGAGGCAGTTCAGCATTCCAAGGACTCCAGAACAAAATGGAGTAGTGGAGAGAAAGAACAGGACCCTCATTGAAGCTGCAAGGTCCATGCTGGCTGACTCAGGTTTGCCATTGACCTTTTGGGCCGAAGCTGTCAACACAGCTTGTTATGTGCAAAATAGAGTTTTAGTAAATCAGAGGTTGATGAAGACTCCATATGAAGTTCTCCATCATTTGGCTCCTCTGATTTCATTTTTCAAAGTATTTGGGTGTCCCTGTTTCATTCTCAACACAAAGGATCAACTCCATAAATTTGATCCTAAGGTGGATGCAGGGTACTTTGTTGGTTATTCATCTACTTGCAAGGCATACAGAGTCTTCAACTGCAGAACAAAGATGGTTGAAGAAACTATACATGTTAAGTTTAATGAATCTCCAAAGGACAAGATTCCACAAAGTCCTGTGGAGTTATTTGATTTGGACATACTGCAATATGTTCCTTATCAAACTCCTGTTGTTGCTCCTGTCAACAGTTCACCACCTGGTGGTACTGCTGATGATGATGATGATTGCAGTACTCACCTCTTCAGGTTTAGTGATCAGCTGCCTAACTCAGCTAGACCTGATGTTCCTGTAGCTCCAGTAGCACCATCCACAACAAATGCTGATGAGATTTCTTCGAATTCAACTTCCTTTGAATTACCATCCACTGATTGGTTTCAAGGAAATGATACACCATCACCATCTGTTGCTGCTGAACCGGCTACAAACACTTGCACAGATCTCATTGTGTATCAAGATGTGAAGAATCACCCTATGTCTCAAATCATTCGTGATATCACTGCTGGAGTATCAACAAGAAGTCAATTGTCAAATTTCTGCTTCTATGCTCTCTTCATCAGTCAGCAAGAGCCAAAGAATTATCATATTGCTTTAAAGGACAATGGATGGGTTGATGCCATGCAGCTTGAGCTTCTTCAGTTCAAGAAACAGCAAGTGTGGGAACTGGTTCCTCTACCTCCAGGTAAGTGTGCAATAGGCACTAAATGGGTGTTTAGGAACAAACCTGATGAAAATGGGCTTATTGTTAAGAACAAGGCCAGACTGGTTGTTCAGGGGTTTGCACAAGAAGAAGGTATTGATTATGATGAAACCTTTGCCCCTGTAGCCAGACTGGAAGCAATTCGATTGTTTTTAGCTTATGCTGCTTATCAAAACCTTAAAGTTTTTCAAATGGATGTCAAAAGTGCATTTTTGTATGGAAAAGTTAAAGAAGAGGTTTATGTATGTCAACCTCCAGGCTTTGAGGACAATAAACATCCTAATTGGGTGTAGAAGCTTGATAAAGCTCTTTGTGGGTTAAACCAAGCTCCCAGAGCCTGGTATGAGACATTATCAAACTTTCTTCTGGAAAACAATTTCACTAGAGGCTCCATAGACAAGACTTTATTCATTAAGAAAGCTGGGCAGCATAATCTACTTGTTCAAATTTATGTAGATGATATCATTTTTGCATCCTCTGATCCAAAGTTGTGTGATGCCTTTACAAAGTTGATGCAACAGAAGTTTGAAATGAGTGCCATGGGAGAATTACAGTTCTTTCTGGGGTTGCAAATCAAACAAAAGGCTGATGGAATTTTTATTCATCAGTCCAAATATACAAAAGACCTTTTGCAAAAGTTTGATTTACAAAACTGTAAGCCCTGTTCTACTCCCATGAGCAGCACCACACAACTGGACTCAGATCAGAAAGGTAAAGTGGTTGATGAAACACTTTACAGATGTATGATTGGGTCCTTGATGTATTTAACAGCTTCTAGACCAGATATTATGTTTGCTACATGTGTCTGTGCTAGATTTCAGGCTGCACCTAAAGAGTCTCATTTGATTGCAGTCAAGAGGATCTTTAGATATCTGCAAGGCACTCCATCTCTAGTTTATGGTATTCTACCGGACATTCTGGTAAATTAGTTGCTTTTTCTGACAGTGACTATGCAGGGTGTAAGTTGACCAGGAAATCAACTTCTGGTGGATGTCAATTCCTAGGCAACTGCTTGATTTCTTGGCAGAGCAAGAAACAGACCTCAGTTGCTACATCTACTGCTGAAGCAGAGTACATTGCTGCTGCAAGTTGTACATCTCAGGTACTCTGGCTTCAAAACCAACTTTTGGATTATGGCATTACAGAGACTAAGACTCCATTGTTAATGGATAGTGCTTCCGCTCTTTGTATTGTCAAAATCCAGTCCAGCACTCTAGGACCAAACATATAGAGATCAGACATCATTTTATAAGGGATTGTTTTGAAAAAGGTCTGATTGATCCTAAGTTTGTGCCTAGTGCTGATGAGCTTGCAGACATTTTTACTAAGCCTTTGGATAGTTCAACTTTCCAAAACCTGGTGTTAAGGCTTGGTATGCTGCAACTAGAATAAGTGACAACTACTGATGATCTTAGTAATCATACTGATGATCATAAGTACCTATGTCACATATAAGTACTGATGAGTCTTTTATCCTCAGTAGTTTTTAGAACTACTGAAGGCTAAATGTCTCACAAGTACTGAAGTACTTCATCTGTTCTAAACTACTGATGTAGTCACAACTACTGATGCAGCTACAACTACTGCAATCAGTAAAAACAGATAAGTACTGATGTCCTATGAAACAACTGAAATCAGCCAAAAAGACTGATGAATGTGTTGAGGACAGATTGAAACAGCTGAAAAGCTAAGAATTGACGAAAACAGCTGAAAATAATTTTCTCTTCAGTCGTTTGTACAACTGCTGTTTCATTTTAAACAACTGAAGCAAAACCACGTCTTCAGTAGTTTTATAACTACTGATGACTAATCCCTAGTCTTCAGTTGTTTACAAACATCATGACAAAACCACTGTCTTCAGTAGTTTCATAACTACTGATGACAAACACCACGTCCTCAGTTGTTTCAATCATCTGAAGTCAAAACCACGGTCTTCAGTAGTTTTCTAAACTACTGATGCCAACACCACGACTTCAGCTGTTTCAACGTCTGAAAAGATAATACCATGTCAACGGTCGTTTAAAACTACTGATGACTAACACCACATCCTTCAGTCGTTGCCTTACCCGTACCCTATATATACCCCTCACCTTAGCTCTCAATGCTTCATCTTCTTCAACCTAACGTTCCTCTCCAAAACTTCCCTCTTCTCAATGGCGTCTATGCAAATTAAACTGCGACACAACTGTGTTGCCTACCTCACTAAATCGCCGATCTGGACTAAGTTCGATACTGCTATCGATCTTATGGTTCAGTCCAATACAACAAGGCATTTCTCTGAACCCCATCTTACATGCCGAATCCTTGAACCAATTTTGGATGAACGTTACTGTTACCACTGAGGAGAGCACCACACCATCCCTCCGGTCGGTCGTCAACAACAAAGAAGTAGTCATTACTCCTGCGCTAATCCGCCAAATTCTTCAACTGAATGATGCTACTTCTCCTGCTGGATATCCGAAGGGCACCATAGATCTATCCTTTGTTCAACATGGATATCAAGGCGATCTCAGTGCCACACCATCATGAAGAAGAAACACTTTAATGACGCTGAGCGCATGATTTTTCACATGGTAAATGTATGTTTGGCCCCTAAGACGTCGTCTTGGGATCAAATGTCCACCAAATGGCAGCAGGTAATGTATTCTATCCTTGAGCAACAACCACTAAACTTTTCAGAATTAATTTTCAGAGCTCAAAGATGGCTCAAAAACTAACTGCCAACCGTTGGATACTTTATCCACGGTTCATAATGGCCATTATTACAGACCAGCTTAATGCTGAGGGACTTGTTGGCTTGGGAGTTCCTGCTACGGCTGTTCTGCCGGAAGTATACTCCCGGCACAACTCTGACCGGACACTAAAAATGGCTGCCAAGCTGCGAAAACCCACGCAGCTGGAACCCACAGCACCACCTCCAAATCCAAAGTCCCCACCAAACTCACCAAAAAGAAACCCAAAACGGCTACTCAGGGAATTGAGTCCCCTGAGGATGCCCCTGCAACACAAACGCAGGATATATCCACTAGTCCAAACCCCCTAGTGGATACAATGACTCCTCTAGCCACAGCCGCTCAGGCTTCCTCTCAACAGGAGCCTGCAGCAAAACACAAGGGGTACCTACTTATCTGGGATCTTCCTCACTTGAGGAGATTGCCATTGAAGAGCACCAACCTCCCCAGGTGCACACTGCTTCTATCCCCTCACCCCAAACAACCGCCCCTCACAGCCCAACTTTAATAGTTGCACAAGTGCTGACTCAATTGCACTCCTCACCCCCTCCCCAGAAACCACTTACTACTGGGAATACCTCTACAATTGAGGGGGAGGAACACAGTGCACTTGAGAACCCACAGCACAGGGGTTCCCAATTCTATCTCCTAGTGTAGACAAGGAGCTTAGAATATCTAGTGAGGCTGCCACCTCCTCTGACTCAGCACATGACCAGAGTGAGGCTGGTAACATTGCTAAGACCTCCTTAGAGGCAACAGCTGATGATGGACATTGAGGCTGGAAGTCCCCAGTACCAAGCACAAGGGGCACATGCACCAACTGGTCTACACCCAGTGCATGTAAATCCTGCTCTAAGCAGGAGGTCAGCTGATTCAGCTTCGGCTGATGATGACCTGGGCTTCTTCTATGATGTTCTTGCCCAGAACACAATCCTTGAAGAGAATTCAGTAGGCTGCAAATCCTACTTGACCAACTCTCACAAGGAGAAAGACCATCTGCCTCTATCACCCACAGATGGCACCTTCCCTTGAAGGTTTCCCAAACACCGAGCCACTCCAAATCAACCACCTGCCTCTGCTTCAGGCCCTACTTCTCAGGAACAGAACCCTCCTGAGCAAATAGGTGCTGTACTCCAAAATTCCCTCCCTCTCATCACACCCATAATCACTGATATAGTGTTCAAAGCCATTGATGAGAGGCTTTCCTCAACATTACAGCCCTTGGTTGATGCTGCTGTCCAAAAGACTCTTTCTGCGGTACAAACCCCTTCCTCCAATGCAACCAAAAAGGGGGAGAGTACTGCAGTGAAAGAAAAGAAGAGGAAAGAACAGAGGAGAGAAGGAAGAGAAGCAAGCCCAAGAGGAGGAAAAAGAAAGCAACCTCTGCTCACTTACAAGGGAAAGAGAAGTGCTGATGATCACACTGCTGAAGACAAATCCTTGGAGGAGCTGGTCAAAGAAGCTGACACCACACACAGCCGATCCATGATAAAATAATTGAACAACTCTTCAGGCAGGGGTTTGACACAGCCACACTGGATGTGAGATCAGAAGGTTAGAAGTACAAGAGATACAAACCCGATGGCAGGGTATGATGCTCTTGAGAAAGAGAGATTGGAAATAATGATCCGCTTTATTGCAAAATACTTAGGAAGATCATTAATGGAGATCCGCGCATGGACCAGGGACACATTCTGGCTATAGCTACCAGAATCTGTCTGTCTGAGCAATTCAACAAAGGGATTATTGTGGAGCCCTTGATGAGGCTGGGGCTGGTAAAAGGTTAGAGATGGCTAAACTCACAAAGGCGAAACTAACTACAAGGATGCTAGATCAACCTTCCCTTCCACCCACTCAAACAGATCTTATCCCTCAATCTCCCAACCAACCTCTAAGCCAAAATCCAAACATCCTCATTCTTCAAAACCAATTCCTTCACCAACCCAAACATCATCCAGTGATGTACCCAGAAGGAGGAGAAGGGTGCTGAGGATGGAAGAAGAAGAAGAAGAAGAGGATGAAGATGATAGTCTGCCACTCTTTGCTGTCTGAAGCTACCGAAACCCCGAAGTCAACCCATGATCACACCTGACTCTCAAAGGGAAATAGTCAGAGTCAAGATAGAAGAAGAAGAACAGCAGAAACAGCACGATGAGCAACTGTTGAAGATGGTTGACAAGGAATTTCCTCAGTCATCATCTATTCAAGCCATGAAAGGGCATGCTCAAAGGCTGTACACTCTAAGGCACACCTTTCAGTATCAGAAGGAGAGAGTGAGAGTATGGCCAGACCCCAGGGTGAGTTCTAGAATCCATAAAAGAACTATCCCACACAGATACAACGGCCAGGTACGAAAAACAATAGAGTCTACCATCATGTTGGCCGTTTAGTCTCACCTTGGGAAATTATTGATGAATTCAAGAAAGCTCACCAAGCAAAGAAGACCCCTCAAGCCTTACTAGAAAACAAGATGATTAAGAAGGGGTTGTTATATAAAAAGCTTGAAGACATCCAGAAGAATGAGCTCCAGTCACTCCTTGAAGGCAACCATCCTGATGAATTTGTATATAGGGAGGTAACTACGGTGGAGCTGAAAAATGGCAGGACCATGAAGTACTTATCAGAGTACTATGGTCCAGAGTTCTTCTTCGAAGGAGGAGCAGAAGAACTCTCACAGGAGGAACAAGTTGTTCTCCTTGAGGCCTATGTTCGTGAGTCATACAGACTCATTATGGGGAAGTAAATCTCATGAATGGGATAACAACTCTGTGTCCAATTCCCCAAAACAGAGTTCCCATTCATACTCTGCCAAACAAATATTTGAGATTTCTTCCCAGGCCGGAGCTTACATGGGTCATCTTCTCTACTGATCAAGAAGGAAAAAGACCAACATTTTGCCATCAATAAGTGGGAGAATAAATAAGTTAGAGGTTTGGCTGCATTGGTTCAGGGGGAGTTTGTTGGACCAAAAGAACCAATGAGCCAAGATCAGAAAACCTCTAAGTCCCACATGGTATCACAACAACTGCTGAAAGCCTCATCAGTAGTTTGACAAGTGCTGAAGACTTCAACAGCTGAAGATCAAGTGCTGAAGACCTCAACAGCTGAAGAACCAAAGTGCTGAAGTACAACAGCTGAAGAACACAAGTGCTGAAGCTGAAAGACCAAAGTACTGAAGTACAACAGTTGAAGAGTTTACAAGTGCTGAAGATCAACAACTGATGTACAAGGTCTGAAGACAAGACTGAAGACATCAGCTGATGATATCTACTGAAGTCATCAGCTGATGAAACACCTGAGGTCAAAGTCTGAAGATCAAGTACTGAAGCCTCAGTAGTTTGTCACAACTGCTGAAGAGTACTTCTTCAGTAGTTGTGATATCAGTAGTTTTATATTTTTATGTTTCGGTAGTTTTGTAAAACCACTGAGAGCTTGTTCTTCAGTCGTTGTAGTTTCAGTAGTTTTATATTTTGTACTTAACATGCTGATATGTTCTCAGTAGTTGTGAACATTTCAGTAGTTTGTTAAGAATCAGTTATTTTTGTATTAGATCTGCCAGTTGTCACTTTCCGTGATAACAGCAGTGATGTTGCACTCCATATAAGGAGTGACAACGTATTGTAATTCAGATGAATGAGTGAATGAATGGAATGAATGATTGATTTGATTAGAAATATTCTACATCTATAAACATTCCTTGAAATCAGAAATATATTTCTCTCCCTATACCGTATGCGCTCTTATGCTTACAAGTATCGATTGCTTGCTACAATTTGTCTAATTCTAGTTTGTATTCCGCTGCTTTGTATTCTGATACATCAAACTTGTGATCGCTGATCCTGTCAAAACTACTGAGGTTAAAAGAGCTCATCGTACTTATATGTGACATTGGTACTCATGATCATCAGTATAATTACTGAGATCATCAGTAGTTGTCCACTTATTCTAGTTGCAACATACCAAGCCTTAACACCAAGGTTTGAAAGTTTGAACTATCCAAAGGCTTAGTAAAAATGTCTGCAAGCTCATCAGCACTAGACACAAACTTAGGATCAATCAGACCTTTTTCAAAACAATCCCTTATAAAATGATGTCTGATCTCTATATGTTTGGTCCTAGAGTGCTGACTGGATTTTTGACAATGCAAGAGCTTGAGCACTATCTATTAACAATGGAGTCTTAGCCTCTGTAATGCCATAATCCAAAAGTTGGTTTTGAAGCCAGAGTACCTGAGATGTACACTTGCAGCAGCAATGTACTCTGCTTCAGCAGTGGATGTAGCAACTGAGGTCTGTTTCTTGCTCTGCCAAGAAATCAAGCAGTTGCCTAGGAATTGACATCCACCAGAAGTTGATTTCCTGGTCAACTTACACCCTGCATAGTCACTGTCAGAAAAAGCACTAATTTACCATAATGTCCGGTAGAATACCATAAACCTAGAGATGGAGTGCCTTGCAGATATCTAAAGATCCTCTTGACTGCAATCAGATGAGACTCTTTAGGTGCAGCCTGAAATCTAGCACAAACGCATGTAGCAAACATAATATCTGGTCTAGAAGCTGTTAAATACATCAAGGACCCAATCATACATCTGTAAAGTGTTTCATCAACCACTTTACCTTTCTGATCTGTGTCCAGTGTGTGGTGCTGCTCATGGGAGTAGAACAAGGCTTACAGTTTTGTAAATCAAACTTTTGCAAAAGATCTTTTGTATATTTGGACTGATGAATAAAATTCCATCAGCCTTTTGTTTGATTTGCAACCCCAGAAAGAACTGTAATTCTCCCATGGCACTCATTTCAAACTTCTGTTGCATCAACTTTGTAAAGGCATCACACAACTTTGGATCAGAGGATGCAAAAATGATATCATCTACATAAATTTGAACAAGTAGATTATGCTGCCCAGCTTTGTTAATGAATAAAGTCTTATCTATGGAGCCTCTAGTGAAATTGTTTTCCAGAAGAAAGTTTGATAATGTCTCATACCAGGCTCTGGAGCTTGTTTTAACCCATAAAGAGCTTTATCAAGCTTATACACCCAATTAGGATGTTTATTGTCCTCAAAGCCTGGAGGTTGACATACATAAACTCTTCTTTAATTTTTCCATACAAAAATGCACTTTTGACATCCATTTGAAAAACTTTAAGGTTTTGATAAGCAGCATAAGCTAAAAACAATCGAATTGCTTCCAGTCTGGCTACAGGGGCAAAGGTTTCATCATATCAATACCTTCTTCTTGTGCAAACCCCTGAACAACCAGTCTGCCCTTGTTCTTAACAATAAGCCCATTTTCATCAGTTTTGTTCCTAACACCCATTTAGTGCCTATTGCACACTTACCTGGAGGTAGAGGAACCAGTTCCCACACTTGCTGTTTCTTGAACTGAAGAAGCTCAAGCTGCATGGCATCAACCCATCCATTGTCCTTTAAAGCAATGTGATAATTCTTTGGCTCTTACTGACTGATGAAGACAGCATAGAAGCAGAAATTTGACAATTGACTTCTTGTTGATACTCCAGCAGTGATATCACCAATGATTTGAGACATAGGGTGATTCTTCAGATCTTGATACACAATGAGATCTGTGCAAGTGTTTGTAGTCGGCTCAGCAGCAACAGATGGTGATGGTGAATCATTTCCTTGAAACCTGTCAGTGGATGGTAATTCAAAGGAAGTTGAATGCGAAGAGATCTCATTAGCATTTGTTGTGGATGGTGCTACTGGAGCTACAGGAACATCAGGTCTAGCTGAGTCAGGCAGCTGATCACTAAACCTGAAGAGGTGAGTACTGCAATCATCATCATCATCATCAGTACCACCAGGTGGTGAACTGTTGACAGGAGCAACAGCAGGAGTTTGATAAGGAACATATTGCAGTATGTCCAAATCAAATAACTCCACAGGACTTTGTGGAATCTTGTCCTTTGGAGATTCATTAAACTTAACATGTAGAGTTTCTTCAACCATCTTTGTTCTGCAGTTGAAGACTCTGTATGCCTTGCAAGTAGTTGAATAACCAACAAAGTACCTGCATCCACCTTAGGATCAAATTTTTGGAGTTGATCCTTTGTGTTGAGAATAAAACAGGGACACCCAAATGCTTTGAAAAATGAAATCAGAGGAGCCAAATGATGGAGAACTTCATATGGAGTCTTCATTAACCTCTGATTTACTAAAACTCTATTTTGCACATAACAAGGTGTGTTGACAGCTTCAGCCCAAAAGGTCAGTGGCAAACCTGAGTCAGCCAGCATGGACCTTGCAGCTTCAATGAGGGTCCTGTTCTTTCTCTCCACTACTCCATTTTGTTCTGGAGTCCTTGGAATGCTGAACTGCCTTTTGATTCCCTTTGAAAGATAGAAGTCATCAAGTGTATGATTTCTGAACTCAGTTCCATTATCACTCCTAATACACTTGACTGGAAGGGAATACTGCTTCTCAATGTACAGCACAAAGTGAATATCTTCTGAGCAGCCTCATCCTTTGAATGTAGAAAGAAAGTCCATACAAATCTGGAGTAATCATCCACAATTACCAGACCGTATTTCTTCTTTGCCATGCTCATTACTCTCACAGGACCAAATAGATCCATATGCAGTAATTGCAAGCAGGCAGTGGACTTGGACACTTCAATAGGAGGGAATGAGACTTTGTGTTGTTTTCCTTTTAAACAAGCAGTGCAGGTTTCATCACAGTGGAACTCCTTTATTGGTAAGCCTCTGACTAAACCATTGTGGGTAAGCTGATTCATGTTTTTGAGATTAACATGACCAAGCCTCCTGTGCCATAGTTTAGATTCTTGAGAAGAGGCTTTGGAAAATAGGCAAGGATTGCCTTTGAGATCTATCTTCTTAGAGAGATCTAAGGCATACACTCTTCCTGTCCTGTTGGCTTTCAGGAGAGTGTGATCATCCAACACCTTGTCAATCAAGTGCAAAACTTTGGATGACAGAATCCTATAGTTTTGACTGGTGAAAAGGGCAACATGGCCTTTATCACACATTTAACTGACACTCAAGAGATTGTACTTGAGATTTTCCACATGATTAACATCATCAAATTTTATTTCTCCATGGAGACAAAGCCCTTACCGATGATGTAACCCCTAGCATCATTGCCAAAAGAGACAAATCCCTTCTTTCCTTGAGAGTAGTCATGAAGAAGAGAGCTGTTCCCAGTCATGTGCATAGATCCCCCACTGTCTACATACCAGATGCTACTTTGGCATGTTGAAGAACCCTGCAATAATAAACAATCAGTTAGTTTTAGAGACCCAAACCTTTTTGGTTTTGGGCCTGGTCTCATCAATAGATGGTAAACTAACAGGTTTATTTGAAACAACAGCCTGAGAGGAAGAAGATGGTGTAGAAGAGGAGTCCTTTGGCTTGGACCTCCTTTTCTGTGGTTTCAACATAGGAGAATCTAGTTGGTTAACTTTACCCAACAGATGTTGTACCATCATCACCAGCTGTGTCTGATTTTGTGATAAAGCTTTCAGCTCATCAGACACATTGCTAGTGGAGTTTGATAAGTTCCTATGTTGCACCTTCTTCTTTTGAGCACCCTCAGCTGTCACCTGTTTAACCCCTTCCTTTTTGGATTTCTTTAAGGACTTAAGGGTTACAGGATTTGATGTTGCTGATACAAATGTGGTCTCAAACTCAGTTTTCATTTTTACCATTTTCTCATTAATTTCTTCTTTTTGTTTGAGTTTGGAACCTCTTTTGTACCAACAATCATCTGTAAGATGATTGAACAAACCACATACTTCACATGGTTTCTTCTTCATCTTAGGTTGATCATCAACTAAAGAGGGTGAAGCAACAGAAGACTTGTTCTTCAATGCTTTGGAAGCATTGGTTGCTTTCTTGACTACCTCTTTAGTAGTCTTCAAACTCTTTCTACTGCCAGTTTTCTTCTCTTCAGTACTGACAGCAGTTGAAGTTTGAACTTCAGGTGTTAAATCCTGCTCTCTAGTCCTTTCAGGACCTTCAGGATTAACTCCTGAGTTGATCAACTCATTAATCATGTGAATGTCAGCATTTGAACCATCAACATCAGCTGATAGGTTCAAGGAGGGCTTGATGCTGACTGCTACTTCTGATTGTGCTGTATCAGAAGGTAGATCACATGATGTGATGGATTGGTTATCACTCTCACCATCAGATTCTACCTCTGCTCTTGGGGTAAAATCTGTAGGTGGAGCAGTGTGATTGTAACCAATTCCAAACTTCACATTTGAAGCAGATTGCTTACTAAGAAGCATTTCAAAACCTTTGCATGATTGTACCCATCTATCACACTCGACCTGGGTAACTGCAAGGGTTTTTTGAGATCTTTGTACTTCTCTAGAAGTACTTCTTCTCTAGCCTTATCATCAATTATTTGGCAATTCAGTTTATAAATCTCATCATTTTTATCTTTGAGCACAAACTCAAACTCAGCTTTGTTTTTGGAAATTATTTGTTCGAGCTCAATGTTCTTATTAATTAGAGCTACATTTGATTCTCTAATGGAAGCAAATGCTGCTATGCATGGTTCAGAACATAATTGGCTTTTGCCTCAGAGGATACCTGTGATACCTGAGGTGTAGAGGCATTGGAAAATGAAGTATCAGCAGACTCCAAAGCCATAAGAGCTATATTCCCAAAGGGACTGTCACCACCATGTTGACCAGCACCTGAGAACAGTTGATCATGACCAGACAAGTCATCTGGTAAACTGCTCCAGTCAACAACTCCTGGGGTGAAGAAGCTGTGTTGTTGAGATTGAAGTTGTTGATGAGAATGGGAAGGCTGAGGTTCTGGTAGTGCATGAGGTTGTGGTGTCATAGGAACTTGAACTTGATTTGACTGTGGCATGTAATAACAAGGGTACGGATATGGCATTTGACCTTGAGGAACAAAATATGCCGGAGATTGTTGTTGAGGATGATTACTAGAGGTGACAGGATGTTGCCCTCTGTGTGTGACTATTGCCAGGAAAAGTCACAAAGGGTGCAGTGGAGTTAGATCCAGTTGATCTACACTCTCTTGCAAAGTGTCCAAGCCTTTGGCATTTGTGACACCTCAACTTGCTCTTGTCAAAACCAACTTTGGTTTTGCCAGAGAGTCCTGAGAATTTTCTTCCAGTCTTTTATAGAACTTCTGAGATCTGATATTTATCAAGGCCATTTGGCTCAAAATATCCATCTCTTCTAAGTCATCATCAGCAATCCCCTTGAGATCATCCATTTATGAAACATAGATTGTCATTATTACACCCAGTAAATTGACCATCAACACTCACAAATGCAGAATCAGAAGTGCTCAAAGAGAAATTAATATGCTTATCATACTGGCATTCAGATGAAGCATATTCTGACTCGTGACCCAACAAGGCAGTGTTGCCTTGTACAAAGTCTTCAGTGAGCTTTCCAGATGAAGACAGCTTTCTCTTCTGTTCTATCTCTCTCTCAAAAGTGAGCAGTTTCCCATGGAGTTGGGTGAGAGATAGTTTGTCCAAACTTGCACTGGAGCGTAGGACAATAGTATATGTGTCCCATCTCTCAGGCAGTGATCTGAGAAATCTGTTATTCATCTGAATATTGGTGTATTCAAGTTTGACCATTTTTAGTTCATAGATCAAACAAGAGAACGCTCATATTGTGAGTCAGTGTCTCACCCTTTCTATGAGAGAATGTCTCATATGTTGGGCAAGAATTTCTCTTATTATTTGCCAAGACCTCATCTGTTCCTCCAAATTGTTCTTTCAAGGCAATCCAGAGGTCATGGGAGTTTCATGATGCATTAGCCCAGAATAGATTTCATTTGCAGTGCCATGGCCAGATTCCATGGGCTTTTGCATCAATTTCAAGCAACTTCTTATCCTCATCTGAGTATTGCTCCCTCCTCTCGGAACCATTTGATTGGTTTCGGGTTATTCACCATAGGCTTGTGTGGACCATGTACCACTGATTGTCCAACACCCTGCGCTGTTAACAGACAGGTGATGGAGCATACGTCTTTGCCATATGTTATACTCATTCCTAACCAGCATAGGTGGCTTGGTTGAGGAACCAGTATTGTGAGGATCATTGGAAGGAGTAGTCATTTTCAGTTCAAAAACAATTAGTTCAAGCTTTTAAAAGTTTTAGACATACCACAACAAACTCAATGAGAACCAAGAAAAGATCTCAGGATGAAGAGCAGAAATACAGAAAATTCAATCTCTATAACCGTTTCTTGCAAAAACAAAAGCTAATTCAATCAAACTTAGATCTTGAATAGCAGTTTCATGATCAATTATTAGATCGATCAATGATTAACCCGCTCTGATACCATTTGACAGGATCAGCGATCACACGTTTGATGTATTAGGATACAAAGCAGCGGAATACAAACTAGAATTAGACAAATTGTAGCACGCAATCGATACTTGTAAGCATTAAGATCGCATACGGTTATAGGGAGAGAATATATATTTCTGATTTCAAGGAATGTTTATAGATGTAGAATATTTCTAATCAAATCATTCGTTCATTCCATTCATTCATCCATAGTTACAATAAGTTGTCACTCCTTATATAGAGTGCAACAATCACTTTTGTTATCACGGAAAGTGACAACTGGCAGATCTAATACAAAAATAACTAATTCTTAACAAACTACTGAAATGTTCACAACTACTGAGAACATATCAGCATGTTAAGTACAAAATATAAAACTACTGAAACTACAACGACTGAAGAACAAGCTCTTCAGTCGTTTTACAAAACTACTGAAACATAAAAATATAAAACTACTGATATCGCAACTACTGAAGAAGTACTCTTCAGCAGTGGTGACAAACTACTGACGCTTCAGTACTTGATCTTCAGACTTTGACCTTCAGGTGTTTCATCAGCTGATGACTTCAGTAGATATCATCAGCTGATGTCTTCAGTCTTTGTCTTCAGACTTTGTACATCAGTTGTTGATCTTCAGCACTTGTAACCTCTTCAGCTGTTGTACTTCAGTACTTTGGTCTTTCAGCTTCAACACTTGTGTTCTTCAGCTGTTGTACTTCAGCACTTTGGTTCTTCAGCTGTTGAGGTCTTCAGCACTTGATCTTCAGCTGTTGAAGTCTTCAGCACTTGTCAAACTACTAATGAGGCTTTCAGCAGTTGTTGCGATACCATGTAGGACTTAGAGGTTTTCTGATCTTGGCTCATTGGTTCTTTTGGTCCAACAGAAGGCAAACCAGATGTAACAGTTGAATTTGTCATTATAGTGCTGATAGAAATCTCATTTGTAGAAGTGGTTCCACTAGAGCTGAAGATATGTGTCTTGAAGATCTTCCGAGCTCAAATCTTGGATCAGGATCATCTGTATTCAAATTTTCTGCAGATCCTGAAACATTCTCACAACATTTGTTAAAACAGTTGGTAACCAAATGAAGATCAAACAGCCAATCCGGACCAGAACCAGTAATACAAGGTGTGTGATCACTGAAAGTCACATTGGCTGACTCCTCAACAATTCTAGTTCTGAGATTGTATACTCTATAAGCCTTAGCTTAGGAAGAGTATCCAATAAAGTGCCCATCATCTGATTTCTCAGCGCACTTGGCAATTTGATCTTTGGTATTCACGATGGTGCAAGGACATCCAAATGACCTGAGAAAACCAATGAAAGGTCTCCTCTTGTGCCAAAGTTCATAAGGAGTGTTGCCATGAGTCTTAACTACTAAAACTCTATTCTGCACATAGGAGGCAGTGTTAACTGCCTCTGCCCAGAAGGTGATGGGCAGTTTAGAGTCAGACAACATGGTTCTTGCAGCTTCAATCAGTGTCCTGTTTCTCCTCTCAGCAACACCATTTTGCTGAGGAGTCCTCGGAGCACTAAATTGTCTTGTAATACCCTTTTCATCAGAGAATGTGTCAAGGATATGGTTCTTAAATTCGGTTCCTTGATCACATCTTATGATCTTGACCTTCTGATCAGATTGATTCTCAATCTTTAAGATGAAGTTCTTTAGAATCTCAGGAGTCTCATCCTTAGTTCTAAGGAAGAAAACCCAAGTAAATCTTGTAAAGTCATCTGTGATCACTAGACAGTATGAGGTCCTTCCTAAACACATCACATCTTAAATTCGGTTCCTTGATCACATCTTATGATCTTGACCTTCTGATCAGATTGATTCTCAATCTTTAAGATGAAGTTCTTTAGAATCTCAGGAGTCTCACCCTTAGTTCTAAGGGAGTAGTGATTGAGTTCTTTTCCTTAGGCTTGTGAGATACCTTATGTTGCTTCCCTTTCAGGCATGCAACACAGTGGTCATCACTTGTAAACTCTTTCTTTGGCATTCCAGTTACCAAGTCATGCTTAATTAATTAATTCATGTTCTTAAAGTTTACATGGCACATTCTTTTATGCCATAGGAAAGACTCATCACTATTGGCTTTAGACAGAAAGCATGAAACTTCTCTAGAGGGAGAGGTTTCTTGCATATCCATCTTGTACATGTTTCCTTTTCTAGGGGCTCTAAGGAGGATATGCTCATAAGGAATGACCACTCCAGGCCTAAGAACAATGCACTCATGCTCAGTAAAGAGCATGTTATGACTCCAATCACAAAATTGAGATACACTCAGAAGATTGTATCCAAGCTCCTTTACAAAGTTTATGTTGGACCAAAAGAACCAATGAGCCAGATCAGAAAAACCTTAAGTCCCACACACATCACAACAACTGCTGAAGTCCACAACAGCTGAAGACACAAGTGCTGAAGACAAAGTCTGAAGACAAGTGCTGAAGACAAAGTCTGAACACAAGTGCTGAAGACAAAGTCTAAAGACACAAGTGCTGAAGATAAAGTCTGAAGACACAAGTGCTGAAGAAAAAGTCTGAAGACACAAGTGCTGAAGACAAAGTCTGAAGACACAAGTGCTAAAGACAAAGTCTGAAGACACAAGTGCTGAAGACAAAGTCTGAAGACACAAGTGCTGAAGACCAAGTATCAGACGTTGTCACATCAGCTGAAGAGGTCTTCTTCAGTAGTTGTGATGGTTTTCTTTTAGTAGTTTTATGTTTTTCTTTTCAGTAGTTTTGTAAAACGACTGAAGAGCTTGTTCTTCAGTCGTTGTAGTTTCAGTAGTTTCGTATCAGTAGTTTTATGTTTTGTACTTAGCACTCTGATATGTTCTCAGTAGTTGTGAACATTTCAGTAGTTTGTTAAGTTTTAGTTATTTTTGTAATAAATCTTCCAGATGTCACTATCCCGTGATATCAGCAGTGATTGCACTCTATATAAGGAGTGTCAACCTATTTGTAATTGATGAATGATTGAGCAGAAACATTTGATATTATTGAAACATTCCTTTTCACATAAATATATTCTCTCGTTACAACCGTATTTGTTCTTAATGCATACGAATATCAAATTCTTGCTATAATTTGTCTAATTCTTGTTCTTATTCCACTGCGTTACACTCTAATCCATCAAACTTGAGATCACTGATCCTGTCAAATGGTATCAGAGCAGGTTAATCATTGATCGATCTAATAATTTATCATTGAAACTGCTATCCAAGATCCAAGTTTGATTGAATTAGCATTTTTGCAAGAAACGGTTATAGAGATTGAATTTTCTGTGTTTTTGGTCATTCATCCTAAGATTTATTCTTGGTTTTCATTGAGTCTGTTGTGGTCTGTGTAAAATCTTTTAAAAACTTGAATTAAATTGTATTTGGACCTAAAATGACTACTCCTTCCAATGATCCTCACAATACTGGTTCCTCAACCAAGCCTCCAATGCTGGTTAGGAGTGAGTATAACATATGGCAACAACGAATGCTCCATCACCTGTCTGTTAACGGCTCAGGTTGTTGGACATTAGTGGTACATGGTCCACACAAGCCTATGGTGAATAACCCGGAAACCAATCAAATGGTTCCGAAGAGGAGGGAGCAATACTCAGATGAGGTTAAGAAATTGTTTGAGATTGATGCAAAAGCCCATGGAATTCTGGCCATGGCACTGCCCAATGAAATCTATTCTGGGCTAATGCATTATGAAACTGCCCATGACCTCTAGAATGCCTTGAAAGAACAATTTGGAGGAACAGATGAGGTCTTGTCAAATAATAGAGAAATCCTTGTCCAACAATATGAGACATTCTCTAATAGGAAGGGTGAGACACTGACTCAACAGTTTGAGCGGTTCTCTTGTTTGATCTCTGAATTAAAAATGGTCAAACATGAGTACACAAATAGCCAGATGAATAACATATTTCACATATCACTGCCTGAGAGATGGGACACATATACTATTGTCCTACGCTCCAGTGCAAATTTGGACAAACTATCTCTCATCCAACTCCATGGGAAATTGCTCACATTTGAGAGAGAGATAGAACAGAAATGAAAACTGTCATCATCGGGGAAAGCTCACTGATGATTTTGTACTAGGAAACACTGCCTTGGTAAGTCATGAGTCAAAGTATGTAGGATCAGAATGCCACTATGATGAGCATATTGATTTCACCTCAAACAATTATAATCATGCCTTTGTGAGTGTTGATTGTCATTCTAGTAATAATAGTGACAATCTATGCTTTATCATCGATGATTTGAAGGGCATTGCTGATGATGATTTAGAAGAGATGGATATTTTGAGCCAAATGGCCTTGATCAATATCAGATCTCAGAAATTCTACAAGAGAACTGGCAGGAAATTTCCTGGACTCTCTCACAAAACCAAAGTCGGTTTTGACAAAAGCAAGTTGAAGTGTCACAAATGCCACAGGCTTGGACACTTTGCAAGAGAGTGTAGATCAACTGGATTTAACATTTCTGCACCCTTTTTGACTTTTCCAAATAATAATTTACAATCCAAAGGGCAACATTCTGCTAGTTCTAGTCATCCATCACACCCTCAATCTCCTACATATTTTGTTCCTCAGGGTCAAATGCCATATCCTTATCCCTGCTATTATATGTCATAGTCAAATCAAGTTCAAGCTCCTATAGTACCACAACCTCATGCACTACCAGAACCTCAACCATCTCCATCTCAATCACAACCTCATCACAGCTTCTTCACACCTGGAGTCTTTGACTGGAGTAGCTTACCTGATAACTTGTCTGGTCACACTGAGCAATACTATGTTGGTGCTAGTGAACATGGTGGTGAACACCCTTTTGGAAATCTTGCTCTCATGGCCCTGGAGTCTACTGAGGGTTCCTGTTCAAATGCATCATCTTCACAAGTAACTCAGGTATCTTCAGAGGCTAAAGCCAAGTTATGTTCTGAATCATGCATAGCTGCCTTTGCCTCTATTAGAGAGGCAAATGTAGCATTAATAAATCAAAACTTGAGTTTGAGAAAACCATTTTCAAAAGAAAAGCTGAGTATGAGTCTGCTCTTAACAGTAAAAGTGATGAGATTTATAAGCTTAAATGCCAAGTAAATGATGAAAAGGCCAAGCTAGAGGTTATTCTGGAATACCACAGGAGTCTCAAAGAAAAACTTGCAGTGACCCAAGTTGAGTGTGAACGCTGAGTCTCATCATGCAAGGGATTTGAAATGCTTCTTAGCAAGCAAACTGCTTCAAATGTGAAGTTTGGCATTGGTTACAACCATACTGCTCCACCAATAGACTTTACTCCTAACACCATAGTTAAGTCTGAAAGTGAAAGCAATCTCCAAACCACATTATCGTGTGACTCATTCTCCAATGATAATCTAAGATCAGAGAATGAAACCAGTGTTAAGATCTCAACAAATAAATTGATTGATGGTCTAACTACTGAGACTCATATGAAGCTGAGTACTTCAGATGTTGTTCCTCAATGTACCCCAAGTACTGAAAGAGACCCAACATCTGAAAAGCATTTCAAATCAGTTGAAATACGAGGACTAACAACTGCTGAGGAATCCATCAAACAGTCTATTAGGACGGATGGAAAATAGTTGAATTTCCAGTCTTCAGCTGTTACAAATCCTTTAGTACCTAGTACTGATAGGAGGAAAGTACTGAAGATCACACCTTCAGTAGTTTCCACTTCAGCAGTAAAGATATCCAAGATGAAGAATAAACATGTGAAATTTGTGGTAAATTCAATCATCTATCTGATGAATGTTGGTACAAAAAGGGTTTAAAGCTCCAAAGGGATGAGCTCATTAAACTAGAAATAAATAAAATGAAACTGAGTTTGAGAACAAGTTTGTACCACAATCATCTCAACCTGATAAACCCAAGGCCTTACCCAAATCCACTAAGAAGGATACGGTTTATCAGAAGACAGCTGATATTGTTCCTCATGATAAACATAAGACTAAGTCTGTGAAATCTAAGAAGGAGGAAATGGTGGGTCACAGGAACTCATCAAAAACAAGCTCTGGAGTGTCAAATGAACTGAAAGCTCGAGCTTCAAATCAGACACAGCTTGTTATGATGGTTCAGCATCTGTTGGGGAGAGTTAACCAACTTGAAGCCACTGTGACCAAACCACTGGAGAGGAATTCCAAGTCCAAATCTATTTCACCACCATCTCCATCTTCATCAGCTGTTAATCATGAGAAACCAACTATGGTTAAATCTGTTGATAAAGTCAGTCCCAAAACCAAAAAGGTTTGGGTCTCCAAAGCTAACTAGTTTCTTATGATTGTGCAGGGTTCTTCAGCATGCCAAAGAAGCATCTGGTATGTGGACAGTGGAGGATCCATGCACATGACTAGGAGCAGCTCTCTTCTTCATGATTACTCTCAGGGAAAGAAGGGAAATGTCTCTTTTGGAAATGATGCTAAAGGTTACATCATTGGAAAGGGATTTGTGTCTAATGGAGATATTAGATTTGATGATGTCAACCATGTGGAGAATCTCAAATACAATCTGTTGAGTGTCCGTCAGATGTGTGACAAAGGACATGTTGCTCTTTTCACAAGCCAGAACTGTAGGATTCTGTCTTCCAAGGTTCTGAGCCTGATTGACAAAGTACTGGATGATAATACTCTCCTGAAGGCCAACAGGATAGGAAGAGTATATGCCTTGATCTGTCAAAGAAAATTGAGTTAAGAGGCCATCCATGCTTGTTCTCCAAGGCCTCTCTCCACTTGCAAGGCTTATAGAGTATTCAACTGTCAGACAAAGATAGTTGAAGAAACCTTGCATGTGAAGTTCAATGAATCCCCTAAGGATACAATTCCACAAAACCCTGTGGGGTTGTTTTATCTGGACATTCTGCCATATGTTCCTTATCAACCACCTGCTGTTGCAGATCATATGAATCCATCATCTTCTGTAGCTAGTCATCCATCTAGTGCTACTGATGTTGATGATGATATCAGTAATCACCTTTTCAAGTTTAGTGATCAACTGCCTGATTCAGCTAGACCTGATGTTCCTGTAGCTTCAGTAGCACAATCCACAACAAATGCTGATGAGATTTCTACAACTTCAACTTCCTTTGAATTACCATCTACTGATTGGTTTCAAGGAAATGCTTCACCATCACCATCTGTTGCTGCTGAGCCTGCTACAAACACTTGCACTGATCATATTGTGTACCAAGATCTGAAGAATCACCCTATGTCTCAAATCATTGGTGGTATTAATGCTGGCGTTTCAACAAGAAGTCAATTGTCAAATTTCTGCTTCTATGCTCTCTTCATTAGTCAACAAGAGCCAAAGAACTATCACATTGCTTTAAGGGACAATGGATGGGTTGAAGCCATGCAGCATGAGCTTCTTCAGTTCAAGAAACAGCAAGTGTGGGAACTGGTTCCTCTACCTCCAGGTAGGTGTGCCATAGGCACTAAATGGGTGTTTAGGAACAAAACTGATGAAAATGGGCTTATTGTTAAGAACAAGGCCAGACTGGTTGTACAGGGGTTTTCATAAGAGGAAGGTATTTATTATAATCAAACCTTTGCCCCTGTAGCCAGACTGGAAGCAATTCGATTGTTTTTAGCTTATGCTGCTTATCACAACCTTAAAGTTTTTCAAATGGATGTCAAAAGTGCATTTTTGTATGGGAAAATTAAAGAAGAGGTTTATGTATGTCAACCACCAGGTTTTAAGGACAATAAACATCCTAATTGGGTGTATAAGCTTGATAAGGCTCTCTATGGGTTGAAATAAGCTCCTAGAGCCTGGTATGAGACATTATCAAACTTTCTTCTGGAAAATAATTTCACTAGAGGCTCCATAGATAAGACTTTATTCATTAAGAAAGCTGGGCAGCATAATCTACTTTTTCAAATTTATGTAGATGATATTATTTTTGCATCCTCTGATCCACAGTTGTGTGATGCCTTTACAAAGTTGATGCAACAGAAATTTGAAATGAGTGCCATGGGAGAATTACAGTTCTTTCTGGGTTTGCAAATCAAACAAAAGGCTGATGGATTTTCATTCATCAGTCCAAATACACAAAAGATCTTTTGGAAAGTTTGATTTACAAAAGTGTAAGCCCTGTTCTACTCCCATGTGCAACACCACACAATGGATACATATCAGAAAGGTAAAGTGGTTGATGAAACACTTTACAGATGTATGATTGGTCCTTGATGTACTTAACAGCTTCTAGACAAGATATTATGTTTGCTACATGTGTTTGTGCTAGATTTTAGGCTGCACCTAAGGAGTCTCATTTGATTGCAGTCAAGAGGATCTTTAGATATCTGCAAGGCACTCCATCTCTAGGTTTATGGTATTCTACTAGACATTCTGGTAAATTAGTTGCTTTTTCTGACAGTGACTATGCAGGGTGTAAGTTGATAAGAAAGTCCACTTCTGGAGGATGCCAATTCTTAGGCAACTGCTTGATTTCTGGGCAGAGTAAGAAGCAGACCTCAGTTGCTACATCAACTGCTGAAGCAGAGTACATTGCTGCTGCAAGCTGTACATCTCAGGTACTCTAGCTTCAAAACCAATTATTGGATTATGGCATAACAGAGAGTAAGCCATTGTTAATGGACAGCTCTTCAGCTCTTTGTATTGTCAAGAATCCTGTCCAGCACTCTAGGACTAAACATATTGAAATCAGACACCATTTATTAGAGATTGTTTTGAAAAAGGTCTGATTGATCCAAAATTTGTTCCTAGTGCTGATGAGCTTGCAGACATTTTCACTAAGCCCTTGGATAGCACAACTTTCCAAAACCTAGTGTTAAGGCTTGGTATTCTGCAGCTAGAATAAGTGACAACTACTGATGATCTCAGCTCCCAAGTACTGATGATCTCAGCTCCAAGTACTGATGATCATTAGTTTATTATTGTCATATATATAAGTACTGAAGTTATTTTCCCTCCGAAAGCTTTCTTTAAACTACTAGAGCTTAACTTCTCAGTACTCAAGTACTTTCTTTGATAAAACAATTGATGTAGTTACAACAGCTGATGTAGCTACAACTACTGTTGTCAGAAATACAAATACGTACTGATGTCCTATGAACATCTGAAAACAGATGAAAACGTCTGATGAGTACGTGTTGAGGACAGTATGAAACAGCTGAAAAGCAATGAATTGACGACAACTACTGATGAGCCTTTTTCTCTTCAGTAGTTTCCCAACTGCTGTTTCTTTCTAAACAACTAAAGCAAAACCATGTCTTTAGTAGCTTCACAACTACCTATGACTAACACCAAGTCTTCAGTTGTTTACAACAACTGATGGTAAAACCAAAGTCTTCAGTAGTTTCCCAACTACTGATGACTAATACCAAGTCCTCAGTTGTTTCATCACCTGAAGTCAAAACTGTCTTCGGTAGTTTTATAACTACTGATGACTAAATGTGAGACTTCAGCTGTTTCAACGTCTGACGGTTAAAACCAAGTCTTCAGTTGTTTTATAACAACTGCTGATCACACCAATACGGTCAGTCATTCAAAACCTCTGAAAGTTAATACCACGTCATTAGTAGTTTCAACAACTGATGACTAACACCAAAACCTTCAGTCGTTTTCTAACCCTACCCTTTAAATACCTTATCCCACCTTCAGAGTTTTTCCTGTCTTCTCTTCTCAAACCTAACGTTCAAAAAAACTCTGTAACCTCTCTTCATCAGTGGCGACCATGCAACTAAAACCATGACACAACTGTGTTGCACATCTCACAAAATCACCATACTGGACCAAGTTTCACAACGCCATTGATTTAATGGTTCAGTCACCTTACAAAACCGCTTTTCTGGTAAATCCCACCATATATGCCGAATCTCTTAATCAATTCTGGACAAACGTCACTCTTGTCTCTGAGGAGAATGAGACAGAGTCTCTTCAATCGTTTGTCCATCGTCAAAAAATGGTCATTACTCCAGACATTCTTCGCCAAACCCTCAATCTGGATGATGCCACTTTCCCAACTGGTTATCCAAAGGGCACAATAGATCAATAATTTGCCCACGAGGATACCAGGTAACCTGAGTGCATCTACCATATTGAAGAAACATTTCCAGGATGCCGAACGTCTCATCTTTCCCTGGTAAATGTCTGCCTTGCCCCCAAGACTTCATCATGGGATCAAATGTCCACAAGGTGGCAACAGGTAATGTACTCCATCCTTGAGCAACAACCTTTAAATTTTTCTGAAATACTATTTTTAGAGCTCAAGGATATGGCCCAAAAACAACTTGCTAACCGTTGGATATTATATCCTCGGTTCGTAATGGCCATAATTGAAAACCAGCTTCAAGCTGAGGGACTTGTTGGCCTGGGAGTCCCTGCTACGGCTGTATTGCCTGAAATATACTCCCGGCACAACTCTGAAAAATCACTAAAAATGGCTGCCAAGCTACGCAAACCCACGCAGCTGGAACCCACAACCACCACCTCCAAATCCAAAGTCCCCACCAAACCCACTAAAAGGAAGTCAAAAAAGGCTACTCAGGGAAATGAGTCCCCTGAGGATGCCCCTGCAACACAAACGCAGGCTATATCCACTGGTTATAACCCCCTAGTGGATACAAGGACTTCACCAGCCACAGCCGCTCAGGCTTCCTCTCAAAAGGAGCCTGCAGCAACCAAACAAGGGGTACCCACTAATCTGGGATCTTCTCATTTAAGGAGATTGCCATTGAAGAGCACCATTCTCCCCAGGTGCATACTGCTTTTACCCCATCTCCCACTGCAACCGCCCCACAAAGTCCTACTCTCATTATTGCAAACGTGCTGACTCAGCTGCATGCCTGTCCTCCTCCCCAACAAACACCAACGAAGGGGAAAACCACAGCAATTGAGGAAGAGGATCAACATGCTTCTGATAGCCACAGCACCAGGGTTTAAGTGTTCTATCTCCTGGTGTAGATATGCAGATAGAACATCTGGTGAGGCTGCCACCTCTTCTGAATCAGCACATGATCAGACTGAGGCTGGTAACATAGCTAAGACCTCACTAGAGGCAACAACTGATGAAGGACATCGTCCTGAGGGTGGAAGTCCCCAGTTCCAAGAAAAAGGGGCACATGCTAAAACTGGTCTACACCCAGTGCATGTACATCCTGCTACAAGCAGGAGGTCAGGTGATTCAGCATCTGCTGATGATGACCTGGGCTTCTTTTATGATGTTCTGGCCCAGAACACAATTCTTGAGGAAGAAGTCAGTAGACTACAAAGACTACGTGACCAATTCTCTCAAAAAACTAGTCTATCTGCCACTAACATAAACCCACAGATGGCACCTTCACCTGAAGGTCTCCACACACTCAGCCACTCAAGACTTCCGAGCCACCAGCTTCTATTTCTGGCACTGTTTTCTGGGACAGAACCCCTCTGAGCAAACAGTTGCTATCTTTCATCAATCCCTACCTCTCATCACCCCAATGATTAAAGACATTTTGATCAAAACCATGGATGAGAGGCTTCCCTCAATCATACAACCCCTGGTGGAGGAGATTGTGAGCACAAGGCTTTCTGCTACTCAAACCCTTGCAACCAATGCAACCAAAAAGGGGGAGTCAGTCAGTGTGAAAGCAAAGAGGAAGAGCATAGAGGGGAAGAAAGAAAGGAGACTGAGAAGGAAGAGGAGTTTGTGAAGGGAGCTGACATTGATCAAGTGGGTGAAAGTCACAAAGACTTTCATGTCACATATAAAAAGAGGAAGGTTGAAGGAAAAGAAAAAGAACTCGAACTCGATGAGATGATCAAAATGGTGGATGCTACACACAGTAAATCAATGGACTCCATTATGATCAACTGTATAGACAAGGGTTCGATACTGCACAGCTTGACTCAGAGATTAGGAGACTTGAAGTTGAAGAAATTAACTCAAGATGGGCAAGTTATGATGCATTAGAAAGAGAAAGACTAGAGATCATGACCAGATTCATTGCAAAGTACCTTAGGAGATCATTGATCGAGATTAAGTCATGGACCAGGCACAGTATCTTGGCAATAACCACCAAGATCGGTCGTCTGAAGCATACACTAAGGGATTGGTGATTGAAGCACTAAATGAGGCAGGTGCTGCGAACAGAAAGGAACTAGCAAAACACTCAAAAGCCTCACTCACTACAAGAATGCTAGAACAACCTGCAAAACTTCCCACTTCAAAATCACCACTACCACAACCCACTAACCATTCCTTTACCCTCAAAACCAACAGCCGATGATGCACCCAAGAAGAAGAAAAGAAGGGTGTTGAGGCTAGAAGAAGAGAAGAGGAGGATGATAGGAAGAAGATAGGCTGCCTCTTTCCGCAGTCCTAACTTTGCCTAAAGCAAAACCTATGCCATCACTCCACCTCACAGATGGAAGCTGTGAGAGTAAAGATAGAAGAAGAACAGCAGCAAAAGCTTCATGATGATGAGATGCTGAAAAGCATAGACAAAACGTATGTTGCGTCTTCATCAATAATCAGTATGAAGAAAGAAGCTCTGAGATTGTACACCCTGCTAACACATTTCAATATCAAAAGGAAAAGGTGAGAATATGGCCTGATCCTAGGGTGGCTCAAAGAATTGTGAAGAAAGACATTCCTTCGAGATACAAGGGTCAAGTAAAAAGGATCGTAGGGAAGAGATCACAGTGGTCCTTGTAGTATCACCCTGGGAAATTGTAGAAGATTTCAAGAAGGCCTATGAAACTAAACAGCCACCCCAAAAGATGTTAGAGAAAAGAGTAATTAAAAAGGGGTTATTCTACAAGAGGCTTGAGAACTTCAAACAAAATGAGCTCAGTCTGTTACTTGAAGGTACTCACCCAGATAAGTTTGCATACAGACAAATTACAACAGTTGAGCTCAAAAATGGCAAATAGGCTAAGTACATTTGAGAGCTGTAATGGGCGTGAAGGACTGTTTGATGGTGGAGCTGAAAATCTTATCATGGAAGAACAAATTATGTTTCTCAGAGCATACACCAGAGAATCCTACAGGCTTATACATGGGAAGTAGATTTCATGGATAGGACCACAGCCCTGTGTCCAGTTCCCCAAAGTCAGGGCTCTATCCATACTATGCCAACCAAATTTCAGAAATCTATTCCCAGGCCAGTGCTTAATTGGGTCATCTTCTTAGCTGATCAAGAAGGAAAAAGACCAATGTTATCGCCAACAATAAGTGGGACCTCAATAAAGTTAAGGTTTTGGCTTCATGGTTCAGGGGGAGTTTGTTAGACCAAAAGAACCAATGAGCCGGATCAGAAAAACCTTAAGTCCCACAGATGTCACAACAACTGTTGAAGTCCACAACAGCTGAAGACACAAGTGCTGAACACAAAATCTGAAGACAAGTGCTGAAGACAAAGTCTGAACACAAGTGCTGAAGACAAAGTCTGAAGACACAAGTGCTGAAGAAAAAGTCTAAAGACACAAGGCTGAAGACAAAGTCTAAAGACAAGTGCTGAAGACAAAGTCTGAAGACACAAGTGCTGAAGACAAAGTCTGAAGACACAAGTGCTGAAGACAAAGTTTGAAGACACAAGTGCTGAAGACCAAGTATCAGACGTTGTCACAACAGCTGAAGAGGTCTTCTTTTGTAGTTGTGACAGTTTTCTTTCAGTAGTTTTATGTTTTTCTTTTCAGTAGTTTTGTAAAACGACTGAAGAGCTTGTTCTTCAGTCGTTGTAGTTTCAGTAGTTTCGTATCAGTAGTTTTATGTTTTGTACTTAGCACTCTGATATGTTCTCATTAGTTGTGAACATTTCAGTAGTTTGTTAAGTTTTAGTTATTTTTGTAATAAATCTGCCAGATGTCACTATCCCGTGATATCAGCAGTGATTGCACTCTATATAAGGAGTGTCAACCTATTTGTAATCGATGAATGATTGAGCAGAAACATTGATATTATTGAAATATTCCTTTTCACAGAAATATATTCTCTCGTTACAACCGTATTGTTCTTAAGCATACGAATATCAAATTCTTGCTATAATTTGTCTAATTCTTGTTCTTATTCCGTGCGTTACACTGTAATCCATCAAACTGAGATCACTGATCCTGTCAGTTTACCTTTTCTATGCTGAGCTTACCATGTGTAACCTTGTCCCTACCAGAAAGTAACCACCTTCATCTCCTCCAAAAGCAACAGGTCCTCCATCAATCCTTTCAAAGTTCTAGTAGTGACCATTACCAGTCTATGCCTGGAGCAGCCACTATCTATGATCCAGACATTTCTGTCTGTCTTCAGCTGTCCCTGCACAAAAGAGAATGATAGTTACATCTGGAAACCCAAGCCTTGCTTGTCTTGGCTCACTTGCAGAAGGTAATTAACAGTAAAGATCCTATGGTGTACTAAGAGGATCTTGAGCTTTTTGATGGAGAAATCTCAGTCACTTGGTCTTTCTTAGATGTCCACACCACCTTGGAGTCTTGGACTTGACCTTCAAAAAATTTAGAAGCTTTTGGAGTTTCAGAAGTTTTGATGACTGAACTTCAGAAGATTCTGCAAACACTGCAGCAGACTTCAGTGCTTCGGAGAACTCCTTTCTTCCGAGACCAAATATTCTTCCGAAGAGAATTTTCCACTTCCCTTCTTGTTAGATTTGGAACTTTCGAAGGAAACTGGTTTTCCTTCCGAAGCCTGAATCTTCTTAGAACTCTTTGAAGCCTTTGTTTTGGCCATATGGACAGTACCTTTAGGATTGAAGGGACAATCCTTTGCAATGTGAGTGTGTTGGTCACACATAACAAAATCATCTTATTCTTCCCAACAGCCTTGTCTTGAGAGTAAGACTGTCTTTGGTCACTTCCCTTCTCCACCTTCATCTTTGCAGATGCTGAAACAGTCCTCTTGGGCTGAGAACTGTGCTTGGAGTTTGATGGACCAGGCTGTTTAGTAGTGGTACACAGCAGATCAGTCTTCTTCTTGCTCTAGAGATAAGTTGAGCAAGAACCAGATCTCTTAGCAGAGTTTGGTTGATGCCTTCAGTCCTACCACTTTAAACCCTGAAGAAATAAAATCTTCTTTTTGCTTAGAGTCAAAAGTAGCCTTGATCTCTTGAGCCTTCCTTGCCTTGCTTTTGCTCTTTTTGATCAAGTTCTTTCTCGGGACTTGGTCATCACAGTCTTCACTTTCTCCTCAGAAGGATAGTGGCCCTTCTTGGAATCCACCTCTTGCTCTTTGTAGAGGGATTCTTCACTATCTCTTCTTCATCCTCCTCACTCATAGGATCTATGAGAGGAAGCTTGTGTTGATACATATATGTACCTATATCCTCATCTGAATGTAATATGTCTTACACTTATGTAACTATTGGGTACTATGAAATACAAATATTTGGTTGTGTTTATAATGTTAAATATTTCATTAGTGAGTTGATTAACGCATATTGACATAATTATATAGGTTTGTGATTGTTTGAAGTGTTATGCATAATGTTATAATGTTAATACACTCAAACTTGGTGAAGTGAAGATCTCATGTGTCCGAATGGCCATGCGGCTAAGTGTTCATGCACCTAAATAGTCCATACGCCTGAACAACTTCATGCGTCTAACTCAGTCGAACGACTGAAAGCTTTGTCGTGTGAATGGATCAAACGCATGGATCAATGGCACGACTGAACCATGCTAATGGTTCAGTCGCCCGAACGAGCAACCTTAACCTATAAATACCACTTAATTCGTGGAAAACAGAACAATTAAGGAGCATTCATTCCTATTCAATTCCCGACGTACCCTAGCCGTCTAGAAGCCTCCAAGTTCGTACTCCAAGTTCACAGAACGTTGCTGATCGATTCTCAATCGACTCTTCACGTTAGATACAATATCTTATTGTTTCTACGTGCGTTCTCACTGATTGGATCGCCCATCAATAGGCTTCTGCACTATTTGGTTTGGTCTACACGTTAATAGTTTGTATTTCGTTTGAATACAAGATCCTAACAAGTGGTATCAGAGCTTTGGCTCTTGATTACGTGATTCAATCACTTTGATACAAGGTTATTTTTTTCAATAAAAAATGAAATCTTTTTGTGTCAAAAGTTGTCTTGGACGTCTCCTGCTCATCAAGTCGGCGCCGATTGAGCCAATCGCCCTGTTTTTTTTGGCTAAAACACGTTAAACCTAGAAATTTTCGAAACACAGCAGCTTCAGTCGCCCGATTGACCAATCGCATGAATGGACTTCATTCGCATCCCCAGATGTACGATTGAACTCAGTCGCATCTTCATTCGTACGACTAAGCCTACCGGTCACATTGTTCATACGCATCAGTTTCACTCACATGACTGGACCAATCGCTTAGTTCAGCCGCACGATTGAACTAGTTGGATAGTTTCTTTCGCATGGGTAGTCCATTCGCATCGCTCCATTCACACGAGTTAACAGATTGTTTAAGAAACTAAAGTTGATCGAGTTGGAGGATCAGTTGTCAGCGTTTACATCCGGGAGGACACGGATTCAGAACTTACTGCTACTAGAGTGAGGTGGGGAATCATAATAAACCCCCGAAGCTTATAACATTAGATGAGTTTCCCCACTGGAAACAACGTTTTGAGATCTACCTCAATGGAGTGGATCCAAATATGTGAGAAGCTATTGAGATGGGATACAGTATGCCGGTGGGAGCAAATGGGGTGAAACTTACTCTACGAGGAATGACTGATGCACAGAAAGTTAAATATAATGCTGAAAAGAGAGTATATGCATTGCTAACATAGTCTATCCCTAAGGACATTTTTCACCAATTCTCAGAGAATAAACAAGCCAAGAAGTTATTGGATGAGCTGGAGAAAAGATATGACGGGAATGCTTCGTTGAAGGCAATTAAAGCTAAGGAACTGTAGAAAGAATTTGACAACTTTTCATCAATGGGAAAAGAGAGTTTAGATGATGTCATTGATAGATTCTACCATTTGATGAGCGAGCTGCACACACATGGTGTCACAACTACCATGGAAGATAAAGTGTCAAATTTTGCTGGCGGGTTGCCAGAAAGTTGGGCTTCTTTTGTGTCAAATCTGAGACGGAATGGATTGCTATCAAAGTTGGACATCAATGATTCATACTAAAGCTACGAGAAGATGCACTAAGGATGAAGTATCGAGCTCAGAAGTCTTCGTACACTCCGAATCCAGCTTTGTACAATGCCACTTCTCAAGTTAAGATGTCTAGAGCACCTCTTCAGACTGCTTTTGTGTCAAGCTTATCTGGTCCTTCACAAGTCTCTCCTTCAGATCAGAAACGTCAGGGTCTTCTAGTACCTAATATATCGGATCTGAAGCAAATGCTACCAACTGAAGACTGAGAATCTTGGAAACGTGACAGTAGAAGTAGCTCGAGAGCACATGGATATCTTGGCAGCAGTGGTCCATTCCTATGATGGACTCATTGCTAGCAAAATTGGAAACTACCATCTGGAAGATGAGGACTACGAGCAGGTTGATGAGACTGAACTGGAAGGATGGATATTATGTGGGCTTAGCAAGTGCTGTCCGGAGAGAAAAGAAGTTCATGAAGAAGACCAGACAAAACTTGGTTGCTACTAAGGACACTACTTTTGGTTTCGACAAGAGCAAGGTGACGTGCTTCAACTGTGGAGAAAAGGGGCACTTCAAAAGAGAATGTGTGAAGCCAAAGAAGACTGGAAACGGAAATCCATTCTCGTCCTTCACTCGTCAAGACAAGCAAGCTTGCAGTTCTACATCATCAGGCAAGGATCCAAACGCTTTGACCGCCCATGATGATGAAGGACAGGACTGGAGCTTTAGGTTTGTATCTCCGGGAGAATCCAATATTTCAAGAATGGATGACTTAGATGATGATTCCGCAAGTGAAAGAGATATAGCAGTTGACAAAGCGATGTCACATAGTGAAGAAACTGCAACAGAGGTCAGCTACAAGCCTGAAGAAGGAACGTCTACAACAAAGAAAGAATCACCAGAACCAGAGACATCTGATGCTGCACTGATGACTACCTCATCAGAACCTCCTCAGGTAAGTTCTACTGACCAACTTTTCAAAAATCATGCTTGTTCTGACTGTGATAAATTTAGAGAAAGCATAGATCAAAAATTGCTAGGTTGCTAGATCATAATGATAGCCTAGTAAAGGATTTTCAAACTATGCACTGAGGCAAATAGAAACAAAATGAGCATAGTTACAAAGAAAAGGTAGACCTGTTGAATAAACTGATGGGTTTGTAAGACACAAAACATAGTTTAACCCGTTAAACTTTCTAAAAACGCAGCGGAATAACAACATTATAAACTTACTTATAAGCTGAAAACATGTTCTTTAGGTGACCATATAAATGTATAAAGCAAACCCAAAATCAAAGGATCTTAATATGTGAATAAGCAAGCTATGAACACAAACAAGCAAAATGGATAGTCATAAACAAGCTGCCATAATCTACCTTTCAGCAGCTCAAGACGTGGATGAAATGCTTCCAAAGGGGCTGCCAAAACCGTGGATGAGATGAAGATGGAGATGCCCAAAACCGCCAAGACTCCAAGAGAAGGAGCCCCAAGCTTGTAGCCTGGCCGAGAGGTTTTAGAGAGAGAGAGAGATTTTTTGTGTGTGTTGCATGCAATGAGATTGGATCAATGTTTTTGAGTCTCCAAGACTAGTTAATGTGTATGTTGGTTCCAATAAAAATGTCCAATGAAAGACAAGGGGGGCGTCCAATTGATTCAAAAGGGGTTTCCCTCTTTAATCAAACACACACACTAAACTTTAACTAGCCTTTTGTCAAACATTAATAAGTCATCTACTAGACTTATTAAAATGTGACATATGTCTTCTCTAATTAAATAATTTAATTAAAGTACACTCTCATGTTATTTGTGTTATTTAAACCCTTTTGAATAACAAAATATAATAACCCATCACAAATTATCCTCATAATTTGTTCCATCTCATATGCAACTTATTTAGAAAACCCATTTTCTAAATTGGTGTAAATATTTAATTGCATGATCATATCATCAATTAATATTAACTGGTGTATGCTAGCTTGTTATTGGGTATAACCTGACATGGATCATAACGTACTAACCGCATAAATATTCTACGTTCTTGGGCAATACAATCCTACAATCTCCCACTTGACCAAGATTCATAGAAGATTGATGCAAGCAGTAATACCAACCTAACAATGGTTTACTACCCTTAATACGCATGACTTATAGCCATTCAATAACATCATCTTATTCAAGTATCCTACTTGAAATGATTTAGGTGAATCAATCATCTATCCTTTTGTTATAGATGTCATGTTAAATCCAAGAACACAGAGTGATCATTCCTTGTTGATTTAACTTATCAGGCCTTAGACATCTCCACCGAATAAGAGGAACAAATTCCATCTTGACTACATACGTTTCTCATAAACACCTCGTGTCATACCTGAACATACCCTTATGTGCTGTCCACTATTTCAGGACAGTGAAGAATTAGCTCAAGGTATAATACTTGTGAATATCAAAACCCAATATGTATCTCAGGTCGGAGGATACCAAATGATATTCGCCTTTACTCAAATTTACTTATGATCAATCAATAAGATTCCATGTAGTAAAATTTGAGATGTGGGTAGTCCAATATTTGTATCCCACAAATCTATGAACCTTGGTAGCAACCCATTGCTCTATGTTCATCCTTATGAATATCAACCAATCCAAGTTCATAATAATCTTACCCTCACACTTGTTCCCACAAGTATGAACGACAAGGGACATTTAGAGTAAACAATTTACTCATGGATTAAACATGCTAAATTGGAACATTAATTGAAACATTATAACCAAATATTTTACTCAAATAATAAAGAGTTCCACATATCCAAATACAAAATTTACAGATCAAATCCAATCACTAGAATATCAAGTCCCATGGCACAAGTATAACCTTCATGCTTTGCCTTTTCAAGGAGCTTCGTGAGAGGATCCGCAATGTTTTGATCCGTGTCAACTTTGCTTCCCTTTTCAACTTCATCTCATATGTAGTTGAATCTCCGCTCAATGTGCCTAGTCTTTTGATGAGCACGAGGTTCCTTCATTTGAGCAATCGCACCCTCGTTATCACAAAAGATCTCAAGGGGTTTCTGAATGGAAGGGACAACCCCTAGATCGGCAATGAATTTCTTCAACCATGCAGCTTCTTGAGCTGCCAATGAGGCGACGACATATTCTGATTCTAGTTGATAGAGCCACCACATCCTGTTTGGAGCTCTTCCAAGAGACCGCTCCTCCATCAGAGTGAAAATATATCCCGATTGTGACGAGAATCATCACGATCGGTTTGGAAACTCGCATTCGTGTAACCTTTTACAATGAGTTCCTCATCACCAGATCCATAGATTAGGAACATATCTTTTGTCCTCCTTAGGTACTTAAGTATGTTCTTAACAGCCATCCAATGACTGTTCCAGGATTTTGCTGGTAAAGGCTTGTCATCTTAAGGCGCATGACACGTACGGTCGAGTGCATATCATTGCATACATAATGGATCCAATAGCAGGTGCATATGGAATTGCCTTCATTTTATCTTGCTCATCCTTGAGCTAGGACATTGAGTCGTACTATATCGTTCTCTTTGAATAGGTACGGTACCTTTCTTAGAGTTCTCCATCTTGAACCTTTTCAAGATCTTATCAATGTATGCACTTTGATTTAACCAATCAACGCCTTGATCTATCCTTATAGATCTTATTCCCAGAATATAGGCGGCTTCACCAAGATCCTGATGGAAAAAACTTCCATGCCAGGTTTTTACACCTTCCAAGGTTGGAATATCATTTCCAAATAGTAGTATGTCATCAACATACAATACTAGGAAGGTTATTGTGCTCCCACTAGCCTTCTTATACACACAAGCCTCATCAGCGTTTTTGATGAAGCCAAATTTTTACTTCCTCATCAAAACGATGATTCCAGCTTCTCGATGCTTGTTTCAATCCATAGATTGATTTCTTTAACTTGCATACTTATTAGGATGTTTTGGATTGACAAAACCTTCAGGCTGAACCATATAAACATCTTCCTCAAGATATCCATTAAGGAAAGCGGTTTTGACATCCATTTGCCAAATCTCATAATCATAATGAGTAGCTAGGGCAAACAATATCCTTATAGACTTTAGCATCGCAACAGGTGAGAAAGTTTCATCATAGTCAACCCCTGAGTTTGAGTGAAACCTTTGCTACAAGTCTAGCTTTATAAGTATCCAAGTTTCCATGCATATCGGTTTTCTTCTTGAAAACCCACTTGCTTCCAACTACTTTGGAATTAAGAGGTGGTACAACAAGTTCCAAACTTGATTGTCATACATGGATTGCATCTCAACATTATGGCCTCAGCCATTTGTCACAATCCAAATTGGACAAATTCTGGTATGTGGTTGGTTCATCTGAATCTACCACATAGCATCCATCCATGAAAATTCCATATCTTTTAGGTGGATTCCTAGTTCTACCACTTCTGCGAACGTTTTGTGTGTATTGATCAACCGCTTGATCATCCTCAACATCCTCATGTTGAGTGCTAGTTTCAACGAGACATGCATCGGGTTGTGGTTCTTGATCCTCCTCAAGATCCACTATTCCACTGCTAGTTCCTTCCATAAGGAACTTTGCCTCTAAGAACTCACCCTTTCTGGAAACAAACACTTTTTGTTCCGGTGGATCATAGAAATAATATCCTATAGAATCTCTAGGATATCCAATAAAGATACACTTGGTGGATCGGATCCATTTGTTTGGGGTGGGAGTCTTAATGTAAGCCTCACAACCCCAGACCTTAAATGATAGGGATGGAACTCTTCCATGCCATATCTCAAAAGGTGTCTTTTCCACCTTTTGGTTGGGACCATATTAGAATACGGGCCGCGAAGAGCAAAGCGAAACCCCAAAATGATAGAGGTAATGTGCTTCTAGCCATCATAGATCGAACCATATCCAATAAGGTTCGATTCCTCCTCTCAGGCACACACATTATGTTGTGGTGTTCCAAGTGAAGTGAGTTATGAGACAATCCCACAACTCCTAAGATGATCTTGAAAAGCATCACTTAGGTATTCACCTCCTCTATCGGTGCGGAGACCTTTAATCGACTTGTTGAGTTGATTTTCTACTTCATTCTTGAAGATCTTGAACGTTTCAAAAGCTTCATCTTTGTGCCTTAATAAGTACACATACCCATAGCGACTATAATCGTTTGGTAAAGGTAATGAAGTATCTTTCACCATTCCTAGTCATTGGTTTAAAAGGACCACATACATCCAATGTATGATTACTAGTAAATCTTTTGCCCTTTTGTTAGTTCCACTAAAGGGTGCCTTAGTCATTTTTCCTTGAAACAAGATTCACATACATCAAATGAATCACATTCATTCAGTTTTAAAAGACCATTCTTTTGAAGTGTTTGTATACGTTTCTTGTTTATATGACCAAGACGACAATGCCAAAGATAGGTATCACTCAAATCCAACTTGAGTTTCTTGGTGTAGTATGGTACAATGAACTATTTAAAGCATTTTCATGAACCAATTCATAAATACCATTAATGGGAATAGCTTTAAAATAGAGCATATCATTTAAAGAAACATGAATATCATTTTCAACAAAAGATAATACATAATCATAAGTCTTAATTGGGATACTGAAATAATGTTCCTAGTCACCAAAGGCATACAAAACATTCTTCAAAATCACATCCAAGCCACTTGGAAGTTTTAGGATGTAGTCCCCATGAGCTTCAACTATGACTTTAGTTCCATTGCCATGAAGAGGCTAACATACCCTTGATTGATGTCCTACTTCTTGTGAACCCCTGCAACAAATTGAAATATGAGTTCCACATCCGGTATCCAATACCCATGTGTTAGAAGATGTAACATTAAGATCAATATGAATCATGTATATTGTACTTGAGGTTGCCCGGCATCCCTCTTTGCCTTCAACTCTTGGAGATGGACAGGACAATTCCTTGCCCTGTCCAATCTCTCCACACTTGAAGCATGGGTCATTAGTTGCAACCTTTTGCTTCTTCTCTTGTGGTTTGGGGTGGCACCCTTGCCACCCCTTTCCCTTTTCCCCAAACGGGTCCCTTACCGTTGGCAACCTTTGCCTTGGGTGCGGATGAGGCCTTTTCTTGTTCCCACCTTCATGGACGGTGAGAACGGGTAAAACCCTTTTACCCATGGCCACCTTGGCCGTTTTAAGCATTGAGTGAAGCTCACCAATGCTCTTGTGTCCCATGCATTCATGTTGTAATTTAACACAATGTCTCGAACTTCTTGGTAAGGCCATAAGGATCAAATCCGTGCCAATTCCTTCGAGACGGGACAATTAAGCCTCTCGAGGCGGTCAATATGACTTTTCATCTTAAGTACATAAGATGACACTGATTGGTTGTCATCCATACGACATGCATGGAGTGCTCGAACCATTTCGAAGAGCTCAACCCTTGCTTGTTGTTGGAACGTTTCTTTCAGCTGGGTTATCATGTCATAAGCTCCGTGATGTTCATATTCCTTTTGGAGTCCAGAGTCATGCTCGCTAGCATGAGACAAGACACTTGGATAGAGTCCTCAGTGTACTTCAGCCAATCGTTGTAGGCCTCCTCATCATCCTTAGTAGGCTGATCGGGGACGGATCGTCTAAAACATGTGATCTTCTCTCTTGCTTGAGAACAATTCTCAAGTTTCGATACCAATCAATGAAATTATTATGGTTTAGATGTTTCTTTTGGAGGATCGCTTGTAATGATTGGGTGGACGCGGATGAGTTATCATGATTGTCATTATTGGTGGCCATCTACAAAATTTAACAAAGATCTATTTAGTATTTTCGATATTTCTATTTTTAATAATTAATGCCTTTTAAGGTCATTTTATATTAAAATCTAGAACCCAACATTACATTTAATAAGGTGGTCAATGATTGACGGTTGCAACCATTTGCAACTTCTAGAGGTATGGGATCGACTTTAAACCATATGTAAAGTCGGCATGTTAATCCCATCAACACCATTTGGAAACTATTTAGGTGATCCATTTAACATGATTTGCAAATCAAGTTACCCTACTTGCACACACATGTGAGTTTACCCACATAAGTGGTTAGGTGACCTTTATCCCCCCAATGTGTATCCCCACCTTAAATCACAAGTTCCCTCTAAATGGTTAGGTGACCTTTATCCCATTAAGAGTTTCCAAATGACTTAAGTGTTGTGCAAAAGGACGGTGTTAAACTTGTTTGTCAAAAGTTTGAGATTTCATAATTCTAGTTAGAAAACTCTATGTACTCGTATTTGCATGCTTTCAAATACAAGATACCCTATGGTCCTTCTAATAAAACCCATTTTTTTACGAAATCAATAATCCTTTTAATAACCATTTATTAACACTCAATGATTAAGAACCATTTTTGTATTAGCTTGTTAAGATCATTTATATTAAGATTGTCCACCATATCCAAATATCATACAATCATTCATAAAATCACAATCAAACAAGCATAATATTAACAACCACAATGTGTATAATCATAGCTACTATTGTGAACACACTTGTTTGCCATCACAAGTGTGGTCCATTTGGTCTTCCTAAGGGTTGAACCCAAACAAAAATAAGATCAACATAGATTCCCACTGACTTGCATCCATATGCTTCAAGTCCTTTTCTTTGTATCTTCCTCTGTGTTTCCTTCACGAGCATTTCTGTACAAAATATATATCCTAATACATATTTTCTAGTAAAAGAAAATTACTCCTAATCTATATTACATCCCAATGAATACATAGACAAAATACATTTTAACAAAGCACAAATTAATATACAATCCCATGAATGAGTATAATCAAAAAATACATTCAATCCAAACCAACAACACAAAAGGTAGCTAGTTTATGCACTATCATATGAACATTCATAAAATCATACGACAAAAAAAAAATAAACCCCATCAAACCCCAAATTTTCAGCCAACATAAATGAAATTAGGGTTTGTTTGTCCAAACAAACAACAACATCTCACCAATTGACATTCCCATCTTTCAAGTGTAACATAAGCATGAAGGGTATAATTTGAAAGACATGGGGTTATTGAACAACAAAATCAGCTATTATGAGTTGATAATCATCCTTTAAAACCAAAATATTAAAGGAGAAGAACAAGCTAGCTATCCACATAACCCGACCATTGTGCATTGCTGGTTGTTAAGAACACAAAAACATAGTTTAACCGTTAAACTTTCTGAAAATGCAGCGGAATAAAACATTATGAAACTTACTTATAAGCTGAAAAACAGGTTCTTTAGTTGACCATATAAAGGTATAAGCAAACCCAAAATCAAGGATCTTATATGTGAAATAACAAGTCATGAACACTAAAAACATAGCAAATGGACAGTTCAGAAACAAGCTGCCATAATTACCTTTCAGCAGATCAAGACGTGGGAAATGCTTCAAAAAGGGGCTGCCACAAGGTGGTTCGGATGAAGATGGAGATGCCCAAATCGGCCAAGACTCCAAGAGAAGGAGACCTTAAGCTTGTAGACTGGCGGGGTTTAGGAGTGAGAGATGGTTTTGGGTGTGTTGCATGCAATGAGATGGATCAGATGTTTTTGAGTCTACAAGACTAGTTAATGTGTATGTTGGTTACAAGATAAAAGGTCCAATGAAAGACAAGGGGGGGGGGGGCGGCCAAATTGATTCAAAAGGGGTTTCCCTCTTTAATCAAAACACACATTAAACTTTAACTAGCCTTTTGTCACACATAATAAGTGTTGGACCAAAAGAACCAATGAGCCAAGATCAGAAAACCTCTAAGTCCCACACGGTATCACAACAACTGCTGAAAGCCTCATCAGTAGTTTGACAAGTGCTGAAGACTTCAACAGCTGAAGATCAAGTGCTGAAGACCTTAACAGCTGAAGAACCAAAGTGCTGAAGTACAACAGCTGAAGAACACAAGTGCTGAAGCTGAAAGACCAAAGTACTGAAGTACAACAGCTGAAGAGTTCACAAGTGCTGAAGATCAACAACTGATGTACAAAGTCTGAAGACAAAGACTGAAGACATCAGCTGATGATATCTACTGAAGTCATCAGCTGATGAAACACCTGAAGGTCAAAGTCTGAAGATCAAGTACTGAAGCCTCAGTAGTTTGTCACAACTGCTGAAGAGTACTTCTTCAGTAGTTGTGATATCAGTAGTTTTATTTTCTATGTTTCAGTAGTTTTGTAAAACGACTGAAGAGCTTGTTCTTCAGTCGTTGTAGTTTCAGTAGTTTTATATTTTGTACTTAACTTGCTGATATGTTCTCAGTAGTTGTGAACATTTCAGTAGTTTGTTAAGAATTAGTTATTTCTGTATTGGATCTGCCAGTTGTCACTTTCCGTGACAACAGCAGTGACTGTTGCACTCTATATAAGGAGTGACAACCTATTGTAATCATTGAGTGAAATGAGTAATTGAATGGATGGATGATTGATTCGATTAGAAATATTCTACATCTATAAACATTCCTAGAAATCAGAAATACATATTCTCTCCTATAACCGTATGCGATCTTAATGCTTACAAATATCGATTGCTTGCTACAATTTGTCTAATTCGTGTTTGTATTCCGCTGCTTTATATTCTGATACATCAAACTTGTGATCACTGATCCTGTCAAATGGTATCAGAGCAGGTTAATCATTGATCGATCTAATAATTGATCATTGAAACTGCTATTCAAGATCCAAGTTTGATTGAATTAGCTTTTGTTTTTGCAAGAAACGGTTATAGAGATTGAATTTTCTGTATTTCTGCTCATTCATCCTGAGATCTTTTCTTGGTTCTCATTGAGTTTGTTGTGGTTTGTCTAAAACTTTTAAAACTTGAACTAAACTGTTTTTGAACTGAAAATGACCACTCCCTCCAATGATCCTCACAATACTGGTTCCTCAACCAAGCCTCCTATGCTGGTTAGGAATGAGTATAACATATGGCAAAGACGTATGCTCCATCACCTGTCTGTTAACAGCGCAGGGTGTTGGACATCAGTGGTACATGGTCCACACAAGCCTATGGTGAATAACCCGGAAACCAATCAAATGGTTCCGAAGAGGAGGGAGCAATACTCAGATGAGGATAAGAAGTTGCTTGAGATTGATGCAAAAGCCCATGGAATTCTGGCCATGGCTTTGCCCAATGAAATCTATTCTGGGCTAATGCATCATGAAACTGCCCATGACCTCTGGATTGCTTTGAAAGAACAATTTGGAGGAACAGATGAGGTCTTGGCAAATAATAGAGAAATTCTGCCCAACAATATGAGACATTCTCTCATAGAAAGGGTGAGACACTGACTCAACAATATGAGAGCGTTTTCTTGTTGATCTCTGAACTAAAAATGGTCAAACTTGAATACACCAATATTCAGATGAATAACAGATTTCTCAGATCACTGCCTGAGAGATGGGACACATATATTGTCCTACGCTCCAGTGCAAGTTTGGACAAACTATCTCTCACCCAACTCCATGGGAAATTGCTCACTTTTGAGAGAGAGATAGAACAGAAGAGAAAGCTGTCTTCATCTGGAAAGCTCACTGAAGACTTTATACAAGGCAACACTGCCTTGGTGGGTCATGAGTCAGAATATGCTTCATCTGAATGCCAGTATGATGAGCATATTAATTTCTCTTCGAGCACTTCTAATTCTGCATTTGTAAGTGTTGATGGTCAGTTCACTGGGTGTAATAATGACAATCTATGTTTCATTATGGATGATCTCAAGGGGATTGCTGATGATGACTTAGAAGAGATGGATATTTTGAGCCAAATGGCCTTGATAAATATCAGATCTCAGAAGTTCTACAAAAGAACTGGAAGAAAATTCCCAGGACTCTCTGGCAAAACCAAAGTTGGTTTTGACAAGAGCAAGTTGAGGGTCACAAAATGCCAACGGCTTGGACACTTTGCAAGAGAGTGTAGATCAACTGGATCTAACTCTACACTGCCCTTTGTGACTTTTCAGTCACAAACACAGGGCAACATCCTGTCACATCTAGTCATCATCCTCAACAACAATCTCCGGCATATTTTGTTCCTCAGGGTCAAATGCCATATCAGTACCCTGGTTATTACATGCCACAGTCAAATCAAGTTCAAGTTCCTATGACACCACAACCTCATGCATTACCAGAACCTCAGCCTTCCCTATCTCATCAACAACCTTCATCTCAACAACACAGCTTCTTCACCCCAGGAGTTGTTGACTGGAGCAGTTTACCAGATGACTTGTCTGGTCATGATCAACTGTTCTCAGGTGCTGGTCAACATGGTGGTGACAGTCCCTTTGGAATCTAGCTCTTATGGCTTTGGAGTCTGCTGATACTTCATCTTCCAATGCCTCTACACCTCAGGTATCACAGGTATCCTCTGAGGCAAAAGCCAAATTATGTTCTGAACAATGCATAGCAGCATTTGCTTCCATTAGAGAAGCAAATGTAGCTTTAATTAATAAGAACATTGAGCTAGAACAAATAATTTCCAAAAACAAAGCTGAGTTTGAGTTTGTGCTCAAAGATAAAATGATGAGGTTATAAACTGAATTGCAAATAATTGATGATAAGGCTAGAGAAGATGTACTTCTAGAGAAGTACAAAGATCTCAAAGAAACCCTTGCAGTTACCCAGGTCGAGTGTGATAGATGGGTACAATCATGCAAAGGTTTTGAAATGCTTCTTAGTAAGCAATCTGCTTCAAATGTGAAGTTTGGCATTGGCTACAATCACACTGCTCCACCTACAGATTTTACCCCAAGAGCAGAGTAGAGTAGAATCTGATGGTGAGAGTGATAACCAATCCATCAATCATGTGATCTACCTTCTGATACAGCACAATCAGAAGTAGCAGTCAGCATCAAGTCCTCCTTGAACCTATCAGCTGATGTTGATGGTCCAAATGCTGACATTCACATGATCAATAAGTTGATCAACTCAGGAGTTAATCCTGAAGGTCCTGAAAGGACTGGAGAGCAGGATTTAACACCTGAAGTTCAAACTTCAACTGCTGTCAGCACTGAAGAGAAGAAACTGGCAGTAGAAAGAGTTTGAAGGCTACTAAAGAGGCTGTCAAGAAAGCAACCAATGCTTCCAAAGCATTGAAGAACAAGTCTTCTGTTGCTTCACCATCTTTAGTTGATGATCAACCTAAGATGAAGAAGAAACCATGTGAAATATGTGGTTTGTTCAATCATCTTACAGATGATTGTTGGTACAAAAGAGGTTCCAAACTCAAACAAAAAGAAGAAATTAATGAGAAAATGGTAAAAATGAAAACTGAGTTTGAGACCACATTTGTATCAGCAACATCAAATCCTGTAACCCTTAAGTCCTTAAAGCAATCCAAAAAGGAAGGAGTTAAACAGGTGACAGCTGAGGGTGCTCAAAAGAAGAAGGTGCAACATAGGACCTTATCTAACTCCACTAGCAATGTGTCTGATGAGCTGAAAGCTTTATCACAAAATCAGACACAGCTGGTGATGATGGTACACACATCTGTTGGGTAGAGTTAACCAACTAGATTCTCCTATGTTGAAACCACAGAAAAGGAGGTCTAAGCCAAAGGACTCCTCTTCTACACCATCTTCTTCTTCTCAGGCTGTTGTTACAAATAAACATGTTAGTTTACCATCTATTGATGAGACCAGGCCCAAAACCAAAAAGGTTTGGGTCTCTAAAACTAACTGATTGTTATTATTGCAGGGTTCTTCAACATGCCAAAGTAGCATCTGGTATGTAGACAGTGGGGGATCTATGCACATGACTGGGAACATCTCTCTTCTTCATGACTACTCTCAGGAAAGAAGGGATTTGTCTCTTTTGGCAATGATGCTAGGGGTTACATCATCGGTAAGGGCTTTGTCTCCAATGGAGAAATCAAATTTGATGATGTTAATCATGTGGAAAATCTCAAGTACAACCTCTTGAGTGTCAGTCAAATGTGTGATAAAGGCCATGTTGCCCTTTTCACAAGTCAAAACTGTAGGATTCTGTCATCCAAAGTTTTGCACTTGATTGACAAGGTGTTGGATGATCACACTCTCCTGAAAGCCAACAGGACAGGAAGAGTGTATGCCTTAGATCTCTCTAAGAAGATAGATCTCAAAGGCAATCCTTGCCTATTTTCCAAAGCCTCTTTTCAAGAATCTAAACTGTGGCACAGGAGGCTTGGTCATGTCAATCTCAAAAACATGAATCAGCTTAGCCACAATAGTTTAGTCAGAGGCTTACCAATAAAGGAGTTCCACTGTGATGAAACATGCACTGCTGTTGTTTAAAAGGAAAACAGCACAAGGTCTCATTTCCTCCTATTGAAGTGTCCAAGTCCACTGCCTGCTTGCAATTACTGCATATGGATCTATTTGGTCCTGTGAGAGTAATGAGCATGGCAAAGAAGAAATACTGTCTGGTAATTGTGGATGATTACTCCAGATTTGTATGGACTTTCTTTCTACATTCAAAGGATGAGGCTGCTCAGAAGATTATCCACTTTGTGCTGTACATTGAGAAGCAGTATTCCCTTCCAGTCAAGTGTATTAGGAGTGATAATGGAACTGAGTTCAGAAATCATACACTTGATGACTTCTATCTTTCAAAGGGAATCAAAAGGCAGTTCAGCATTCCAAGGACTCCAGAACAAAATGGAGTAGTGGAGAGAAAGAACAGGACCCTCATTGAAGCTGCAAGGTCCATGCTGGCTGACTCAGGTTTGCCATTGACCTTTTGGGCCGAAGCTGTCACACAGCTTGTTATGTGCAAAATAGAGTTTTAGTAAATCAGAGGTTGATGAAGACTCCATATGAAGTTCTCCATCATTTGGCTCCTCTGATTTCATTTTTCAAAGCATTTGGGTGTCCCTGTTTCATTCTCAACACAAAGGATCAACTCCACAAATTTGATCCTAAGGTGGATGCAGGATACTTTGTTGGTTATTCATCTACTTGCAAGGCATACAGAGTCTTCAACTGCAGAACAAAGATGGTTGAAGAAACTCTACATGTTAAGTTTAATGAATCTCCAAAGGACAAGATTCCACAAAGTCCTGTGGAGTTATTTGATTTGGACATACTGCAATATGTTCCTTATCAAACTCCTGCTGTTGCTCCTGTCAACAGTTCACCACCTGGTGGTACTGCTGATGATGATGATGATTGCAGTACTCACCTCTTCAGGTTTAGTGATCAGCTGCCTGACTCAACTAGACCTGATGTTCCTGTAGCGCCAGTAGCACCATCCACAACAAATGCTGATGAGATTTCTTCGAATTCAACTTCCTTTGAATTACCATCCACTGATTGGTTTCAAGGAAATGATTCACCATCACCATCTGTTGCTGCTGAACCGGCTACAAACACTTGCACAGATCTCATTGTGTATCAAGATCTGAAGAATCACCCTATGTCTCAAATCATTGGTGATATCACTGCTGGAGTATCAACAAGAAGTCAATTGTCAAATTCTGCTTCTATGCTCTCTTCATCAGTCAGCAAGAGCCAAAGAATTATCACATTGCTTTAAAGGACAATGGATGGGTTGATGCCATGCAGCTTGAGCTTCTTCAGTTCAAGAAACAGCAAGTGTGGGAACTGGTTCCTCTACCTCCAGGTAAGTGTGCAATAGGCACTAAATGGGTGTTTAGGAACAAAATGATGAAAATGGGCTTATTGTTAAGAACAAGGCCAGACTGGTTGTTCAGGGGTTTGCACAAGAAGAAGGTATTGATTATGATGAAACCTTTGCCCCTGTAGCCAGACTGGAAGCAATTCGATTGTTTTTAGCTTATGCTGCTTATCAAAAACTTAAAGTCTTTCAAATGGATGTCAAAAGTGCATTTTTGTATGGAAAAGTTAAGAAGAGGTTTATGTATGTCAACCTCCAGGCTTTGAGGACAATAAACATCCTAATTGGGTGTATAAGCTTGATAAAGCTCTTTATGGGTTAAAACAAGCTCCCAGAGCCTGGTATGAGACATTATCAAACTTTCTTCTGGAAAACAATTTCACTAGAGGCTCCATAGACAAGACTTTATTTATTAAGAAAGCTGGGCAGCATAATCTACTTGTTCAAATATGTAGATGATATCATTTTTGCATCCTCTGATCCAAAGTTGTGTGATGCCTTTACAAAGTTGATGCAACAGAAGTTTGAAATGAGTGCCATGGGAGAATTACAGTTCTTTCTGGGGTTGCAAATCAAACAAAAGGCTGATGGAATTTTTATTCATCAATCCAAATATACAAAAGATCTTTTGCAAAAGTTTGATTTACAAAACTGTAAGCCCTGTTCTACTCCCATGAGCAGCACCACACAACTGGACTCAGATCAGAAAGGTAAAGTGGTTGATGAAACACTTTACAGATGTATGATTGGGTCCTTGATGTATTTAACAGCTTCTAGACCAGATATTATGTTTGCTACATGTGTTTGTGCTAGATTTCAGGCTGCACCTAAAGAGTCTCATCTGATTGCAGTCAAGAGGATCTTTAGATATCTGCAAGGCACTCCATCTCTAGGTTTATGGTATTCTACCGGACATTCTGGTAAATTAGTTGCTTTTTCTGACAGTGACTATGCAGGGTGTAAGTTGACCAGGAAATCAACTTCTGGTGGATGTCAATTCCTAGGCAACTGCTTGATTTCTTGGCAGAGCAAGAAACAGACCTCAGTTGCTACATCCACTGCGGAAGCAGAGTACATTGCTGCTGCAAGCTGTACATCTCAGGTACTCTGGCTTCAAAACCAACTTTTGGATTATGGCATTACAGAGACTAAGACTCCATTTTAATGGATAGTGCTTCAGCTCTTTGCATTGTCAAAAATCCAGTCCAGCACTCTAGGACCAAACATATAGAGATCAGACATCATTTTATAAGGGATTGTTTTGAAAAAGGTCTGATTGATCCTAAGTTTGTGCCTAGTGCTGATGAGCTTGCAGACATTTTTACTAAGCCTTTGGATAGTTCAACTTTCCAAAACCTGGTTTAAGGCTTGGTATGCTGCAGCTAGAATAGGTGACTACTGATGATCTCAGTAATTCATACTGATGATCATGAGTACCTGTCACATATAAGTACTGATGAGCTCTTTTAACCTCAGTAGTTTTTATAACTACTGAAGGCTAAATGTCTCACAAGTACTGAAGTACTTCATCTGTTCGAAACTACTGATGTAGTTACAACTATGCTGGTCATAACTACTGCAATCAGTAAAAACAGATAAGTACTGATGTCCTATGAAACAACTGAAATCAGCCATAAAGACTGATGAATGTGTTGAGGACAGTTTGAAACAGCTGAAAAGCTAAGAATTGACGAAAACAGCTGAAGAGAACTTTCTCTTCAGTCGTTTGTACAACTGCTGTTTCATTTTAACAAACTGCAACCAAACGTCTTCAGTAGTTTTATAACTACTGATGACTAATACCAAGTCTTCAGTTGTTTACAACAGCTGATGACAAAACCACTGTCTTCAGTAGTTTCATAACTACTGATGACAAACACCATGTCCTCAGTTGTTTCAATCATCTGAAGTCAAAACCACGGTCTTCAGTAGTTTTCTAAACTACTGATGCCTAACACCACGACTTCAGCTGTTTCAACGTCTGAAAGGATAATACCATGTCAACGGTCGTTTAAAACTACTGATGACTAACACCACATCCTTCAGTCGTTTCCTCACCCGTACCCTATAAATACCCTTAACCTGAGCTCTCCATGCTTCATCTTCTTCAAACCTAACGTTCCTCTCCAAAACTTCCTTCTCCATGGCGTCTATGCAAATTAAACCGCGACACAACTGTGTTGCCTACCTCACAAAATCGCCGATCTGGACTAAGTTCGATACTGCTATCGATCTTATGGTTCAGTCCCAATACAACAAGGCATTCCTTCTGAACCCCGTCTTACATGCCGAATCCTTGAACCAATTTTGGATGAACGTTACTGTTACAACTGAGGAGAGCAACACACGATCCCTCCGGTCAGTCGTCAACAACAAAGAAGTAGTCATTACTCCTGCAACAATCCGTAAAATTCTTCAACTGAGTGATGCTACCTCTCCTGCTGGATATCCGAAGGGCACCATAGATCTATCATTTGCTCAGCATGGATATCAAGGTGATCTCAGTGCCACCACCATCATGAAGAAACACTTTAATGACGCTGAGCGCCTGATTTTTCACATGGTCAATGTATGTTTGGCCCCTAAGACATCGTCTTGGGATCAAATGTCCACCAAATGGCAGCAGGTAATGTATTCTATCCTTGAGCAACAACCACTGAACTTTTCAGAATAATATTTTCAGAGCTCAAAGATATGGCTCAAAAACTAACTGCCAACGTTGGATACTCTATCCACGGTTCATAATGGCCATTATATAGACCAGCTTAATGACTGAGGACTTGTTGGCTTGGGAGTCCCTGCTACGGCTGTTCTGCAGAAGTATACTCCCGGCACAACTCTGACCGGACACTCAAACTGGCTGCCAAGCTGCGAAAACCCACGCAGCTGGAACCCACAGCCACCACCTCCAAATCCAATGTCCCCACCAAACCCACCAAAAAGAAACCCAAAATGGCTACTCAGGGAATTGAGTCCCCTGAGGATGCTCCTGCACCACAAACGCAGGATATATCCACTAGTCCAAACCCCCTAGTGGATACAATGACTCTCCAGCCACACCGCTCAGGCTTCCTCTCAACAGGAGCCTGCAGCAACCCAAGGGGCACCTACTTATCTGGGATTCACTCACTTGAGGAGATTGCCATTGAAGAGCACCATCCACCCCAGGTGCACACTGCTTCTAACCCTTACCCCAAACAACCGCCCCTCACAGCCCAACTTTAATAGTTGCACAAGTGCTGACTCAATTGCACTCCTCACCCCCTCCCCAGAAACCACTTACTACTGGGAATTCTCTACAATTGAGGGGGAGGAACACAGTGCACCTGAGAACCCACAGCACAGGGGTTTCCCAATTCTATCTCCTGGTGTAGACAAGGAGCTTAGAATATCTAGTGAGGCTGCCACCTCCTCTGACTCAGCACATGACCAGAGTGAGGCTGGTAACATTGCTAAGACCTCCCTAGAGGCAACAGCTGATGATGGACATTGTCCTGAGGCTGGAAGTCCCCAGTACCAAGCACAAGGGGCACATGCACCAACTGGTCTACCCAGTGCATGTAAATCCTGCTCTAAGCAGGAGGTCAGGTGATTCAGTATCAACTGATGATGACCTGAGCTTCTTCTATGATGTAGTTGCTCAAAACACCATTCTAGAGGATGAGGTTAGCAGACTCAAAGAGCTGCTGGCCAAGATGTCTCAGGATGCAAGTCCATCTGCCACCATCATACACCCACAGATGGCACCTTCCCTTGAAGGTTTCCCAAACACAGAGCCACCCCAAAATCAACCACCTGCCTCTGCTTCAGGCCCTACTTCTCAGGAACAGAACCCTCCTGAGCAAATAGGTGCTGTACTCCAAAATTCCCTCCTCTCATCACCCCCATAATCACTGATATAGTGATCAAAGCCCTTGATGAGAGGCTTTCCTCAACATTACAGCCCTTGGTTGATGCTGCTGTCCAACAGACTCTTTCTGCGGTACAAACCCTTCCTCCAATGCAACCAAAAAGGGGGAGAGTACTGCAGTGAAAGAAGGAAGAGGAAAAGATCTGAGGAAAAGGAAGAGAAGCAAGTCAGAGAGGAGGAAAAAGAAAAGCAACCTCTGCTCACTTACAAGCGAAAGAGAAGTGCTGATGATCACACTGCTGAAGACAAATCCTTGGAGGAGCTGGTCAAAGAAGCTGACACCACACACAGCCGCCATGGATAAAATAATTGAACAACTCTTCAGGCAGGGGTTGACACAGCCACACTGGATAGTGAGATCAGAAGGTTAGAAGTACAAGAGATACAAACCCGATGGGCAGGGTATGATGCTTGAGAAAGAGAGGTTGGAAATAATGATCCGCTTTATTGCAAAATACTTGGGAAGATCATTAATGGAGATCCGCGCATGGACCAGGGACAGCATTCTGGCTATAGCCACCAGAATCTGTCTGTCTGAGCAATTCAACAAAGGGATTATTGTGGAAGCCCTTGATGAGGCTGGGGCTGGTAAAAGGTTAGAGATGGCTAAACTCACAAAGGCGAAACTAACTACAAGGATGCTAGATCAACCTTCCCTTCCACCCACTCAAACAGATCCTATCCCTCAAATCTCCCAACCAACCTCTAAGCCAAAATCCAAACATCCTCATTCTTCAAAACCAATCCTTCACCAAACCAACCATCATCCAGTGATGTACCCCGAAGGAGGAGAAGGGTGCTGAGGATGGAAGAAGAAGAAGAAGAAGAGGATGAAGATGATAGTCTGCCACTCTCTGCTGTTCTGAAGCTACCAAAACCCGAAGTCAACCCATGATCACACCTGACTCTCAAAGGGAAATGGTCAGAGTCAAGATAGAAGAAGAAGAACAGCAGAACAGCACGATGAGCAACTGTTGAAGATGGTTGACAAGGAATTTCCTCAGTCATCATCTATTCAAGCCATGAAAGGGCATGCTCAAAGGCTGTACACTCTCAGGCACACCTTTCAGTATCAGAAGGAGAGAGTGAGAGTATGGCCAGACCCCAGGGTGAGTTCTAGAATCCATAAAAGAACTATCCCACACAGATACAACGGCCAGGTACGAAAAACAATAGAATCTACCATCATGTTGGCCGTTGTAGTCTCACCTTGGGAAATCATTGATGAATTCAAGAAAGCTCACCAAGCAAAGAAGACACCTCAAGCCTTACTAGAAAACAAGATGATTAAGAAGGGGTTGTATATAAAAAGCTTGAAGACATCCAAAGAATGAGCTCCAGTTACTCCTTGAAGGCAACCATCCTGATGAATTTGTATATAGGGAGGTAACTACGGTGGAGCTGAAAAATGGCAGGACCATGAAGTACTTATCAGAGTACTATGGTCCAGAGTTCTTCTTCGAAGGAAGGAGGAGCAGAAGAACTCTCTCAAGAGGAACAAGTTGTTCTCCTTGAGGCCTATGTTCGTGAGTCATACAGACTCATTATGGGGAAGTAAATCTCATGAATGGGATAACAACTCTGTGTCCAGTTCCCCAAAACAGAGTTCCCATTCATACTCTGCCAAACAAATATTTGAGATTTCTTCCCAGGCCGGAGCTTACATGGGTCATCTTCTCTACTGATCAAGAAGGAAAAGACCAACATTTTGCCATCAATAAGTGGGAGTATAATAAGTTAGAGGTTTTGGCTGCATTGGTTCAGGGGGAGTTTGTTGGACCAAAAGAACCAATGAGCCAAGATCAGAAAACTCTAAGTCCCACACGGTATCACAACAACTGCTGAAAGCCTCATCAGTAGTTTGACAAGTGCTGAAGACTTCAACAGCTGAAGATCAAGTGCTGAAGACCTTAACAGCTGAAGAACCAAGTGCTGAAGTACAACAGCTGAAGAACACAAGTGCTGAAGCTGAAAGACCAAAGTACTGAAGTACAACAGCTGAAGAGTTCACAAGTGCTGAAGATCAACAACTGATGTACAAAGTCTGAAGACAAGACTGAAGACATCAGCTGATGATATCTACTGAAGTCATCAGCTGATGAAACACCTGAAGGTCAAAGTCTGAAGATCAAGTACTGAAGCCTCAGTAGTTTGTCACAACTGCTGAAGAGTACTTCTTCAGTAGTTGTGATATCAGTAGTTTTATTTTCTATGTTTCAGTAGTTTTGTAAAACGACTGAAGAGCTTGTTCTTCAGTCGTTGTAGTTTCAGTAGTTTTATATTTTGTACTTAACTTGCTGATATGTTCTCAGTAGTTGTGAACATTTCAGTAGTTTGTTAAGAATTAGTTATTCTGTATTGGATCTGCCAGTTGTCACTTTCCGTGACAACAGCAGTGACTGTTGCACTCTATATAAGGAGTGACAACCTATTGTAATCATTGAGTGAAATGAGTAATTGAATGGAATGGATGATTGATTCGATTAGAAATATTCTACATCTATAAACATTCCTAGAAATCAGAAATACATATTCTCTCCCTATAAACGTATGCGATCTTAATGCTTACAAATATCGATTGCTTGCTACAATTTGTCTAATTCGTGTTCGTATTCCGCTGCTTTATATTCTGATACATCAAACTTGTGATCACTGATCCTGTCAATAAGTCATCTACTAGACTTATTTAAAATGTGACAATGTATTCCTCTAATTAAACAATTTAATTGAAACACTATCATGTTATTGTGTTATTTAAACCTTTTGAATAACAAAAATAATAATAAACCCATCAACAATTTATCCTCGCAATTTGTTCCATCTCTATGCCAACTTATTTAGAAAACCCATTTCTAAAGTGGTGTGTAAATATTTAATTGCATGTCATATCATCAATTAAATATTAATTGTGTGCTAAGCTTGTTATGGGTATAAAGACTTGGATATAATGTACTAACCGCATCAATATTCTACGTGTCTTGGGCATATACAATCTACAAAACAGCTTAGGGAAACTGAAGTAGTAGCATTTACCAAGCTAATGACATTAGGTACTATCTTAACTCCCTAGAAGACACTAAGAAACAAAAATCAGTCTTAGAAGTAGAAGTAACTCTCTAAAGCAAAAACTACATAGTTGGACAAGTTCATCTCATATTGTCCAACACTTAGTGAGAGAGCGTAACAATGGGGAGGGCTTGGGCTATAAAGTGGTTCCACCACCCCTGAGACCTGATGAGCACTAAGTGTAAACCAATAAGTAACAATCCCATCAAGGATCATGTGGTGTCTACTCCTCTAGTAAGTGATTCCAATTCGTCAGGTTCTTCAATTGAATTTGGAACAAACAAAAGGAGGCCACTTCAAAGGCAAAGGGTAAAATGCTTGTGTAATCTAGAGAATAATTTGAAAAGGCCAATTAAAGTCAGGGTTAAACAAAGTCAAATCTGAACCTAAAAGACTGTTAATGTTAACCTTACACAGTCCCACTTCAAAGTCCAGTTAACCAAAATGGAAAAGTTGTTAAGAATGTCAAAATAGTTAAGTTTGCTAAACAACATTATACATCAAAAGAAGTAGAGTCAAAACCCAAACAAAATGATGTCACTAGGATGTCACACACGTCTCGACAACGAAAGTTTAATCATAAAATTGATAGCAGGTCATGCTACAACTATGGAGAGTGTGGGCACATTGCTTTCTTTTGTCCTTACTTTCAGACACCTAGGAAGAAAATTGAACTTCAGAACTCAAAACCTAGGTCTTCTAAGATGAGTTCTTTAACTCCACCTAGAAGAACTAATGAACCCAAAGTTCAACCCATTAGCCAGTCGTCTGTTTATCACAAATAGGCCTTACACAAATCTGGCTTATGGAAAGAAAAGTCATCCTCTGTGTCTGATAATGATGACACGAAGGGACCTGAGCTACCCTCACCCTTTAAGGGTCAATGGGTTGAATTCATGATGTGTGATGCCTCTGGGAAACCCAAGCCAGTAAAGGCTTGGGTTCCTACCTTAACTAATGCTTTAAATTGTATGTGCAGGGGTTCGCTACAGTGCTGAAAAACAACACGTGGATTGTAGATAGTAGAGCATCCAGGCACATGACAGGAAATAGGGCTCTTTTATCAAACGTCAAACAAATAAAAGGCGGGCATGTTTCGTTTTCTAGTAACAAAGGAGTTATATCACAGCTCAGGGAGAGGTTGGAAATCAAAAAGTAAAATTTGACAAAGTGAACTACGTTCAACAACTTCAAAATAACTTATCTCTGTTTCCCAAATATGTGACAAAGGGTTTAAAGTCATATTTGACAACAAGAAGTGTTACGTCTTAAAGAAAGACTATGTGATTCCGGAGGACCAAGTTCTGATGGCAGCTTCAAGGTATAGAGACCTTATGTTTTGGATCTCTCACGGCTTCTACAAGGATCATGAATTCAGTGCTTCCTATCAAAAGCTACTGAGAAGGACTCCATTCCTGGCATAGGAGAATGGGACACATAATCAACGGAAGATGAATCACTTGATTTAGAAGGATCTAGTGCGAGGTGTTAACGTCAAAAATTTCCAACTTCCTTATTTCTGTGTAGCATGCAAGAAAGGCAAACAGATGAAGAAGACTCATAAGGAAAAGAAAGTTCATCTATCGAGCTTCCTCTTGAACTTCTTCACATGGATCTGTTTGGTCCAGTTAGTACAAAGAGCATTGCAGGTGACCTGTAGTGTTATGTGGTTACTGATTACTACTCAAGATTCTCTTGGGTAATGTTTTTGAAGTTCAAGTCCGAAACATTTGAGTCATTCAAAGAATTAGTAACCACACTGGAATCTCTCTACAAGCTGAAGGTGAGACAGGTATGCTCAGACAACGGGATTGAATTTAAGAATCAGTGGATGGAGGCTTACTGCAAGGAAAAGGGAATTGTGCACCAGTTCACCTCTTCCTACACGCCTAAGATGAATGGTGTTGCTGAGAGAAAGAATAGAAGCTTGATAGAGACAACACGGACAATGCGAGCAGACTCGAAACTGCCTATCCAATTCTTGAATGAGGCAGTAGCTAATGCACGTTATACATTAAATCGAGTCCTGGTAGTCAAGCGCCATGGCAAGACATGTTACGAATTACTACAATGACGTAAACCTAATCTGGAGTATCTCGAAATTTGGCGCGCCGTGCATACTTCTGAAGAAAACTCAAGAAGGAAAATTTAGCGAGAAGACTGATGAAGGAACTTCTTACGATACAACATACCGAACAAGAGAGTTTACAACACTCAACGGGTTTAGTATAAGTGTGGTGTAATGTTGATGTTCAGCGATATAGCCACACCCCTACTGGAAAAGACCCACTTACTTTTTCGACTATGATGGATTCTTCAAGTCCTTCAACATCCCTATCTCCCCTTCTGATGACGAGTTAGCTACACGAATGATCTATGATATCTTGAATATACCATATCGTGGTCCAACATCATCGAGCTCACAGGGAGAATCATCTCATCACTCAGGGGGAGCACTAGAAGACAGTAACTCCTCCTCAGAGATGATCTACAGAGGATGACCAGAACAATCAGGAGACACAGGTACCAATTCCTGCAAGTCCACAAACATCTAACAGTGATGCTTCTTCGACTTCGATCCTCAAACTCCTACTACCTCAGATGCAGACCAAATGTTCATAATCTTGGCTCTGAGGTAGTGTGTTCCACCACTCCAGGATCACGTCTAAATGTCTATCATCCCCTAGAAAATGTCATTGGGGATGTCAGATCAGGAGTGCAGACCAGAAATCAGCTGTACTCAGCTGATTATGCCTCGATAATGGAAAAAGGATACCTTCATGATGTGCTTATCGGTTTTGTCTTGCAGTTTGAGCCAAAATACGTCAGTGAAGCACTGAATGATGAGGCATGGATGAGCTCTATGCAAGAGGAACTTCTTCAATTCAAGAAATTAGGTGTATGGACATGGTAGATAGATCTAAAGGTGCTAAGGTCATCGGCACCAAATGGGTTGAAATGCAAGAACGATGATCAAGGTGTCATTATCAAGAACAAAGCTCGACTGGTAGTTCAAGGATTTCGACAAGTCGAGGGGATTGATTATAATGAAGTGTTTGCACCCGTGGCCAGGATGGAAGCCATCCGTATCTTCCTTGCCTACGCATCATATATGAAGATCAAAGTCTATCAATTAGATGTGAAGAGTGCATTCCTTCATGGTGAAATTCAAGAGACAGTTTATGTCAGTAACCCGAGAGATTTGAAGATCCTTATCATCGAGACAGAGTTTACAAACATGACAAGGCCTTATATGGGCTTCATCAAGCTCCTAGAGCCCGGTATGAGAAACTCTCGACTCATCTTGTGAAACACGGCTTTCACAGGGGAGTCATTGACTGCACACTGTTTATCAAAGAAAAGGATGGAGATTTACTGCTAGTACAGATATATGTCGATGACATAATCTTACGGTTCAAAGAACGAAGAGTTATGCAAAGAATTTGAAGCAGTAATGAAGGAGAGCGAGATGAGTGCCATGGGGGAAATGAATTTCTTTATCGGGTACAGATCAGACACCCAAAGGGATTTTTCTACATTAGACCAAGTATGTGGGAGATATTCTCAGTCGGTTATGACATGAAGAATGCCTCCGCAGCTGGGACTTCCACTTGCTACAAACCATGATATAACACCTGATGAAAATGGAGATCTGGTAGATGCAACAATGTACCGAGGAATGATTGGATCTCTCATGTACCTTACTGCCTCTAGACCTGATATCATGTATGCTACATGTCTATGTTCTAGATATCAGGCTAAACCAAAGGTTAACCATTGATTGGGGTCAAGAGGATATTTCGTTATCTGAAGGGCACACCCACACTTGGGTTGTGGTATCCTCATGATGATGATTTTGAGCTCACGGCGTAAAGCGACTCATATTACGGGGCTGCAAGATGAATTACAAGTCTACATCACAAGGGTGTCAATTCTTGGGAGGAGATTAGTGACCTGGCAATGTAAGAAGCAGACATCGGTTGCGCTGTCAACCTGTGAAGCCGAATACGTTGCCGCTGCAAGTTGTGTTCTCAAATCATTGGATTCAACAACAAATGCGGGGACTACGGTTTTAACTTTCTCCTCTACTCCTATTTGGTTCATAACTCTGCTGCAATTGCAGTAACTAAAATCCAGTACAACACCCTAAGACCAAACACATCGGTATAAAATATCATTTATACGGGACTGCTTTGAAAAGAATTTAATCGATGTGGTAAAAATAAATACGGATTTTAAACGCGCTAACCTCTATACAAAAGCTTTTGACAAACCACGTTTCTATATCTGTTATAGGTCACGGCGTTAAAAGAAAGGTGATGTATTTCTGATGATGATCATGTGTCCGATACAATTTATTCTATTTTTTATGTTTTTCTTCATTTGTTCTATTTTGTTTTAAATTAAATTCATGTTATTTAGCTGTCTATTAAAATCCTAAAATATGTATATCGGTTATGATTTTAGAATTTTAGAGGGAGAATAGGTTAGCCAGTAACATTTAAATAAAAAAAAGGGAGAATGAGAGGCTACCTGATAGGACGTAGATCGTATCTGTGATACCGATTCAAATATTGGAAAATGATAGTACACATGACAAAATCAAGAGGGAATTTAATATTTAATTTAGAAAGGATGAAAATTCAAAGTCTAAGTCTGTGTAGTCTGAGCAATATAAAAGGAAATATGATAGAAAAACTGGTATCTACTAAGTAACACAATGAAAGTAGACCTAGAGGTTGCTAGACCACAGATGATATGAAGGTAGATTCAACACAATAGATGATTAGACCTGACTGGTGGTCTCAAGATCAAATAAGTTGTTCAAGACTGTGGGCTCCCATCTTATCACTGGTAACACAATCAACAATATTCCAATAAGGGGTAACGAGAATGTAAACGCCACAAATGTGTGCGGATGACCATATAGAGCAAAGCACGAAACAAAAACAAATGCTATCAAGCGAATAACTTATGTTGTTGGTGCATTATGTGCACTGACCTACGGATAAGCATAACCTAGATATTCTAGAATTCATTATTGTTTGCGCCTCTCTACTGTGCATAGCACTAACCTGAGGATTGGCTTCTTTTGAAAGCTCTCTGTGTTCTCTGAGAATAGTCTCTTCTTGTCAAGATGCCCGTAGACCGCTCAAAAGCTCTTGAGGAATGTGATTATCATATAAGCGTGGGATCACAAATGTTGGTTGAAATAATAAACCTTAAACTATCACCAATCTGTGTCAAAAGTCTGTGTATGGATTTTAAGAGGACAACAACTGACAATCATAGTGGATACAAATTCTTGAAAGTCCAATCAATGTGGGAATCTAATAGTACCTGTATGATTTCCTAAATTGCTAACGACTCTGGATGAAAACCGAGAAGTGAGCATCAAATGGTTTTGATAACAAGTCCCAATGATTTGACTTGCCTGTATGATTCCAAATGTGATTTGGTCCAGAATGGTCAAACTAAATAGAAGCTGCCTATTCCAGAAACGAATCTAGTAGATTTCTATCTTAGGATTTACCCTCTCACAAAAAAAAAATAAAAACAAGTTTAAATTTTTGTACTTTAGTTAATTTTATATTTATTTAGTCATTTCAGTTAATTTGTTGTCGACTACATCTTGGAATTCAGTAAGGGTTTAATCACCTAAAAGGGTCATGTCTGAGATGACCACATGTGTTTCAAAGATAAATGGGTCACGTCTGAGATGATCAATATGTATAATGTGATTCTAAGCTTAAAAAGGTTTTAAATGGCAAAAGGTAAATGCAGAAAATTTCATAAGTATGACCCATTCGCACGAATGGACCATGACTATGGACTTATCATGCAAATGGGAGCTATTCGTACGAATGGACCATGAGTATGGACCATTCAACCGAATGGCCCATACGAATGACCCAGTCCGCTGTTTAAGAGCGAACGAATGAGTAAGTCGCACGGTTGGACTCCAGTCGGACGACTGAAGGGGGCCAACTGAACCAATCGCACGACTGAGGCCCATTCACCCGAATGAAATGTGCGTATTAGCCAGTCGTACGATTGAATTTAGGTTGAGTATAAATAGAGGGTGAATTGGTCGTAGAGTCTCATCATTCAAAATTTGCCCTAATTCGTACGAACGTTACTCTGCCCAAATTCTATTGATCACCATTTGAGCCTTGAAGACTATTGTTTGTTGTGTACTGACGACTTCTATTGACTTTACAAGTAATTTGCGGTGCAGAACCATTGTTGTACCACTCACATTGCTACAGAATCTGTACAATCGGACCCCTTAGAAAAACCGTAACAATTTGTGTCAAAATAACCTAACTAAACGACGTAAACAGTTGAAATTAAAGATGTTAGGTGTTAAACTAATGAACCAGATCACGAAGTCTAAACTAAAAATTGGGAAAAATGAATTTGAATTGAACAGTCTGAAAACATGCGAATGGACAGGTTGATGAAACAGTCGCACGACTGATGTGTGCGACTAGCTAAAACTCACGACTGAACCATGCGATGAGTTCAGTCGCACGACTGGGTAACCGCATGAGTTTACATACGCATAAGCTAGTAGCACACTCAGTCGTACGTATGGGTTAATTCGCACGACTGGAGTCAGTCGCACTGCTAATGCGCACGCTTGATCACATTCCCACAACCTCATTCGCATGTCAGAAAAGAAGGTTTTCAAGTCCTAGTGATTCAAGACATTCTTAGCCAATGGATACTAATGTTTACTTTCATTGTGTAACAGATGGTGAGTCGATGGACAATGAGTACGAAGCACAACATATGTGCTCATCTAGATCTGACCTCAAGAAATGCATTAGACTTTTCTGGCATTCTCACCTTTCTACGGAGATCAAGAATTGCACATGCTATATCTGCTCCATGTACTCCATATCGTTCTACAGCAGGCCCTTCTGGGAAGGTGCAGTAGTTGACCGATCTTCTGAGCCTCACTGTATGAGGGGTACTATCTTTGGAGAGGCGATTGCGATCACAGAGGAAGATCTCAGGATTGTGCTGCCGTTGGGGGAAGATGCTGACTGTCCTACTAGACTACACCCCCTTACTGCAGAGGTATTTTTCTTCGAGATAAGTACTTTGGGGACATCAATGCAGAGGTGCTCAACAAGAGCAACCTGTGTCCCCAGTTCTAGTACATGCTCACGTACTGCTGAAGTGATAGCGTCCAGGAAGGGAGGATTGATGAGTTGTTAGATCAGATCCAGAACGCCTATGTAGCATTGGTGCTGAACCATCCGTTCAGCTTCTCCAGGATGATTTTCTCCTACTTAGTGGAGAACACTGAGGGGAAAGGGAAGGAGGGCTTCTGCATGTACCCCCGATTCATGCAGATGATTATAGACCAGAAGCTCCCTTCCCTGCTGAAGGAGAAGGAAGATGCAATAGTGCTTGAGGTGATGGATGATACCATCTTAGGCCGGATGAAGGTGTAAGGGGGAAGCAGGTGAACCCTCTGTCAGAGACTGTTCGGGCATCTGGCCCGTGAGGTCTATGTGGTGCCGGCTCGGAGGAAGTGGCGTCACGATGATAGCGTTGGACCAAAAGAACCAATGAGCCAAGATCAGAAAACCTCTAAGTCCCCACATGGTATCACAACAACTGCTGAAAGCCTCATCAGTAGTTGACAAGTGCTGAAGACCAACAGCTGAAGATCAAGTGCTGAAGACCTCAACAGCTGAAGAACCCAAGTGCTGAAGTACAACAGCTGAAGAACACAAGTGCTGAAGCTGAAAGACCAAAGTTGAAGTACAACAGCTGAAGAGTTTACAAGTGCTGAAGATCAACCTGATGTACAAGGTCTGAAGACAAAGACTGAAGGCATCAGCTGATGATATACTGAAGTCATCAGCTGATGAAACACCTGAAGGTCAAAGTCTGAAGATCAAGTACTGAAGCCTCAGTAGTTTGTCACAACAGCTGAAGAGTACTTCTTCAGTAGTTGTGATATCAGTAGTTTTATATTTTATGTTTCAGTAGTTTTGTAAAACGACTGAAGAGCTTGTTCTTCAGTAGTTGTAGTTTCAGTAGTTTTATTTTGTACTTAACATGCTGATATGTTCTCAGTAGTTATGAACATTTCAGTAATTTGTTAAGAATTAGTTATTCTTGTATTAGATCTGCCAGTTGCACTTTCCGTGATAACAGCAGTGATTGTTGCACTCTATATAAGGAGTGACAACTCATTGTAACGATGATGAATGAGATGATGAGAGGAATGAGATGAATGAATTCATAAACGAATGATTGATTAGAAATATTCTTCATCCATAAACATTCCTTGAAATCAGAAATATATATTCTCTCCCTATAACCGTATGCGCTTTTAATGCTTACAAATATCAATTGCTTGCTACAATCCTTCTAATTCTTGTTTGTATTCCGCTGCTTGTATCCTAATACACAAACTTGTGATCGCTGATCCTGTCAAATGGTATCAGAGCTGGTTCATCATTGATCGATCTAATAATTGATCATTGAAACTGCTATTCAAGATCTAAGTTTGATTGAATTAGCTTTTGTTTTGCAAGAAACGTTATAGAGATTGAACTTTCTGTATTTGCTCATTCATCCTGAGATTTTTCTTGGTTCTCATTGAGTTTGTTGTGGTCTGTCTAAAACTTTTAAAAGCTTGAACTAAATTGTTTTGAACTGAAAATGACTACTCCTTCCAATGATCCTCACAATACTGGTTCCTCAACCAAGCCACCTATGCTGGTTAGGAATGAGTATAACATATGGCAAAGACGTATGCTCCATCACCTGTCTGTTAACAACGCAGGGTGTTGGACATCAGTGGTACATGGTCCACACAAGCCTATGGTGAATAACCCGGAAACCAATCAATTGGTTCCGAAGAGGAGGGAGCAATACTCAGATGAGGATAAGAAGTTGCTTGAAATTGATGCAAAAGCCCATGGAATTCTGGCCATGGCACTGCCTAATGAACTCATTCTGGGCTAATGCATCATGAAACCGCCCATGACCTCTGGAATGCCTTGAAAGAACAATTTGGAGGAACAGATGAGGTTGGCAAATAATAGAGAAAATTCTGCCAACACATATGAGACATTCTCTCATAGAAAGGGTGAGACACTGACTCAACAATATGAGCGGTTCTCTTGTTTGATCTCTGAACTAAAAATGGTCAAACTGAATACACCAATATTCAGATGAATAACAGATTTCTCAGATCACTGCCTGAGAGATGGGACACATATACTATTGTCCTACGCTCCAGTGCAAGTTTGGACAAACTATCTCTCACCCAACTCCATGGGAAACTGCTCACTTTCGAGAGAGAGATAGAACAGAAGAGAAAGCTATCTTCATCTGGAAAGCTCACTGAAGACTTTGTACAAGACAAACACTGCCTTGGTGGGTCATGAGTCAGAATATGCTTCATCTGAATGCAGTATGATGAGCATATTAATTTCTCTTCAAGCACTTCTGATTCTACATTGTGAGTATTGATGGTCAGTTTACTGGGGGTAATAATGACAATCTATGTTTCATTAGGATGATCTCAAGGGGATTGCTGATGATGACTTAGAAGAGATGATATTTTGAGCTAAATGGCCTTGATAAATATCAGATCTCAGAAGTTCTACAAAAGAACTGGAAGAAAGTTCCCAGGACTCTCTGGCAAAACCAAAGTTGGTTTTGACAAGAGCAAGTTGAGGTGTCACAATGCCAAAGGCTTGGACACTTTGCAAGAAAGTGTAGATCAACTGGATCTAACTCCACTGCACCCTTTGTGACTTTTCCTGGCACTAGTCAACAACACAGAGGGCAACATCCTGTCACCTCTAGTCATCATCCTCAACAACAATCTCCGGCATATTTTGTTCCTCGGGGTCAAATGCCATATCCGTACCCTTGTTATTACATGCCACAGTAATCAAGTTCAAGTTCCTATGACACCACAACCTCATGCACTACCAGAACCTCAGCCTTCCCAATCTCATCAACAACCTCAATCTCAACATCACAGCTTCTTCACCCCAGGAGTTGTTGACTGGAGCAGTTTACCAGATGACTTGTCTGGTCATGATCAACTGTTCTCAGGTGCTGGTCAACATGGTGGTGACAGTCCCTTTGGGAATCTAGCTCTTATGGCTTTGGAGTCTGCTGATACTCATTTTCCAATGCCTCTACACCTCAGGTATCACAGCTATCCTCTGAGGCAAAAGCCAAATTATGTTCTGAACCAGCATAGCAGCATTTGATTCCATTAGAGAGCAAATGTAGCTATAATTAATAAGAACATTGAGCTAGAACAAATAATTTCCAAAAACAAAGCTGAGTTTGAGTTTGTGCTCAAAGATAAAAATGATAAGATTATAAACTGAATGCCAAATAATTGATGATAAGGCTAGAGAAGAAGTACTTCTAGAGAAGTACAAAGATCTCAAAGAAACCCTTGCAGTTACCCAGGTCGAGTGTGATAGATGGGTACAATCATGCAAAGGTTTTGAAATGCTTCTTGTAAGCAGTCTGCTTCAAATGTGAAGTTTGGAATTGGTTACAATCACACTGCTTCCACCTACAGATTTTACACCAAGAGCAGAGGTAGATCTGATGGTGAGAGTGATAACCAATCCATCACATCATGTGATCTACCTTCTGATACAGCACAATCAGAAGTAGCAGTCAGCATCAAGCCTTCTTTGAACCTATGAGCTGATTTGATGGTTCAAATGCTGACATTCACATGATTAATGAGTTGATCAACTCAGGAGTTAATCCTGAAGGTCCTGAAGGACTGGAGAGCAGGATTTAACACCTGAAGTTCAAACCTCAACTGCTGTCAGTACTGAAGAGAAGAAACTGGCAGTAGAAAGAGTTTGAAGACTACTAAAGAGGTAGTCAAGAAAGCAACCAATGCTTCAAAGCATTGAAGAACAAGTCTTCTCTTGCTTCTCCCTCTTTAGTTGATGATCAACCTAAGATGAAGAAGAAACCATGTGAAGTATGTGGTTTGTTCAATCATCTTAAAGATGATGTTGGTACAAAAGAGGTTCCAAACTCAAACAAAAAGAAGAAATTAATGAGAAAATGGTATAAAAATGAAAAGAGTTTGAGACCACATTTGTATCAGCAACATCAAATCCTGTAACCCTTAAGTCCTTAAAGAATCCAAAAAGGAAGGGGTTAAACAGGTGACAGCTGAGGGTGCTCAGAAGAAGAAGGTGCAACATAGGAACTTATCAAACTCCACTAGCAATGGTCTGATGAGCTGAAAGCTTTATCACAAAATCAGACACAGCTGGTGATGAGGTACAAACATCTGTTGGGTAGAGTTAACCAACTAGATTCTCCTATGTTGAAACCACAGAAAAGGAGGTCCAAGCCAAAGGACTCCTCTTCTACACCATCTTCTTCTCTCAGGCTGTGTTGTTTCAAATAAACCTGTTAGTTTACCATCTACTAATGAGACCAGGCCCAAAACCAAAAAGGTTTGGGTCTCTAAAACTAACTGATTGTTTATTATTGCAGGGTTCTTCAACATGCCAAAGTAGCATCTGGTAAAGGTTTGAGTCTCTAAAACTAACTGATTGTTTATTATTGCAGGGTTCTTCAACATGCCAAAGTAGCATCTGGTATGTAGACAGTGGGGGTCTATGCACATTACTGGGAACAGCTCTCTTCTTCATGACTACTCTCAAGGAAAGAGGGGATTTTCTCTTTTGGCAATGATGCTAGGGTTTACATCATCGGTAAGGGCTTTGTCTCCAATGGAGAAATCAAATTTGATGATATTAATCATGTGGAAAATCTCAAGTACAATCTCTTGAGTGTCAGTCAAATGTGTGATAAAGGCCATGTTGCCCTTTTCACACAGTCAAAACTGTAGGATTCTGTCATCCAAAGTTTTGCACTTGATTGACAAGGTGTTGGATGATCACACTCTCCTGAAAGCCAACAGACAGGAAGAGTGTATGCCTTAGATCTCTCTAAGAAGATAAATCTCAAAGGCAATCCTTGCCTATTTCCAAAGCCTCTTCTCAAGAATCTAACTGTGGCACAGGAGGCTTGGTCATGTTAATCTCAAAAACATGAATCAGCTTAGCCACAATAGTTTAGTCAGAGGCTTACCAATAAGGAGTTCCACTGTGATGAAACCTGCACTGCTTGTTTAAAAGGAAAACAACACAAGTCTCATTCCCTCCTATTGAAGTGTCCAAGTCCACTGCCTGCTTGCAATTACTGCATATGGATCTATTTGGTCCTGTGAGAGTAATGAGCATGGCAAGAAGAAATACTGTCTGGTAATTGTGGATGATTACTCCAGATTTGTATTGACTTCTTTCTACACTCAAAGGATGAGGCTGCTCAGAAGATTATTCACTTTGTGCTGTACATTGAGAAGTAGTATTCCCTTCCAGTCAAGTGTATTAGGAGTGATAATGGAACTGAGTTCAGAAATCATACACTTGATGACTTCTATCTTTCAAAGGAATCAAAAGGCAGTTCAGCATTCCAAGGACTCCAGAACAAAATGGAGTAGTGGAGAGAAAGAACAGGACCCTCATTGAAGCTGCAAGGTCCATGCTGGCTGACTCAGGTTTGCCACACCTTTTGGGCTGAAGCTGTCAACACAGCTTGTTATGTGCAAAATAGAGTTTTAGTAAATCAGAGGTTGATGAAGACTCCATATGAAGTTCTCCATCATTTGGCTCCTCTGATTTCATTTTTCAAAGCATTTGGTGTCCCTGTTTCATTCTCAACACAAAGGATCAACTCCATAAATTTGATCCTAAGGTGGATGCAGGGTACTTTGTTGTTATTCATCTACTTGCAAGCATACAGAGTCTTCAACGCAGAACAAAGATGTTTGAAGAAACTCTACATGTTAAGTTTAATGAATCTCCAAAGGACAAGATTCCACAAAGTCCTGTGGAGTTATTTGATTTGGACATACTGCAATATGTTCCTATCAAACTCCTGCTGTTGCTCCGTCAACAGTTCACCACCTGGTGGTACTGCTGATGATGATGATGATTGCAGTACTCACCTCTTCAGGTTTAGTGATCAGCTGCCTGACTCAGCTAGACCTGATGTTCCTGTAGCTCCAGTAGCAACATCCACAACAAGTGCTGATGAGATTTCTTCGAATTCAACTTCCTTTGAATTACCATCCACTGATTGGTTTCAAGGAAATGATTCACCATCACCATCTGTTGCTGCTGAACCGGCTACAAACACTTGCACAGATCTCATTGTGTATCAAGATCTGAAGAATCACCCTATGTCTCAAATCATTGGTGATATCACTGCTGGAGTATCAACAAGAAGTCAATTGTCAAATTTCTGCTTCTATGCTCTCTTCATCATCAGCAAGAGCCAAAGAATTATCACATTGCTTTAAAGGACAATGGATGGGTTGATGCCATGCAGCTTGAGCTTCTTCAGTTCAAGAAACAGCAAGTGTGGGAACTGGTTCCTCTACCTCCAGGTAAGTGTGCAATAGGCACTAAATGGGTGTTTAGGAACAAATCCGATGAAAATGGGCTTATTGTTAAGAACAAGGCCAGACTGGTTGTTCAGGGGTTTGCACAAGAAGAAGGTATTGATTATGATGAAACCTTTGCCCCTGTAGCCAGACTGGAAGCAATTCGATTGTTTTTAGCTTATGCTGCTTATCAAAACCTTAAAGTTTTTCAAATGGATGTCAAAAGTGCATTTTTGTATGGAACAATTAAAGAAGAGGTTCATGTATGTCAACCTCCAGGCTTTGAGGACATAAACATCCTAATTGGGTGTATAAGCTTGATAAAGCTCTTTATGGGTTAAAACAAGCTCACAGAGCCTGGTATGAGACATTATCAAACTTTCTCTGGAAAACAATTTCACTAGAGGCTCCATAGATAAGACTTTATTCATTTTAAGAAGTTGGGCAGCATAATCTACTTGTTCAAATTTATGTAGATGATATCATTTTCGCATCCTCTGATCCAAAGTTGTGTGTGATGCCTTTACAAAGTTGATGCAACAGAAGTTTGAAATGAGTGCCATGGGAGAATTACAGTTTTTTCTGGGTTTGCAAATCAAACAAAAGGCTGATGGAATTTTTATTCATCAGTACAAATATACAAAAGATCTTTTGCAAAAGTTTGATTTAAAAAACTGTAAGTCTTGTTCTACTCCTATGAGCAGCACCACACAACTGGACACAGATCAGAAAGGTAAGTGGTTTGATCAAACACTTTACAGATGTATGATTGGGTCCTTGATGTATTTAACAGCTTCTAGACCAGATATTATGTTTGCTACATGTGTTTGTGCTAGATTTCAGGCTGCACCTAAAGAGTCTCATCTGATTGCAGTCAAGAGGATCTTTAGATATCTGCAAGGCACTCCATCTCTAGGTTTATGGTATTCTACCGGACATTCTGGTAAATTAGTTGCTTTTTCTGACAGTGACTATGTAGGGTGTAAGTTGACCAGGAAATCAACTTCTGGTGGATGTCAATTCCTAGGCAACTGCTTGATTTCTTGGCAGAGCAAGAAACAGACCTCAGTTGCTACATCCACTGCTGAAGCAGAGTACATTGCTGCTGCAAGTTGTACATCTCAGGTACTCTGGCTTCAAAACCAACTTTTGGATTATGGCATTACAGAGACTAAGACTCCATTGTTAATGGATAGTGCTTCAGCGCTTTGCATTGTCAAAAATCCAGTCCAGCACTCTAGGACCAAACATATAGAGATCAGACATCATTTGTAAGGGATGTTTTGAAAAAGGTCTGATTGATCCTAAGTTTGTGCCTAGTGCTGATGAGCTTGCAGACATTTTTACTAAGCCTTTTGATAGTTCAACTTTCCAAAACCTGGTGTTAAGGCTTGGTATGCTGCAGCTAGAATAAGTGACAATACTGATGATTAGTAATTCATACTGATGATCATGAGACCTATGTCACATATAAGTACTGGTGAGCTCTTTTAACCTCAGTAGTTTTATAACTACTGAAGGCTAAATGTCTCACAAGTACTGAAGACTTCTCTGTTCTAAACTACTGATGTAGTTACAACTACTAATGCAGTTACAACTACTGTAATCAGTAAAAACAGATAAGTACTGATGTCCTATGAAACAACTGAAATCAGCCAAAAAGACTGATGAATGTGTTGAGGACAGTTTGAAACAGCTGAAAAGCTAAGAATTGACGAAAACAGCTGAAGAGAACTTTCTCTTCAGTCGTTTGTACAACTGCTGTTTCATTTTAAACAACTGAAGCAAAACCACGTCTTCAGTAGTTTTATAACTACTGATGACTAATACCAAGTCTTCAGTTGTTTACAACAGCTGATGACAAAACCACTGTCTTCAGTGTTTCATAACTACTGATGACAAACACCAAGTCCTCAGTTGTTTCAATCATCTGAAGTCAAAACCACGGTCTTCAGTAGTTTTCTAAACTACTCATCTAACACTACGACTTCAGCTGTTTCAACGTCTGAAAGGGTAATACCATGTCAACGGTCGTTTAAAACTACTGATGACTAACACCACATCCTTCAGTCGTTTCCTTACCTGTACCCTATATATATCCCTAACCTTAGCTCTCATTGCTTCATCTTCTTCAAACCTAACGTTCCTCTCCAAAACTTCCCTCTTCTCAATGGCGTCTATGCAAATTAAACCGCGACACAACTGCGTTGCCTACCTCACTAAATCGCCCATCTGGACTAAGTTCGATACTGCTATCGATCTTATGGTTCAGTCCCAATACAACACGGCATTCTTCTGAATCCCATTTTACATGCCGAATCCTTGCACCAATTTTGGATGAACGCTACTGTTACCACTGGGGAGAACAACACACCATCCTCGGGTCAGTCGTCAACACCAAAGAAGTAGTCATCACTCCTGAATAATCCGCCAAATTCTTCAGCTGAATGATGCTACTTCTCTGCTGGATATCCGAAGGGAACCATAGATCTATCCTTTGCTCAACATGGATATCAAGGCGATCTCAATGCCTCCACTATCATGAAGAAACACCTTTAATGACGCTGAGCGCCTGATCTTTCACTGGTGAATGTATGTTTGGCCCCTAAGACGTCGTCTTGGGATCAAATGTCCACCAAATGGCAGCAGGTAATGTTTTCTATTCTTGAGCAACAACCACTTAATTTTTCTGAAATAATATTTTTAGAGCTCAAGGATATGGCTCAAAAACTAACTGCCAACCGTTGGATACTATATCCACGGTTCATCATGGCCATTATTACAGACCAGCTTAATGCTGAGGGACTTGTTGGATTGGGAGTCCCTGCCACGGCTGTTCTGCCGGAAGTATACTCCGGCACAACTCTGACCGGACACTCAAAATGGCTGCCAAGCTGCGCAAACCCACGCAGCTGGAACCCACAGCCACCACCTCCAAATCAAAGTCCCCACCAAACCCACCAAAAAGAAACCCAAAAAGGCTACTCAGGGATTGAGTCCCCTTAGGATGCCCCTGCAACACAAACGCAGGATATATCCACTAGTCCAAACCCCCTAGTGGATACAATGACTCCTCCAGCCACAGCCGCTCAGGCTTCCTCTCAACAGGAGCCTGCAGCAACCACAAAGGGGTACCTACTTATCTGGGATCTTCCTCACTTGAGGAGATTGCCATTGAAGAGCACCAACCTCCCCAGGTGCACACTGCTTCTATCCACTCATCCCAAACAACCGCCCCTCACAGCCCAACTTTAATAGTTGCACAAGTGCTGACTCAATTGCACTCCTCACCCCCTCCCCAGAAACCACTTACTACTGGGAATACCTCTACAATTGAGGGGGAGGAACACAGTGCACTTGAGAACCCACAGCACAGGGTTCCCACTTCTATCTCCTGGTGTAGACAAAGAGAGCTTAGAATATCTGGTGAGGCTGCCACCTCCTCTTACTCAGCACATGACCAGAGTGAGACTGGTAACATTGCTAAGACCTCACTAGAGGCAACAGCTGATGATGGACATTGTCCTGAGGCTGGAAGTCCCCAGTACCAAGCACAAGGGGCACATGCACCACCTGGTCTACACCCAGTGCATGTAAATCCTGCTCTAAGCAGGAGGTCAGCTGATTCAGCTTCAGCTGATGATGACCTGGGCTTTTTCTATGATGTTCTTGCCCAGAACACAATCCTTGAAGAGAAAGTCAGTAGGCTGCAAAACCTACTTGACCAACTCTCACAAGGAGAAAGACCATCTGCCTCTATCCACCCACAGATGGCACCTTCACTTGAAGGTTTCCCAAACACCGAGCCACTCCAAAATCAACCACCTGCCTCTGCTTCAGGCCCTACTTCTCAGGAACAGAACCTCCTGAGCAAATAGGTGTTGTACTCCAAAATTCCCTCCCTCTCATCACACCCATAATCACTGATATATAGTGATCAAAGCCATTGATGAGAGGCTTTCCTCAACATTACAGCCCTTGGTTGATGCTGCTGTCCAAAAGGCTCTTTCTGCGGTACAAACCCCTTCCTCCAATGCAACCAAAAAGGGGGAGAGTACTGCAGTGAAAGAAAAGAAGAGAAAAAGATCCGAGGAAAAGAAGGAAGCGAAGCAAGCCCAAAAGGAGGAGAAAGAACAGCAACCAATGCTCACCTACAAGCGGAAGAAAGGTGCTGATGAACACATTGCTGAAGATAAAGCCTTGGAGCTACTGATAAAGAGGCTGATGCCGAACACAGCAGATCAATGGACAACATCATTGATCAGTTGTTTAGGCAAGGCCATGACACCAACAAACTTGACTCTGAGATTCGACGACTAGAGATTGAAGACATCCAGAATAGATGGGCAAGTTATGAAGTGTTAGAAAGAGAAAGGCTTGAAATCATGATAAGATTTATTGCAAAATATCTTAGAAGATCAATGATTGAAATCAAAGCTTGGTCCAGGGACACTATCTTGGCAATCACCACCAAGATCTGTTCGTCTGAAGCATACACTAAGGGGCTTGTTATTGAAGCTTTGAATGAAGCGGGTGCTGGGAGCAGGACTGAGCTAGCCAAGCAATCAAAATCCACACTCACGTCAAGGATGCTAGCACAGCCTGTCAACAAGAGCTAACCATGGAGGAACAAATCACCTTCCTTGAGGCCTACACAAGAGAGTCGTACAGACTCATTATGGGGAGTGAACCTCATGAAGGGATAACAACTCTGTGTCATGTTCCCCAAAACAGAGTTCCCATTCATACTCTGCCAAACAAATATTTGAGGTTCTTCCCAGGCCAGAGCTTACATGGGTCATCTTCTCTACTGATCAAGAAGGAAAAAGACCAACATTTTGCCATCAATAAGTGGGAGAATAAATAAGTTAGAGGTTTTGGCGCATTGGTTCAGGGGGAGTTTGTTGGACCAAAAGAACCAATGAGCCAGATCAGAAAACCTCAGTCCCACATGGATCACAACAACTGCTGAAAGCCTCATCAGTAGTTTGACAAGTGTTGAAGACTCAACAGCTGAAGATCAAGTGATGAAGACCTCAACAGCTGAAGAACCAAAGTGCTGAAGTACAACAGCTGAAGAACAAGAGTGCTGAAGCTGAAAGACCAAAGTACTGAAGTACAACAGCTGAAGAGTTTACAAGTGCTGAAGATCAACAACTGATGTACAAGGTCTGAAGACAAAGACTGAAGGCATCAGCTGATGATATCTACTGAAGTCATCAGCTGATGAAACACCTGAAGGTCAAAGTCTGAAGATCAAGTACTGAAGCCTCAGTAGTTTGTCACAACAGCTGAAGAGTACTTCTTCAGTAGTTGTGATATCAGTAGTTTTTATTTTTATGTTTCAGTAGTTTTGTAAAACGACTGAAGAGCTTGTTCTTCAGTCGTTGTAGTTTCAGTAGTTTTATATTTTGTACTTAACATGCTGATATGTTCTCAGTAGTTGTGAACATTTCAGTAGTTTGTTAAGAATTAGTTATTCTTGTATTAGATCTGCCAGTTGTCACTTTTCGTGATAACAGCAGTGATTGTTGCACTCTATATAAGGAGTGACAACTCATTGTAACGATGATGAATGAGATGAATGAGAGGAATGAGATGAATGAATTCAATAACGAATGATTTGATTAGAAATATTCTTCATCCATAAACATTCCTTGAAATCAGAAATATATATTCTCTCCCTATAACCGTATGCGCTTTAATGCTTACAAATATCAATTGCTTGCTACAATCTGTCTAATTCTTTTGTATTCCGCTGCTTTTTATCCTAATACATTAAACTTGTGATCGCTGATCCTGTCGATAGTGATTCTGATGTGGGCAGATTGCTCTAACCCTCCGATGACTCTGATGATGATGATTGCGGGGATGCTAGAGATGCCATGCCTATTTTACCGAGGGCACAACGACTGATAGTACACCTCTAGTATCTACCCTACTGGAGATGCAACAGAGTCGGCTGGGTTTCACCAGGATTTTATACCTGGTGAGGATGATGTGGAGTGAGATGAGGAGCCACTGACTAAGACTGTGGGAAGCAATGTTGTTCCCACAGAACATGGACTCCGGGCGGTTGGTGAACGCCCCAGTGGATCGGGAGAGACTGCCGCTGATCCAACCTATGCTCCAGAGCCGTCCAGCGTGTTCTAGGGGGAGCATCCTCCTCGACAGGATCGAGGAAGAAAAGGATGGCTCAGCCCCACAGCATGAAGAAAAAGAAGTGCAGACACACCTACATCACCACCTCAACCACCAATAACCACCTCTACAACCATAGCCACCACCACAGCAACCACTACCATTCCCACACCCCTACCACTGTCACCACACCACCCACCACGACATATATCCCATCTACCACCATATCATTCACACCTACATCACCACCACTATCATCTAGACCTAACCCAATCTTCACCACTCCACCACTACTACCACTAGCCACCAAGCAGGACCTTCATCACATCCCACCCTCTATCCAGATCACTCTACCTCCCATTGGGGTAGAGGAACAGCTATCAGCGCTGAACCGTATGGTGATGCATCTGTTAGCAGCCAATGATGAGAAGACTGCGCAGATTCGTTAGCTGGCAGATCTCACGCTGCACAGTCCCAGTAGATCTCTCAGCAGGCTCAGCTGATTGAGCAACAATCACAGAAAATGGCTGCTCAGAGCGAAGAGATTGCCCAACTCCAAGAGCATAGAGTCATATCGGCAAAGAAGATTGAGGAGTTGGAGGATGCTAAAAAGTCTATCATGCTCAAGCTCAAAGGAACTAAAGTTGAGCCTCTGAAGATAAAGGAAGGAATGATGATGAGGGTGAAGATGATGATGAGGATGAAGATGAGAGAGTGATGATGATGAAGGGGATGAGGAAGAAAGAACAGTGGCCAGGCAGGAGGATGATGATGATGAAGGAGGAGATGCAGCTGCATCAGCCTCAGCTCAGGGTCAAGAAAGAAGATCAAAGAGAAATCAAGACCAACGAGCTTCCTCTTCTGCCTCACCAAGTGATGATCCAGCAATTCAAGATAAAAATAATGATTAGATGATTATGTATTTGATAGCCTTTGTACTTGAATCATGTATTAAACTTATGCATTTGATGTTTATATGAAGATTAATGTATTTCTGTCTTGATTATTAACTAATGTTTGACGTGTTACAGGTTTACAACAAGCACATCCAAACTTTCAAGGGACAAATTTGATGTTCCTCCCCTTCAGCAAATCAAGACTCAATTGACTATGATTCTTGATCTGGAAGGGATTGTTAGGAGATCTGTGAGCTATACCCCTGAAGAAAGGGAAATAACTCATGATCTTTCAAATGAGCAACTGGCTGAAATGTTCGAGTTGAACCCAGATGAGATCATTAAGGATGCTCTAACTTGTGAGTCTATTAGTGAAGAAGAGCTAAATGACATTGATGAGATAGAGATAGAAGACATCATAGTAGAGCACTATCCTTCGTACGCTGAGAATAGGGAAATATGGTCCCCAATCTGGTGAATCCCTAGTCAGGATACATTTGAGGTATTGGATCAGATGGAGCAGGAGTCTGAGAAGATTGAAGCAAAAGCCCAAGCCTCAAACGACGATGTTTATATCAGAAAGGCAGAATGGGCTGATTTTTTTGAAGAAATCCGAGCCCAACGCGCAGCTCCTAAACAGAATGTCTACACCAAACTCTACAGAGTGAAGAAACGTCATAAGGTGTTATGCAGGATTATTGCGTGGGCACACTTCGAGGACCTAAATGTTTATGCAATAAGGAGGGAAAATGGCATAAAGTACTTTAGATGTCCACATGATCTAAAGACTCTACCTGGTTTGGAGCTCAACCAGTTGGCTAAATTGACGTTATTATATGCTGACCCAAGGAAGATGTCAGGCTGGTTTGAGGCTGCCTAAAAGAAAGAGTACCACACCAGGTGGGTCAACTTCAAACCTCAACAACCTACAAGGTATATCAGATGATCTGAAGTTGACTCCATCACTGGTAAGCCCAAGATAGTGCTGAAGTGGAGTCCCTCAAGAACAATGTCTAGAATCCCTCTCAGGGAAATGCCACAAGTCTTCACTCCACACTTTAAGTGGTGGTACTATGATTGGGGAACCGGGGAGGCGGTCATAGTTCTAAATAAAGAGGGACAAATGGATACCATCAGGGTGTTTGACCCAATATGGCTCACTAACTTGTCTGATAATGATGTCTACACATTATACAAGTGGCCACTATTCTATGACCCGCAAGATTTTGTACAAGCCCTCCAATTCCAAAATGTCATAAGACTCTGCTTTGGGTTCGAGATACATGCACGAGTCACAAGAGAGGAAAAGTACAAGAAGTATGAAGAGGTGATGCGGAAGGTAAGACATTAGATAGATCTAGGTCCAAGGGGGAGTTTGTTGATACATATATGTACCTAGATCCTGATCTGAATGTAATATGTCTTACACTTATGTAACTATTGGGTACTTAATGAAATACAAATATTTGGTTGTGTTTATAATGTTTAAATATTTCATTAATGAGTTCATTAACGCATATTGACGTAATTATATAGGTTTGTGATTGTTTGAAGTGTTATGCATAATGTTATACTATTAAATACACTCAAACTTGGTGAAGTGAAGTTCTCATGTGTCCGAATGGCCATGCGACTAAGTGTTCATGCGCCTAAATAGTCCATACGCCTGAACAACTTCATGCGTCTAACTCAGTGGCACGACTGAAAGCTCTGTCGTGCGAATGGATCAAACGCATGGATCAATCGCACGACTGAACCATGCTAATGGTTCAGTCGCCCGAATGAGCAACCTTAACCTATAAATACCACTTAATTTGTGGAAAAACGGAACAATTAAGGAGCATTCATTCCTATTCAATTCCCGACGTACCCTAGCCATCCCGAAGGCTCCAAGTTCATACTCCAAGTTCACAAAACCTTGCTGATCGATTCTCAATCGACTCTTCACGTTAGATACAATATCTTATTGTTTCTACGTGCGTTCTCACTGATCGGATCACCAATCAAATAGGATTCCGCACTATTTAGTTTGGTCTAGACGTTAATTAGTTTGTATTTCGTTTGAATACAAGATCCTAACAAAGCTCGTCTTCACAAGTTCCACACCTAGGAGATCTTACTGACAAGATTGTGTGTGGAGGAGCTATCTCATTGGATCCCAGTCCCTGCCTATTTTGATAGCACACTTTGTTGTGCAAGGATGAGGATATCATGTTCTTGAAGGTCTCTTCTTCAAGAACACTCTTTTCTGCCCTGGCTTTGCTGATTACAAGCTAAGCCTGGCACTCAGTTAACTTGGTTTTGAGATCTTTAATTTGAGTCCTAAAATCTGTGTGTTCATGTCTTAGAACTGAAATGGTTTTCTCCAAGTCCTCTATTTTCAGCTTATAATCATTTTCAGACTTTCTAAAATAAGATTTTAAAATGTTTAAGGACTCAATATCAGATCTCAGTTCCAAGTTATAGGACCTGTACCTGTTAACTTTAGCAATGCATTCAGGAGTATAGAGATGTTCCAATACATTGGCTTCATCATGATCTGCCATCAGTGCTTGGTTTGGAGAGGCATCTTCAACCTGAAAGCTCTAGTCAAAGCCTCCTTCTTCAACAGCAACAGCAGCTTGCTACTTTGACTTCTCATTATGGAGAGCTTTGGCAGTGTAGTTTGGTCTGGATTGTGTTTGGCCACCATTTGTTCTAGGTGCCTTACACTCTCTGGCAAAGTGGCCCATCAGGTTACAGTTGTAACACTTGACTTTGCCTTTGTCCAGTCCAAACTTTCCACTGGTTGCATTGCTTGGAAACTTCCTTCCAGTCCTCTTGTAGAACTTCTTGGCTCTGTGAGTGAGAAGAGCCATCTGCTGGTCTATTTCCATGTATTCCAGATCATCTGGATGGATACAGTCCAAGTCTTCAAGAGTGAAAAGAGAGTTGCCACAGCTTTCATCAGAGACACGAAAGGCTGAGAAGAGCTTGTCTCTTGGAATGGGCTTCCTTGAGTGTAGTTCTCCTTTGGTGTCTCTAGGAAGGTGATGAAAGGACCCTTGGGTGAGTTGTCAGGATAGCATAAGAGATGATGTTTGGGTTCTATGCTGTCCATTTCAACCATATGTAGGGCTGAACCCATTTGCTTGTTGGATTTTCCAGATGAACCTTGCATGTTCATCTCCATCTGGTAGCCACTGAGAATCCCATATAACTCAATCAGAGTAAGAGTTTTGAGATTTTCAATTCTCTTGATCACCACACAGTAGTATGTCCACTACCTAGGAAGTGAGGACATGAACTTCCTTACAATGTCTCTGTTTTCAAGAGAAACTCCTCCATCCACTAGGGTATCCACTATCTCAACATACCTAAAGTAGTGCTGAGTCATGGTTTCACCTGTTTTGAAGGTGAAGTTTTCAAACTGCTGCTTCAGGAGATCCTTCTTGTTCTCCTTGGCTTCAGAAGAACCCTCATACATCAGTTTCAGTACATCCCATAGCTGCTTGGCTGTTTTGCACTTCTTGAAACCTCTGTATACAGAGTTTGAAAGGGCAGTTTGAAGAGCTGTCATGGCTTTTCTATCTATCTCTACTCTCTTCCTATCTTTATCAGAGTAGTAGCCACATCTTTGGGGATCATACCAGCACCAGTAGCAGAAGGTGTGCTGGGTATGAAAGGACCATTCTCAATAGACTACCACATTCTTGAATCGAGAGACCTGATGAAACCATCCATTCTTAAACACTAGGTGTCAAACTCATGAAGAGTGATCAGTGGGGACTTGTTCATGGTTACAGTTTCCATATCAGTTTTGGAAATGGCTGCCATTTGAAAAGTGTAGTATTTGTGTGTGTGAGGGATCTAAAGATGGTGAGATCTTAATCAAGAGCCTGGAAAGCTCTCATACCAATTGCAGGATCGTTGAAGGGTATGAGTTACAACACAACAACACAAAGAGGAGATAAACAAAGCTTAGATCAAACAGTAAATTGGAATAACAAAGTGATGACACTAAGAACACAAGTAGTATATGAGACAGAACACAAAGAGCACAAGTGTTTGGTTTTCAAGAATGCAGTATATTGCTCTCTCTATGTTCTATTACAAGTGTTACAAAGCATAAATAAAAGATACAAGAACATGAGATACTTATACAACATCCTACAGCGGCTATACTTTGAAAGCCAGTTGGATACAATTGACTAGACACACATAAAACCAATTGTAGAGTCAAAAGGCACATTGCCTTTTGACTAGTGACTATGACATGCCATAGCTCACATCCTTATCTATTACAAAAAGGATAAAGTACATAAAGTAGAATGTTACAGACTCAAGACCTCAATGTACAGTTACCAAAAGCATGGACCTTTTCACCAAACCATGTTAGTCGGTGACTTGCAGAGTTGCAGCGGAAAGGTGTCCAGCTTTATGGAACAGTACATCAGATAAAGCATGTTACTAAAAGTCTTCAGAAGAAATCTGTCTTCATGAACTTGAAGCTTCGGAAGACTTTGTCTCTGAGGCTTCGGAAGACTTCATCTTTGGCTTCGGAAGATGTTGGTCTTGGCTTCGGAAGATTTCACACATAGAGTATTTCTGTTGCATATGTGAAACTTCTGAAGCATTCCACTTTAATGCACTTGTGCAACATGCAGGATAGACTAAAGATGTTTAGGTTCCATCAGCCTCTTCATTAATCTCTACATAGGCCAATGGTCAAACCGACACGGTAAATGGAGTTAGGGTTATCAGGTCGATGATCTATAGCCAAGAGCTAGTCATATCTGAACATACCATCAGGGAGCACTTGGAGATTCATGATGAGGGTTCTGTTACTAAATTCCCCAAATCAGATTTGGAGGACACATATACCCAAATAGGATATGGTGGAGATGACAGCAGGTCAACCGTCTATAAATTCAACATTTCCTACAACTGGAAATTCCTGCTTCACATAATGCTCTACTATCTATCAAACAAATCAAGGGGATGGATCCAATTCCTTATGATTTAGGATGCCTAGTTCATGGGTTGGTAAAGGCCCTTCGCTTCAACTACTCAAAGTTTGTGCTGAATAATCTAAGAGGAAATCTTCAAAGGGAAACATTCTACATATATCCCAGGCTTAATCAGCACATCATTAACTGTGAGCTGGACCAAGACAAGCTTATATGTTAAGCCCTCTTCTTGTCCCTCACATGAGGCCGGGCATCTTCAAGCTTCTAAAGAGGGTGTCCACCAAATTCAATAGAAGATGTACTACACTTCTTCCTGGTATGATTGAGCCAATGGCTTCTGGAGACCTCCTTGTAAACCACACAATAGATAAACCCACACTAGAGACAACCACCTTAATACCAATTGTTCCTACCCATCCCAACATCTATACTTATCAAAGACTTACCAAGTGAACACTTGTTCAATCTACTTTGATTTAACAAGTTCCCTATTTAACACAAAAAGGTTAGAGTGGAAAAATAGGCTCGTACTCAGTCTGAGGTCCAACCATCCTCCTTATTTGACCTTAATATGGGAATTGAGTCTGCTCAGTCTCAATCCCATGAGCCTTAAACACAAACCTGAGGCCCTCAGGGTTACTCACTACACTCCCCTGAGCAACCAAAAAGGGATAGCCAAATCATAGGCTCAATGCCTTTAGATATTGATCAAGCTCCCGGGTCATTAGGCATAACCTCTATATCTTTTATAGACATATTAGCCGGTTCTAATGTAGATTTCATGTCTCTTCAAGACCATGATGTTGATCTACAACACTGATCCAAAGATCAACTGAGCATAGAGAAACCTCTGATTTCTAGCCCCATCAGAAAAGCCAAACTAAGGTGACTCCCATTGATATGGAGGGGAATCATGTAGATTCAACTGCCACTACTGAGAGTGTCTCATTGGACTCTTAGGATATTAGTAACATCTCTAGGACTGAATTTACGGCAACTCTGGCTGTTGATATCTCTAAAAGAGACATTACCTCGCAAAGGAAACCAGGGTGCCAAGAAACCTCATCTGGTTGTGAAAATAAATATACAAGGTATTTATCTGAACTCCTCATGATTCTTCTAAAGAATATGAGGGAAGTATGCCTCATCATAAGAGACCTACTTTCTAAAGTCTCAAACTTGAATCAAAGGTTTAGACTTTAGAAGATATGTCTGCCACTTAGCAACTTGAGATTGACACTATGAAGGCTCAACTAACTGAGATACAAATTGAGAGATCTATCAGGCATATACCAATTCAAGTATCTCTGAGTTCTTCCTCCAGCTTATCTACGTTTCAAGATGATGCTACCAAAAAGGGAGAGAATGTTCAGAGTGAAGCACACATGGAGCAAAGCCTTGCCCTTTCAACCCTAGCTTCTAAATACCCTACTAACGAACAACTGTTTTCTTTGAGCCTCTACCAATCACCTTTAAAATGGACCCAAGGATGCTACTTGATTTAAATAGGTTCTTAAATAAGTTCGCAATGAGCTCCTCACATGAACAACTTTCACCAGATGTTGTTGTGCCATAATTTGGAGCTGAAGAGCTTTAGATGTTGAATGCATCACCTACCATTGAGGAAGTAGTTCGTCAACCTAAGGTTCATATTAAACCTGATACTAATTTTGAAGGCGATATGGGGACCGATGGCCTAGCAACTGAATCAGTTGGGATATGTAGTGTAGAACCACTATCTTCCAAAGTAATGATCCAATCTTCCATAGCAGAGATTCAACTATGGAAGGAATCAATGGGTTATATTCGTTTTCTCATGATCTTGTTATCACAAAGACTACTCTTGAATTAGCCTATGATATAAATAGTGAAGACTTTCTTAAAGCCTCTCTTTCAACCACCTTCATCACCACAAGCACAACTTCACACTCACCAACCTAAACCCTCTGAACAAGAATCTCCAAAACCTCAAGCTTCCGAAGACATCAAAGGCAAGAGGAAGATGACTACAGCAGAGCTGATAGAGGAGGTAGGGATGGAGAAGCTCACAAAGAAAGGTAGACTCACCATTGGATAACTACTTGTTGCAAGTAGCAAAACAGCTGTAACAGTCCAGGAGGCTATTAATATTAAGAAGAGAGTGGAAATTACTCACAGACTTGTCAATCTAGGGACAGTAAGTGAAGAAGTACTTCTTCTACCACTAGAGAAATTAATGGAAATAGAATAGGCAACCTTGCTGCAGAAGGAACACGAGGAAACAGCAAGGTTGGCCTTAGAAGAGAAGAAGAAGAGAAAGAAAGAAGAAAACGAGCAATTGTTGAAGAATGAAAGGGTTCCCTTTTTATGCTCCAGCGGATATTCTCTTGAAGAATTGACTACCCATAACAATGATACGATCTTAGGGCTTTTCCATAAAGAATAAGATCCGATTGATAAGGAGAGAAAGAAGACAACCAGGGAAAAGATAAGGGAGAAGAAGAAAAAGGAAGAGAAAGCTCAAATCGTGGCTTGTTGGAGTCAAAGCCTAGATGAAGGCATATCTCAGAGCCCATGGCTTTTCTGGTAGACAAGTTGGGCCCATGTTAGAAATGATCCTGCAGCAACATGTTAGTGGCATCGAGGCTAATATTCGCTTAGGAAGAAGGAAGGAGGTTTACCCAAGTACATAGAGGATGACACCCAAACTGGCACCTTAACCTCAACCTCAACACCAACCTAAACCTGAGCCAACACCCTTTTCCTTCCCAATCAAAACTGAACAAACCACTAAACCTTACACCCCTAAACCTACTCCAACAGTTATACCCTCATCCTCACCCATTGCTTCACAAAACCCACCTCCACTACCCATCCTAAAACCAAAATCACTTCCAAAAACTCAAACCTCGTCTAATCAACAATCAACCACCCATTCATCACCCAAGTCACCCTCTGAAACAAGTAAACATCTAACCTTGAAGGAATTCAAAGAAATAAAGAAAAGGCTCATTAACTATACTAATTTGAGCGAAATCTCTTATGAGGAGGAGTCCATCAAATTGACATTCATTAATGGTTCTTCTAGTTCCCTCACAAGAGAAGCATTTCTTGATTTGCCGAGGGGAACTTTGGACTAGGCACTTCTGCTCTTGGCAACTAACTCTGATTCACTCAATAAAGAAGAGATGAAGATGAGATGAAGATTGGTGACTCTCTTGGACACTAGGAAGGGGAGCAAGATATTATCTCAACCCCTCATTCCTAGGAAGAAGATTGTCTAATGGAGGTTCAAAGACCCTTCTCACAACTTGTTGTGGAAAGAGATAATGGCGAGGTCAATAGACACAACACTTCATCTCTGCTACACTCAAGAATATTTAACATTTTTGAGTTTGCAGAGAGCCATTCTCTAACCCCTCCAAATCTTAGACAACTGCTCACATTCGGAATCATCTAAGTAGCCTTCATCTTGTTGAGCTAACTACAAGAGCAAGGATTGAAGAAGAGTTAAAACAAAGAGAGGAGGTTGAAAATGAATGGTCAATCAAGGGAAAAACTTTCTTATAAATGATTGAAGGCCTAAACTTGTAACCCGTAGTTAGATGGGAGTATGACTATAACTCTCGTCAACTAACTCTCTTCCGAGGGCACAACAAATGGTACGTGTTACCCAGAGCAACAGACTGGAACTATTATCTACAAGGGACTTGTACCAACTTTTCAATGCCACCTCTGGAAAGAACAAAGATACAAACAAATGTTTACTTTCTCTGGTGCTGAAAGTTTTGAGAAGCAGAAGATAGTGAAGTTTTTGTAGCATCAGCTGAGGGAGTGTTTGTTGGGAGAGATAAGGCTGGTGCAACCAGATAAAACATTGAATAATTTTGGTACAACTGATAAAGAATTTCGAAGGCAAAGCTACACTTTCGAAGGTTAAAGTAGAAGAACTTTCGAAGAAGGAACTTTGTCTTCCGAAGACAAAGTGAAACTATTTTCTGAAGACAAACACTTGGAAGAGTTAGGCAAAAGGCTTCGGAAGTATAGATTTGCCGGACTTTGTCTTCCGAAGCAAAATCTCAAACTGGATACGTATTTAAAAATGGAGAAACTGCGATTTCATGGTGTTCTCAGAAACTGCAGCTTGTGTCTCACAAATGAAAGAAGGGTATATCAAAAGTGACCAAACAAAATATATACCACCATTATTCTTTTCATACACTCAAGACCTTATTAAAGATAAATAAGTGAAATGAGATACGTTCAATCCAGTTACAATTCAGCTGATCTTTTCACAATGACACTTCCTAAAACAACTTTTAAAAAACATGTTTATGATATTGGCATGCGGCATGTACACGCAATGTGATGATCTATAGAAGACAATTTGAGGGGGAGTTATAAGCTGCACTCTATTTTCCTTAACTAAGGTTTTTTTTCCCAATGGGTTTTTCTTTAGCAAGGTTTTTAACGAGGCAGTACTTAACTGTTGAAGTTTGCAAAGTGTCATCCAAGGGGGAGTATTATGAATTATTACCATGGCAAGTGGATGAACTCTTTGTCAAACTTGTAGATAAGTTTACTATGCTACTTATCTACCAAAATAGTTTACCTTGTCCATCAAGTTGATTGATCTTTATAGTATAAATACCACCTCAATGTAGAGGAGAAAATACACCTCTTGTATACACTTTCATAAGTTATACATTTCTCCTCTTTTTGCTCTTGCAATTCTCTTTAAAGATCTTAAGGTTATAATACTAAACTTGTGTTAATCATTGTGATATTATAACATGAGGAAGTTTCTAAACCGACCTAAAAATGCCACTATTTTTGATGCCCTATTTTATGGGTGCTCTAGAAACCCCTTCAAACTTATAAATCCACCGTCCCAAAAAGTTTTTCCGTACTAGTGCAAGTATACCTTTGCGATGATCTTAACTTTATTTACGTTTGATGTAAGTTTCTCTCGAAATGGAGTTGGGTGATAATGTAAAAGCTGTTAAACATAGACGAACAAGTCATCAAATCTATGTTATATTACTTTTTATTCTTCTTTTAATTTTTTCTTTACCTTTTTCATTTTTTTAAATTACTAATATATGTATTAGATGTCAACGCCATACAAGTTTTGTTTTTCTTATACTTACTGCACAGTTTAATAGCAACATTTCGATATAATTTATTTTATGGTATTACCTCCTTGTTGCGATACAAAAGTCATTAAGACTAGTTAATGTTAAATCAATGATCTTTAGCTTGGCTATTTATGGTAAGGTACCCATTCACTGTAAACAAACGAAGGTAATGGGTTTAAGATTCGGTCTGAGCAAAAATGCTCAGATTAAGCTGGAGAATTTTCTCAGCAATTGTTTTCTTCTGTGGGGATTGGGGGTGCGGTCATGACTAGAAAACGAATAGTTGAACTCGATTAAGATAACACATATACTCCGAAGAAGTGTCGCACATTTACCGTCAAAAAAATTTAATGTAAAAAACCAACATAGTCAAACACAAAAACCGATTTACCTTGTACTACGGGTATAACTAATAATATCACATGCATGATGCATGATCACGTGTGTTTGTGTCTCAAGTTTTTATAATAATATAACCTTTTCCGTTGCGAGTTCCCAATTAGGTTCACATTAATATTTTAACTTACGCTACTCATGTATTCCATCAATGAATATTTCACGCTCTATTTATAAACGCACGAGTTAGCTCCCAAATATTTCGGTGTTTCCAGTTTCCTCTATAATTTTTCGAATATATTCTCTCAATTGTTGCGAGTACCATATGCATAATCTGTCTCGTAATATTCTTGACCAAACAAACCATGTACCATAATATTAAACTCAAACAAATAATGTGATACAAGTTATATGTGTCTTTCACCTACAAGTTGGAGATAGATGCAAGCAACACCCTGCACAAAGTTGTTCCAAAGTGACTTGCATCATATGCCAAAAACGAAATGTTTTACCTACTCCAACTCTCATATCTTTCCATGAATCATCGCGAAATTATTTAAATTCATAAAATAATATTTTTGCGTTCACTTTTAACTATTCGAATAACAACAATTGGGAGGTCAAGGAGGAAGAAAACAAACACAACTTTAGATATATCCGGAGCCCTGTAGTAGTTACCCACGTCTGATACATGTTAAGTGTGATCACTACAATTCTAAAGAGTATTTGTGTATACTTGAAAAATGTAAATATATGCTGATAGTTTTAATATATTGTTTGGCATATTATTTACCAAAAAAGATACGAAAGAAACTGGCATAGGACTCTTTTGTTGGATATTTAGTATTAGTGGAACTAACTAAATTTAGCAAAACAGACATCTATTAAACAAAACCTAATTGGTTTTGTGGGTTCTCACTTTGCAAATAAAGACCAACTAGGTTTACAATAAGACTTGTGAGATGATGTTGATACAGAACACGACTGTGATAAGTCGATAAGAATATTGATATTTATAGATTAAGATGATGAAACCAAATTTTATATTCTTATAATGATATTAATATATTTTTATGTGTTTCTCAAAATACTTAATATATAACATCAGGTATATACTACTAGCTTTCCAATACACGATCTTATAAAAGCTCCTTAATTTAATTATATTATATACATACTAGTTTTAGTAAACTCATGTATTACACGGGTTAAAAGAATTAAAATTTTCAATAAAATAAAATTTATTAATTATAAAACGATATACTAATACATGATATCATTGTAATACGTATGAGTAATAACCATAAATAATAAAACAATAATACGAAATATTTAAATTTTTTATTTTTTCAAAGATAACTTAAACATTTTGTTTCAAAATAACATTTTAGAAAATTTTTATGAGAATTGAAAGACACTTGTAAAGAACGTGACTCACAACAGCTTCACTATGCTAGCATACCATGACAACATGCAACTGAGGTAGTAGATGATAAGGAATTAATTTGACCCACCTGGTCCAATTGTGAGAACCCGGTTCCTAATCTATGAATACCAACATTGATTCGATGTAATATCGAATCTTCAGGCTTTGAACTCTCTCCTTGCTCAATTCAATCTAAACCGATTTAAGGATCAACAATATCAACAAATCGATCTTGTGAGGAGAATATAAAATATAATTGCTCACGGTTAGAAGATTAAATAAGTTGAAGAAATGATCAATTAAACTCACCCAAATCTAAATAATATTCTATGTATTGCTCTCTGATTTAAAACTATTACCATAGAGCATGAAATCAGATAATGAAAAAAGCTTTCTAAATAGTATCAAAACTAGTTCTTTATTTGAAACTATGTACTTCTCGTTTGAGTTGTAAGTTCTTGCACGGAAACTTCAAGTTCTCGCGCGACTTGATCTTGATAATCTTTATTTGATTTCCCAACCTCTAGGTTTAATCCCTACAATCAACCTTTAGGCTCGGTGAATCAATTCTTTAGAAGGCCACGTCTGCAACCTTGTATACGCCCCCAAAGCATACATCATGTTGGACCAAAAGAACCAATGAGCCAAGATCAGAAAACCTCTAAGTCCCACATGTTATCACAACAACTGCTGTTTCATTCTAAACAACTGAAGCAAAACCATGTCTTCAGTAGTTTTATAACTACTGATGACTCACACCAAGCCTTCAGCTGTTTACAACAACTGATGACAAAACCACTGTCTTCAGTAGTTTCACAACTACTGATGACAAACACCAAGTCCTTAGTTGTTTCATCATCTGAAGTCAAAACCATGGTCTTCAGTAGTTTTCTAACTGCTGATGCCTAAAACCACGACTTCAGCTGTTTTAACGTCTGAAAGGGTAATACCATGTCAAAAGTCGGTTTAAAACTACTGATGACTAACACCAAACCCTTCAGTCATTTTCTCACCCCTACCCTATAAATACCTGTCCTCTTCTCTAATGTTTCATTAGCCGTTATTTTCTGAGCTTCTCTCTCTCAAACATGGCGACCATGAGTCTGAAACCACGACATAACTGCGTTGCTTACCTTACCAAGTCGGCCTTCTGGAACAAATATGATAATGCCATTGACTTAATGGTGGATTCCCCATATCGTACAGCCTTTCTCTTGAATCCGACCATCTACCCTGAATCCCTCAGTCAATTCTGGTCAAATGCTTTTGTTCATACTGATGAGTCTACCGGCCAGATCTCTGTTCGGTCCCTTGTCAACCAGAAACCAGTGGTCATTACAGCCGACATCATTCGTCAGGCATTACACTTACACGACTCCACCGCTGTGACTGAATACCCAAAGGGCATAACAGATATGTCATTTATCAATCATGGGTATGAAGGTGATCTTCGGGCTACAACCATTCTAAAGAAACATTTCCATGACGCTGAGAAAGTTATTTTTCACATGGTAAATGTCTGCTTAGCCTCCAAGACATCTTCTTGGGATCAAATGTCATCCCAATGGCAACAGGTATTGTATTCTATTCTAGAACACCAACCGCTAAATTTTTCTGAAATCGTGTTTCTAGAAATAAAGAACTTGGCTCAGAAACTTGTGGCAAACCGATGGCCATTATATCCCAGGTTTTTGATGGCCATTATTTTAGATGAATTAAAATCTGATGGCCTTGTTGGCCTTGGAGTCCCTGCACCAGCTGTTTTGACTGAGGTATACTCCAGGCACAACTCAGACCTTACACTCAAAGAAGCTGCCCGAATGCTAAAGCCCAAGCACAGGGAACCCACAGCTTCCTCCACCACAACCAAAGTCCCCACTAAACCAAAACCAAAACAACCCAAAACAGCTATTCAAGGAGATGAGTCCCCTGAAGATGCTCCTGTACCACCAATGCAGGATATACTTGCTGGCTTAAACCCCCCAGCAGTATCAGAGACTCTACCAGCCACATCCGCTCAGGATTCCTCTCAAAAGGAGCCTGCAGCCACCATAGAAGGGGTACCCACACATCTGGGATCTTCCTCACTTGAGGAGATTGCCATTGAAGAGCACCATCCTCCCCAGGTGCACACTGCTTCTACCCCATCTCCCCATGCAACCGCCCCCCAAAGTCCAACCATAATTATTGCAAACGTGCTGACTCAGTTGCATGCCTCTCCTCCTCCCCAACAACCACCAACAAAGGGGAGAACCACAGATATTGAGGAAGAGGATCATCATGCTTCTGACAACCCACAGCACCGGGGTTTACAAGTTCTATTTCCTAGTGTGGATAGGGAGATTAGAACATCTAGTGAGGTTGCCACCTCTTCTGCATCAACACATGATCAGAATGAGGCTGGTAACATTGCTAAGACCTCACTAGAGGCAACAGCTGATGAAGGACATAGTCCTGAGGCTGGAAGTCCCCAGTTCCAAGAAAAAGGGGCACATGCTAAAACTGGTCTACACCCAGTGCATGTACATCCTGCTACAAGCAGGAGGTCAGGTGATTCAGCATCTGCTGATGATGACCTGGGCTTTTTCTATTACGTTCTAGCCCACAACACCATCCTAGAGGCTGAGGTAAGCAGACTACAAGAACTGCTTGCCAAGAAGTCTCAGGATGTAAGTCCATCTGCCCCCACCAACCCACAGATGGCACTTTCATTTGAAGGTCCCCCAAACACTTTACCCTCTCACTTCACTGAGCCTCCAGCTTCTGCTTTTGGCAATATCTCTCCGGGACAGAACCCCCCTGAGCAGATGGTTGCTGTATTCCAACAATCCCTACCTCTCATCACTCCCATCATCAATGACATTGTTTATAAAGCCATTGATGAGAGGATCTCCTCAAGTCTACAACCACTCATTGATGATGCTGTGCAAAAGAAACTTTCTGCGGTACAAACCCCTGCCACCAATGCATCCAAAAAGGGGGAGAGTACTGCAGTGAAAGAAAAGAAAAGAAAAAGAACTGAGGATGAGAAGGCACAAGAGAAAACCCAGGAGTTGGAAAAGGAAAAGGAAAAATAACTGATCACTTACAAAAGAAAGAAAAGTGCTGGTGATCAATCGAATGCTGAAGAAAAATCCTTGGAAGAGCTGGTAACAGATGCAGATGATACACACAGCCGATGCATGGACAAAATCATTGAGCAACTATTCAAGCAAGGCTTTGATACAGCCACACTAGACAGTGAGATCAGGAGGTTGGAAGTAGAGGAAATTCAAAACAGATGGGCTGGATACGATGTGCTGGAGAAAGAGAGATTGGAGATCATGATTCGATTCATAGCCAATACTTAGGAGATCACTGATGGAGATTCGTTAATGGACCAGACACAGCATTCTGGCTATAGCCACCAGAATCTGTTTGTCTGTGTAATTTCGTAAGGGGATAATCATTGAAGCACTTGATGAGGCTGGGGCTGGAAAAAGGTTTGAAATGGCAAGACTCACAAAAGCCAAACTCACAACCAAAATGCTTGAACAACCTTCCCAATCACCCACTCAAAAACAGCCTACCCCTCAGATCTCCAAACCAATCTCAAAACCCAAATCCAAACATCCTCAACCTTCAAAACCAATTCCTTTACCACAAAAACCAACCCAAACATCATCCAGTGATGCACCTAGAAGGAGGAGAAGGGTGCTGAGGATAGAAGAAGATGAAGAAGAAGAGGATGAAGATGATAGTCTGCCACTCTCTGCTGTTCTAAAGCTACCAGAACCCAGGAGTCAACTCATGATCACACCTGACTCTCAAAGGGAAACGGTTAGAGTCAAAATAGAAGATGAAAAACAGCAGAAGCAGCACGATGAGCAACTATTGAAGATGGTTGACAAGGAATTTCCTCAGTCATCATATATACAAGCCATGAAAGGGCATGCTCAGAGGTTGTACACTCTCAGCCACACATTTCAGTATCAGAAGGAGAGAGTGAGAGTATGGCCAGACCCCAAGGTGAGTTCTAGAATCCACAAAAGATCCATTCCACACAGATACAATGGCCAGGTTAGAAAAACAATAGACTCTACAATCATGTTGGCCATTGTAGTCTCACCATGGGAAATAATCGATGAATTCAAGAAGGCTCATCAATCAAAAATGACCTCTCAAGCCTTACTGGAAAACAAGATGATCAAAAAGGGGTTATTATATAAGAAGCTTGAAGACATTAAGAAGAATGAGCTCTAGTTACTCCTTGAGGGCACTCATCCTGATGAATTTGTCTATAGGGAGGTAACTACTATGGAGTTGAAGAATGGCAGGACTGTAAAGTACTTATCTGAGTACTATGGTCTAGAGTTCTTCTTTGAAGGAGGAGTAGAAGATCTCTCCAAGGAGGAACAGGTTGTTCTCCTTGAGGCCTATGTTCGAGAGTCGTACAGACTCATCATGGGGAAGTAGATCTCATGAATGGGGTAACAACTCTGTGTCCAGATCCCCAAAACAGAGTTCCCATTCATACCTTGCCAAACAGATCTCTGAGATTTCTTCCCAGGCCAGTGCTTATATGGGTCATCTTCTCAACTGATCAAGAAGGAAAAAGACCAACCATTCTGCCAACAATAAGTGGGAAAATAAATCAATCAGAGATTTTGGCTGCATTGATTCAGGGGAGTTTGTTGGACCAAAAGAACCAATGAGCCAAGATCAGAAAACCTCTAAGTCCCACATGTTATCACAACAACTGCTGAAGGCTTCATCAGCAGTTTGACAGTGCTGAAGACTTCAACAGCTGAAGACTAAAGTGCTGAAGCTCAACAGCTGAAGAACACAAGTGCTGAAGACTTTAACAGCTGAAGACTAAAGCGCTGAAGCTCAACAGCTCAAGAACACAAGTGCTGAAGCTGAATACCAAAGTACTTAAGTACAACAGCTGAAGAGTCTACAAGTGCTGAAGATCAACAACTGGTGTACAAAGTCTGAAGACAAAGACTGAAGACATCAGCTGATGACATCTACTGAAGTCATCAGCTGACGAAACGTCTGAAGTTCGTCTGAAGACCAAGTACTGAAGTTTCAGTAGTTTGTCACAATAGCTGAAGAGTACTTCTTCAGTAGTTGTGATATCAGTAGTTTTATGTTTTTACTTTCAGTGGTTTTGTAAAACGACTGAAGAGCTTGTTCTTCAGTCGTTGTAGTGTGAGTAGTTTTGTGTTTTTCAGTAGTTGTAGTAACTGATAACACTTATTATTTTTGTAAGAAGATGTCAGCTGTTTTGACATCTTCAGTAGTTGTGTTTCAGTTGGAATAATTCTGTTAGATGTCACTATCAAGTGACATCAGCAGACGTCACATCACTTATATAAGAGGTGTCGACCTAATTGTAAGGGTGACATTCCGTTACACGAAAGCGAATATTGAATGAAATATATTTGCATAATTCTCTCTATCTATAACCGTTTTTGTTCTTCATTGAATATCTTTTCGTTCTTGTGAATTGGCTAATTCATTGTTAGAATTCCGCTGCTATACTCTCTAATCAATCAAACGTAGATCATTGATCCTAACACATCATGTTCTCTAGGGCCTTCATAATCTGCCTACCAAACTGTACTGCAAGAAACTAATTCATCGGTTGAGATCGCACAAGACGAAAAGCTCATCAAATCATCCGTTCCAAAGTTGAGCAGGTCCATAGGGTCGATGAGACAATAATCTCTATCAACACAATGTATCATTGCATGCACTGTCTCATTCTCACAAGTCCACCACATGAGCTTAGCCAAGCTATTAACCATAAAGGAACGTGTATAGGGATCTTCCTCGTACATCTCGGATGCTTGTAAACCCATATCTTCATCAGCTTACTGGTATTTGGATCAATACGAGTCTCCTCTTCATTGACTTTAGATTTACTTATCTTAAAGTCCTTAAAGTTGGTCTTACTTTGCCTCCAAATTACGTTTCATATCCAATTTGCTTTCCTGTAGTTACTTGGATTGATAAATGGAACAAGACCCATAGAATATAAGTTTGAAGTTCAAAGGGTATTGAAATTGATCTCATCTTGATAATACTTTGTGTATTCCTCATATGAATAGGAACAATAAGCATGGATTGTAGGACTCATATTGATAATTTTGATACATATGTCCCTACTTTATGATGTTAATGTAAATGTCTTTCATGTCTTATACATATATAATAAATGGGTTAAATCAAATATAATATCTGGTTGATGTTTATAATGTTTAATATTTCATATTATTATTGTGTGTTGAAGTATAATGAACTTACTATATTGGCTTGAGGTTGTTGTGCATAGTTCTCAGTCAATGATGATTGAAAATGTGTTCAAACTTAGTGGTATGAGTCTTGGTGTGAATGGACCATGGTAATGGACCATACGCATGAATACATCATGGTAATGGACAAGTTGCACGACTAAACCAGGAGACTGGATTAGTCGCACGATTGAGCCATAAGATTGACTCAGTCGTACAACTGAACCTTCACTCATGCATATGGATCAATGGCATGATTCAGTCGCACCACTGAACCATGCTAATGCTTTAGTCATACGATTGGAAACCCATAAACTATAAATATCACCTAATTCATGGAAAAACGAGAAAATGTGAAGAACTTGAGAAACACTTGATATTCTTACAAACCCTAGCCATCTAGAACGTCCAAGGAAGCCTGCCCAACTTCATAAATCAATCCTGATTGATCTCTACTCGTTCATAACATTTAGTTTCAATATTATATCGATGGGGTAATTGTTCTCACCGATTGGATCACCAATCAAATAGGATTCCGCACTATTTGATTCGGTATAAGCATAAAATCTTTTTGTAACGCCCTGAATAATGTCTAAGTGAGCCAAATAATAATAATGGGCTTAAACGAGATCATTAAATGAAAATAAGATGGATATGGGTTATGGACTGAGTTAACTCTTCGGGTTACGTGTTTGGCGCGTTTAAGGTCCCGGGAACACCCAGTATATATAAACGGATCAGCTTGAGTAGCTCTCATTTGCAACTCAACACTCTAGTTCTAGAGAGAGTAGAGAGAGAAAGTAGAGAGAAGTGAAAATTCAAGGCTCGGTTGATCTCCGGATTGAAGATTGGGGTTCGTGGGCATTGCAACAAGAAATCACCACGAGTCCAGGTAAGAAACATCATTTAATTGTTCCTTTTGATGTAAACCCGGATTCTAGGTTTGGGTTTTTTGAAAGTGGCAAAGATTTGCCCAAAACTTACGTTTTGTGTAAGAAAACATGTAAGAAACTTAGATAAAGCTTATTGGGTAATAAACCAAGGTTTCGGATCTAAAACATTGAAGTTTTGGGTCAAAAATAGGTTGGTTCGTATTTTTCAGCCCGTTCTGCGAAACTGGGTGTTCATCCAGCAAAATTAGATATTCGTCCAGCGAAACTATAGTTTCGCAGACATGGTTTTCCAACGAAAGTTGGGTGAAACTGGCAGCAAAGATGCCAACGAAACTGCTAGCGAAACTGCTGGCGAAACTAGCAGCAAAACGGCTAATCTTGCAGCGAAATTAGCAACGAAATTAGCGCGACCCCAGCGAGGGGCGTTGCCTCTTGGACCCCACTAGCGGCTGCTGCCCCTAGGACCCCGCTGTTAGGGGCTACCGCTCCCGAACCCCTGCTATCCCGCGGTGGGTCTGTTATGTTTTATGATGACTTATGCTTGTTGGGCATGTGTATGTGTATGTGAATTGATGATGCATGATGTTATGATGATGTGTGATGGGGTATGTGATGTTTATGTGATGCTATGTATGTTCATGTTATGTTTTCTTACATTCCTATTATGTATTATTCCGTGAATTACGTGTTATGAATAGGGAATGAATGAAAAATATTATGTAATGTAAAGCGGAAGTTAATGACAATGATAAGAGGAATGTAAGTAAGAACGAATGCATGCATTAACGAATGAATGAGAGCAAGAAAGTCTTGCAAGCAATGTATGGAGGTTCACACCCAATGAAGGGTGATAGCTCAACTATGGGCGGGTTAGCTACCCCAGAAGGATGCATACTGGGGTCTAATCTTTGTGATTGACCATACGTATGGGATCCTTGTTGCTTGCCCTAGAAACTGGAGTCAGCTTCGTGCATAAAGTTCAAGGTCTATGATGGACCTCAGGCCTAGTAACCAGCTTCATGCACAATGTTCGGGGTGTAGCACATGGCATTGGTCCGGAATGAAAGAAGAATGATAATCATGAGTGTACTTGCCCCAGGACTTAGGGTCAGCTTCGTGCACAATGTTTGGGGAACCGTACATGTCATCAGCAGCTAACGAATGTACGAAAGATAAGTAAACAAGATTATGAATGAATGTGAATGATAACGATGACGTATGATGATGAATGAACGGAAGTTAACGAATGAATGATCAAAAAAGCATTTTATTTATAAAACTAGAACTCACTCAGCAATGCTGACTTTTATGTATTTTCTAGTTGCCAGGTGATTGTTGCTGAAGATGGCATGGGGCAGCTACTTGGCATTTTTGGGATGGCATCCATTTGTATAACAATGATGTTTTTGTGATGTAATGCAAATCATGATATTTTGTAACAGTTAACTACATTGTATTATTTTGCAAAAGCTATCATTAATATATGAAATGGTTTTAATTATTCCGCTGCGATGTTTTACATAGATGTAAACGTATATTTTATATTTTATGTGCGATGATTGTTCAACTGTGAGCGTCCCGGGATCGGGGCCTTACACTATTAGTATTCTATACGTACATGGTCCTAACAAGTGGTATCAGAGTGTTAGCTCTTGATTTTGCGTTTTATTCAATTAGAATTGCGTCAAACCTCACGTTTTAACTCAAAAGAGTCATCTTTTTTGGTCCACAGTTGTTTTCCGACTTTTACATGCATTAAAGTTGAGGTTTTTCGTCATACGGCAGATTAGGGTTTCTGTGTAAATAGTAATTCGTGTCAAAGTGTCAAAATTCAAAATTTTTCAAACACAGCAACCTTCAGTCGCACGAATAGCTCATTCGTACGATCGAGTCATCCGCATTTGTCCATTCGTACGACCGAGCCATCCACATTAGTCATCCGCATTTGTTTATTCGTACGACTGAGTCATCTGCATTGGCCATCCGCATTGTCCAATCACACGCCTAAGTCATCCCCATTGTCCAATCGCATGACTGAGATATCCGTATTGGGCATCCGCATTGTCCAATCGCATGACTGAGCCATCAGCATTGACTCATCCGCATTTGTTCAATCACACGATTGAATCATCCGCATTTCAAAGTTAGACAAATGATTTCATCCTAAAATTAAGAGAAGAGGAACTGAGAATGAAGTACAAGTCTCAGAAAGGATCCTATGATCAGAATCCTTCACTTTATAACTCATTTCCCACTTCAACCAGTCAGGAGCACCAGTGCAAATAGCATTTGTGTCCAGTTTTCCGTCTCCCTCACAATCCACTGCTTTAGGACCAGAAATTTCTGGGTCATCATCGACACAACACATAGTGCCTGAAGCCAATAATACGAAGTTGAAGACCGAGAATCTCAGTAATATAACAGTGGAGGTTGCAAAGGAGCATATGGATCTTCTTGCAACTGTTGTCCAATCCTATGATGGTCTAGTTGCTGGGAAGATAGGGAATTTTCATCTTGTAGATGATGACTACGAGCAGGTTGACGAGAACGAGCTGGAAAGGATGGATGTCATGTGGGCTCTTGCAAGTGCAGTTAGACAAGTGAAAAAGTTCGTTAAGAAGACGAGGTAGAATTTCGTAGCCACAAAGGACACAACGTTTGGTTTTGACAAAAACAAAGTCATTTGCTTTAATTATGGTGAAAATGGACATTTTCAACAGGAATGCGTAAAGCCCAAGAAGGCTAGAAATGGAAATCCATTTTCAACCTTCAACCGTCAAGACAAACCCATGAGTGGAGTTACCTTTTCAAGCAAAGAGAAAAAGGCCTTCACTGCTCATGGTGATGAAGGGCAAGACTGGACCTTTCGCTTTGTGTCTCCGGGTGAATCAAACATAGCCTATGTTGAGGGACTGGATAATGGTTCTGCGCGTGAAGGTGAGATCACAGTTGAGTAAGTAATGTCAGATACTAGAGAAGCTGTGAACATGGTAAATCACTTGGATGAGGAAGAGCTCAGAGAAACAAGTTCAGAATTTCTAGCATCCAAAGAGTCTAACTCGGCATTGATGGCTAATTCAACCGAATCCTCACAGGTAAATAGTACAGACCAATTGTTTGAAAAACATGCTTGTGATGAATGTAATAATTTTGAAAAAGCAATGATTTGAAATTTTCTAGGTTATTAGACCACAATGATAAAATGATTTACAACTGTGCACTGAACCTAATCATATATTAAAACAAAATAAGTGTAGTTACAAAGAAAAAATAGAACTTTTGTGTAAACAACTAGGGAAACCGAGGTGTTGCTTTCAATCAAGCAAACGATATAAAGTTTTATTTAAATTCTTTGGAAGAAACAAAGAAAGAAAAAGTAGTTTTAGAAGTCAAAGTTAATTCATTAAAACACAAACTCCATAGTTGGACCAGTTCTTCTCACATAGTTCAACACTTAGTGAAAGAACAAAATAATAGGGAAGGGTTGGGTTACAAAGTAGTTCACCACCACATGAGACCCTTTTAAATACAAAATATAGACCGGTAAATAACAACCCAGTAAAGGATCATGTGGTGTCCAGTCCTTTGGTTAGTGATCTTGATTCCATGGGTAAACCAGTGAAATCTATCAGTAAACAAAAGGAGGCTACTGTGAAATGAAAAGGCAAGATCCCAGTTGACAATTTAGATGATGCATTTAAAAGGGTTAATGTAAGGTCAGGTTCACCAAAGCCTATTTCAGAACCCAAACTGACTAAACCAGTTAACCACACACGTGTTAGTCATCAAAGTCTAACCAAAGGGCATGTTAAAGATGTTCAAAATGTCAAAACAATTAATTTTGTTTATAAAGGTGATACATCTAAACGAGAAGTGACTAAAATCAACCAGACTCATGTTGCACCTGTGTCACACTCAACCCTATATAAACAGTTTCCTCAAGATGTAAAAGGGAGATCATGCTACAGTTGCGGAAAAAGAGGACATATTTCTTCAAATTGTCCTTATTATTAGACTCCAAGAAAGAAAATTGAACTATATGATACAAAACAAAGTTCTTCAAAAAGGAGTTCAGTTACTCCTCCTAAGAGAACTATGAACCTAAAGTTCAAACCATAAGCTAGTCGTTTGTTTATCATAAACATGCCTTACACAAAACTAGCTTATGGAAAGAAAAGTCAAGTAAATTGTCTGATAATGAGAACAATAAGAAGGAGGATATGCCCTAATCCTCAAGTGGATAGTGGGTTGTGTTCATGATGTGTGATTCCTCTGGGTCACCCAAGCTTGTTAAAGCTTGGGTCCTAAACCTAAACTAATAATTTCCTTTGAATGTGCAGGGTGTCCGCGACAGTGCTATCACAAATACCTGGATTGTTGATAGTGGGGCGTCTAGGCACATGGCCGGGAAATTGTCTCTCCTTGTCAATGTCAAGCAAATTAAAGGAGGACATGTATCATTTGCTGGGAATAAAGGAGGATATATCACTGCTCAGGGCAAAGTTGGAAACCAAAAAGTCAAGTTTGATAAGGTTAACTACATTCAACAACTATAGAATAACTTGCTTTCAGTCTCCTAGATCTATGACAAAGGCTTCAAAGTTGTGTTTGACAACAAGAAGTGCTATGTGCTGAAAAAAGGATTACGTTATTCCGGAGGACAAAGTCTTAATGTCAGCTTCAAGATATAACGATTTATATATCTTGGATCTATCAAAAGCCTCCACAACTGATCAGAAAGTTCAATGCTTCTTATCAAAGGCAATAAAGAGGGACTCAATCTCCTGGCATAGGAGAATGGGACACATAAATCCACGGAAGATGAATCACTTGATACAGAATGATCTAGTGAATGGAGTGAATGTCAAGAACTTCCAGCTTTCGGATTTTTTTATAGCATGTAAGAAAGGCAAACAGACCAAGAAGTTTCACAAGGAAAAGAAAGTTAATTCCATTGACCTGCCTCTCGAGCTTCTACACATGGATCTGTTTGGTCCCGTTAGCACTAAAAATATTGTTGGTGATTTGTACTGCTATATAGTTACGAATGATTACTCAAGATTTTCTTGGCTGATGTTTCTGAAATCCAAATCAGAGACATTTGAATCATTCAAATAGCTGGTAACTACTTTGCAATCACTCTACAAGCTGAATGTTAGACAGATTTGATCAGACAATGGCATAGAGTTTAGGAACCAGTGGATGGAGGCGTTTTGTAAAAAAATGGATTGTACATCAATTTAAATCTACCTACACCCTACAGATGAACGGAGTTGCTGAGCGAAAGAATCAGAGCTTGATAGAGACAACAAGAATGATGCTTGTCGACTCGAAACTACCTATCCAATTTTGGAACGAGCTAGTGGCCAATGCATGTTACACCCTCAATCGGGTCTTGGTGGTCAAATGTTATGTTCAAACATGTCATGAGTTGCTCTAGCGACATAATCCTAACCTGGGGTATCTCGAACCATTTGGTGCACCATGTACGCTGTTGAAGAAAGTCGGTCTGGGAAGTTCAGTGAGAAGGCTGAAGAAGGGATCTTTCTCGGCTACAATATACCAGACAAGAGAGTTTATAACAACTCAACGGGTCAGGTAGAAGTGTGGTGTAACGTTGATTTTTAGAGATACACCACCCCCTGCTGGAAAGGGACCTTCATTCTTCTTCGACTATGATGGATTCTTTAAGTCATTCAACATACTTATCTCCCTTCCTAATGAGGAGTTAAAAGCCAGAATGATGTCTGATGTCCTAGACACACCACCACTAGATTCGACAGCACCAACTCCACAAGGTGAATCTTCGAATCCTTTAGGGGGAGCACTTGATGTAAGCGATTCCTCCTCTGATGATGAAGGGGTAGAGACTGAATAGACGGACCAGGGGAAACAGGTTCCTACTAATGAAAGTAGACATGCATCAAATCCAGATGCCTCTGACATTTCGAAACCTTATATCCAACAACTACAGATCCTCAACCTGAGTTTAACAACTGGATCATGAGATGGCTATTCCAAAACTCCTAGATCTCGGCAAAGTTTTTATCATCCCTTGGACAATGTCATTGGGGATGATAGATTGTTGGATCAAGAAGAAGGCTAATGCAACCAAAACTAGATCACTTAAGTCATTTTGGTGCTGCATGCAAAGGCTTCCGAAGCATATCATGGAGCTTCCAAAGGTTGTAGAATTCTTCTGAAGACAAAGGAAAGTCCAACTTCTGATGATAGAATATACTTTCAAAGACAAATGCATACTTCCAAAGTTCAAGACTTAGAAGAATAAAGTAAAGACCACTTCCGAAGTATGATGAAAAGAAGAAGTCTCCAGGCCTTGGAAGAAGCAGCCTCTTCTGAAGTATAAAGTGGCTTCGGAAGTACTTACTCTTCCAAGGCCATTTAACCTTCGAAGACACTGCTATAACCTGTGGACACAAGTATAGTCTCTGACACTTCGCTGCAGACTTCTGATACAACATGACTACTTCCTAAAGAACCATGTTGTTGACCATACTTTATTCCACTGTTTACCTTTTCATGATAGTACAGTTGCCATCTTTAGTTGGTGACAAAAGGTAAGTCAGGGACATGTCCTGACTACCAATCTCAGATATGACTTTATCCGAGATACCTTAACTATAGTCTTATAGTAAAGGCTTTAACTAAAGGATCCCAGCTGGTATCAAGGTATATCCGGTTGTAGATAGTATTATATATAGGTTCTCCTTGTAACTCATAGAGGTAAGATTATCATCTGCTTGTAAGAGTCTTTGTCTCTTGAGTTGAGAATCAATATATAAAAGTATCTTGAATATTATCTTTCTGTGTTCTTAGTTACTTTTCATATTGTGATAAACTCTTATTAATTCTTACCCGGGTGTGATTCTAGGTGAGTTTGAGAGAAAACATTGTGTTTAAGTGACAAACACCGATCCTGCAATTGGTTTTAGAGCGTGTCAAGATCTTGATTGCGTGATCTAACCATCCATAATAACCTGTTTTTCACTCCTCCTTACCACCCACTCAGTCAATGGCCCTCAACAAATCTAAAGTAGAGATGGGGATGATGACCAAAGCACCCATCATCACCCCTGAAAACTTCAGGTCTTGGAGTAGAAGAATGGAAGGCTTCATTAGATACCAAGACAGCAAAATGTGTAACTCTATTATTTGTGGACCATACAAGCCAAAGGTGGCTTCACCTGGTGGAAACGGTGCCATGATAGAGAAAGCTGTCGAGGACTATTCTCATGAAAACGGAAAGAAGATGGACATCAATAGCAATGCTATGACTATTCTCATGACTGCAATACTGAAGTCTATTATGGTGGGGTTCGAGCATTGCACGACTGCCAAAGACTTGTTTGATGCACTTTCTCAGATGTACTCATGCTCCAACGACTCAAAGACTCATTGAAGCAGCAGTTCGAGAACTTCACTCATATTGCTGGAGAGACCCTCAGCCAGCAGTACTTCAGGTACATGGATCTTATCTCTTCCCTTCAATCTATGAAGATCACTCCTGAACTTAGAGATCTTACTAGAAAGTTCATGAGTGCTCTTCCAAATGAGTGGACATTCTACTGTGTCTCTATCAAGAGAACAGAAAACTTGAACACTATTTCCATGACTGAACTCTATGGCATCTTTGATGGATACCGTCTAGAGATGGAGGGTAAGAAGGGCCACCAAATAAGCAGACCCATGAGTCTTCCTGCTAGCAACGCTTTAATGGTTGTTGAAGGCTCATTAACCCCTCAACCTCAGCATTTCCTGACTTATCAGCAGCCATCCTGCTCTTCTGGTCCCTACATCACTTATCTTGAGACTCCAAGGTCTCAACAGGCTCAACACAATCCCTTCCAGGAAAGTTGTGCCTTTGTTTCAGGAGGTGGACACTCAGGAGATTTTCAATACTGCTTTGATGATATTGAGTGTTTTAGCCCAGATGACGTAGAGTACGTGGACATTGTCCAGCAAACGGCTCTCTTAACTTATAGAGCAAAGAAATTCTTTAAGATTACCGAAAGGCATTTCCCTCAAAACCCAACTACCAGCAAGTTCGGGTTCGACAAGACCAGGGCAAAGTGTTACAACTATAACCAATTGGGTCATTTTGCAAGGGAATGCAAGGCTCCCAAGACCAATCCGGGAACCCCACAGGCCTCCACACATCCCTCAACCTCAAAGCCCACTGAGAAGTCAACTGAAACAGCCACAAAGGCTCAAGAAGTTGACTGGAGCTTCATGGTACATGATGTGACTCCTGCTCAAGCTCTCATGGCCGGAACAGATGATGCCCAGGTATATGAACATCTCTGCACTCCAGCCTGTATAGATAAAGGTAAACTCTATCAGGATTGTAGTATGGAAATCAGATCTGACATTAAGTCTTTGAATATTCTAAAATCTGATTTTAAAAGAGCTGAATCTGACTATCAAAAGAAAATTGATGAGTTACAAAAAAACTGTATCTCTTTTGAAACATGAACACACCAACTACAAGACTCAAATTAAGGATCTGATATCCAAATTGTCAGAGGCTCAAGCCCAGCTTGTCACTGCTGAGGCTCAGGCCAGGAAGGATGCTATCTCTAAGCAGAACTTCCAAGCTATTCTTGCATCATCCTCCTATTCCAAACTCTGTTATCAGAACAAAGGAGGGTTGGGAACCAATGAAATTGCTCCACCACATTCCTATGAGTCTATTAGACAGCCTAGATGTGGTACTGAAGAGCAAGAGGTTCCAACTACTGACCCTTTCTTTCCAGAGTTAAAGGATGAGGCACCAATAGTGGCCACCACAGGGAAGTAACAGGTAGATGTACCCATCACCACCTGTGATGATCAAATCCTAACCACTAAATCCAGAAGAAGCAGAGCTAATGCTACTAGGAGAACTGCTAAGAAAGTGGCTGAATCGAAACTAAAAATTGACCCCAAACAAAAGGGTGTCTTTGTCTCAGCTGGATTCCAAGTGTTAGGTACTTCTGATTCAGGAAAGGAATGTAATACCAGCATTCCTATCCTACCCAAGGATCAGAAGTTAAAGGGAAAAGTTGCTAACAAAGAAAAGAAAACCAAGAAACAGCAATGCTCACTTTCCTAAAAGACTAACATTGCACGCATCATGTGTGGCCTGCAAAATCACATGGCAAAAGATTGTTACTACAATCCTGCAAGCACACATTATGCAAATAATGTTAGAAAAGAAGGATTCAGGGAAGGTTTCACATTTGGACCCTTCCATACGGTTCGAGTGTTGAAGAAGGGAAAGCTAGTTTCCAAAGCCAAGTTGCTTTTGGAAGAAACTCCTTCTTCCGAAGGGAAATGGCTTTGGAAGCAAGAGCTACTCAGGTTTGGAAGAACAAAAAAGCTCCCTTGAAACCATCCCAGAAGAAGACTCTTCGGAAGAAAAGGTGGTGAGGACTTCTTCCGAAAAGAAAGAAGCTTCGAAAGAAGACCATGCTGCAAAAGCTTCAACAAGCTCATCCTCCAAGATCAACCAAAGGGTGGACTGGAAGATCAAGGAAGATGTTGCAGCCCAAACCTCTTCTTCAACGACATCCATTGAACCCCCATGCATAAACATTGGTTCATTATGTCATTATCTTTGGAAGAACCCAAGACCAATAAAGCTTGGGTTTCCAATGAAAACTAATTGTCTCATCTTATGTGCAGGGACATCCATTTGACAAGAATAACAACATTTGGCTTGTAGACAGTGGATGCTCCAGGCACATGATAGGAACAGATCACTCCTACAACAATTTCAACATTATGATAGAGGTCCTGTCCAGTTTGGAGGTGAGGCCGAAGGATATATTTCTGGCAGATGGAGTATATCCAATGGTATATTAACAGTTGACAAAGTTAAGTTTGTCAAACAGCTTGAACACAACCTGTTAAGTGTTTCTCAATTCTATGATCAAAAGCACCAATGCTTTTCATAGAACATGAGTGCATTATCCTCAAACCAGGGATGACAATTCCTCCGGAATTGGTGCTTCTTAGATCTCCCAGGAAAGGGGATATGTACAAGCTTGATATGAACAATTCTTCCCCAATGGGTGAAGTGTCATTCTTTCTTTCCAAAGCTGATAGTGATGAGTCAACACTGTGGCATAAACGTATGTGTCATGTAAATTTTAAGACAATGAATAAATTGGCTAAAAATAACTTGGTACATGGTTTGCCTAAAAAGATGTTTTTCTGCAAAGACAACTGTATTGCATGCCTGAAAGGGAAACAACACAGGACGTCTCATAAATCCAAATGTGTTAAGTCTATCATTACTCCATTGCACTTATTGCACATGGATCTTTTTGGTCCCACAAGTATAATGAGCATTGGAAGGAAATCATATTGCCTTGTGATAGTTGATAATTTTACAAAATTCACATGGGTATTCTTTTCAAGAACTAAAGATGAAACTACTAAAACATTAAAATCTTTTATTCTTAAAATAAAAAATCAAATTGATCACAAGGTTAAAATAATTAGATGTGATCAAGGGACTGAGTTTAAGAACTTCATTCTTGACTCGTTCTAACTCAAAAGGGATTGCCAGACAATATAGTGCTCCCAGAACTCCTTAATAAAACAGTGTTGTTAAGAGGAGGAATATGACACTTATTGAGGCTGCTCAAACTATGTTAGCTGATTCAAAGCAACCTCTAGTATTCTGGGCAGAGGCAGTCAGCACTGCATGCTATGTGCAGAATAGAGTTCTTGTAGTTAAGCCCAATTGAAAAACCCTTATGAGTTATGGAACAAGAGGCCACCGTTCATTGGCTTTCTAAGGTCCTTTAGCAGCAGGTGTACCATACTTAACACAAGGACAATTTAGCAAAATTTGCTGAAAAGTTGGATGATGCTATCTTTGTGGATACTCTTCTAGCTCAGAAGCTTATAGAGTATACAACATTAAGACTCAACAATTTGAGGATTATCCAATATAGTTGTTAATGAGCACACTCCTTGTGTTAGGGGGAATGGACCTGATCACATCTTTGATTTAGAATTATTTCTAAACTATTCTAAACCTCTTGTGAGAATGTTTCAGCTGGAATAGGTGCTCAAAATGATGTTGATGCTGCTGCTAATGATCAACTGTTTGAGCTTCCCAGGCCTAGAACAAAATCTCCAAGTGCGGCAATACATCAAGCTTCCACTATTCACAGATCCAATAGTTGAACTATATCAAGGAATAGTGAAGCTTCAACAAGTGAATCACCTACTGAGCCTTAAAACTCATCAGGTGATCCACCACAACACCAGGCAGAAGAAGGTAGTATTTTGAAGGAACATGTGACTGCTAATACTACTTCACAGCCAACTATTGATGATGTTTCTCATTCATTCAATCAGTCCTCATTGAATGACTTTGAAACAGCAGCTGGACAGAGTGTTCTAGTTCCTGAACAGAATATGTCTAACCTAGATCTATCTCTGCAACTAGAAGTGATTCCTCATCTTACGATTCACAACACTCATAGGGAATGTCTCTGAGGGTGTGAGAACAAGAGGACAGACCCATCAACAGAATGTCTGCTTGTACTCATTCTTTCTATCTCAGATGGAACCCAAGAAGGTAGAAGATGCCTTAAAAGATAGTAGCTGGATTCAATCAATGCAAGAGGAGCTGCTTCAATTCAAGAGACATAAGGTATGGAACCTATGTCCGCTACCATCTGGTCAAGTACCTATAGGCACCAAATGGGTTTTTAGAAACAAGAGAGATGATAGAGGCTTGATTATCAAGAATAAGGCAAGACTTGTGGTTCAAGGATACACTTAAGAGGAAGGAATCGATTATACTGATGTCTTTGCACCAGTTGCAAGACTTGAGGCAGTTAGGATCTTCCTTGCTTATGCTGCATCCAAGGACTGCACAGTACACCAACTTGATGTCAAGTGTGCTTTTCTATATGGGGATATAGATAGGGAAGTCTATGTATGCCAACCCCCATGATTTGAAGATCCACAGCACCCCAACTATGTGTGCAAATTGGATAAAGCTCTATATGGGCTGCACCAAGCACCTAGGCTGTGGTATGAGACTCTGTCTTAGTTTCTTCTGAAGAATGGCTATACTAAAGGTACCATTGATAACACTCTCTTCATTAGAAAGTATGGAAAGGACATTTTTCTCGTACAAGTCTATGTTGATGACATCATATTTGGTTTCTTAAATAACCAAATGTGTAAGGACTTTGAGAGCATTATGAAGAAGAAGTTTGAGATGAGCACCATGGGAAAAATGGACTTTTTCCTTGGAATTCAGGTTAAGCAACTGAAGGAAGGATTCTTCATTAATCAATCTAAATATGTCTCTGACATCTTAGAAAGATTTGACATGAAGGATTGCATGCCTGCCAAGACACCCATATCCAGAAATCATAATCTTTATCTGACCTTGAGGGGGAGGATACTGATCAACATAGTAGGGTAATTATTGGTTCTCTCATGTATCTAACAGCCAGTAGACCTGATATCATGTTTGCTACTTGCATTTGTGCAAGATATCAGGCTGATCCTAAGGTGTCTCACCTAGCTGCTGTTAAGAGAATCCTCAGATACCTCAAAGGAGCACCTAAACTAGGTCTCTGGTATCCCAGAAACAAGAATTTCAATCTTTATGGATACTCTGACAGTGGCTATGGAGGCTGTAATATTGACAAGAAATCAACATGAGGAGGATGTCAATTTCTTAATGGAAGGATCATCTCATGGCAATGCAAGAAACAATCCTGTGTCTCTACATCAACTGCTGAAGCTGAATACATTGTTGTTGCTAGCTGCTGTGCTCAACTGCTATGGATTCAAAGTCAGATGTTAGACTATGGATTTAACTTTATGAGTACTCCTATCTTATTGACAACAACAGTGCTATCTCCATTACTGAAAATCCGGTGAAGCACTCCAAGACTAAGCACATTGACATCATGTATCATTTCATTAGAGATATTCATGAGAAAAATCTAATCAAGTTAATCAAAGTTGATTCAAATGAACAATATGCTGATCTGTTTACCAAAGCTTTTGATGAACAAAGGTTTAAGTATCTCATAACAGCTATTGGGATGATAAACATTGATTAATCTGATCTCTTTTGAAAACCTTTTAATATGTAAGTCTTGTGTCAATACAATTTAAGCCCTGTTACAAGAAATTCTCTCTGAATTTTTCTAAGTGTAAATTCCTTCCAAAAATAAATTAACCTTGAGAAGACATTCTCATATCTTCCGAAGCAAAATTTCTCAAAGGATAACTTTCTTCTCGGAAGAATTTTTGGCCTTGGAAGAAGCTATTGATTGTATATCAGATCTACTTCCAAAACATAAAATCTCTATTCGGAAGCAACTCTAACCTTGGAAGCAAAGTTTTGGCTTCGGAAGTAAGAATTGCCTTCGGAAGACAAGTTACCTTCAGAAATGTTTTACACTCGGAAGGGAGATTTCACTATGTAACGTAAATTTCTTGGGCCCCACACTGTAGAAAGCAAAGATTTTGTTAATGATGTCGGATTATTTAACTGATTTTTACCTTACTGCCACTGTCATTTCATCCACTAAACCATCACATCACCTTATCCTAACCCCATTACCACCATTCCACAATCTTTTAAATAATCTCGACTACTCAATTTCAGTTTCTTACTTGCAAATTTTACTACCCTAGATATTTCTCCTACTCAACTTTACCCAGCTCAAATCATCCTCTTTCACCTTTCCAAATGGCCTTTAACCCTCAGCACAACCAAGTCCCACTTCTTGATTCTTCATGAGATGCTGACTTCTCAAATATCATCTCCTTTCTAACCTAATCTTCTTACTACACCGCTCTGACTGTAAAACCCACAATTTACTCAAACCATATGTCTGAATTCTGGGCAAATGGTCAAATGGAAACCCTAAATGGGGTTCGTGTCATTCGATCGAGCATCTGTGGCTAGGAGTTGGTCATTCTGAACAGATCATCAGGGAGCATCTAGGGCTTCATGATGAGGGCGCTCCAACAGAATTCCCCAAAGTGGAGTTGGACAATTCTTATCTCCAAATGGGATATGGTGGAGACGTTAGCTGGTCAACTGTCTACAATTTAACTTCTCGTACAAATGGATGTTCCTGTACATGTGGTCCTTCACTGCTTGTCGAATAAATCTGGGGGACGGGATCAAATCCCATATGAACTTGGGTGCCTAGTTCAAGGGTTGGTGAAACGCCTCCGCTTCAACTATTCAAGATTTGTGTTGACTAACCTCATGGGAAATCTTCAAAAGGACACATTCTTCATGTATCCCAGGTTTCTCCAGCACATAATCAACTTTGAGCTGGACCAGAGCAAGCTTGTCTATGCAGGTGCTCTGACTGCTCCTCAAATGAGGCCGACCATCTTCAAGACTTTGAAAAGAGTGTCCACCAACTTCGCACGAAGAGATACTGCACTTCTTCCAGGTATGACTGAGCCAACGGCTCCTAGTGACGTCCCTGTTAACCCCACAGGTGATGAACCCACACTAGCAACTACCCCCACTTTGCCAAATCTACCTTCTCCAACCATTACCATCACTTATCAAAGACGCCCCAAACAAACCCTTGTTCAATCTACTCTGATTGAACAAGCCCCTCCTATTCAATCCAAAAAGACTAGAGTGGAAACATGGGCTCCTATTCAGTCAGAGGTCTCTCCATCCTTCTCTTTTGACCTCAATTTGGGTCTTGAGTATCCTCAGTCTCAAACCCATGAGCCCACAACCAAGCTGAAAGCCCTGAGGGTGAGTATCTATACTCCCCTGAGCAGCCAACAAGGGACAGCCCCACCAGAGGCTCAATGCCTGTAGACATTGACCAAAGTCCCAGGTTAGTAGGTTTACCCATCCTATCTTTCACTGACCTTCTGTTTAAAACTGATGAGGAGATAACATCTCTCCATGGTAATGAAGTTGATCTACAACACCGTCTCCAAGTTCAACAGAGCCCGGAGAAATCCCTTATCTCTAGCCCCCATCAGCATCCAACAACTGAGGTGGATGGGACTCATGTAGATTCAGCTGCCACTACAGAAGGTGCCTCAATGGACCTTGTGGATAGTGGTAACATTTCTCAGACTGAATCTACAGCAACCGAGCCCTTTGATGACTCTGAAAGAGACATCATTGAGCATGGGAAACTAGGGTGCCAAGAAACCACATCTGGTGGTGAGTCTGAACATACTAGGTATGTTACCTCATCTCCCCATGATTCTTCGAAAGAAGATGAGGGAAACATGCAACTCCTCATTCAAGATCTTCGTTATAAAGTTTCAAACCTGGAATCTCAGGTTAGGACTTTAGAAGCAAGATCTGACACTCAGCAACTTGAGATTGACAATCTGAAGGCTCAACTAGCTGAGAAACAGACAGAGAGGTCTGTTAGGCATGTACCTATTCAGGTCTCCCTAACTTCCTCCTCTATCTCATCTAGCTCTCAAGATGATGCTACCAAAAAGGAGGAGAATGTTCAAAGACAAACACACAAGGAACCACAGAGCCGGCCTTCTACTTCAACATCTTCCTCTCCCATCATCTTGTGCCTGAAACATCTCAAGTCACTCTTTAGATTGATCCAAGGATGCTCAATGATCTCTACAGACTATTCACCAAGTTTCTGTTAAGATCTTCCTTTGAGCAGCCAAGCCATGATGCTGCAATGATCTACTTTGGAGCAGAGCTTCAAAGGCTGACTGTACCTTCTACCACTATGGAAGAAGTTGATCAACCTAAGGTCCTCATGGAACATAAGATTCAATTCGAAGGGGAAATAGGAACTGACGGCCTAGCAACTGAAACAGTTAGGGCAGAATCTGCATCTCTTTTAACTTCCAAAGCTGAAGTTAAAGCCTCGGAAGAACAAGCTGAATCTTCCGAAGCTGAAATGGAAGCTGCGGAAGGAGTGTTCAAAATGTCCGAGGAACTGATCATCCTAGATGCTATCCTGGAAATGGCATCTGAAATGAGCAGTGAGGACTTTCCAATTGCACCTCCATCTCAGACAGCATCTCTGACTCTCTCACAATCAGAAACCTCTCTCCAAGAACCACCACAGTCAGGATTTTCAAAGGATAAAGGAAAAAAGAAGATGACTGCGGAAGAGCTTCAGGAAGAGGAGAAGATTGAGAAACTTAAGAAGAAAGGAAGACTTCAGACTGAGAAGTTGCTAGCTGCCAGCACAAAAGCAGCTGCTTCCAATCAGGAGGTTGTCATCAAGAAAAGAAGAGAGCAGATCATTGCCCAGCTCATTGAAATGGTAGCTGCCAATGAAGAAACACTCCTTCTACCATTAGAGGAGTTGGTGGATCTGGAGAAGGCAACCAGGCTGAGACTTGAAGAAGAAGCGAGGTTGGCCTTAGAGGTAAAGGAAAAGAAATAGAAGGAGGCTGAATTACAGCTGAGGAGAGACAGGATAAACTTCCTACTCTCTAGAGGCTTTGATTTTCAAGAACTCTCTCCACACAACGATGATATGATCCTCTGGCTCTACAACAAAGAGCAGGATCAAATGGAGTAAGAAAGGAAGAAGGCTGCAAAAGAAAAGGCCAGGGAGAAGAAGAAGAAGAAGAAGAGGCTAGGGTCACTGCCTCCAAGAAGCTCATTGAAAAAGCCTTGGTGAAGGACCATCTTCAGGCTCACGGCTTCTCTGGTAGGCAGGTGGATCCTATGTCTGAAAGGATACTCCAACGGATCGTCAATGAAATTAACGCTGACATCCGGATGGGGAAAAGGAAAGAGATGTATAGAAGGGTAAAAGGGATGACATTCACTGCTTTTACCCAACCACAACCTGAACCTTTCACCCCTGAACCCACATCACTACCTACCACTACTCCCTCACCTCAACCACCCAAACTTCCCATTATCCAACCCAAAACACTAGCCAGAACCTCTGAACCTAACCTACCCAATTACCCTCCAAACCATCCCTTCAACCTTCTCAACATCTCTCCCTTGAGGAGTTTAAGGCAATCAAGATGAAGCTCACTAAGTGCACTACACTGAGCGAAGTCTCTTGTGTAGAAGAATCTATTAACATCACCTATGTAGACAGATCTTCAAGTTTCCTCACAAGAGACAGATTCCTTGATTTGCCTAGAGGAACTTTGGACCAGGCTCCAAGACTTTTAGGCCTCAATTCAACTCTTTAAATGAGGAAGAAAAGAAGCTCAGAAGGAAACTGGTGACTCTGCTCGATACAAGAAAAGAGGACAAGATTCCTAGTCAGTCTCTTGTTCCTAAAAGGAAAATAATCCAGTGGAGGTTCGATGAACCTTCTCACAACTTTGTTATGGGAAGAGAGAATGGTGAAGTCAACAGACTCAATGCAACCTCTCCGTTACACTCCAGCAGATTTGACATTGCTGAGTTAGCAGAGAAGCCATTCTCCAACCCCTCAAACTCTGAAACTTCTACACTCGTTAGAAATCATCTCAACAGTCTTCATTTAGCTGAACTAACTGCAAAAGTAATGATTGAAGAAGAGTTGAAGTCGAGAAGATAGGAAGACAAGAAAAGATCTCCCACCAAAGGTGCTGCCTTTCTACAGATGGTGGAAGGTCCGGAATTGGAACCTATAGTTCGATGGGAATATGATTACAATTCCCATCAACTAACTCTCTTCAGAGGGCAATAACAAAGGGTACATGTCATCCAAGGGGACAGACTGGATTTCCTGTCTACCAAGGATCTGTACAAGATTCTCAGTACCATATCAGGGAAGAACAAGGAGACAGACAAATATTGCTCTCCTTGGTGCTGAATGTTTTGAGAAGTCATGAAAAGTGAAGTTTTGGTAGCATCAGCCTAAGGGGAGTTTGTTGGATCAAGAAGAAGGCTAATGCAACCAAAACTAGATCAATTAAGTCATTTTGGTGCTGCATGCAAAGGCTTCCGAAGCTTATCATGGAACTTCCGAAGGTTGTAGAGTTCTTCCGAAGACAAAGGGAAAGTCCAACTTCTGAAGACAGAATTCTATTTCTGAAGACAAATGCATACTTCCGAAGTTCAAGACTTAGAAGAATAAAGTAAAGACCACTTCTGAAGTATGATGAAAAGGAGAAGTCTCTAAGCCTTGGAAGAAGCAGCCTCTTGCAAAGTATAAAGTGGCTTCGGACGTACTTACTCTTCCGAATCCATTTAACCTTCGGAAGACACTTCTATAACAAGTGGACACAAGTATGGTCTCTGACACTCTGCTGTAGACTTCTGATATAGCATGGCTTCTTCCTAAAGAACCATGTTGTTGACCATACTTTATTCCACTGTTTACCTTTTCATGATAGTACAGTTACCATCTTTAGTTGGTGACAAAAGGTAAGTCAGGGACATGTCCTAACTACCAAATCTCAGATAAGACTTTATCCGAGATACCTTAACTATAGTCTTGTAGTATAGGCTTTAGCTAAAGGATCCTAGCTGGTATCAAAGTATATCCGGCTGTAGATAATATTTATATATTGGTTCTCCTTGTAACTCATAGAGGTATGATTATCATCTGCTTGTAAGTGTCTTTGTATCTTGAGTTGAGAATCAGTATATAAAAGTATCTTGAAAATTATCTTCTATGTTCTTAGTTACTTTTCATATTGTGATCAACTCTTATTGATTCTTACCTGAGTGTGATTCTAGGTGAGTTTGAGAGAAAACCATTGTGTTTAAGTGACAAACACCAATCCTGCATAGATCGAGAGTATAGACCAAAAATCAACTATACATAGCTGATTATGCCTCGGTAATGAAAAATGGATATCTTCATGATGGAGCAAATCGGCGTTTTGTGTCTCAGATTGAGCCTTGGTAATAATCAGGAATAAGGCCCAACTTGTAGGTATAGGATTTTGAAAAGTCGAAGGCATAGATTACAATGAAGTGTTTGCACCAGTGGCAAGGATGGACGCAATATGTATATTTCTAGCTTATGCATCCAACATGAAGATCAAAGTCTATCACTACATGTCAAGAGTGCATTCCTTCATGGTGAAATCCGTGAGATAGTGTATGTCAATCAACCAAAGGATTTGAAGATCCTTATCATTGGATGGAGTTTACAAGCTTGATAAGGCTCTCTACGGGCTTCATCAAGCCCCGAGAGCATGGATTGAGAAACTCTCAACTCATATGGTGAAACATGGTTTTCGCAGGGGAGTTATTGACTGCCCACTGTTCATCAAAGAAAAAGATAGTGACTTACTACTGGTACAAATTTATGTTGATGACATAATCTTAAGTTCCAAAAATGAAGAGTTGTGTAAAGGGTTTGAATCTGTAATGAAAGCATAATATGAGATGAGTGCCATGGGGGAGATGTAGTTATTTCTTGGGTTACAGGTGGATGAGACACCAAAGGGAATATTCCTACATCAGACCAAGTATGTAGGTGATATCCTCAGTCAGTTAGATATGGAGAATGCTTCCGAAGCTGGAACTCCACTTGCTACAAACCATTACATGGCACCCGACGAAAATGGTGATCTGGTTGATGCCACTATGTATAGAGGAATGATCGGATCTCTCATGTACCTTATAGCCTCACGACCTGATATCAGGTACGCGACGTGTCTCTATTCCAAATATCAAACAAAACCAAAATTCAACCATCTCATAGGCATTAATAGGATTTTTTGTATCTGAAGGGTACTCCAAGACTCGGGTTATGGTATCCTTATGATGATGACATTGAGCTTACAGCGCATAGTGACTCGGATTATGGCGGTTGAAAAATGAATTACAAGTCAACATCAGTAGGATGTTAGTTCTTTGGTAGACGGTTAGTCACCTGGCAGTGTAAGAAGCAGACCCCCGTTGCTTTGTCAACATGTGAAGTTGAATACGTTGCTGCTGTAAGTTGCTCTTCCCAAATCATCTGGATTCAACAGCAAATGCACGACTCCAGTATGTAATTTTCTAACACTCCTATTTTAGTTGATAATTTTGCTGCTATAGCCGTAACAAAAAATCCGTCCAACATCCTAAAACGAAATCGGTATTAAATATCACTTTATACGTGGCTGTTTTGAAAAGCACTTAATCGATGTGGTTAAAATTAATACGTACTTTCACGCACTAACCTCTACACAAAAGCATTTGATAAACCAAGTTTTTTTATCTGTTATAGGTCAATGGCGTGAAAAGAAATGTGAAGTGATTCCGGAATACGAAAGTTCGTAGTCGACTTGTATAGTTAATTTACTTTTATTTTATTTTATTTTACTTATCTTTCTGTCTATTAAAAATCCCAAAACCAAAAAATATTTCGGTTTAAATTTTAGGAGAATATTTTAAATTAGTATTAAATTCGTGCATATTTTTATTACTTAAAAAACGATGGAGGAGGACAACTTAGCTAAAAGGAATGAAATCAATCGTCTTGATTCAACGTTTATGGAAAATGATAACACATGGAACATATTTTTTGGGACATTAAAGGATTTTAATGAATAAGATGCAAATTCAAAGTATGAGTCAAGAAGTCTAAGCAAAATAAAATGAAAAATGATAGTAACTAGTATACTACTAAGTTAACATAGAGAACTAAACTAGAGGTTTCTAGTTCATTACATGATGTGTCGGTAGATTTACACAATAGATTGTTGGGTTTATTTGAAGATAAAACCCGTTTATCCTCTTGGTATTTCAGAAAAACGCAGCGGATAAATATGTATTTAAAACATGATTTTAGATCTGAAAATCCATGTTTTATGATGATTAATATACAAATAAACAAACCCATAACATAAGGATCATTTATGTGGATTAAACAAGCTATGACACATAAAACATCCATAATAGACAACCATTATGAAGCTGCCAAAACTACCTTTCAGCAGTGGATAAAACACTCCAAAAAGGGGCTGCCAAAAACCGTGGGTTTGATGGAGATGGAGATGTCAAAATCGGCCAAGACTCCAAGAAGAGGAGATCCTCAAGCTAGTATACCCAAGCTTGTATGCAACCCACCTTCTAGTTAGGAAGAATACACCACCAAAGGCCAAATGAAACCTCCCTTTCTGCTGAAAAATCCGTAAGGTTTAGAGAGAGAGGGAGAGAGATTGTGTTTTGGTAAAATTGCATGAATGAATCATTGAGAGCATTGAGTGTGTGTATGTATAAAGTGTTGTCAATTTTCAAGAGGAAAATTGGTCCAATCCCAAGCAAGGGGCGGCCAAGACAAAAGCATTCAAAACCATTTCCCTCTTAAAATTTATAACACATTACACATTGTTACTTGTCATATGTCACACAATAAAAGGTTACTTTCTAGACCAAAATTAAAATGTGACATATGTGCTCTTTAATTAAACAATTTAATTAAAGTACACTCATGTGTTATAAGTTGTTATTTAAACCCCTTTAAATGACAAGAATAACAGCAAACTCATCAACAAATTATCCTAACAATTTGTTCCATCTCATATGCAATTTATTAGAAAAACCATTTTCTAAATTGGTGTAAATATTTAATTGCATGATCATATCATCAATTAAATATAAATTGGTGTTTGCCAAGCTTGTTATTGGGTATAACCCGACTTGGATCATAACGTACTAACCACATCAATATTCTAAGTGTCTTGGGCACACAGAATCCAACAATCTCCCACTTGCCCAAGATTCATAGAAGATTGATGCAAGCAGTAAATACCGCCTAACAACGGTTCACTACCCTTAATACGCATGACTTGTAGCCATTCAATAACATCATCCCTTTCAAGTACCCTACTTGAAATGATTTAGGTGAATCAATCATCTATCCTTTTGTTTCAGATGTCATGTTAAATCCAAGAACACAGAATGATCATTTCTTGTTGATTTAACTTATCAGGCCTTAGACATCTAACTCTCAACGAATAAGAGGAACAAATTCCATCTTGACTACATATGTTTCTCACAGACACCTCGTGTCATACCTGAATATACCCTTATGTACTGTCCACTATTTCAGGACAGTGAAGAAGAAGCTCAAGGTGTAACACTTGGTGAATATCAAAACCCAATATGTATCTCAGGTCGGAGGATACCAAATGATATTCGCCTTTACTCAAAATTACTTATGATCAATCAATAAGATTCCATGTAGTAAAATTTGAGATGCGGGTTAGTCCAATATTTGTATCCCACAAATATCTATGAACTTTGGTAGCAACCCATTGCTCTATATTCATCCTTATGAATATCAACCAATCCAAGTTCATAATAGTCTTACCTTCAAACTTGTTCCCACAAGTATGAACGACTACGGACATTTAGAGTAAACATTTTACTCATGGATTAAACATGCTAAATTGGAATATTATTTGAAACATTATAACCAAATAATTTATTCAAATAATAGAAAATTCCATATATCCAAATGCTAAATTTACAGATCATATCCAATCACTAGAATATCGAAGTCCCATGGCACAAGTATGACCTTCATGCTTTGCCTTTTCAAGGAGCTTCGTGAGAGGATCAGCAACGTTTTGATCCGTGTGAACTTTGCGAATACATATCTTTCCCTTTTCAACTTCATCTCGTATGTAGTTGAATCTCCGCTCAATGTGCCTAGTCTTTTGATGAGCACGGGGTTCCTTGATTTGAGCAATCGCACCCTCGTTGTCACAAAAAATTTCTAGGGGGTCCTGAATGGAAGGGACAACCCCTAGATCGGCAATGAATTTCTTCAACCATGCAGCTTCTTGAGCTGCCAATGAGGCGGCGACATATTCTGATTCTGTAGTTGATAGAGCCACCACATCCTGCTTGGAGCTCTTCCAAGAGACAGCTCCTCCATTCAGAATGAAAATGTATCCCGATTGTGATCGTGAATCGTCACGATCGGTTTGGAAACTTGCATCCGTGTAACCTTTTACAACGAGTTCCTCGTCACCAGATCCATAGATCAGGAACATATCTCTTGTCCTCCTTAGGTACTTAAGTATGTTCTTAACAGCCATCCAATGACTGTTTCCAGGATTCTGCTGGTAACGGCTTGTCATGCTTAAGGCGCATGACACGTCCGGTCGAGTGCATATCATTGCATACATGATGGATCCTATAGCAGATGCGTATGGGATTGCCTTCATTTTATCTTGCTCTTCCTTTGAGCTTGGACATTGAGTCGTACTCAATATGGTTCCTCTTTGAATAGGTACGGTACCTTTCTTAGAATTCTCCATCTTGAACCTTTCAAGATTTTATCAATATATGCACTTTGATTCAAACCAATCAACCGCCTTGATCTATCCCTATAGATCTTTATTCCCAGAATATAGGCGGCTTCACCAAGATCCTTAATGGAAAAACAACTTCCAAGCCAGGTTTTTACACCTTCCAAGGTTGGAATGTCATTTCCAAATAGTAGTATGTCATCAACATACAATACTAGGAAAGTTATTGTGCTCCCACTAGCCTTCTTATACACACAAGCCTCATCAGCGTTTTTGATGAAACCAAATTTCTTTACTTCCTCATCAAAACGGTGATTCCAGCTTCTCGATGCTTGTTTCAATCCATAGATTGATTTCTTTAACTTGCATACTTTATTAGGATGTATTGGATCGACAAAACCTTCAGGCTGAACCATATAGACATCTTCCTCAAGATATCCATTTAGGAAAGCGGTTTTGACATCCATTTGCCAAATCTCATAATCATAATGAGCAGCTATGGCAAACAATATCCTTATAGACTTCAGCATCGCAACAGGTGAGAAGGTTTCATCATAATCAACCCCTTGAGTTTGAGTGAAACCCTTTGCTACAAGTCTAGCTTTATAAGTATCCAAGTTTCCATGCATATCGGTTTTCTTCTTGAAAACCCACTTACTTCCAACTATCTTGGAGTTAAGAGGTGGTACAACCAAGTCCCATACTTGATTGTCATACATGGATTGCATCTCAACGTTCATGGCTTCAAGCCATTTGTCACAATCCGTGTTGGACATTGCATCATGGTATGTGGTTGGTTCATCAGAATCTATCACATAGCATCCATCCATGAAAAATCCATATCTTTCAGGTGGATTACTAGTTCTACCACTTCTGCGAACGTGTTGTGTGTATTGATCAACCACTTGATCATCCTCAACATCCTCATGTTGAGTGCTAGTTTCAACCAAACGTGCATTGGGCTGTGGTTCTTGATCTTCCTCAAGATCCACTGTTCTACTGCTAGCTCCTTCCATAAGGAACTTTGCTTCTAAGAACTCACCCTTTCTGGCAACAAACACCTTTTGTCCATTGGATCATAGAAATAATATCCCATAGAATCTCTAGGATATCCAATAAAGATACACTTGGTGGATCGGACATCCAATTTGTTTAGGGTGGGAGTCTTAACATAAGCCTCACTCCCCAAACCCTTAAGTACGATAGGGATGGAACTCTTCCATGCCATATCTCAAAAGGTGTCCTTTCTACCTTTTTGGTTGGGGCCATATTTAGAATACGGGCCGCGGAGAGCAGAGCGAAACCCCAAAATGATAGAGTAATGTGCTTCTAGCCATCATAGATCGGACCATATCTAATAAGGTTCGATTCCTCCTCTCAGACACACCATTATGTTGTGGTGTTCCAGGTGGAGTGAGTTGTGAGACAATCCCACAACTCCTAAGATGATTTTGAAAGGCATCACTTAGGTATTCACCTCCCCTATCCGTACGAAGAATTTTAATTGACTTGTTGAGTTGATTTTACTTCATTTTTGAAGATTTTGAACATTTCAAAAGCTTCGTCTTTGTGCCTTAACAAGTACACATACCCATAGCGACTATAATCGTCGGTAAAGGTAATGAAGTATCTTTCACCATTCCTAGTCATTGGCTTAAAAGGACCACATACATCCGAATGTATGATTCCTAATAAATCTTTTGCCCTTTCGGTAGTTCCACTAAAGGGTGCCTTAGTCATCTTACCTTGTAAACAAGACTCACAAACATCAAATGAATCACATTCATTTGTTTTTAAAAGACCATTCTTTTGAAGTGTTTGTAAACGTTTCTTGTTTATATGACCAAGACGACAATGCCAAAGATAGGTGTCACTTAAGTCCAACTTGAGTTTCTTGGTGTTAGTTTGGTACAATGAACTATTTAAAGTATTTTCATGAACCAATTCATAAATACCATTAATTGGAATAGCTTTAAAATAGAACATACCATTTAAAGAAACATGAATATCATTTTCAATAAAAGATAATACATAATCATAATGTCTTAATTGAGATACAGAAATAATGTTCCTAGTCAAACTAGGAGCATACAAAACATTCTTCAAAATAACTTCCAAACCACTTGGAAGTCTTAGGATGTAGTCCCCACGAGCTTCAACTAAGACTTTAGTTCCATTGCCCATGAAGAGGCTAACATCCCCTTTCTTGAAGTCCCTACTTCTTGTGAACCCCTGCAACAAATTGCAAATATGAGTTCCACATCCGGTATCTAATACCCATGTGTTTGAAGATGTAACATTAAGATCAATATGTATCATGTATATTGTACCTGAGGTCTGCCCGGCATCCCTCTTTGCTTTCAACTCTTGGAGATGGACAGGACAATTCCTTGCCCAATGTCCTATCTCCCCACACTTGAAGCATGGGTCATTTGTAGCAACCTTTTGCTTCTTCTCTTGTGGTTTGGGTGGTACCCTTACCACCCTTTCCCCTTTCCCCACGTATGTCCCTTACCCTTGGCAACCTTTGCCTTGGGTGCGGGATGAGGCCTTTTGTTGTTCCCACCTTCATTGATGGTGAGAACGGGTAAAACCCTTTTACCCATGGCCGCCTCGGCCGTTTTGAGCATTGAGTGAAGTTCACCAATGCTTTTGTCCCATGCATTCATGTTGTAGTTCAACACGAATGTCTCGAACTTCTTGGTTAGGCCATTTAGGATCAAATCCGTGGCCAACTCCTTCGAGACGGGCAGTTTAGCCTCTCGAGGCGGTCAATATGACTTTTCATCTTAAGTACATAAGATGAAACAGATTGGTTGTCGTCCATACGACATGCATGCGCTCGAACCGTTTCGAACCGCTCAACCCTGCTTGCTGTTGGAACGTTTCCTTCAGCTGGGTTATCATGTCGTAAGCTCCGTGATGTTCATACTCCTTTTGGAGATCCGGAGTCATGCTTGCTAGCATGAGACAAGACACTTGGACGGAGTCCTCAGTGTACTTTAGCCAATCATTCAAGGCCTCCTCATCATCCTCGCTAGCTAGGTGATCAGGGATAGGGTCGTCTAAAACGTACGATCTTCTCTCTTGCTTGAGAACGATTCTCAAGTTTCGATACCAATCGATGAAGTTGTTGTGATTTAGACGTTCCTTTTGGAGGATCGCTCGTAGTGATTGGTTTGATGCGGACGAGTTATCGTGATTTTCATTATTGGTGGCCATCTACAAAATTTTAACAAAGATCAATTTTAGTATTTTCGATATTGCTAATTTTAATTTTAATGCCTTTAAGGTCAATTTATATTAAAATCTAGAACCCAACATTACATTTAAATTGTGGTTAGGTGACCTTTATCCCACGATTTAAATTAATAAGGTGGTCAACGATTGACGATTGCAACCATTTGCAACTTCTAGAGGTATGGGATCGACTTATTGAACATCATATGTAAAGTCGGCATGTTAATCCCATCAACACCATTTGGAAACCATATTGTAGGTGATCCATTTAACATGGTTTGCAAATCAAGACATCCTACTTACACCCATGTGTGAGTTTGCCAAAACAAATGGTTAGGTGACCTTTATCCCATAAGTAAGGCATTCTCACCTCAAATCACAAGTTCCCTCAAAATGGTTGGGTGACCTTTATCCCACTAAGAGTTCCCAAGTGACTCAAGTGTTGTGTAAAAGGACGGTGTTGATCTCGTTTTTAAAATTTTAGAGATTTCTTAATTCTAGTTTAGAAAACTCTATGTACTTGTATTTGTATGCTTTCAAATACAAGGTACCCTATGGTTCTTAGATTAAAACCATTTTAATCTTTAAAATCATTAAACCATTTTAATAACTTTTATTAACTTTAAAGAACCATCAATTTTCAGATTGTTGATTATTTATGAGTTTGTTATGCATGTCAAACATCAACCCAAACAATCAACAATAAACAATCATATGTGCATAACCATAGCCCTTATGTGACAACACTTGTTTGCCATCACAAGTGTTGTCTTTGGTCTTTCTAAGGGTCAAACATATCATAAAGGTTCCAAGAACCTCCCACTAGAAACCGCATCCAAATGCTCCATGTTTCTTGTGTCTTTGTGTCCATCTTAGGGTCTTGATCTTGTACATCTTCCTTTTACAAAATTGTATCCTAATACATTTTTCTAGTAAAGGAAATGAACCTAATCTATTATTACATAACCAAATGAATGAATAATTACAACCCAAATGAATAAACACAAATATTACAACCAAATTGAATGAATAAAACAACCACTAGAATCATCCAAAACAACACAAGGCCACAAGCTAGGTTATGCACTAAACAACCAATGATCATATCATCAATTCATATAATGAAAACCCCATTTAAACCCCAAATTTCAGCCAACATAAACTGAAATTTTGGGTTTTAATCATTGTCCAAACAACCAACATTCATAATATGTTTCTTTCAAGGTCTAATCACTAGCATGTGTGATATGACCTTGAAAGTTTGGGGAATCATTCATATAAACTATAACAGCCCAAAATCAGCCTATAACATGTCTAATATCATCTTTTAAAACCAATTTCAAAAGATAAAACAAGCAAGTCATCCACATAACCGGCTCTTGATGCCATTGTTGGGTTTATTTGAAGATAAAACCCGTTTTATCCTCTTGGTATTTCAGAAAAACGCAGCGGATAAATTATTTAAAACATGATTTTAGATCTGAAAATCCATGTTTATGATGATTAATATACAAATAAACAAACCCATAACAATAAGGATCATTTATGTGGATTAAACAAGCTATGAACACATAAAACATCCATAATAGACAACCATTATGAAGCTGCCAAAACTACCTTTCAGCAGTGGATAAAAACACTCCAAAAAGGGGCTGCCAAAAACCGTGGGTTTGATGGAGATGGAGATGTCAAAATCGGCCAAGACTCCAAGGAGAGGAGATCCTCAAGCTAGTATACCCAAGCTTGTATGCAACCCACCTTCTAGTTAGGAAGAATAACACCACCAAAGGCCAAATGAAACCTCCCTTTCTGCTGAAAAATCCGTAAGGTTTAGAGAGAGAGGGAGAGAGATTGTGTTTTGGTAAAATTGCATGAAATGAATCATTGAGAGCATTGAGTGTGTGAATGTATAAAAGTGTTGTCAATTTTCAAGAGGAAAATTGGTCCAATCCCAAGCAAGGGGCGGCCAAGACAAAAGCAATTCAAAAACCATTTCCCTCTTAAAATTTATAACACATTACACATTGTTACTTGTCATATGTCACACAATAAAAGGTTACTTTCTTGACCAAAATTAAAATGTGACATATGTGCTCTTTAATTAAACAATTTTAATTAAAGTACACTCATGTGTTATAAGTTGTTATTTAAACCCCTTTAAATGACAAGAATAACAGCAAACTCATCAACAAATTATCCTAACAATTTGTTCCATCTTATATGCAATTTATTTAGAAAACCCATTTTCTAAATTGGTGTAAATATTTAATTGCATGATCATATCATCAATTAAATATAAATTGGTGTTTGCCAAGCTTGTTATTGGGTATAACCCGACTTGGATCATAACGTACTAACCACATCAATATTCTAAGTGTCTTGGGCACACAGAATCCAACATAGATGAGTAAACCTCATTGGTAGTTTATAATTTAAACTAAGTTGTTCAACTAGGTGTGGGTTCCCATCTTTTCCTTGGTTAACACAATAAACACAGTTCCAATAAGGGGTGAAGAGCAAAATAAACGCCACAAATGTGTGCGGACAACAATAAAAATGAGAAAAGCACATGGAAAAATGCAAAATGCAATCAAGCTAATAACTTATGTTGTTGTCGTGTTATGTACAAAAAGAAATATAAATGCTGTGCGGTGGCACTGACCTGAGGATAAGCATAACCTAAATATTCTAGAATTCATTGTAGTTTACGCCTCTCTGTTGTGCGGTGGCACTGACCTGAGGCTTGGGATCTCTTTGAAAGCTCATAGAATAGTTTCTTCTTGTCAAATACCCGTAGACCGCTCAAAAATCTTCTGAGGAATGTTGATTACCATATAATTGTGGGATCCACAAATGCTCGTTGAAATAATTAAACCGTAACTCATCACCAATGTGTGTCAAAAATCTGTGTATGGATTTAAGAGGACAAGTATACTGACAATCATCGTGAGCTGCAGTTCTTAAAAGTCAAAATCATTGTGTGCATCTTATAGCTCTAGTATGATTTCCTAAAATGCTATTGACTCTCGGTCAAAACAAGAATCTAGCATCAAAATGGTTTATTAAAATGTCCTAAGGATTCTGATATACCTGTATGATTCAATAATGTATCGTACAAGAAATGATAAAATAGACTTGAAGCTATGCTGTCCAGGAAGTAAAATCGGTTAGAAGTACAGTAATAGGTTTAAATCCATATCCAATCAAACATACAAAAATATATCTTGTTTCGTTTTCAAATTTCAAGATGTTTATTCAACTTTTAGTTATTGTTAGGAAAAAGTCAGACTATACATCAATTTGTGAACCACTCATTAAAAGTGGTCACGTCTAAGCTGACCAATCAGGTTTTTGAAATTAAAAGGATCACGTCTGAGGTAGTCAAACATGTTTTCAAATTAAAAAGGTCATGTCTGAGATGATCATCGGTCATAACGTCTTATCAATAGTTACAAGTGTGTGTTTGAAAGTGTATGAGGTCAAACTCATAAGTATGGGCCAATTGCACGATTGGACCATATGTATGGACCAGCCGCATGATTGGATCACAAGTATGAGCCAATCGCACGATTGAACCATACGTATGAGCTAGTAACCGATTGAACCCTAGTCGCACGGATGAAGCATGCGAATGGGCCTAGTCGCATGACTAAATGCTAACGTAGTATAAATAGCAGGGAGTCGGTCCCATGTTCTCATAACCCCAAAATCGCCTTTAGTCGCCTAAAAGTACCAAGACTCTGCCCAAATTTCGTTTGTCAGATTTAGCATCTTGATAGTGATTCTAATGTTTACCTTCTACATATACAGGTAATGTGAGACCAAAATCGACTTCAATGTCTCGGTAATAAAGCCCTAATGATCGAAATCATTCAAAACAAGAACTTATACAAACTCTTCAAAATAAACCACTTAAATGGACACAATTTTTGATTTAAAGTACATTAGGTGTTGTTTTGAGTGTTTGCGAGTCTAATAAGCCAATACAAGAAATTTAACATCAAGTTTTGACGAAGAATTGGATTTAAAGTGTCGAACAGAGGGTTATACGAATGGACGTGCTCATGAACTTCAATTTCATGATTGAGCTGGGCGTATGACTCAATCGCATGAATGAAGTAGGCGTATGAGTTCAATTGCACGATTGACTCAATCACATGGCCTAACACACGACTAAGTTTAGTCGCAAGCTCAATCGCATGACTGAACTCAGTTGCATGCTCAATTGCACAACTAAACTCAGTCGTATGGTTCAATTACATGATTGAAGCAGACTAATATCTAAACAGTTTAAATTTCAACAGTCTTCTGTTATGGACAAATCTCATGTTTATGTGCCTTGTCTTATAGAAACATGGCAGATAGGTGGGCTATCAACACCAAGCACAACATCTGTGCATAGTCGGATGCCACCACTCGTAATGCTGCTAAGCTTGTTGGGATTATTTCTTTTCTGAGTAGGTCGAGGATCTACAAAGCTATCTCTGCTCCTTGGACACCCTACCGGTCTCCATAGCAGGCCTTCTTGGAAGGTGCCACAGTTGACAGATCTGCTGAGGCTTACTGTATACCAAGAACCATTTTTGGCCAAGAGACTGAGGTTACTGCAGCTGATCTTAGACGGGTACTGGATCTGGGTGATGATGATGACCACCCGACCAAGGTACATCCTCTGACAGTAAGGGGCTATTTTCTACGGATGAAGTACACTAGGGACATCAACCCAGGTGTGCTAAAAAATCAATCCGTGTCCCCAGTTCAAGTACATCTCCCATGTGATTCTGAAGTACATATCATCAAGGAGAGGAGTATTTGATGATCTATCTGACCAAATCCAGAATGCATATGTTGCACTGGTGCTGAACCATCCCTTCATGTTCTCCAACATGATACTCTCTTACATGGTAGAGAACCTAGAGGCCAAGGGTAATGAGAAATTTTGCATGTACCCTCAGTTCTTACAGCTGATCATAGATGAGAAGCTTTCTCTGATGCCTAAGGATAAGGACAATGCTGTGATGTTAGATGTAATGCTCGGGGTATGAAGAGTAAAGTAAGTGGCTAATCACAACTGGCCACTGTATTAGGGACTTACTATACTTAACATAAACTAAGTTGTTCCCTTGAATGATCATGTTGGTGTTTGAATCTTTCAATGTGTGTGTTAAAGGATGGCCGGTGGTAGATCATCTAAAGCTTCACACGGTGGAGGCATTAGTGCTGAACCACGGGCAACGAGAGGAAGGCCTAGAGCCGAAAAGGTGGTTCATTAAGAACCCGAGACCCCTCATCCGGAGGGTGGAGATGAGAGTGCTAACTTAAGGGCCTTAATGAAGGAGGCAGTTGTAGAGGAGGTGCATCAGGTCCTGCAAATGATCTTGCCGTATATGGTGACCGAAGTGATAAAGGCTGTACGGGAGGGGGAAAGGAAGGAAAGGAGTAGACCTATAGGCGAAAGGAGACAACCTGAGACTGAAACGGTTTTCTCTGATGGAAAAGAGAAAGAGGAGGAAGAAGAGCCTGTGAAGGAGGTGGGACGAGGCTGTAACTATTGGGCATTTATGAGATGTAAGCCCTAATGTTTGATAGGAATGGTAGTGCTGCTACTGCTCACCAATGGGTGAAAGAGATGGAGGCAGAACTCGACATTAGTGAGTGCCGGGAAGATCAAAAGGTGAAGTATGCTGCTCACTCTTTTGTGGAATTGGGTTTGTGCTGGTTGGACAATATCGTCCAAGCCGAGGGTAGTCGGGCGACAGGAAGGATGAAGTGGGCAGAGTTGAAGTGGCTGGTGATTAATGAGTTCTGTCCTCATAGGGATATGGGCAAAGTTGAGAGGGATTTCCTGCAGCTGGAGGCGGGGACTATGACCCATCAGCAATACACTACCAAGTTTAACGAAATGGCATGTTTGGTGCCGGATCAAGTGATACCCTTGTCACAAAAGATCAAGAGGTATATCCAGGGTTTGCCAGCAGATGTCTGTGGGCATATGATCACTACCCGACCAAGCATGTTTAGGTCTGCAGTTGATTTAGCAGGGAGGTTGTATAATGACAGGACTGTGGTGGTGGTTGAGGTGAGTAGGAAGAATGGTGGAGACCGGAACAGGAATGGGAAGTGGACTGGATGAGGTGGTGTCCCGACGAACAATAAGCGTGCATGGATGGATGACCAACATGTGGTCACATCTGGTGCAGGATCGAATAGGTGTCGTAAATATGAGAAGGAGCCTTCGGGAGAATGCAAATAGGGGTCAAACATCTGCTTAAAGTGTGGGAAGCCAGGCGATATAGCAAGGGAATGCGGGGTTATAAGGAGTTACAACTGTGGAGAGAATGGTCACCTGAGAAGACACTGTAAGAAGCCGAGGGCTAATGAATCAGGAGTGAAAAAGGTTGGAGGAGAAAGGTGGAGCGCAAGTGACAGAGCATTCACGATAACGCATGGGGAGGCTAGGACGGACCCTGATGTTGTGTGAGGTACGTTTCTAGTAAACCAAACTTTAGCCTCTGTGTTATTTGATTATAGTGATAGTGAATGTTATATTTCTGCTTCTTTTTGTGCTAAACTACCTATTAGTAGTAGGAGTGTAAATGCGCCCTTTGGTGTAGAAACTACCATAGAAGGTCTACCCGGATTTGTAACATGATAGAGGGTTGTGACCTAGAACTAGAAGGTCACAAGTTTCCTGTTAGACCATTTGTAATGACCTTAGGCGGGTTTGATGTAGTCCTAGGAATGGATTGGTTGGTGGACTACGAGGCAAACACTGTGTGTCACAAAAAGATGATACGGTTGACAGTGCCTGACGAGACTATGATGACGGTTTATGGCAATCGAGTCATGACGATTCTGAAGGTGATTTCGATGGCGGTGGAAAGAAAGTGCATGAGGCATGGATGTAGTGCCTACATGGCCTATGTAAAGGATGTGGATACACTAACACCACAACTGTTAGATGCAACAAGACATGAAGAAAGATTTTGGTGGCCGGGTATGAAGCGTGATGTGATGGAGTACGTGAGTAAATGGCTTACTTGTTTACGAGTGAAGGCCAATCATCAAAAGCCATATGGGAAGATCCAACCTTTGGATATACCGGAGTGGAAGTGGATCGTATCACCATGGACGTTATTACAAAGCTACTACGTACCGTGCGAGGGTTTGATGCCATACGGGTGATAGTTGATCGTTTGACGAAGAGTGTTCACTTTCTACCGATCCACAGGACATATTCATCTGAGAGGTTGGCTGATCTTTTCATTAAGGTGATTGTAACTCGTCATGGTGTGCCGGTTCCTATTGTGCCTGATCGTGACACTCGATTTACATTCATATTTTGGAAGAAATTCCATGATGCTATAGGGACGAGGTTACATATTAACATGACTTATCATCCTCAAATGGATGGTCGGTCAGAGAGGACGATTCAGACGCTGGAAGATATGCTTCGAGCATGTGTCATTGATTTTGGAGGAAGTTGGGATGACCACTTACCGTTAGCTGGTTCTCATATAACAACAGCTATCATGCCAGTACTGGTATGCCCCCTTTTGAGATGCTATATGGTAGGAGACGCAGGACACCCGTGTGTTGGGGTGATATTGGTCAGAAAGATCTAGGAAGCATCGAGTTGATCGAGGCTACGACTGAGAAGCTTGAAAAGATCAAGGCCTTCATGAAGGCAACCAAAGATACACAAAAGTTGTATGCTGATAAACGATGTAGACCGATTGAGCTCTAGGTGGGTGACAGGGTTATGTTGAAAGTCTCACCTTGGAAGGGTATCATTCGGTTCAGAAAGTGGGGCAAGTTGAACCTAAGATTCATAGGGCCTTTCAGAATCATTGCTAGAGTAGGATTGGTGTCCTATAGAGTGGAGTTACCAGATGAAGAAGGTGAGTTGTCTTCCCAAAAGAATTTTTTAATCATCCTTTTGAGCAGATGGGCTATGAGGCAGATTTCTCTGTAAAGGCGTTCAAGAAAAGGAAGGTCTCATCCAAGTGGAAATACCTGCTCCATGTGGTTATCCAAAGCTTGTCAAACAAGCATGGAGGGTGGGACCAGATTCTTGAGGATCTTTCCTTAATAGTGCATGGAATGTTTCAAGGGGTCAAGTTTAGGTACTCTCAGTTTGTTTACACAATTTTGCTCGTTAACTTGGACTCCTTAGAATATTATATGTTTCTTAGATATGTTCAACACATTCTTAACTGTGAATTGGGCTCACTGTTGAGGGAATTGATAATATTCTTAAATTGGGACAGATGAAGCCCGACATCTTTAAAATCATGATGAAGCCACCTGTAGGCTTCTTAAGGGTGGAAACAACCCTTGCCCTAAAAATGTTAAAGCTCATTGCTCAAGGTGAAAACCTAGCAACACGAGCTAGTGTTGAACCCACGCCTTCTACCTCCGAACCACCAAAACGAGCACAAATCTCCCACGCCTACCAATGAAAATCCAAACGAACCCCTGCTCTAGCTATTGAGCTTATGTAGACCCCCGTACACTCACCCATAAAGGAGGAAGTTAATACTAGAGCTCCCATTTCCCCTGACGAGCAAACCACGCCCATCTCTTCAAGAATTACTGCTGAGGTTTCTCATGCTTAGTCTGAAGAGCTCACAAGCCCAACTACCTTAAGCCTTCACTCTGAGTCTCAACACTCAAGTGGATAACATTCATGAGACATTTACCATTCCTAGCCTTTAGACATAAACCAACCTATTCCCAACCTTGAATTCTATACTGCTTAAGACTTAGGCTTTAGTGAGTACCACGAGTCTCTCTACTCTTCCCCTACTCAAAGAGAGATTAGTACTCCTTAGTCTCCTTTGTCTTGCCCACATCAGTCACCTATCACTGAGGTGGACCACCCTGAACCTGTTCAGGAGGTTCATATGGACGAGGCTCTCACTTCTAGAAGTGTTTACATCATTAAGACCTCAACCACAGCAACTCAGTCCATTAACACTTCAACAAGGGTTGTCAATGTGTAGAGGAAATCCAGCAACCTAGAACCTAAAGCTGGTGGTGAGAGAGAGGACTTTCTTCTAAAAAATATCATCCCCCAGTGTTTCTTCTAATGAAGATGAGGGGAATTTGATACTAAATGTGCAAAAACTATCAAAAACATGCTCCTATTTACTCTTTAAGGTTAGTCACCTTGAATCTCAGGTGACTACCTTGCATACCAGGGTCAATGAACAACAACTTGAGATATCTTATCTCAGGGAGAAACTAGTTGGGTGACCTTTAAGGAGATATTAATAGGAACACAAGAACCTATGAATGTGATTGACCTAACTCCTAGGTCACCTTTGCAAGAGGGTGATGCTACCAAAAAGGGGGAGAAAGTCATTATAGTCACAGAACCTGGGAGTTCTTTAGGCAGTATGGACATTGAGGTCTTACCATCCTCACTTGCAATTGTGCATACTCGACAACTTCAGGTCTCACCATCCTCACTTGCAATTTTGCATACTCGACAACTTCCTCAAGTTCACATTGATATGGACTCTTTAGACTTTTTAATTCAAAGTCCTTTTGAGGAAGGCATTCAAGGGATATATCATCCCCACCTTAAGGACTTCAAACTACATTATTAGGTGGAGGTATGATGCTGATAGAAGAGCCCTCATTCTTCAAAGAGTTCAAGGGCAAGAAGAGGTGCTCAATTTTCAGACCTTGAACTACTATGAAGGTCTTGACCTGATCAACATGCCACTTGTCAACCCAAGTCAATAAATACAAGATGATAGGCTGGCACAAAGGAATAAAGACAGGATTATTAAAGAGTTTTGTCTAAGAAGGAGACAAAGACAATCAGATAATGTCATTAGTCAACTGGATGTTGAGGCAGATGCTGAGATTAGCTTTAAAGGGAAAACCTTAGTTGAAGGCCCAGTGATAGAGCCTGAGTGCCCGGTCACACCAACAACTATTTTAGAATTTCATCCCCTTGTAAAACACCTGCTGGTGAATGTGTATCACTACCTCTCTCTGGCCAGAGCTTGGATGTTACGCCAAGCAATGAAGGCCAAATGTCTCTCCACCTTGTGTCATAAAGGTCTGTGGGTGACAAAAGGAAAAGGATTCTAACTCCTAAGGAGATTGAGGAGGAGGAGAGGAAGAGGAAGAGGAAGCTATGGGGAGAAAGTTCCTCTAGGTCTTCAGGCTTCACGCAGGCTACAATCAGGCATGCCCCCAGACCAAACACTCAAGATGATTAGTTGAGGGTAGTCACGATTACTTACCCATAGACTAGGAACTATGACATAGATAAGATTATGTCTCCCTTTAGAGGAACTCAATGAACTGGCCGACATGGAAGTGTCAAGCGAGATAAAGGAAGAAGAGGATGCAAGGCTACTTCTCCAAATCAAAAAGGAGAAGAGACTGAAAATGTTATACAATCATGTTCCTACACTCTTCCTAGTTGAAGAAAGCCCAATGCAATAGACTGTGGCAGCTACACAAGAACCTCAGGTAGACAAGCAAACATATAGGCAAATAAGATCAAATACTTGAGTGCCACAGGTCTCTACCAAACATCTTTACTTCTTCCCTTGTCCTTTGAGTACATTGAGTTTGAGTATCCCAAAAAGCTTGAACTTCAAGTACTCAAAGAACAAAATGCAACAAAGAGAAAGATGAAGGAAGAGGCTACAGAGGCAAGAGCCATCGTCCAAAAAAGTATGAAGAAATCTACTGACCGACAAAGGATGATGAGCTTCTTGAAGCTGTGTGGATTTTCCGAAAGGAGACTTGGCCATATGTCTCTTACTATAATGGATAAGCATATCAGTGTAATCAAGTAGAATATCTAAAGTGAAGAGATAATTGACTTACACTCCTATCCAAGTCAAGCTCCTCCTGTAGTGGAGGTTAAGGTTGAACAATATGAGACAACACCACCTAGACCTCCTACTGAGCCTTAACAAGCTTCATTATTTGATCCACAGCAAGGTCAAACTCCCTCTCCTTCTCAACCTGTAAGGGAGGGAAACCCAACTAAGCAAGACAAGACTAATCAACAAGGTGTTGTAGACCAGTGTTCTCAGTTAAAGTCCTCAAAGAGGAGGAAATGGATGGTTTCTAAAAAAAGTCAAAGATAAAGAAGCCTTAATCATCTACCTCTACACCTCAGGATGAATCAGATCAACCTAAGGAAGTTCATAAAGAGGCAGCCTAATCAACTCCAATCCAAGTGGCTCCTTTTGCAGCTAAGAGACCCATCTTATCCTGGACCTTCACAACTAATCTACAGAGATGGCATGTGATGAGAGATTAAGGTGGTAAAGATGTCTACACATGGCAAGACTTATTTAACCTACTTTTGCATGATCTCTTTGAGATGGAAAGATACTATGAGAGTCTGGGTGATCCTGACCATCTAATGAAGAAGGCCATGGTCATCATCATTATGAGAATTGTCAACAACTGATGTTCTTCAAATGTTTTTGTAGCATCAGCCTAGGTGGAGTTTGTAAGGATTCCTATAAGTTTGATGCATCCAAAACATCCAAAGTCTCTGTGCATGCACTAAAGAACATAAGTAGAAATGCTTTGGAAGTTTTACACCTTGCACTAGAAATATACTAAGTGTAAAATCTTCCAAAGCTAAGACCAACATCTTCTGAAGCCAAAAGTGAAGCTTTTTTAAGCTTTAAATACAAAGTCTTCCGAAGCGAATGAATGAAGATAGATTTCATCCGAAGACTTTTAGAGACATGCTTTTATTTGATGTACTTTACCATAAAGCTGGCCCACCTTTCCACTGTACCTCTATTTTGTCACCAACTTACATGAGATGGTGAAAATGTTCATGCTTTTGGTAACTGTACATTGGGGTCTTGAGTCTGTGTGTTCTACTTTATGTAATTTTATCCTTTTTGTAATATATTAGAATGTGAGTTTTGGCATGTCATAGTTAGTAGTCAATAGGCAATTTGCCTTTTGACACTACATTTGATTTTGCTTTCAAGTCTTATGTATCCAGAGGGCTTTCAAAGTATGGTTGGCTATATGATATAGTATATGTATCTCAAGTACATGTAACTTTTATCATATACTTTGTAACATTTGGAGTAGAACTTGAGAAGCAATATAAAGCATTCTTCAAAACCAAATACTTGTGTTGTTTGCTATCTTGTTTAGTCTCATTCTTACTTGTGCTCTTAGAATCTTTCACTTAAGTTAACCAATTCCCTATTTGATCTATTAAGTTTTCTAAGTAACTCTCCTCATTGTATTGTTATGTTATAAATGCATACCCTTCAACCATCCTGCACTTTTCGCACGCAGGAAGTACCATTTTTAAAATTTCGAATGTCATTTTTAGAGTGTTATAACCATTCAAATATGTTTTCTCAATGTCAATTAGGCTATTATCACAGTTTAATGTGATTAATTTTGTTTATTTTTGAGTATATTTGTCCTTTAACATTCGGTCACCAATTAAACCCACTTAAATCTACGACCTATCATCAATATACCTTGTTAACCTCTTTAGTATTAGTAGTCAATCAATGTAAACGAGTGTATCATTGAACTAAGTCAAACACTTAGAAAACATTTGAGAGAACGAAAACAGTGAATATGGTGTGATAAATCAATAGTCGCATCAAATGCCCTTATATGCTCCTCTAACTTCACATGCAATAAGTCTTGACTCGCATGACTAGAACTTTTCACACTCAATGAACTTCTCGCACATGCGAAGTTAGAAATATAATGGATTTTTTTTACTTTTTAAAATTTTCAATTATTGTTCATTTTATTTGATCTTGTGATTTATTAGGTTTCAAATCAAGTTCATCCAAGTGTTAATAATTGTCCAAAACCCATTAATGTTGTAAATGATTTAGTAAACTAAAAGATAAAATGCAAACTAGCATAAACAAACAAAAAAACAATTTGAAAGAAACAATAGACTTATAACTTAAACTATATTTGGTATATTTCAAGTATAGGATCATATTTCTTTGAAAACAATTGTTAACATCTTCCACGGTATTTAGAATAAGACTAGTTAAGCTAGTTTTTAATATGATTTATCCATATTGAAATCAGACTCAATTTTTTACTTGTACAAATATCTTGTGATAGTTATTATATTTTAAATATATTTATGAAATCAATAGATTCCATAATCAAATATCATGATCCAGCTTCAAGACACTTTTGAGATTTCAAGTCATCATAATTTGACTTAAAACTTTTATCTATGATCAGCATTCTCAAGATTTTCTTTTTTTCACATAATATCTATATATAGCATAGCTAGCCTAAGAAATGTTTCTAAACATAGAATATTAACATGTTCTAGGACTTATTATCAACCGGTCGGACTTATGTTTTGCCCTCGCAAGACGTTTACGACTTATATGCTAATTCGAACTAACATGATCCACCTTTTGGTTTTGTCTTTTGTGTTAGAACATATTAAAATATTTATCATCTAGTTGGTATGTTTTTTACATCAATTTTATATAGTCTGTTTTAGCATGAAATTAGTGTTACCACAAAACCTGATATATAACTCACTTTAGACATAGATAATTTAATTTCAGTGCATCATCGATGATAGTACTTCTCATTCCTTATGTTGAGTCTATCAACCTATCAAACATAATCCAAGTTAGTTCCTTTTTAAATTTTAGTATGTAATATATCTAAATCAAAATGCAGGATTGTGTTTGGTCACACAACATAATGGTTATCTCTCAAACTTACTAAATCACACTTGGGTTTGATGATGAAGAATCCCTTAAGAGTTGATAATAATATAATAAGTAAACAAACAAAAGAGATAGGTTTTCAAGATACTTGTATATATTATTTCTCAACTCAAAGTTTTTCAAGACTCTTTCAAGCATTCTTTACTAAGTGTACAATAAGGACAATATATACTACTATTTACAACCACTTATACTTCGGAAGAGTCTCTTCTTGCGAGACATATGCTAACCTTCATGATTTCATACTTCGGAAGTCACTGTCTTGAAATCTTCTAAGTGTTGAACTCTGGAAGAAGGATGACATTGTCTTCAAAAGTCTGGATTCCTCTTCAAAAGTTCTTTTAGCCTTAATCTTCAGGAGCGCATCTTTTCCCTTTGGAAGTTCTTTCACAGTTGTACAAACTCTTGCTAGGCTCAACCTACCAAAACCTCACTTGTTTCTGCTTCTCAAAGCTTTCAGCACCAATGAGAGAATCTGTCTCTCTATTCTTTACTGAGGTGGTGCTGAGAAGTTTCTCTAAGCCATTCACAGACAGAAAATCTAGTCTATTACATTGAATGACATGCACCCTTTGTTGTGTCCCTCTAAAGAGAGTTAGTGGATGAGAGTTGTATTGATACTCCCATCAAATTATGGGTTCCAATTCAGGCCTTCAACTATTTGGAAGAGAGCTTTTCCTCTGGTGGTTAGCCTTCCTTTTTCTTTCCTTTCTCTTAGCTTCAACTCCTCTTCAATATTGGCCTCTGTAGTCAATTCAGCCAGATGAAGGCTGCTCCGACGGTTTCTAATATAAGCAGATGCTTTCATCAGTAGGTAAGCCTATTCATTGCACTCTAGCTAAACTAGCGACATGTCCATGAAAATGAACTTCTAATATGAGCAGATGCATTTTCATGGACTTGTCACTAATATGAGCAGATGCATTCATCAGTAGCCTACTCAGACGGTGAGCCTATTCATCACACTCTAGCTAATCTAGTGACTAGATTCATTCACAATGAGCACCAGATCTCATCCTTAAAGGGTAAGAAGCACAACAATATGTGACTTCTCTTGATGATCGAGTGGAGGCAACGTTAGGATTGGCAACAATTTACATGATCATGGCTTCGGTGGTGTTGTTTGTTGATTTGATGGCATGAATATCTTATTAGGCTTGTAAGGTCATACTTTTAGTATAAACCTCCTACCCATTGTAGTTGGTAGTTTCGATATTGTCATGGGTATGTATTGGTTGTCAAATCATCATGTTGAAGTGGTATGCTGTGAGAAGATTATTTTTCTCTTTATTCCAATGGTGGAACTATGACTATCCAAGGTGATAAAAGGAAATCTAACTTAAAGATTATCAATATAATGAGGGCTTGCAATTATCTACGTGAAGGGTATCCAGTATTTCTTGCCAAGGCGGTGGATACTAAGAATGAGGAGTGAAAGCTTAAGGACATACCGATAGTGTGAGACTATCCAGATTTTTTTTCTGATGATTTTCCTAGATTACCTTGGTCTGGACAGGTTCAATTCTGAATCCATTTGGTACGTTTGGCTGCTCCTATTGCCCGATCACCATATCGATCAACGCATTTGGAGCATCAAGAATTGTCCAAGCCACTAGAAGAATTGTTGGATGAGGGATTTATAAAACCAAACTTCTCGCCGTAGGGAGTACCAGTCTTGTTTGCGAAGAAGAAAGATGGGTTGTTCAGAATATGCATCGATTACCGAGAGTTGAACAAACTCACTATAAAGAATCGATACCATTACCAAGAACCGACGATCTATTTGATCAGATTCAAGGATCTATTTTCTACTTGATGATTGATCTGGAATCAGATTATCATCATCTATTGATAGACGAGGTAGATGTTCAAAAAATAGCATTCAAAAAACACGTTACAACAATTACGACTTCCTGGTTATGCCATTTGGTCTAACAAACGATTGTGTTCATGGATCTTATGAATAGAGTATGCAAATCTTACTTTGATAAGTTTGTAATAGTATTTATCAACGATATATTAGTCTACTTAAGAACCAAGAAAGATCATGAACAACATCTAAATATCATCATGGAGACGCTGAGGAAAGAGAAATTGTATGCGTAGGTCTCAAAATGTGAATTTTGTATTTGAGGGTGCAGGACCATTTGAAGGGTACGCACTTACAACACAACAACACAATAAGGGGAGTTACTTAGAACACTTAACAGATGAAATAGGGAACTGGTTAACTTATATGAACGATGCTAAGAACACAATAAGATTGAGACAGAATAAGATAGCAAAACAACACAAGTATTTGGTTTTCAAGAATGTTGTGTAGTGCTTCTTAAGTTCTATTACAAATGTTACAAATCACACAATAAAAAGTTACAAGTACTTGAAATACTTTATACTACATCCTATAGCCAACCATACTTTGAATGCAAGTTGGATAAATCAGACTAGACAACAAATTCAAATGTAGACTCAAATGGCAGATTTGCCTTTTGACTAGTGACTATGACATGTCATAGCTTACATCCTAATATATTACAAAAATGATAAATGTACATAAAGTAGAAAGCACAGACTCAAAGAAAGACCAAGTGGCTGAAAGTTCTTCATCAACATCAGTAAATGATCCTTCTAGCATGACTATAGGATCAATTACTGTTGCATTTTCTTTAACTTCTTTTGATGAGCCCAAGACCAATGAGGTTTGGGTTTCCAAATGTAGCTAACCATCTCTTTTGTGCAGGAATAGCTCAAGACAAATAGAAATGTATGGATCATTGATAGTAGTTTTTCCAGGCACATGATAGGAAATAGGTGACTACTCCAAAAGTTTGAGAGAATTGATGGAGGACCAGTTGCTTTTGGAGGAGATGTGGGAGGTTACATTACAGGAAGAGGCAAGGTCATAAATTGTAAGCTCAACATTGAGAAGGTAAACATTGTCAAGGAGCTTGAGTAAAATCTTTTGAGTGTATTCCAATTTTGTGATTAGAGTCATAACATGCTCTTCCCTGAGCATGAGTGCATTGTTCTCAGGCCCAGGATGGTCATTCCTCGTGAGCACATCCTGCTTAGAGCCCGCAGGAAAGGGAACATGTACATGATGGATTTTCAAGAAACATCTCCCTCAGGAGAAGTTTGATGCTTTCTATCTAAAGCAGATAATGATGAGTCTTTCCTCTGGCATAAAAGAATGTGCCATGTAAACTTTAAAAATATGAATAAATTAATTAAGAATTATTTGGTAACTGGAATACCAAAGAAACAGTTTGCAAGTGATACCACTGTGTTACATGCTTGAAGGGAAAACAACACAAGGTATCTCATAAGCCAATGAGTCAAGAAATTCCATCATTAATCCCCTACACTTATTACATATGGATCTCTTTGTGTTGCTCCCTGAAAAGACCATACATGCCAATTCAATGGGTGATTTTATTATTGCTTTGTTGGAATCCCACAAGTCCAAGAAGAAAAGCAAATGAAGATCCTGCTTAGAAAAACAAGTATTGTCTTCCGCATTTGTCAATGCGAAAGACATAAAACAAATACAGACAAGTATTTGTTCTTCCGCATTGACAAATGCGGAAGACCAAGAAACAATGCGAACAAGACTTTGCTCATCCGCATTTGACAAATGCGGATAACCGAGCAAATGCGCATAAGTATTGGTTCATCCGCATTAACCAATGCGGATGACCAACATACTAATGTGGATGATGAAGTGAAGAAATGCTAATCAAGTTAACTCATCCGCATTTGTCAATATGGATGAACAAGCAAAGATGCGGATCAAGACTTAGACTAGTTCTGATGTAATAGGTCAGGGGTAGTTTAGTCATTTTGTAAAAGACATCTTGTCTCCCTATAAATAGAATAGATAACCTCCTACATGAGGTGACAACTGATAAACATAGAGAATTTTTTGTTGTGATTTTTCTCTATAATCAATAAACTTTCATATATATAATACAAAAGCATTTATGAGTATATTTCGTTCATTGAATGTTCTTTGATTGTTTGTTTCCACCATTCAATCATTGACTTGATTACCATATCCGATTCTCAGTAAGAATCTCAATATTACCTACCCAGTCAATTGGTATCGGAGCCTTGGCTCTCGGTTCTCTTTCAGATCTACGCAAGAACTGAATAGAATTCAATTGATCTGGTAATGGAGTTGCTAGTAGAGTATACCATCATCTCTACTTAGTAAACATCAGAAAATACTCCTATCAACACATTCTCACGAAAATATTTTGAACAGCAAGAAACTCACTACAAGCACAAATCTGATTCTGAAATCAGTTAGAACTATTTGGACAAAGTTGGACTAATCAATCTTAAACATCACCTTAATCTATATTCATAAAATGGATTCTAACAGTTACTCAAAACTTGGTCATACACCTAAACCTCCTATGCTTAAACACAAATCTATGTTTAAATAGTGGTCATACACCTAAACCTCTTCGGAAGAACTCATAATTAACAAATTTTGAAAAATACCTTTTGTAACACGGCTTAGATTGTATGAAAAAGACAAGACACATTTTGAAAAGGTTTTTCAAAAAAGATAAACTAATTAATGCTTATTTTCCCAATAGTTGTAATAAGATACTTAAATCTTTGTTCATACACTGCTTTGGTGAACAAATTAGCATAATGTCTCAAATAAAATGATACCTGATGTCATTGTGCTTTGCCTTGGGGTGCTTGATAGGATTTTCTATAATAGAAATTTCACTCTTGTTGTCAATGTGAATAGGAGTCTCCATGACATTGAATCCATAGTCTAACATCTTGTTTTGAATCCATAGCAGTTAATCATATCAACTAGCATCACCAATGTTTTGAGCTTTAGCAGTTGATGTTGAGACACAGGATTTCTTCTTACATTTCCATGAGATGATCCTTCCACTAAGAAATTGACATCCTCTTGATGTTCATTTCTTGTTTATGTTGTAGCCACCATAGTCACTATTAGTGTAGCCAAAGAGATTGAAGTTTGATACCTAGGATACTAGAGACCCAGCTTGGGAGTGCCAAGGATAGCCATAGAGATTGAAGTTTTCAGATGGACCATACTTATGTCCATTGGTTCATAGTAGGTTTTTCCGAAGGTTAACCGAAGCCATTTATACTTTGGAAGAGTCTACTTCTTCTGAGGCTTGTGTTGATCTTCATGACTCCATACTTCGGAAGTCATTGTCTTGAAATCTTCAAAGTGTTGAACTTCAGAACAAGGATGACTATGTCTTTGGATGTCAGGATTGTTGGATTCTTTATGCCCAAGACACATAGAACATTGATGTGGTTAGTACGTTATGATCCAAGTCAGGTCATACCCAATAACAAGCTTAGCAAACACCAATTAATATTTAATTGATGATATGATCATGCAATTAAATAAATTCACCAATTTAGAAGATGGGTTTTCTAAATAAGTTGCATATGAGATTGAACAACCTATATGGATATTTTGTTCATGGATATTATTTGTAATGTTGTTTAAATTGGTTAAATACATCAAATAATAGGAGTGTGTGTATAAGTTATATAATTAAAGGGGTAATTACATTACTCATTATTCTAATTATTAGTTTAACAAAATAAAGGGTTTTGGGGGGAAACCCCAAATGACCAAAGATTCGGCCGCCCCTTTAAGGGTTTCTTTTGGCCTTTTGTTTTGGTTCCTTCACTTCTTGAACACACATACATTCCATCCTGCTCTCTCTCTCTCTCTCTCCATATTCTAAAGGGACACAAGAACATCAACTCTTCTTTTGGAAGAAAGAGTTTATGGCTGGAACAAAGCTCCAGCAGCTTTCTTGATTGTTCATGGTTGGAACAAGGGTCCAACAGCCTTCTTGATCTGATTTTGGTGCTCAAATCCTAGCAACAAGGTGTTTGCTTGATGCTTGTGGGTATGGATGCTTGAGGAAACCTCTCCTTAGTGTTTAGGTCTTCAAGAACCTCACCTTCTTCATCAAAATTCGTTTTTCAGCAGCTTACAAAAGGTAGTTTGTATGTCCTATTTGGTTGTTATTTGTTGTTGGTAGCTAGTTCAAACACATATAAATGATCCTATGTTCTTGGGTTTGTTGTTGTTATGATATGAACCTTATTGTCAGATTACAAATGAACATACTAAGGTTTTATTCCGTTGCGTTTTCATAGTTTAAATGGTTAAACTAGTTTGATATGGTCCAACAAACCCAACATTGGCATCTAGAGCCGGATATGTGGATGACTAGTTTAACTTGTTCTTGTAAAATTGGTTTTATGGGGCTTTAACAACCTTATAGGGGCTATTTTGTGGTGATGATTATAAATCCCCAACCTTTCAAGGTTATATCTATCATGCTTGTGATTAAACCTTGAAAGAAAGATATCAAGTGGTTGATTAAGTTTTTGTTTGGACAAAAGACGCTAAATTTTTGGTTTATGTTGGCTTAAAATTTAGGGTCATATGGGGGTTTATTTGGTTCTTGAATTTTGTATATGATGATTCATATTGGTGCATAACCTAGCCTTGACCTTGTGTTGATTTGGTTTTGAATAGATGTTTGTTTTGGTTGATTTCATTCATAATGGGTTGTAATATTTTTCTTTTGTGTTTTCTATTTGGATGTAATTATTTATTCATTCAATGGCAATGTAATAGATAGATTAAGTGTGTTTTCTTTTATTAGAAAATTTGTATTAGGATATAAATTTTGTAAAAGAAGATGCACAAGATGGAAGCACAAAAGGAAGACACAAGAGAAGGACTTGAAGCATTTGGATGCAAGTTCAAGTGGGGGTCTTTGTAGATCTCATCTTTATGTTGTGTTCAACCCTTAGGAAAGACCAAATGACAACACTTGTGATGGCAAACAAGTGTTGTTAACATAGTGGCTATGGTTATGCACATGTGGTTGTTTGATATATGCTTGTTTTATTATTCATTTTATGTAGATTGTTTGATATATGCATATGCTTAACAATCTAAATAAATTATCACAACAAGCTGAATTTTTTTGGTTCCTAATCATTAAGTGACTAATAAAAGGTTATTAAAAGGATTAATGATTTCAAAATAAAAGAGGTTTTATTAAAAGAGAACCATAGGGTACCATGTATTTGAAAGCACTCGAATACAAGGTTCATAGAGTTTTCATAACTAGAATTAATGGAAACTTAAATCCCTTTGGAAACAAGTTGAAGACCATCCTTTTACATGACACTCGAATCACTTGAGAACTACTTGTGGGATAAATGTCACCTAACCACTTTTAGGGAACTTGTGTGTTTGAGGTGGGCTTAACATACTTGTGGGATAAAGGTCACCTAACCACTTGTATGTGTAAACTCACACGTGTGTGTAAGTAGGACGACTTGAATTGGAAACCATGTGCATAGGGTCACCAAAGCATGGCGTACAATGGTGTTGATGGGATTTTACATGCCGACTAAACATAAGATATTTAACCGATCCCATAAAGCAAGAAGTTGCAATAGGTTGCAATTGTCAAATGTTGACTACCTTGTTAATTTAAATAATAGGATAAAGGTCACCTAACCATCATTTAAATGTAACGTTGGATTCTAGATTTTAATTATTAATTGTCTATGAGACGTGTAAAGGGTATTAATAATTTAAATGCAATTTTTCTGAAATAGTAAAATGAACATTGTAATTTTGTATTAATGGCCGCAAACAATAATGCTACCACCCCGACCGTCCCTACCCTATCACTAAGAACCATCTTAGAAAGGGACCGCCTTAACCATAAAAACTTTATGGACTGATATTGAAACTTGAGATTTGTTTTCAAGGAAGAGAAAAGGCCTATGTCCTTGACGATCCTATTCCTGACCACCTGACCCCGAAGATGTTGAGGCCTATAACGATTGGCTTCAATACACTGAAAATTATGCAGGTTTCCTGCCTTATGTTGGGAACCATGATTTCCGAACTCCAAAAGAATTTGGAGCATCTTGGGGCATACGACATAATTACCCAGTCGAAGGAAATGTTCCTTCAACAAGCTAGGGTAGAGCGCTTAGAAACAGTTCGAGGACTTCATGCATGTCACATGGAAGAAACCGAATCGGTATCATCTTGTGTTCTTAAGATGAAAAGCCACGTTGATCGCCTAGAGCGGCTTAATTGTCCCGTCTCAAAGGAGTTGGCCACGGATTTGATCCTTAATGGCCTACCCAAAATGTTTGAGACGTTCATAATGAATTACAATATGAACGGGTGGGACAAGAGCATTGGTGAACTTCATGCAATGCTCAAAACAACTGAGGCAGGGATGGGTTGAAAGGTTCTACCTGTTCTCTCGATCAATGAGGGAGGCAATAAGAAAAGACCATTCCTCGATCCCAAGGCAAATTTTGCCAAAGGAAAGGGGTACATCAAAGGAAAGGGGAAAGGAAAAGCTAAAGCGGAACCTCCAAAGCCTAAGCTTAAGAAGCCTAAGGTAATGGAGAACGATCCATGCTTTGAGTGTGGAAAGATTGGACAATGGAAAAGGAATTGTCCAACCTATCTCAAAGAGTTCAGAAACAAGAGGGATGCTAGGCAAACCTCAAGGGTTCAAAAGAAATAAGCACTTCAAGAAGGGAGACACAAGTCTCTACATGGGCAACGAAGCAAAAGTTGATGTCGAAGCCCAAACAGACAATATTTTGAAACTTTCAAATGGTTTGGAAGTTATTCTTAAGAACATAATCTTGATATCCCTTTTAAAACAATGTGGTTACAAATTAAAGTTTGTTACCAATGGTATTTATGTTTATATGGATGATGTATCTTATTTCAAGGCTATGCCTTTTAATGAAATCTATGAATTGGTTCATAATGATTCATCCTATAATAGCTCATTATACCAAACAAGCACCAAGAAACTTAAAATGGGTTTAAGTGATTCTTATCTTTGGCATTGTGTCTTGGTCACACAAACAAGAATCAGATTCAAACACCTCAAAAGAATGGTCTTTTGAAAAACAAATGAAAATGTTGCATTCGACAAGTGTGAATCTTGTTTATAAGGTAAGATGACCAAGTCGCCTTTTAGTGGCACTAACGAGAGGCAAAAGACTTATTGGGAATCATACATTCGAATGTATGTGGCCCTTTTAAGACAATCACTAGAAATGGTGAAAGATACTCTATTACCTTTACCGACGATTATAGTGGCTATGGTTATGTGTACATGATGACACAAAAACATGAACCTTTTGAAATGTTCAAAACCTTCAAGAATGAAGTAGAAAATCAACTCAATAATACTATAAAAGTTCTTTATTCAGATAGAGGAGGTGAATACCTCAGTAATGCTTTTTAATACCATCTAAGAACTTGTGGGATTATCTCACAACTTACTCCAACTGGAACACCACAACATAATGGTGTCTCTGAAAGGAGAAATCGAACCCTATTCCATATGGTTCAAACTATGATGGCTATAAGGTCACTACCTCTATCATTTTGTGGTTTCGCAATGCTCTCCGAGGCTCGTATTTTGAATATGGCCCTGACCAAGATAGTCTATTCACTAAGTGTATATTTGTTGGATATCCTAAAGACTATATAGGATACTACTTCTTTGATCCAACAAAGCAAGAGTAATTATAGCTCAAAAGGCGGAGTTCATGGAAACTAAGTTCCTTATGGAATGAATAACGTATAGAATAGTGGAATTTTGATGAGGATCAAAGTCCACAAGCTGATACATGTTTGGTTGACACTAGCAATCAACAAGAGGTTGTTGATGATGACCAAGAGCTTGATCAATACACACAAAACGTTCGTAGATCTGGTAGAGTTAGCATTCCACCTGAAAGATATGGATCTTTCATGAATGGATGCTGTGTAGTTGACTCCGATGAGCCAACTACATACCATGAAGCAATGTCCAATTCGGATTGTGACAAATGGTTGGATGCCATGAACGTTGAGATGCAATCCATGTATGACAATCAAGTTTGGGAATTGGTTGACCCTTCACTTAACTCCAAACCGGTTGGTGCAAGTGGGTTTCAAGAAGAAAATGGATATACATGGAAACTTGGATACTTACAAAGCAAGACTTATAGCCAAAGGTTTCACTCAAAATCAAGGGGTTGATTATGATGAAATTTTCTAGCCTGTGGCAATGCTAAAGTCAATTAGGATATTATTTGCCGTAGCTGCATATTATTACTATGAGATTTGGCAAATGGATGTCAAAACCGCTTGTATTAATGGATATCTCGAACAGACTGTCCATATTGTTCAGCCAGATGGTTTTGTCGATCCACAACATCCTAAAAGTATGCAAGTTAAAGAGGTCAATCTATGGATTGAATCTAGCATCGAGAAGTTGAAATCAATGTTTTGATGAAGAGATCAAGAAATTTGATTTCATCAAGAACGCTGACGAGGCTTGTGTATTTAAGAAGGCTAGTTGGAGCATAATAACATTCTTGGCATTGTATGTTGATGACATACTACTTTTGGAAATGATATTCCAACAATGGAAGGTGTTAAAACTTGGCTTGGAAGTTGTTTTTCAATTAAAATCTCGGTGAAAGCCGCCTATATTTCGGGAACAAAGATTTATATGCATAGATCGAGGCGGTTGATAGGTTTAAACAAAGTGCATATTGATAAAGTCTTGAAAGGGTTCAAGACGGAAAACTCTGAGAAAGGTATGATACCTATTCAAAGAGGAACAATATTGAGTATATCTCAATGTCCAAGCTCAAAGGGTGAGCAATATCGAATGAAGGGCATCCCATATGCGTCAGCTGTAGGATCCATCATGTATGTGATGATATGCACTAGACTGGACGAGTCATGCGTGTAAGCATGACAAGTAGATATTAGCAGAGTCCAGGTAATAGCCATTGGATGGTATTAAAAGTATATTAAAATACCTTAGGAGGACTAAGGAAATGTTTCTAATATACGGATCTCATGATGAGGAACTCGTTGTAAAGGGTTACGCGTATGCAAGTTTCCAAATCGTTCGAGATGATTCTCGATCACAATCGGGTTATGTCTTCATTATGAATGTAGTAGCATTGTCCACTACAAAACACAAATACATTGTCGCATCATTAGCAGCTAAGGTAGCTACATGGATAAAGAAATTTATCGCCTACCAAGGGTGGTCTCTACCATTCAAGACCCCTAGAAATCCTTTTGTGATCACCAGGGTACGATTGCATAAATCAAGGTACCTTGTCCTCTTCAAAAGGCTAGGCACAATGAGCGAAAATTCAACTACATAAGGGATGACGTTGAAAATGGAAAAATATGTATTCGTAAAGTTCACATCGATCAAAACATTACGTATCAACTCATGAAGCTCCTGAGAGGGCAAAGCATGAAAGTCATAGTTGTGTCTTAGGACTTCGATATTCTAGTGACTGAATTGATCTATTTAGTATTAAAAGTTGAAACAATGTAATATTTAAATCTTTATATACTTATGATATTTTGAGTTATATTCATTTTAGCATGTATACATCCATGAATATATTTATTATTCTAAATGTCCGTAGTCGGTCATGTTTGTGGGAACAAATATGAACATAAGACTATTATGAACGGATTGGTGGATATTCATAAGGAATGATATAGAGAAATTGGTTGCTACCAATGTTCATAGATATTTGTGGGATACAAATATTGGACTAACCCGCATCTCAATTTTACTACATGGAATCTTCTAGATTGATCATAAGTAAATTTGAGTAAGGAGAATCTCATTTGGTATCCTCCGACTTGAGATACATATTGGTTTTGATATCACCAAATGTTATACTTGAGCTAGTTCAATACTCTGAAATAATGCCTAGTACATAAGGCTATGTTCAGGTGTGAGACGAGGTGATTGTGAAAAACGTATGTAGTAAAGATGGAATTTGTTCCTTTATTCGTTGAGAGCAACATGTCTAAGGCCTGATTAAGTTAAATCAATAAAGAATGATCATTCTATATCCTTGGATTTAACATGACATCTGTAAGAAAAGGATAGATAATTGATTCACCTAAAACATTTCACGTTGGATACTGAAGGGGATGATGTTATTGAATGGCTTTCAGTCATGCGTATTAAGGATAGTAAACCGCTGTTAGGCAGTATTTACTACTTGCATCAATCTTTTATGAATCTTGTGCAAGTGGGAGATTTTTGGATTCTTTATGCCCAAGACACTTAGAACATGATGTGGTTAGTACGTTATGATCGAAGTCGGGTCATACCCAATAAAAAGCTTAGCAAACACCAATTAATATTTAATTGATGATATGATCATGCAATTAAATAATTTCACTAATTTAGAAAATGGGTTTTCTAAATAAGTTGCGTATGAGACTGAACAACCTATATGGATATTTTGTTCATTGATATTATTTGTACTGTTGTTTAAATTGGTTAAATAACATCAAATAATAGGAGTGTGTGTATAAGTTATATAATTAAAGGTGTAATTACATTACTTATTCTAATTATTAGTTTAACAAAATAAACGGTTTTGGGGGGAAAACCCCAAATGACCAAAGATTCGGCCGCCCCTTTAAGGGTTTATGTTGGCCTTTTGTTTTGGTTCCTTCACTTCTTGAACACACATACACTCCATCCAGCTCTCTCTCTCTCATATGCTAAAGGGACACAACAACATCAACTCTTCTTTTCGAAGAAAGAGTTTACGGCTAAAACAAAGCTCCAGCAACTTCCTTGATTGTTCACGGTTGGAACAAGGCTCCAGCAGCCTTCTTGATCCGATTTTGGTGCTCAAATCCTAGCAACAAGGTGTTTGCTTGATGATTGTGGGCATGGATGCTTGAGGACACCTCTCCTTGGTGTTTAAGTCATTCAAGAACCTCACCTTCTTCATCAAAATTTGTTTTTTAGCAGCTTACAAAAGGTAGTTTGTACGTCCTATTTGGTTGTTATTTGTTGTTGGTAGCTAGTTCAAACAAATATAAGTGATCCTATGTTCTTGGGTTTGTTGTTGTTTTGATATGAACCTTATTTTTAGATTACAAATGAACATACTAAGGTTTTATTCCGCTGCATTTTCATAGTTTAAATGGTTAAACTAGTTTGACATGGTCCAACAAACCCAACAAGGATTCCTCTTTAGAAGTTCTTTTAGCCTTAATCTCCGGAAGTGCAACTTTTCCCTTCAGAAGTTTGTTCATAGTTGTACCAAAATTGTTTCTAAGTGGTGGATTTGGTTGCACCAGGCTTACTTGATCCAACACAAAACAATGTACTATTATTTCCTTTGTAATCTTGAAAATTCAGTTTTCAACTTTTGGACTAGATATTTTTTAAAAATTTTACACTCTTTTTTTAACAAAACTTTGTTTGTATTATTTTAAACTTTACTCCCCTAAGACCAAAATCTTTTTTATATATATTCATATTTTCTCCTCCTAAAATTGTGAGTATCTATAAAGAGAATTGCAATTTTAACAAGAATGACTAACAAATATTTTTGAAGAGGGTGTAAGGTTAAGTAGTAACCAACGTTAATCATTCCCAAAGATCGAACTAGAAAGTCAAATCGGGAATTATCAAATGCCTTGGTAAACAAATTAGTAATATTTTATTCTGATTTTACCTATTCAAGGAAAATATGCTTTCGATCAAAACAATCATAGGTAAAATGCATTTGGATGTTGATGTGTTTAGTTTTTTAGTGTGGTATAGGATTCTTCATGATGTTTAACACTACATAATTGTTACACCAAATCTTGGTATTGTAAATGTTAAGACCTTAATCAAGAAATTGTTGCTGAATCCAAACATCTGGGAACAACAACTAGAAGTAGAACATATTGAGCTTATGCAGTAGATATAGACATAGTTTGTTGCTTTTTGCATTGCCATGAATTCAACTTATTTTCTACAAATTGAAATCCACCTATTATTGATTTCATATCCAGATTACAACCTGCGTAACCGCTGTTAGTATAAGCATAGAAATTAAAATCAAGCTTTCTAGGTTTCCAAAGTCTATGTTATGGTTGGCCCTTGAGATACTTCAAAATCCACATGACAGCTTTCATGTGACACTATCTAAAATTATTGTGATAATGTGAACCGAGACTAACAAACAAGAAACATAATGTTAGGCCAGCTGGCAAAGAGATATATCAACGATCCAATTATTGATCAATACAAATAATCAACATCTTCTTCCATGAGATCAGGAGTTAAAGTAGGACGAGAAGACATGAGAGTTAGTGTAATCTTGGATTCTTGTAGTCTATACTTGTCCATAATACTGTGACATACTCTTATTAATGTATGAGAATATCTTATTCATATTGTTCAACTTGGATGCCCAAGAAAAATGAAATTCTCAATGAGAGCTTTTCTCAAATTTCTTCATCATCACAACTTCAAATTCGATACAGAAGTCTTCATTAGTAGATCAAAAAACTAATGTCATCAATATTGACGTGGACAAGAATGAGGTTATCACTAGTCTTCCATAACAATAATGCTTGATCAATAGCACTCCTTGTATAATCATTTCCAAGTAAATGTTCAGTGAGTGTGGCATACCAAGCATGATGTGCTAAATGTAGGCCACATAGTGCTTTGCCTAACTAATAAACATAGTCAAGATGATCTGGATTGTAACATCATGTAATTTTGGTTAATTAAAAATTAGCTTTGTTATAATCTTGTAAGGCCATTGTTGTCATTAGTGTAAGTATGAGGGCTATTCATATTTCTTTCCTTTAAATCTTTAGTTTGAAAGTTAATATTTTAGCTATTTAACTGAATGTAATAATAATATATAATTATAAGAGTAATTATAACTATGTTATCTATAACACTAATAATAATAATAATAATAATAATAAATGTTGGATTCTCTATGCCCAAGACACATAGAACGTTGATATGGTTAGTACGTTTTGATCCAAGTCGAGTCATATCCAATAACAAGCTTAGCAAACACCAAATATTATTAAATTAATAATATGATCGTGCAATTTAATAAATACACCAATTTAGAAAATGGGTTTTCTAAATAAGTTGCATATGAGATTGAACAACTTATATCGATATTTTGGTCATGGATATTATTTGTAATATTGTTTAATTTAGTTAAATAACATCAAATAATAAAAGTGTGTGTATGTTATATAATTAAAAGGTTAATTGTATATCTATTTTAACAATTAGCTAAACAAAATATAAAGGGTTTTTGGGGGCAAAACCCCAAATTGATATAGTTTCGGCCGCCCCTTTAAGGGGTTCTTTTGGCCTTTTGTTTTGGCTTCCTTCAATTTTTGAAACACACACACATCCTCCTCTCCCTCTCACTCTCATGCAAAGGACCAAAAACCCATTTTTTATCTTCTTGAAGGAGTTCAAAGCTGAAAAATCATTTTTCAGCTCATCTTGGTTCGAGATTGGTGTTAAAATCCTAGCAACAAGGTGTTTGCTTGATGCTTGTGGGTATGGATGCTTGAGGAAACCTCTCCTTGGAGTTTTGGTCATTCAAGAAAATCATCTTCTTCACCAAAAGCATTTTTCTGCAGCTTTACTAAAGGTAGTGTGTATGGCTTGTTTTTGGTTGTTATTTCTTGTTGATAGCTAGTTCAAACACATATAAATGATCCTATGTTCTTGGGTTTGTTAATGATATGTTATTAGCCTTAATTTTTCAGATTACTATGATAATATTAAGGTATAAGTCCGCTACGTTTTCATAGTTTAAATAGTTAAACTACTTTGATTTGGTCCAACAAACCCAACAAATAATAATAATAATAATACCTAATTATAAGAGTAATAATTATGTTATTAATAACACTAATAATAGTAATAATAATAATAATATAAATAATAACTAATAAAAGTTATATAAGTAATAAGTTGTAAATGAATTAAAACTTAAATTAAGGAAGTTAAGGTGGATGTTTTGTCAATTTAATAAACTTTAAATGTAGTTTTGTGCATAAATTAATAAAAACAAAACTGAAGGGACTAAATGTGTAATTTTTAAATCCCAAATTCTACCACCTTTTTCCTTTCATTTTTTTTCCGGCTAGCCCCCTGGCCACCGCCGGCTGCGGATCCAGCGACCCCTAAATCCACCCGAAACCCCTCATTTTAATACCAAATGATCCCAACCGGTTCACCAACACATTTCAAACTCATTTATGATCTTTAATTGAAATTAAACAACCGTTATGAACATTCAAGAATGAAGTAGAATATCAACTCAATAAAACTATCAAAGTTCTTCGTTCAGATAGAGAAGGTGAATACCTCAGTGATGCTTTTTAGTATCATCTAAGAAGTTGTGGGATGGTCTCATAACTAACTCCACTTGGAACACCATAACATAATGGTGTGTCTGAAATGAGAAATTGAACCCTATTGGATATGGTTCAATCTATGATGGCTATAAGCTCAATACCTCTATCATTTTGGGATTTCGCAATGCTCTCCAAGCCTCGTATTTTGAATAAGGCCCTGACCAAGATAGTCCATTCACTAAGTGCATATTTGTTTGATATCCCAAAGATTGTATAGGATACTACTTCTTTGATCCAACAAACCAAGAGTAATTATTGCTCGAAAGGCTGAGTTCTTGGAAACTAAGTTCCTTATGGATAGAATAACGTATAGAATAGTGGAATTTGATGATCATCAAAATCCACAAGCCGATACACGTTTGGTTGACACTAGCAATCAACAAGAGGTTGATGATGATGATCAAGAGGTTGATTAATACACACAAAACGTTCGCATATCTGGTAAAGTTAGCATGCCACCTGAAAGATATGGATTTTTCATGAATGGATGCTATGTGGTTGACTCTGATGAGCCAACTACATACCATGAAGCAATGTCCAATTCGGATTATGACAAATGGCTGAAAGCCATGAACGTTAAGATGAAATCCATGTATGACAATTAGTTTGGGAATTGGGTTGATCCTCCACTTAACTCCAAACCGGTTGGATGCAAGTAGGTTTCAAGAAGAAAATGGATATACATGGAAACTTTGATACTTACCAAGCAAGACTTGTAGCAAAAGGTTTCACTCAAAATCAAGGGGTTGATTATGATGAAATTTTCTTTCCTGTGGCAATGCTAAAGTCAAATAGGATATTATTTGCCATAGCTGCATATTATGACTATGAGATTTGGCAAATGGATGGCAAAACCTCCTTCTTAATGGACATCTCGAAGAGACTGTCCGTATGGTTCAGCTTGATGGTTTTGTCGGTCCCCAACATCCTAAAAGTATGCAAGTTAAGAGGTCAATCTATGGGTTGAATCAAGCATCGAGAAGTTGGAATCAACGTTTTGATGAAGAGATCAAGAAATTGGTTTCATCAAGAACGCTGACGAGGCTCGTGTATATGAGAAGGCTAGTCGGAGCAAAATAACATTCTTAGTATTGTATGTTGATGACATACTACCTTTTGGAAATGATATTCCAACCATGGAAGGTTTCAAAACCTAGCTTGAAAGTTGTGCTTCCATAAAATCTCGGTGAAGCTGCCTATATTTTGGGAATAAAGATCTATAGGGATAGATCGAGGCGGTTAATAGGTTTAAATCAAAGTGCATATGTTAATAAAGTCTTGAAAAGGTTCAACATGGAAAAACTCTGAGAAAGGTATGGTACCTATTCAAAGAGGGACAATATTGTGTACATTTCAATGTCCAAGCTCAAAGAATGAGCAAGATCGAATGAAGGACATCCCATATGCATCTGCTATAGGATCGATCATGTATGAGATGATATGCACTAGATCGGACATGTCATGCGCGTTAATCGTGACGAGCAAATATCAGCAGGATCTAGGTATGCCATTGGATGGCTGTTAAAAGTATATTGAAATACGTTAGGATGACTAAGGAAATGTTTCTAATATACGGATCTCATGAAGAGTAACTTGTTATAAAGGGTTACACGGATGCGAGTTTCCAAACCGTTCGAGATGATTCTCGATCACAATCAGGGTATGACTTCATTATGATTGGGTAGCATTGTCCACTACAAAATCCGAATACATAGCCGCATCATTAGCAGATCAGGAAGCTACATGGGTAAATAAATTTATTGCCGACCTAGGGTGGTCTCTACCATTCAAGACCCCGAGAAATCCTTTTGTGATCACGAGGGTACAGTTGCATAAATCAAGGTACCCTATCATCTTCAAAAGGCTAGGCACAATGAGCGGAAATTCAACTACATGAGGGATGAAGTTGAAAAGGGAAAAATATGTATTCGTAAAGTTCACACCTGTCAAAACATTGCGGATCCACTCACGAAGCTCCTTAAGAGAGCAAAGCATGAAAGTCATACTTTTGCCTAAGGACTTCGATATTCCAGTGACTAGAATTGATCTGTTTAGTATTAAAAGTTTGAAACAATGTAATATTTAACTCTTTATATACTTGTGATATTTTGAGTTATATTCATTTTAGCATATATACGTCCATGAATATGTTTATTATTCTAAATGTCCGTAGTCGGTCATGTTTGTGGGCACAAATATGAACGTAAGACTATTATGAACATGGATTGGTAGATATTCATAAGGAATGAATATAGAGCAATTGGTTGCTGCCAAGGTTCATAGATATTTGTGGGATACAAATATTGGACTGACCCGCATCTCAATTTTACTACATGGAATATTCTAGATTGATCATAAGTAAATTTGAGTAAAGGTGAATATCATTTGGTATCCTCCAACCTGAGATACATATTGGGTTTTGATATTCACCAAATGTTATACTTTGAGGTAGTTCTTCACTGCTCTGAAATAATGGGCAGTACATAAGGCTATGATCAGGTGTGACACGAGGTGATTGTGAAAAACGTATGTAGTTAAGATGGAATTTGTTCCTCTTATTCGTTGAGAGCAAGATGTCTAAGGCCTGATTAAGTTAAATCAACAAGGAATGATCATTCTATGTCCTTGGATTTAACATGACATCTGAAACAAAAGGATAAATGATTGATTCACATAAATCATTTCAAGTTGGATACTTGAAGGGGATGATGTTATTAATTGGCTTTCAGTCATGCGTATTAAGGGTAGTAAAGCATTGTTAGGTGGTATTTACTGCTTGCATGAATCTTCTATGAATCTTGTGCAAGTGGGAGATTGTTGGATTTTTTATGCCCAAGACACATAGAACATTGATATGGTTAGTATGTTTTGATCCAAGTCGGGTCATACCCAATAATAAGCTTAGCAAACACCAAATATTATTTAATTGATGAGATGATCATGTGATTAAATAAATACACCAATTTAGAAAATGGGTTTTCTATATAAGTTGCATATGAGATTGAACAACTTATATGGATATTTTGTTTATGGATATTATTTGTAATGTTGTTTAATTTAGTTAAGTAACATTAAATAATAAAAGTGTGTGTATGTTATATAATTAAAAGGTTAATTATATATCTATTTTAACAATTAGCTAAACAAAATATAAAGGGTTTTTGTGGGGAAAACCTGAAATTGATATAGTTTCAGCCGCCCCTTTAAGGGGTTCTTTTGGCCTTTTGTTTTGGCTTCCTTGAGTTCTTGAAACACACACACACCCTCCTCTCTGTCTTTCACATGCAATGTACCAAGAACCCATTTTCTTTCTATCTTCTTGAAGTAGTTCAAAGCTAAAAAATCGTTTTTCAGCTCATCTTGGTTCGAGATTGGTGTTAAAATCCTAGCAACAAGGTGTTTGCTTGATGCTTGTGGGTATGGATGCTTGAGGACACCTCTCCTTGGTGTATTGGTCATTCAAGAACATCATCTTCTTCACCAAAATCATTTTTCTGCAGCTTTACTAAAGGTAGTATGTATGGCTTGTTTTGGGCTGTTATTTCTTGTTGATAGCTTGTTCAAACATATATAAATGATCCTATGTTTTTGGGTTTGTTGATGGTATGTTATTGGCCTTAATTTTTCATATTACTAATGAAAATATTAAGGTACAAATCCGCTGCGTTTTCATAGTTTAAATAGTTAAACTACTTGATTTGGTCCAACAAACCCAACAAATAATAATAATAATAATAATAATAATAAAAGTAATAATAACTAATTATAAGAGTAATAATTATGTTATTAATAACACTAATAATAGTAATAATAATAATAATAATTGATATAATAACTAATAAAAGTTATATAAGTAATAAGTTGTAAATGAATTAAAACTTAATTAAGGAAGTTAAGGTGGATGTTTTGTCAATTTAATAAACTTTAAATGTAGTTTTGTGCATAAATTAATAAAAACAAAACAGAAGGGACTAAATGTGTAATTTTTAAATCCCAAACCCCACCCCCTTTTTCCTTTCATTTTTTTTTCGGCCGGCCCTCTGGCCACCACCGGCTGCGGATCCAGCGACCCCTAAATCCACCTGAAACCCCTCATTTTAATACGAAATTATCCCAACCGGTTCACCAACACATTTCGAACTCATTTATGATCTTTAATTGAAATTAAACAACCGTTATGAACCTTTAACATGTCGGGAAACGGTCACGTATATCAAACGAGTCGTTCGAGCGTTAACCCATGATTGTAACCAAATTAAACCAACCTAATCAATCATTGAACAAAACCTAATGTGTTACAACTCGCAATTTCATCTGAAACAAACAAAATTTTCGAGTTGAGCTTTCTCCTTGTCGAGAACTGAACCCCCATTCCAACTTCGCCAACCGATCATCATAAACCAAAATTGGAAGAGGGCTTTTGATCTCAGAGTCCATTAGAAGCAATCTCCACAATCAATTGGATTATTAATAGCCGTTGCACATCGAACAAAATCAAGTTTTTGTCGCGACTTGTTCTCATCCATTCTTGTGCTCCACACTTCGATCCGGGTAATTGAAGATATGTACTTACTCGATTTCAGTTGGGGAATGAAAGCCCTAACATTAATTTGATTGGAAACAACGATTTGGGGCTCAATTTGATTCGGTTAACGCTAGGGTTCATACGATTAGGGTTTTTCCTTTCATGTTTTGTTTATAACAAATGGAAACCAGCATAAACCAAGGCTGTGGCCCTGGTTCACTGGTTAAGTCCTTGCCCACTATAAGGTCCCGGGTTCAAACCCGAGCACCCTCATACAATTTTATAAGGCTTTTTAGCCTTAAATAATTACAGAAAATTTGTAATAAATATATACATTATTTCTATAAACTTCATATATTTTTAAAGGACACCAAATATTTTCTTTAATTTTTCTATGTTTAAATGAATATATATCTTTTTAATTAAACACTTTAACAAGGTTTGTTTTTGAATAAATTCTTATAAAATGGATTATAAATAAAAACTAATAAATTATTATTGGTCCAAACGTTATCTTTTAAATCATGATTATTTTAAAGTGTTTATTTAAATTTTTTATATTTACAAAGGGTTCAATTTAATTTTCTCTACTAAAATACATAAATGATAAATTCTTTATTAAGATATATAATGTACTTACAAAATCCCCCAAATGTTACTAGAACCCTAGCTCTCGCTAAAACATTAAATTGCTATTAATAAACTTAAAATGTCGTATATATATACATTTTAGGTGTCTAGTGAAGAACTACATTGGAACACTGCTAATTACATTTTTTTTAATCGTCATTCTATACTTATTTGATCAAGTGAGTATTTTTATACCCCTTTTTATATTTTTACACTTTGGGGTGAAAGATGTTACTTTATAAACCTTGCATGTGACATCCGTCACCACAAGGTCCGTCAATTAATGCGGTTTTCATTAACCTTCATTGATCGTTCATTCCTCATCCTTATTAACTGTTCGTGCGGATATCATACTTGCTTTATCATCCTTATTCTTGTGTTCTTATCGTTAACGAATGGTACGCTTAACACTTTTACAAATTCCATCACCATTATCACTAAATACATCGTTTTTATATAATATTATGTCATTAATAAAGCCATTTTTAAAATACTAACTATCATTAATTGCATTTTTATCATTGGTATAACTAACCTATTAATGTCGTTTTCAACCCAAACAAATTTGGGAAACTCGGGGGCTAAATGCATGTACCAAATGTGACAATTTGCAAACTAGGGCTGGGTATATAAACCCCATTTCTAGCCCTATCCTTCATTCTTCATCTTCTTCTTCTTCATTCTCTTCTTCACCTTCATCTTCTTCCTTGCACCAAAACCGCCCCGTTTAGCCCTGTTTTTTTCGTCTAGACTTCGACTATAATCGAGTCTACTCCATTCTTGCAGGTACACGACCTTGGTCATCCCTTTTGTTGTTGTTTCACTGCTGTCCATTTAGGGTTTTGGGTGTTCGGGTCTAACCCGAACACATGTGGTCGCGTGGGTGCATGTGATGTCCTTCTGCGTGTTTTTCTTGTTTGTGTATGTTAGTAGAGTGTTTCTGGAAGTCCTTGTGGTGTAATACCCGTGCACAAAGTAGTTGGAGGCTGCTCTACATAGCTGCAGTCGCGAACCTGCCATTCTGGCGACTGGGTCTGTCATGCTACTGAGCCATGTGACTGGGTGAGCCGTGCGACTGGTGAGTCGTGCGACTGTGTCGTCATGACACACTTGTCATCATTTATTATATTGCATCTCTATCGCTTACCATGTGTTATGACGATCCCGTCGCGTTAGATCCCCGTGTTTCCGCTCTTACCGGGGGTGTGAGAGACTAGTATCAGAGCCATTGGTTATAGAGAATTAGGCAATTCACTTGACCTAGACTATAACGTAGGATCCTTTGTGTAGATTTGCATGCTAGGATCTGTGTGCATTTTATATCTCATGTTTGTGTTCCTCTTTACTTGATTTGTTTATCTATATGCCTTGTGATCTTTCCACCCTATGGGAGAGTTTTGTGCTCACTCTTTATGGGATGCTTCGATTGGATTTTCCGTTCCCTCTGCGCGCCGAGTTGGTTTGTCAAACCTGGGTATTAAACCCGAAGAGATCTCCATAGATCATGCTATTGCGCTTGACCTTGGACATTGAGATCTATCCTGAGGAGTTATGTCTCAAACGTTGAGAGAGGAGGAGATAGACAACCTTCGCTAGAGTAACGTGATTATATGAATGGGTTTGCAATTATTATGATGGATTACTGTTGGAAAATTACCAATTCATGGTGTGAGAACTAGACGACTTGTGTGTGATGTGTGGTAACAATAAGTGTGAAATTAACTTGGAATGATGGACTTTGATGAGTGGTATGGTTAATATACTTTCAAATGGTTAAAGCTTATGCGTCTACTATTTTTATGATTAGAAAATGCCGCCTCGAATAGTTACCCGCAGCAACAGTGGTGGAAGTGAAGCCCCGAGGGGCAGAGGTAGAGGTAGAGCACCAAGAACAAATGATGGCCCTGCTAGCAACAATCAAGGAACATGAAACACTGACGTGGCAACTCTGATCGCTCAACAGCTGGCCACACTGATCCCGACTATTGTGGCCCAAGTGAGCGATGCTCTTCAAAATCACCACCCCCACGGGGATGGTGGCAATGATAATGAAGATAATGGGAACCCGACTGGGAAGAAGAGCAACAGGAGACTGGGAATGGTGGTATAGCCAATAATGAGACTGGGGTTGTTAATTCTAGAAGGGGATGTTCGTACAAGGAGTTTGTGGCTTGCAAAGAGTTTGATGGAGAGGGTGGAGCGATAGCCCTGACCAGATGGCTTGAGAAAATGGAGGCAGTGATTGACATCAGCGAATGCCTCGATAGCCAGAAGATTAACTATGCCACGTGCTCACTACAGGGCAAGACACTAACTTGGTGGAACACTCAAATACAGGCTAGGGGAAGAGAATTAGCGATGCATATGTCATGGGATGAGTTTAAGGCCTTAATCACTGAGGTATACTGCCCCCACAATGAGATGCAGAAACTGGAGCATGAATTATGGAATCATGCTGTGGTGGGGGCTGGGCACACTGCCTACACTGATCATTTTCATGAGTTGCCAAGATTGGTTCCAAATCTAGTCACCCCGGAATCAAAGGGGATCGAGAGTTACATTTGGGGACTTGCGCCTCAAATCCGGGCAATGGTAACAGCACTGCTCCTCCTACGATTCAGAGCACAATTCTAAAGGCTGGCGCTCTTACTGACGAGATGCTGAGAACAGGGGTATTGGGAAGGGGAGCAGAGAAGAGAAAAGATGTTGGGGAAACGAGCCAGTCAAGTGCCGGGAAATTTGATAAAAGGGCCAAGATAACCAGAAATTTTGTGGCCATGACACATGGCAGGAGAGAGTATGTTGGGCCGCATCCCAAATGTGATAGGTGCAACTTCCGTCATCCCCCAACAATGCCGTGCCGGGTGTGCGTGAACTATAGACGCCTGGGGCATCTAGCAAAAGACTGCAGAGTGACGTCGAATCTGGTGGCACCTCTCAATGTCGTTAACCCTGCTGGGAATGCGAGAGGTTGTTATGATTGTGGAAGCCCCAATCACCACAGAAACATGTGCCCAAGACTGAATCAGGTGCCGGTCAACAAGGGAACAACCAGCAACCGATGATGGCTATAGCTAGATATCAAGGATCGGGGAATCAAGGAAATACAACTCGGGGACATGCATTTATCATTGGAGCCAACGATGCCCGTCAGGACCCGAATGTTTTCACGGGTACGCACTTACTCAATAGTCACTTCGCATCCATATTATTTGATACTAGAGCAGACAATAGTGTTATATCTTTTGAGTTTGTGCAATTGCTTGATTTGAGTCCTAGTAGATTAGAAACTAGCTATTCTGTAGAAATGGCCAATGGTAGGGTTGTTCAGGCTGATGAAATCATTAGAAAGTGCTCGTTGATATTGGAGGACCATGTCTTCGATATAGACTTGATACCCTTTGAGTTAGGAACTTTCGATGTGATTGTGGGAATGGATTGGTTATTGAAACATGGAGCTGACATTTTTTGTCGGGATAATGTAGTACGAATCCCCATGCAAGATGGGTAGGTACTCAAAATTCAAGGAGAATAACCGGGAAGAAACCTAAAGCTTATCTCCTGCATGAAAGCATGCCGAATTTTTCGAAAGCAGTGCTACAGTTTTCTGACTCATGTGGTAGAAAAGAAGGAAGAAGAGAGGAATTGGTAGACATTCGGGTAGTGCGGGACTGCCCAGATGTATTTCCTGATGATTTGTCTGGTTTGACTCCTCCATGACATGTGGAATTTCGTATAGAGTTGGTTCCTGGAGCTACACTGGTAGCAAAGACACCATACCGGTTAGCGCCGTCTGAAATGCAAGAGTTATCTAGCCAATTACAGGAACTACTGGAGAAGGGATTTATTCAGCCGAGTCACTCACCATGGGGAGCACCGGTGTTATTTGTCAAAAAGAAAGATGGATCATTCTGCATATGTATCCATTATCATGAGTTGAACAAGTTAACCGTGAAGAATCGGTACCCTCTCCCCAGGATTGACGATCTGTTTGACCAGCTGCAAGGAGCTTCATATTTCTCCAAGATCAACCTTCATTCTAAATATCATCATCTAAGGGTTTTCAAGGATGACATACCAAAAATAGTGTTTAGAACTCGTTATGGGCACTATGAGTTCTTGGTCATGCCGTTCGGGCTGATTAATGCACCAGCTGTGTTTATGGACCTAATGAATCGGGTGTGTAAACGTTACTTGGATAAGTTTGTGATCGTATTCATAGACAATACACTTATCTACTCCCAATCGAAAGAGGAGCACGAAGAACACCTTCGGGCAATTCTAGAACTGTTACAAGAACAGAAACTTTTCGCCAAGTTCACCAAATGTGAATTCTGGTTGTGGGAAGTGAAGTTTTGAGGTCATGTGGTTAACGAGGATGGGATTCATGTAGATCCTGGCAAGATCGAAGCGGTGAAGATGGGATACACCCCAGACACCTTCAGAGATACGGCAGTTCTTAGGATTGGCCGGGTACTATCGTTGTTTCATCATGAATTTTTCGAAGATCGCTCAACCGTTAACGCTTTTGACTCAGAAAGACAAGAAGTTTGATTGGGGACATGCACAAGAACAAGCGTTCCAAACATTGAAAGAGAAGTTGTGCAACGCACCGATATTGTCCCTCCCAGATGGAACTGATGATTTTGTGGTATACTGCGATGCTTCAGATCAAGGATTGGGATGTGTACAAATGCAGAAGGATATGGTGATTGCCTACGCTTCGCGACAACTCAAGGTGCACGAAAAGAACTATACAACCCATGATTTGGAGTTGGGTGCTGTAGTATTTGCACTTAAGATTTGGAGGCATTACCTGTATGGAACCAAATGCATCATTTACAAAGATCATAAGAGCCTCCAACATATCCTGGATCAGAAAGAGCTTGATATGCATCAACGATGTTGGGTATAGCTTCTTAGTGACTACAATTGTGAAATCCGGTATCATTCGGGGAAAGCTAACGTGGTGGCTGATGCTTTAGCCACAAAGAATGCGCGAAACCACTACGTGCTCGAGTGTTAGGATTGATGTTTCAAACGAATTTGAAAGCTCAGATCCAAATTGCACAAAGTGCAGCGTTGAACGGAGGAAAACCTTGCAGGAGAAGAATTCCGAGGGTTGGATAAACAAATGAGTTGCAAGGATGATGGTATACAGTACTTCATGGATGGCATATAGGTACCCAAATGGGGTGGTTTACGTACCTCGGTCATGGATGAAGCACACAAGACAAGATATTCTATTCATCCTAGTGCGGAGAAGATGTACCACGATCTCAAGGATCTGTACTGGTGGCCAGGCATGAAGAAAGACATTGCTATGTACGTAAGCGGGCATGACTCGATATGGGTCGTGGTGGATCGAATGATGAAGTCAGCTCATTTCTTGTCGATCCGAGAAGACTACAACATGGATAAATTGGCGAGATGTAACACCCGGTGATTTTAAAGTGAAAGAAAAGAAGAAAAAGAAATAATACCCATGTCTAGGGGTAAAAAGTGTCCAAAAGGACAAAATGTTTGAAAAGTGGGTGTAAAAGGTGGTTTGGCCGCCCATATGTCACATACACCATTGATTTTCAGGTTTTAGAGAGAGAGAGAGAGAGTAGTTGGGAGCAGTAAATTCTCGGCTTTGAAGAAGAACAAGAAGAAAGAATTTGAATTCAAGGTAAGAATTTATGCTTTTATGGTGTTCTTAACTGGTCATATCCTTGGGTTTATGCTTATGTGTGTTTGTATGTGTTCCGGTATGTTTTTAATGGTTTTCTAAGCAGTTGAATTCAATTTGCAAACGAGTTTGGACAAAGCCATACTCAAAAGCTGCAAAGGTGAGTTCTAGGACCCCTCTTTTACTGGTTTTTAACTGATTTTGGGGCTGGAAACACATGAATGTATGTTTTTATTAAACTGGGTTTCGGACCCGTATGCTTGAGTGTGTGTATGATGATATTATGATGTGATGTGTGACTATGTTCATGCTTGATTATGTATGATTGTGTTTCTAAGGCTTAGAGGGTATGATTTAAGCTTAGAACATGATGAATGGTGCATGGGAATCGAATCTGACGTTTTAGGCTCACATATTAAGTTTTAAAATCTACGTAAGTGTTTGGAAGTCAATGCGGATGGAAAGGGTTAATGCGGATGAACATTAACCATTGAGTAAGCCAATGTGGATGAATTCAAATGTGTATGAAGTCAATGCGGATGAACATTGACTAAGTGCATGAAATGCGGATGAGCATTTCACTGAGTCTGGGAAATGCGGATGAGGTATGTCAATGCGGATGAGTATTTGACTAAGTCTTGGAAATGCGGATGAGGTATGTTAATGCGGATGAGGATTTAACTAAGTCTGGGAAATGCGGATGAGGTATGTCAATGCGGATGAGTATTTGACTAAGTCTCGGAAATGCGGATGAGGTATGTTAATGCGGATGAGGATTTAACTAAGTTTGGGAAATGCGGATGAGGTATGTCAATGCGGATGAGCATTTGACTAAGTCTATGAAATTCGGACGAGTAAGTCAAATGCAGATGACAAATGCGGATGAACTATAGCAAATGCAAATGAAGCAAACTAAATGCGGATGAACAAGAGGGTCAATGCAGATGAACACTTAGAATAATTCTGACTTTTTGGTGAAAGAGGGAGTAATGTAGGCTTTGACCTAGGAGATTCCCGAGGTTATGAAAGTTGACTTTTGAGGTCATTGATGGTATGATGGGCATGTAATGATATGTGATTGATGCTTATGAGGATGATGATGATATTGCATGGTTATACATGATGTATGTTATGTATGTATGATGCCCTGCATAATGATGTATGAATGATATGTTTATGTTCCTTATGATGATGTATGTTTATCTTTCCCATGACTTTACGTGTTATGATACTGAATGAACGAAGTATTATGTAACGTAAAGTGAAAGATAATGAAAGAGGAACATGATGATGAATGCATGCATTAATGAATGAATGAATGTAAAAAAAGGCTTGCAAGCAAATATATGAAGGCGCACACCTATTGTAGGTGTTAGCTCAATGGTGTGCGGGTTAGGTACCCCAAAGGATGCACATTGGGGTCTTTCTTTGTGATTGACCATATGGATGAACAATTGTTGCGTGTCTTAGGTACTGTGACCACCTGGTGCTGGGCACCACCGATGAAGGTCTTTCATAGGCTTAGGTCCAGTATCATTAGCATGAAGGGCACAGCATATGACAATGGTATACCTGAACATTACCTTAGGTACTATGACCACTTGGTGCTGGACACCACCGATGAAGGTATTTTATAGGGTTAGGCACAATATCACGAGCATGAAGGGTAAAGTTCATGGTGATGATGAAAGTAATGAATGAAATGATGTATGAATCAAAGAATGACGAAGATAATAAGGATATTATTGTATGTATGTATGATGTATGATCACGAATGAATGTAAAGTGTAATATGATTTTAAGAGAAAGGATGGTTTTACGAAAGAAAAGTATGTTTTATTATAATACTAGAACTCACTCAGCAACGCAGAGTTTTATGTGTTTCCAGTTGGTAGGTAATGTTGCTGAGGATGGCACGGGGCAGTTGCCCAGCTCCTTTGGATGGCATCCATTTATATAAAGTTTTTGTGATGCAATACTACAATGTAATTTTGTAACCGACAACCGATGCATTATTTTGCAAAGGTTTTTACGATGAAATGAAATGCCATTTTTTAATGTTTTCACTGGGAATGTTTATTTAAAATAACTATAAATGTATGTTTTATGTGAAATGGTTGACTAGTTGTAAGCGTCCCAGAAACGGGGCCTTACAAGTTGGTATCGGAGCCAAAGTTTAAGTGAAATGGGTAAATTTTCAAAATAAACTTTAACTTAAACTGAGAATGGGATGGGAAGGAAAAGGATGCCAATCATGTATTTTCGTAAAGATAATTGGCTTTATGTGTGCATGGTATGTGGTTATGTGTTGCTCGGAGAATTAGATACTGATGTGGTCAGGATAGGTAATGCTTGGGGTATGAAGAGTAAAGTAAGTGGCTAATAACAATTGGCCACTATAATTAGGGACTTACTATACTTGCCATAAACTGAGCCGTTTCCTTGAATGACTGTATTAGTTTTTAAATTTTCAGTGTGAGTTAGAGGATGGCCGGTGGTAGATCATCTAAAGCGTCGTGTGGTGGCGGACGTGGTGCTGAACCACAGGTTATGAGAGGAAGGCCTAGGGCCGAAAAGGTGGTTCATGAAGAACCAGAAACCCCTCCTCCAGAGGGCGGAGATGAGAGTGCTAACCTGAGAGCCTCAGTGAAGGAGGCAGTTGTGGAGGAAGGCGAGGCACATGGCCAGGGACTGTCGTACGACCCGGTGCATTAACTGTGGTGAAGAGGGTCATATGAATAAGGAGTGTAAGAAGCCAAGGGCCAAGGGTTCCGGGGCGAAGAAAACTAAAGGTGAAGGGCCCAGGGCGAGCGTTAGGGCATTCACCATGACACAGGAGGAGGCTAGGACGGACCCTGACGTTGTGTCCGGTACGTTTCTAGTGAACCAAACTTTAGCTTCTGTGTTATTTGATTCGGGTGCCAGAAAAGTTTTATTTCTGCTGCTTTCTATGCTAAGCTGCTTGTTAGTAGTAGACGTGTTGATGCGCCCTTTGATGTAGAAACTACCCTAGGTAAGTCTACCAGGATTTCCGAGATGATAGAGAACTGTGATGTGGAACTTGAGGGTCATAAGTTTCATGTTAGACCATGTGTAATGACCTAAGTGGTTTTGATTTGGTTCTTGGGATGGATTGGTTGGCAGACTTCAAGGCGAACATTGTGTGTCACAAGAAGATGATTCAACTATCAGCGCCTGACGGGAGTTCGGTGACGGTTTATGGTGATCGGGTCACGACAATTCCGAAAGTGATTTTGATGGCGATGGCGGGAAAGTGTATGAGGCGTGGATGTAGTGCCTACCTGGCTTATGTAAAGGATGTAGATACGCCAACACCACAACTGTCTGATGTACCGGTTGTGTGTGACTTTCCAGACGTGTTCCCAGAAGACTTACCAAGAGTGCCACCTGACTGTGAGATCGAGTTCTGGATTGACTTGACACCGGGTCCCCCACCTGTTGCCAAGGCACTGTATCGTTTGGCTCTAACGGGAATGAAAGAATTGATGGAGCAGTTGCAAGAACTGCTTGACAAGGGAATTATCAGACTGAGTATCTCTCCTTGGGGTGCTCCAGTCCTGTTTGTGAAGAAGAAAGACGGTAGTATGAGAATGTGTATTGACTACCGTGAGCTGAATAAGTTGACAGTGAAGAACCGCTACTCCTTACCAAGAATAGATGATTTGTTCGATCAGCTTCAAGGTGCTAGTTGGTTTTCAAAAATCAACCTTCGGTCGGGCTATCATCAGCTTAATGTGAAGGAGCAGGATATCCCTAAAACAACTTTCTGTACGCGCAACGGTCATTACGAGTTTCTTGTCATGTCTTTTAGTTTGACCAACGCGCCAGCTGCTTTTATGGATCTGATTAATCGGGTGTGTCGGCCGATGATGGATAAATCAGTGATTATGTTCATTGATGATATCCTGATTTATTCGAAGAGCGAGATTAAGCATGCCGGTCATATTCGAGAGGTTTTGGAGACGTTGAGAAGGGAGAAATTGTATGCCAAATTCTCTAAGTGTGCATTTAGGTTGCGTGAACTTCAGTTTTTGGTTCATGTGGTGAATCCCGAGGGGATCATGGTGGACCCGGCTAAGGTGGAGGCAGTGATGCAATGGAAATCTCCAAAGATGCCATTCGAGATTCGTAGTTTCTTGGGTTTGGCGGGTTACTATAGGAGATTCATTCAAGACTTTTCCAATATCGCTTCCCCACTAACCAAGTTGACCCGAAAAGATGTGAAGTTCGTATAGGGTCAAGCTCAAGAGAAGGCGTTTGAAGAATTGAAGGCGAGGTTGACTCAAGCTCCTGTTCTGTCACTACTTGATGGGAGCGAAGATCCGGTGGTCTACTCTGATGCTTCCTACTCAGGGTTGGGGTGTGTGCTAATGCAGAGAGGAAAGGTTATAGCCTACACATCTCGACAATTAAGGTTCATGAGGTCAATTACCCTACTCATGACCTGGAGCTAGCAGCCATGGTATTTGCGTTAAAGATTTGGAGGCACTATCTGTACGGGACGAAGTGCACCATTTTTACTGACCACAAGAGCTTGAAGCACTTCTTCGAGCAGAAGGATCTGAACATGAGGCAGAGACGGTGGTTGGAACTTATAAAGGATTATGATTGTGAGATCCATTACCATCCGGGCAAGGCCAATGTGGTGGCTGATGCCCTAAGCCAAAAAGAGAGGCCCGAGCCGATTCGGGTGAAATGATACCAACTGATCATGACCTCTGATCTAATGAAGCAAGTCAAATAGTTTCAAGATGACGCACTGAAAGAAGATCATCTTAACTCTGAAAGGATGAGAGGTCTGGTTGGGGAATTGGGTGAAAACACATTTGGTGTTAAAACCTGATTTGGACGTGTGTCGATTCCTTGATTTGGGGATCTACGGGTGAAGATCGTGGATGAAGCTCACAAGACTTGATACTCCATTCATCCAGGTGCCACGAAAATGTATCAAGATATGAAGAAAGATTAATGGTGGCTGGGTATGAAGCGCAATGTGGTGGGGTATGTGAGTAAATGCCTTACTTGTTTGCAAGTGAAGGCCGAGCATCAAAAGCCGTATGGGAAGATCCAACCTTTAGATATACCGGAATGGAAGTGGGAGCATATCACCATGGATTTCATTATGAAGCTGCCATATACTCCGAAAGGGTACGATGCCATATGGGTGATCGTGAACCATTTGACGAAGAGTGCTCACTTCCTATTGATTTGCGAGACTTATTCATCTGAGAGGTTGGCTGATCTGTTCATCAAGGAGATTGTAACTCGTCATGGTGTGCCGGTATCCATTGTGTCTGATCGTGATACCCGGTTTACATCTAAATTCTGGAAGAAATTCCACGATGCCATAGGGACAAGGTTACATGTTAGCACGGCTTATCACCCTCAGATTGATGGTCAGTAAGAAAGGACTATTCAGACGTTGGAGGACATGCTTCGAGCATGTGTGATTGACTTTGGTGGAAGTTGGGATGACCACCTACCGTTAGCCGAATTCTCGTACAACAACAGTTATCATGCCAACATTGGTATGCCACCTTACGAGATGCTATACGGTAGGAGTTGCAGAACACCCGTCTGTTGGGGTGATATTGGTCAAAAAGAGCTAGGAAGTGTCGAGGTAATCAAGGCTACAAATGAGAAGCTTGAGAAGATCAAGGCCTTCATGAAGGCAGCTAAAGATAAACAGAAGTCGTATGCTGATAAACGACGCAGACCGATTGAGTTCCAAGTGGGTGACCGGGTTATGTTGAAGGTCTCACCTTGGAAGGGTATCATTCGTTTCCGAAAGCAGGGCAAGTTGAGCCCGAGATACATAGGCCCTTTCCGAATCATTGCTAGAGTAGGAGAGGTGGCCTATCGATTAGAGTTACCCGATGAGTTAAGTGGGATTCACCCGACATTCCATGTATCTCATCTGAGAAAGTTCTTAGCTAATGAAGACATGATTGTTCCATTGGAGGATATCGAAGTAGACGAACGGCTCAATTATATGGAGCAATGAGTGGCAATCATTCGTCGAAAAGAGAAGAGGCTGAGAAATAAAGTGGTTCCTCTATGTGTATCCAGAGGAAGCACAGGAAGGGATCCGAGTCTACGTGGGAGACTGAAGAAGAGATGAGACGACATTACCCACTATTCTTCGAGGAATAACAGGTTTCAAGCACGAAACCTATTTAAAGGGGGTGGACTTGTAACACGTGGTGATTAAGTGAAAGAAAAGAAGGAAAAGAAATAAAACCCATGTCTAGGGGTTAAAAGTGTCCAAAAGGACAAAATGTTTGAAAAGTGGGTGTAAAAGGTGGTATGGCCACCCATATGTCACATACACCACTGATTTTCACGTTTTAGAGAGAGAGAGAAGTTGGTAGCAGCAAATTCTCGGCTTTGCAGAAGAACAAGAAGAAGGAATTCGAATTCAAGGTAAGAATTCATGCTTTTATGGTGTTCTTAACTAGTCATATCCTCGGGTTTATGCTTATGTGTGTTTGTGTGTGTTCGGGTATATTTTTAGTGGGTTTCTAAGTGGTTGAATTCAATTAGCAAACGAGTTTGTTTTGGAGCATATATAGTCATATATAATGTGTCCGTCGATTGTCGAATAGTCTAGGCTTAATGTTATACACCTGATATGTTATAAACACATGAAACTGGGTCATTCGCAGGAGCATATGCGAATGAGACTCAGTTGTATGACTGAGCCATGCTAATGGACCAGCCATGCGACTGAGAGATGCGATTGGGACATTTGTAAGACTGAACCATAAGTATGGTCCAGTCGTACGATTGAACCATACACATGGTCCAGTCGTACGATTGAACCATACGCATGGTCAACTCGCACGAATAGGTCCAGTCGCATCTAATATGGGCCGAGGCCTATATATATTAGTTTCAATGTGTAGAGAGATAAAGGGTTTTAGAAAGAGTGTGCCCGGGAGCTTAGGGCTGCCGGATGAGAGGGGAGATCATGCTCGATCTTCCCCTTGCCAAGAGTCTTGATTCTTATGTTGTAACGAGCTTGTAATCATTAGGTTTTATCAATGAAATCATTCAATTATAGTTCGTATTATTGTTTGACTTTTGGTTTGATGTTGTTTATCCTTCCGTCAAGAACATGCTCGGATGTTTATCGATCCAAGAAACCGACTTCACAGTTTGGAGGAAGCCATACTCAAAAGCTGCAAAGGTGAGTTCTAGGACCCCTCTTTTACTGGTTTTCAACTGATTTTGGGGCTGGAAATGCATGAATGTATGTTTTTATTAAACTGGGTTTCGGACCCGTATGCTTGAGTGTGTGTATGCTGATGTTATGATGTGATGTGTGACTATGTTCATGCTTGATGATGTATGATTGTGTTACTAAGGCTTAGAGGGAATGATTTAAGCTTAGAACATGATGAATGGTGCATGGGAATCGAATATGATGTTTTAGGCTCACATGTTAAGTTTTAAAATCTGCCTAGGTGATTGGAAGTCAATGCGGATGGAAAGGGTTAATGCGGATGAACATCAACCATTGAGTAAGCCAATGCGGATGAAGTCAATGCGGATGAACATTGACTAAGTGCATGAAATGCGAATGAGCATTTGACTAAGTCTGGGAAATGCGGATGAGATATGTTAATGCGGATGAGCATTTGACTAAGTCTGGGAAATGTGGATGAGGTATGTCAATGCGGATGAGCATTTGACTAAGTATATGAAGTTCGGATGTGTAAGTCAAACGCGGATGAGAAATGCGGATGAACTATAGCAAATGCGGATGAACAAGAGGGTCAATGCGGATGAACACTTAGAATATTTTTGGCCTTTTAGTGAAAAAGGGAGTAATGTAGGCTTTGACCTAGGAGATTCCTGAGGTTATGAAAGTTGACTTTTGAGGTCATAGATGGTATGATCGGCATGTAATGATATGTGATTGATGCTTATGATGATGATGATGTTGCATGGTTATACATGGTGTATGTTATGTATGTATGATGCCCTGCATGATGATGTATGAGTGATATGTTTATGTTCCTTATTATGATGTATGTTTATCTTTCCCACGACTTTATGTGTTATGATAATGAATGAACAAAGTATTATGTAACGTAAAGCGAAAGATAATGAAAGAGGAACATGGTGATGAATGCATGCATTAATGAATGAATTAATGTAAAAAAGGCTTGCAAGAAAATGTATGGAGGTGCACATCCATTGTTGGTGTTAGCTCAACGGTATGCGGGTTAGCTACCCCAAAGGATGCACATTGGGGTCTTTCTTTGTGATTGACCATACGGATGAACCATTGTTGCGTGTCTTAGGTACTATGACCACCTGGTGCTGGGCACCACCAATGAAGGTCTTTTATAGGCTTAGGTCCAGTATCATGAGCATGAAGGGCATAGCATACGACAATGGTATACCTGAAATTTACCTTAGGTACTGTGACTACTTGGTGCTGGGCACCACCGATGAAGGTCTTTTATAGGCTTAGCACAGTATCACGAGCATGAAGGGTAAAGTTCATGGTGATGATGAAAGTAATGAATGAAATGATGTATGGACAAAAGAATGACGAAGATAATAATGATATTATCTGTATGTACGTACGATGTACGATCACGTACGAATGTAAAGTATAATATGATTTTAAGAGAAAGGATAGTTTTACGAAAGAAAAACATGTTTTATTATAAAACTAGAACTCACTTAGCAACGCTGACTTTTTTGTGTTTCTACTTGGCAGGTAATGTTGCTGAGGATGGCACGGGGTAGCTACTCAGCTCTTTTGGATGGCATCCATTTATATAACGTTTTTGTGATGTAATACTACAATGGAATTTTGTAACCGACAACTGATGCATTATTTTGCAAAAGTTTTTATGATGAAATGAAATGCCATTTTTGAATTTTTCCGCTGCGAATGTTTATTTAAAATAACTATAAATTTATGTTTTATGTGCAATGGTTGACCCGCTGTAAGCCTCCTGAAAACGGGGCCTTACACGAGATTGTACACAAAAGAGGTCGTGACAAGAGACAGAGTACCGGTGTCGATCATATCCGACCGTGACAGCCGGTTTACTTCATGATTTTGGTAGATGCTACAGAAAGTGATAGGCACTCGATTAGATATGAGCACAGCCTATCACCCTCAGACAGACGGCCAAAGTGAACGAACTATACAAACGTTGGAAGACATGCTAAGGGCGTGTGTAATCAATTTTGGTTGTAGTTAGGACACTCATTGACCGTTGATTGAGTTCTTTTACAACAACAGCTACCATACCAGCATTGGGTGTGCTCCGTTCAAAGCGTTGTATGGAAGGAAATGCAGATCTCCCATGTGTTGGGCCGAGATTGATGAAAGTCAGTTAACAGGCCAGAGATCATTCAAGAAACAACCGACAAGATTTTAAAATCAAAGACAGACTAAAAGTTGCTTGAGATCGCCAAAAGAGCTATGCCGACAACCGTCGGAAGCCTCTAGAATTTAACATTGGAGATCAAGTTTTACTTAAAGACTCTCCTTTGAAAGGAATTGTTTGGTTTGGAAAGAAAGGGAAGTTAGCCCCAAGATATGTAGGACCATTTGAGATTACAGAAAGAATCGGTCCCGTGGCTTACCGATTAAGGTTACCACAAGAGCTTAGCGGCATACATGATACTTTCCACAGTTCGAACCTCAAGAAGTGTTTGGCTGACGAATCACTTCACGTACCGATTGAGAACATCAAGATTGACGAAAAGCTTCATTTTGTTGAGGAATCCATTGAGATCATGGATTCAAAGGTCAAGCAATTGAAGGGCGGTAGAATCCAATTGTTCACGTGAGATGGAATTCAAAACGAGGGCCAGAGTTTACATGGGAACGGGAAGACCAGATGAAACTTAAATATCCACATCTGTTCGAGGATGACACTCTTGGACCTAACTCCAGCTGAATTCGGGACGAAATTCTCTCAACTGGGGCATACTATGACATCCGTCACCACAAGGTTTGTCAATTAACATGGTTTTCGTAACCGTTCATTCCTTATCCTTATTAACTGTTCTTGTGGATATCATACTTTTTTTATCGTCCTCGTTCTTGTGCTCTTATCATTAACGAATGGTACGCTTAAAACTTTTACAATTTGATCACCATTATCACTAAATACATTATTTTTATATAATATTATTGTCATTAATAAAACCATTTTTTAAATACCAACTATCATTAAATGCATTTTTATCATCAGTATAACTAACTTATTAATGTCGTTTTCCACCAAAACAAATTTCGGAAACTCGGGGGCTAAGTGTAGGGACCAAATATGACAATTTGCAAACTAGGGCTGGGTATATAAACCCTATTTCCAGCCCTAGCCTTCATTCTTCATCATCTTCTTCTTCATTCTCTTCTTCACCTTCATCTTCTTCCTTGCACCAAAATTGCCCCGTTTGGCCCCGTTTTCGTCGTCTAGACTTCGACTATAACCAAGTCTACTTCATTATTGCAGGCAGACGACATTCGTCATCCCTTTTCACGCTATTTCACTACTGTACATTTAGGGTTTCGGGTGTTCGGGTGCAACCGAACACATGTGGTCGTGTGGGTGCGTGTGATGTCCTTCTGCGTGTTCTTCTTGTTTGTGTATGTTAGTAGAGTGTTTTTCGAAGTCCTTGTGGTCTAAAACCCATACACGAAGCAGCCAGAGGTTGCTCTGCACAGCTGCAATCGCGAATCTGCCATTCTGGCGACTGGGTCTGTCTTGCGACTGAGCCGTGTGACTGGGTGAGTCGTGCGACTGTGTTATTCCGGGAGACTGAGTTGTGCGACTGGGTATGTCGTGCGACTGGGTATGTCGTGCGACTGAGTCGCGCGATCGAATGAATGCATGCGATTGAGTCAATGCAGTTGAGTGTATGTGTGCGATTGAGTCAATGCGGATGAGTGTATGCACGCGATTGAGTCTGCGACCGAATGAATGTGTGCGATTGGCGTGTATCGCACGACTGAAGGCCAATCGTACGAATGAAGGTTCAATTGTATGAATGAAGCTGATTCGTATGAATGATGGTTGATTTGTGTGTATGGAGGTGAGTCGTGCGATTGAGTGTTTTGTGGTACGACTGAATGGAAGTCGTGCGAATGAAGGTTCAATCGTACGAATGAAACTAATTTGAACGAATAAGGGTTGATTCGTGTGAATGGAGTGTTGAGTTGTGCGTGTAGTCCTGTTGTGCGACTGAAGTTGTTGTGTGCGTGTGAATTCCTTCTCGTATGTCGTGTGATGATAAGGAACATCAACACAATTGTCATTGCTCGACCACAAAGATTAAAGTCAACGTTATCAAGGCTACAAATACTATTCCAAAACAAATCAACCTAACATTTACAATTATCAACCACCAATTCGTGTAATATTAACAAATACTTCTCTTATAATAATGGATCTTTCACCATATCACCGACAATGGCGACGGTTTGTAGTACTTGGATCTACATAAGATCTAATATGTGTGTCAGCTTGTGTGTGTTGCACGCGAGCGAACCAATACAACCCGAATCGACTGAACATTACTATGTATTTTAAACATATCATTAAAGCTTATCAATAACTGTCAATAGGTGTTTGATCGTTCATTGCATACAACACTTGGGAAACTTTGATCATTCATTCTTACCACCTAACAAGTGAGTTTCGTGGCCCCTTTTTAAGCTTATACAACTTTTCAATCATTTACAAACTTGGGGGAAAAGTATGCTCAACCATTTTCATTATGTTGTACAACTTACATACAATTTACATACTTGGAATCAACGTTGTACTATTTTGTGAGTACTTATTTGATACATGATTGTGTTCGTGTGTGGTACTTTCTTTACAACCATTTAATTCCAGTGTGGGAACTGACGGATAGGTAATAGTAGTACTACTGGGTTGACACCCCCACCCTTGTTGGTTGGTATACTAGTTAGTACCAACCGTAGCCAGGAACGGGCCTTGGGTGAATATACTCTGACAAGATTCTGTGAGTACGTCGTTAGGTTTGGTTGTAAAGCTCATGTCATATGATTTTGTTTACTTCTAAGTGTATACATGGTATTCCGCAACAATTATTATTATATAACATCAATTACTTATTTACTACTTAAACCTGCAAGCTCACTAACAAATTTGTTGACCATTTTGAGCATATATTTTCAGGTGAAAATGCTAATTGAAGATCTAGGTGTGCTGCCTTAGTGGAGACCCTAGGATGCATTTTGGGAATAAACAAGCTTAACGAACATTGTCTTTTGGAAATCATTGTTTTAGTCTGCTTTAAACACCATACTTTTGATACTTGTTCTCGGGTTGTGGGAAATAAATTACAATGTTATCTTCTTGCTTATGTGAATCATGTATCATGTTATGCTTATGGCTATATTGTCATGAACATTGACTAAACACGACACAAGTGTCCTTTGTGCCGGGTGTCGTCATGACACGCTTGTCATCATTTATTATATTTCATCTCTATTGCTTACCATGTGTTATGACGATCCCGTCTCGTTATATCCCCGTGTTTCCGCTCTTAGCGGGGGGTGGACATTGCACTTGTAAACACGTTTCATTCTTGTAAACTTATGTCAATTTACTTGTATGTTGTGGTTAGTTGATATTTGTAGCTACCATGTAATGTCGAAATATGTACAATCATTAAATATGCTAGCATGGCAATGTCATAGATCTATGGGCCTGACAAGCCTGCTTGGTTGATCCAAGTACACTTAACTAATCGTATATACTTGTAAACGTTTGGGACTTGTAAAACTTTTTCAAGGTTTGATTGCGCATTTTGTCTTACATCCCTAGTTACCTTGCTCTCTAACTTACAACATGAATTTCCATCTATTATATCTTTACTCAAAACTATGGAAATCACACCAACATTATTGTTGACATTATATTTTTAACATGTTTCAGGAAATGCTCAAGTGTGATTGACACCTTGAAGTGAATGGACCTAGTTAAAGAAATGAAATAAATTGGCTTGTTACATCTTATGTTATGTTAATTACTTTCTTTGAGACTTATGTTTGTTTTGGTACAATTGAAACTTATGATTAATATATTTAGATTTAATAATAGCGTTATGTGGCTGTGAACGATCTTAACTCTCACTTCTCGACATTTCCGCCGTCAAAGTGGGGGTGTGACAGATTGCTATCAGAGCCCATAACTATAGGGATTTAGGTTATTAGAAATGGTGACCTAGACTATAGTATGCATGAACCTTATAGAATTATATTTCTATCTTGTAAATTATATGGTTTGCATGCTACATAATGCTATGCCTTTTTTTGTGCAATTTGATGCCTTAGCATAGGATTGCCTACATATTGTTACTTGTCTCCCTAAACTTAACTTTGACTCTTTGACTCTCCCCGAAGATGAAACCTCTTAATCTAATTCTCGACGACACGTGGAATCATATGCTTATGTTTTGACTTGGATCTTTAGACGTTATGCCTAATCTATATAAATCTCATCAAGGTTTTGATTCCATGAACCTAAGAAAATTGTGTGACACATAGACACCTGTATCCTGGATTTCCTGGCAAAAGGCCTTCGGGCTAAAGCAAGCATTTCGCATAAATCCTACGGGACTAGTCATGCTTACCTAGGGATTTCTGGGATGAGTGATAAACTATGGTCCATATACACAAGTTTCTAAGGAAAATGGGTCAATTCACCTTGACATGTCAACGTTTTCAAATGGTAATAGGTTACCTAAGGGAATCATTCTGTGTACCTTACAACTTTTAGCTTGTCTTTGTCTAAACTACTATCCTTTGTTATCCTCATTCCTGTAACTAACTCATTTTTTTATATCCAGCATGTCTCGTTAGCATGGAAAGCGTGGAAGTTCCGACCGTAAGCTAGCCACCATGATTGCCCGGCAAATGGCTGCCGTCATCCCGACCATGGTTGCTGAACTTAATAGCACCCTAATGGCTAATAGCAATAACAACACCAATAGGAACAATATTGGTGCTCGCGGAGAGAATAGCAACAATCAACAAGGGAACACTCGCACCTGCACTTTCAAACACTTCAACTCGTGCAAACCCACTACTTTTAGTGGAAAAAGAAGGAGCCACTGGACTTCTCGAGTGTTTTAAAATTATGGAGAACACGTTCATCATTAGCGAGGGCCCCGACGAGATTAAGGTTCACTATGCTACAAGTGTCCTTCAACAACAGGCACTAACATGGTGGAATAGTGAAAAGAGAAACCGTGGAACTGATGTTGCTTTGTGTTGCCCTGGGAGGAATTTAAGGATATCATGATCCAAAAGTTTTGCCCGAGGAGCGAGTTGCAAAAGCTAGAGGAGTTCTGGAACCTTAAATAAGATGATGGGAATCACTTGCCTTATTCCACTCGACATCATGAGTTGAGTATGCTTCTACCACACATGGTGGGCACCGTGCCCTGTAACATTGAGAAATTCATCAAGGGGGTGCCACCTCAAATTCAAGATGCCGTAGTGGGTAGTAGGCCCACAACTTTAGAGGAGGCAATCACTATCATAGCACAACTCACCGAGAATCATATTAGAGCTGGTACTATGTCGGCAAAGGGTTCCAAGTCTACTGCGAAGGTGACACCCGAGGAAACAAAGGAGGTAAGGGCCGAGTCATCTTCTCAAAACAAGAAGCGTAAGTTCACCCCAAAACGCAACTACGCTATGACAGTACCCAATGCTCCTAAAAAACAAATGGTGGTTGCAAATCAAGCCCCTGTGGCTAGAGCTTATACTCGTCCATATCCTATGTGTAACACGTGGAAGTACCATCATGCGAGCAACATTCCATGCCGAGTCTGCTAGTTGTGTGGGAAGTATGGTCATTTGGTGGCTACTTGTCTTCGTGCGCCAAACAACACTGCCATTCTTACCAACTGAACCTGCTATAACTGTGGCGAGCCTGGTCATATTCGTCCGCAATGTCCTCGCAATGCGGGAACTGTGTACCGGCTCGTGGAAGAGCTTTCAACATCAACGCCAACCAAGCACAAGCCAACAACGATGTGGTGAATGGTACATTGTTGAACTTCTTTTAATTGTTTCTTGTCTTCTAAAAATTCCTATCTATGTTCATCATACCAATAATTGGTTGTTACCAAACAGGTATGTATCTTGTAAATAGTCATATGCTTCGGTATGTTTGATTCGGGTGCGGATAGGAGTTTCGTGTCCTTGGAATTCGAGCCTATACTTTCTAAACTGCGTGTTAATCTGGAAAGATCTTCCACGCTCGAGGTCGCTGATGGAAAATCTATCGTCGTTGACATCATAGTACATGATTGCACCTTAAGGCTTAACGAACACGAGTTCGTCATCGACGTTATTCCAATGCAATTGGGAGGCTTTGATGTTATCATTAGTATGGATTAGTTAGCCAAGCATCATGCAGAAATTCTATGCTTCGAGAAATGCATTCGAATTCCTTTACCGACGAGTGATACTTTGAAGGTCTTTGGGGAGAAATCATCCCAATGACTCAAACTTTTGTCTTGCATCAAGTCCCGCAAGTGCTTAAATAAAAACACACGGCTTTCATGGCATATGTAGTTAATACAAAATCCAAGGGTAAGGAATTGAAAGAGATTCCTACCGTGCGGGACTTTCCTGACGTTTTTTCCAAGGATCTTAAGGGGCTACCCCCCGTGCGAGTAGTTGAGTTCAAGATTGACTTAATCCCTGGTGTGAACGGTGTTGGTAGATCACCTTATCGTCTTGCACCATCTGAAATGCAAGAACTAGCTAGTAAACTACAAGAGTTGACCGATAAGGGTTTCATTCACCCTAGTTCATCACCGTGGGGTGCACCTGTACTCTTTGTGAAGAAGAAGGATGGGTCATTTCGTATGTACATCAACTACCGGGAACTGAACAAGCTTACTATAAAAAATCGATACCCAGTCCCTCGAATTGATGATTTCTTCGATCAACTTCAAGGGGCAACTCAATTCTCAAAGATCGATCTAATTTGGGTATCATCAACTACGTGTTCACAATGATGAGATTCCAAAGACCGCTTTTCATACTCGATATGGACACTACGAGTTCATGGTCATGCCTTTTGGCTTGACCAATGCACCTGCCATGCTAATGGATCTCACGAATCGAGTATGTAAACTGTATTTGGATAAGTTCATGATTGTGTTCATTGATGACACTCTTATTTATTCCAAGACGAAAATCGATCACGAGACGCACTTGCGATAAGTTCTTGGAATTTTGAAGAAGGAGCAATTATACGCCAAGTTTTCCAAGTGTGAATTCCGGTTTGAAGAGGTTCAATTCTTAGGGCATGTGGTGAATAGCCAAGGAACTCATGTTGATCCTGCTAAAATCGAAGCCATAAAGAATTGGTGTGTTCCCATAACCCAAACCGAGGTTCGTTCTTTTCTCAGCATAGCGGGATATTATCATACGTTCACAGCGAATTTCTCGAAGATTGCTAAACCATTAACCACGCTAACCCAAAAGAATCGACTCTTTGAATGGTGACCTGAGCAAAAAGAGGCTTTCGAGACATTGAACTACAAGTTATGTAATGCTCCTATTCTCACACTTCCCGATGGGAACGATGACTTTACCGTGTGTTTCAATGCTTCTAATCAAGGTCTTGGTTGTGTTCTTATGCAATGAGGCAAAGTCATAGCATACGCGTTGAGGCAATTGAAGGTTCATGAAGTGAACTATACAACCCACGATCTTGAACTTGGTGTTGTGGTTTTCGCTTTGAAGATCTGGCAACATTATCTTTATGGGATGCAATGCATAGTCTACACCGATCATAAGAGTCTCCCAAACATGTTCAACCAAAAGGATCTCAACATGAGACAAAGACGTTGGATGGAGTTGATTAGCGACTATGACTGCGACATTCACTATCATCCTGGAAAGGCGAATGTTGTAGCCGACACGCTGAGTCGCAAGGTCCACAACAAGACTGTCTCGCTCCAAGAAATCTGAGATCGAATGCAATGGTTTGATACGCTAGGAGAATTTGATACCGAGATTCATGTCGATGTCAACGGGGCTACTATCATGCTTCAAAACATAAGGATCGATAGTGACCTCGAGTTATGCATTCACGAGGCTCAACCAGCGGCACTAACTGACGAAGGGAAAGATGAAGATATGATGTCTAACGTTCGGTCATAACCGGAGACAAAACCAAATGGCATGTGGTACTTCTTGAATCGACTTTGGATTCCAAATCGTGATAACCTTCGGCACTTCATTATGAACTGACAGGATCAGCGATCACAAGTTTGATGTATTAGAGTTCAAAGCAGCGGAATATGAACAAGAATTAGACAAATTGTAGCAAGCAATCGATACTTGTATGCATTAAGAGCACATACGGTTATATGGAGAGAATATATATTTCTGATTTCAAGGAATGTTTATAGATGTAGAATATTTCTAATCAAATCATTCATTCATTCCATTCATTCTTCACACATTACAATAGGTTGTCACTCCTTATATAGAGTGCAACAATCACTGCTGTTATCACAGAAAGTGACAACTGGCAGATCTAATACAAAAATAACTAACTCTTAACAAACTACTGAAATGTTCACAACTACTGAGAACATATCAGAGTGTTAAGTACAAAATATAAAACTACTGAAACTACAACGACTGAAGAACAAGCTCTTCAGTCGTTTTACAAGACTACTGAAACATAAAACTACTGAACTAGAAATATAAAACTACTGATATCACAACTACTGAAGAAGTACTCTTCAGCAGTTATGACAAACTACTGACGCTTCAGTACTTGATCTTCAGACTTTGACCTTCAGATGTTTCATCAGCTGATGACTTCAGTAGATATCATCAGCTGATGTCTTCAGTCTTTGTCTTCAGACTTTGTACATCAGTTGTTGATCTTCAGCACTTGTAAACTCTTCAGCTGTCGTACTTCAGTACTTTGGTCTTTCAGCTTCAGCACTTGTGTTCTTCAGCTGTTCAGCTTCAGTACTTGTGTTCTTCAGCTGTTGTACTTCAGTACTTTGGTCTTTCAGCTTCAGCACTTGTGTTCTTCAGCTGTTCAGCTTCGGTACTTGTGTTCTTCAGCTGTTGTACTTCAGCACTTTAGTTCTTCAGCTGTTGGAATCTTCAGCACTTGATCTTCAGCTGTTGAAGTCTTCAGCACTTGCCAAACTGCTGATGAGTCTTTCAGCAGTTGTTGTGATACCATGTGGGACTTAGAGGTTTTCTGATCTTGGCTCATTGGTTCTTTTGGTCCAACAAACTCCCCCTGAACCAATGCAGCCAAAACCTCTAAATTATTTGTTGTCCCACTTATTGTTGGCAAAGTGTTGGTCTTTTTCCTTCTTGATCAGTAGAGAAGATGACCCATGTAAGCTCCGGCCTGGGAAGAAACCTCAAATATTTGTTTGGCAGAGTATGAATGGGAACTCTATTTTGGGGAACAGGACACAGAGTTGTTATCCCATTCATGAGATTCACTTCCCCATAATGAGTCTGTACGACTCTCTGTGTAGGCCTCAAGGAAGGTGATTTGTTCCTCCATGGTTAGCTCTTCAGCACCTCCTTAAAACAATGATTCAGGCCCATAATACACAGACAGGTATTTGGCCTGTTTCCCATTCTTTAGCTCCACAGTTGTTATTATTCTGTAAGCAAACTCATCCGGGTGATTACCCTCTAGGAACAACTGGAGCTCATTTTTCCTGACTTCCTCAAGCCTCTTGTAAACTAACCCCTTTTTCACTATTTTGTTTTCTAGCATCTTCTGAGGGGTTAGATTAGCTTTATAGGCTTTCTTGAAGTCTTCTAGGATTTCCCAGGGTGAAACTACAAAGACCAGAGAGATCACTTCATCTACGATCTTTTTCACCTGGCCAATGTATCTCTGAGGTATATTTTTCTTATGAATTCTGTGAGAGACCTGGGATTAGGCCAAATCCTCACTCTTTCCTTTTGATATTGAAAGGTATGCCTGAGAGTGTAAAGTCTGAGGGCTTGCTTCTTCATATTGATGATAGAAGATGTGGCTGCATAAGCTTTGTCAACTCTCTTCAGCAATTCCTCATCATGCTGTTTATGAAGCTCTTCTTCTTCTAGCTTCACTTTAACCATTTGTCTCTGGACTTCAGGAGTAATTGCTGAGGAGTGACTTGTGGCCTTAGGAAACTGAATCACAACTGAGAGTGGCAACCTATCTTCATCATCTTCTTCATCATCTTCAGCCTCAATATCCTTCTCTTCTTCTTCAAGGGTATATCATCGGCTATGGGTTTTGAGGGTAAGGGAGTTGGATTGGTGGGTTGTGTTTTGGGTGGTTTTGGTGCGGGAATGTTGACAGGCTGTTCTAGCATCCTTGAGGTGAGTGTGGCTTTTGATTGCTTGGCTAGCTCAGTCCTGCTCCCAGCACCCGCTTCATTCAAAGCTTCAATAACAAGCCCCTTAGTATATGCTTCAGACGAACAGATCTTGGTGGTGATTGCCAAGATACTGTCCCTAGACCAAGCTTTGATTTCGATCATTGATCTTCCAAGATATTTTGCAATAAATCTAATCATGATTTCAAGCCTTTCTCTTTCTAACACTTCATAACTTGCCCATCTATTCTGGATTTCTTCAATCTCTAGTCGTCGAATCTCAGAGTCAAGTTTATTGGTGTCATGGCCTTGCCTAAGCAGCTGATCAATGATGTTGTCCATTGATCTGCTGTGTTCGGCATCAGCCTCTTTTATCAGTAGCTCCAAGGCTTTATCTTCAGCAATGTGATCATCAGCACCTTTCTTTCGCTCGTAGGTGAGCAGTGGTTGCTGTTCTTTCTCATCCTTTTGGGCTTGCTTCGCTTCCTTATTTTCCTCGGATCTTTTCCTCTTCTTTTCTTTCACTGCAGTACTCTCCCCCTTTTTGGATGCATTGGAGGAAGGGGTTTGTACCGCAGAAAGAGTCTTTTGTACAGCAGCATCAATCAGGGGCTGTAAAGTGGAGGAAAGCCTCTCATCAATGGCTTTAGTCAGAATATCAGTGATTATGGGTGTGATGAGAGGGAGGGAATTTTGAAGTACAGCACCTATTTGCTCAGGAGGGTTCTGTTCCTGAGAAGTAGGGCCTGAAGCAGAGGCAGGTGGTTGAGTTTGGAGTGGCTCAGTGTTTGGGGAACCTTCAAGTGAAGGTGCCATCTGTGGGTGGGTAGAGGCAGATGGTCTTTCTTCTTCTGGAGAGTTGATCAAGTAGGTTTTGCAGCCTACTGACTTTCTCTTCAAGGATTGTGTTCTGGGCAAGAACATCGTAGAAAAAGCCCAGGTCATCATCAGCCGAAGCTGAATCATCTGACCTCCTGCTTAGAGCAGGATTTACATGCACTGGGTGTAGACCAGTTGATGCACGTGCCCCTTGTGCTTGGTACTGGGGACTTCCAGCCTCAGGACAGTGTCCATCATCAGCTGTTGCCTCTAGTGAGGTCTTGGCAATGTTACCAGCCTCATTCTGATCATGTGCTGAGTCAGAGGAGGTGGCAGCCTCACTAGATATTCTAAGCTCCTTGTCTACACCAGGAGATAGAAGTGGTAAACCCCTGTGCTGTGGGTTCTCAAGTGCACTGTGTTCCTCCCCCTCAATTGTAGAGGTATTCCCAGTAGTAAGTGGTTTCTGGGGAGGGGTGAGGAGTGCAGTTGAGTCAGCACTTGTGCAACTATTAAAGTTGGGCTGTGAGGGGCGGTTGTTTGGGTGAAGGGATAGAAGCAGTGTGCACCTGGGGAGGTTGGTGCTCTTCAATGGCAATCCCCTCAAGTGAGGAAGATCCTAGATATGTAGGTACCCCTTTTGTGGTTGCTGCAGGCTCCTGTTGAGAGGAAGGCTGAGCGGCTATGGCTGGAAGAGTCATTGTATCCACTAGGGGGTTTGGACTAGTGGATATATCCTGCGTTTGTGTTGCAGGGGCATCCTCAGGGGACTCAATTCCCTGAGTAGCCGTTTTGGGTTCTTTTGGTGGGTTTGGTGGGGACTTTTGATTTGGAGGTGGTGGCTGTGGGTTCCAGCTGCGTGGGTTTTCGCAGCTTGGCAGCCATTTTTAGTGTCCGGTCAGAGTTGTGCCGGGAGTATACTTCCGGTAGAACAGCCGTAGCAGGGACTCCCAAGCCAACAAGTCCCTCAGCATTAAGCTCGTCTATAATAATGGCCATTATGAACCGTGGATAAAGTATCCAACGGTTGGCAGTTAGTTTTTGAGCCATATCTTTGAGCTCTGAAAATATTATTTCTGAAAAGTTTAGCGGTTGTTGCTCAAGAATAGAATACATTACCTGCTGCCATTTCGTCGACATTTGATCACAAGACGACGTCTTAGGGGCCAAACATACATTCACCATGTGAAAGATTAGGCGCTCAGCATCATTAAAGTGTTTCTTCATGATAGTGGAGGCACTGAGATCACCTTGATATCCATGTTGGGCAAAGGATAGATCTGTGGTGCCCTTCGGATATCCAGCAGGAGAACTAGCATCATTCATATGAAGAATTTTGCGGATTATTGCAGGAGTGATGACTACTTTTCTTGTGTTTTACGACCGACTGGAGGGATGGTGTGTTGTGCTCCCCAGTGGTAACAGTACATCATCCAAAATTGGTGCAGGGATTCGGCATGTAGTATGGATTCAGAAGAACTGCCGTGTTGTATTGGGACTGAACCATAAGATCGATAGCAGTATCGAACTTAGTCCAGATGGGCGATTTAGTGAGGTAGGCAACACAGTTGTGTCGCGGTTTAATTTGCATGGACGCCATGGAGAAGAGGGAAGTTTTGGAGAGGAACGTTAGGTTTGAAGAAGATGAAGCATTGAGAGCTTAGGTTAGGGATATTTATAGGGTACGGGTAAGAAACGATTGAAGGATGTGGTGTTAGTCATCAGTAGTTTTAAACGACCGTTGACATGGTATTATCCTTTCAGACGTTGAAACAGCTGAAGTCATGGTGTTAGGCATCAGTAGTTTAGAAAACTACTGAAGACCGTGGTTTTGACTTCAGATGATTGAAAACACTGAGGACTTGGTGTTTGTCATCAGTAGTTATGAAAGTACTGAAGACAGTGGTTTTGTCATCAGCTGTTGTAAACAACTGAAGACTTGGTATTAGTCATTAGTATTATAAAACTACTGAAGACATGGTTTTGCTTTTGTTGTTTAGAATGAAACAGCAGTTGTACAAACGATTGAAGAGAAAGTTCTCTTCAGCTGTTTTTGTCAATTCTTAGCTTTTCAGCTGTTTCATACTGTCCTCAACACATTCATCAGTCTTTTTGGCTGATTTCAGTTGTTTCATAGGACATCAGTACTTATCTGTTTTTACTGATTGCAGTAGTTGTAACTGCATCAGTAGTTGTAACTACATCAGTAGTTTAGAACAGATGAAGTACTTCAGTACTTGTGAGACATTTAGCCTTCAGTAGTTATAAAACTACTGAGGGTAAAAGAGCTCATCAGTACTTATATGTGACATAGGTACTAATGATCATCAGTACTTATTACTAAGATCATCAGTAGTTGTCACTTATTCTAGCTGCAGCATACCAAGCCTTAACACCAGGTTTTGGAAAGTTGAACTATCCAAAGGCTTAGTAAAAATGTTTGCAAGCTCATCAGCACTAGGCACAAACTTAGGATCAATCAGACCTTTTTCAAAACAATCCCTTATAAAATGATGTCTGATCTCTATATGTTTGGTCCTAGAGTGCTGGACTGGATTTTTGACAATGCAAAGAGCTGAAGCACTATCCATTAACAATGGAGTCTTAGTCTCTGTAATACCATAATCCAAAAGTTGGTTTTGAAGCCAGAGTACCTGAGATGTACAACTTGCAGCCGCAATGTACTCTGCTTCAGCAGTTGATGTAGCAACTGAGGTCTGTTTCTTGCTCTGCCAAGAAATCAAGCAGTTGCCTAGGAATTGACATCCACCAGACGTTGATTTCCTGGTCAACTTACACCCTGCATAGTCACTGTCAGAAAAAGCAACTAATTTACCAAAATGTCCAGTAGAATACCATAAACCTAGAGATGGAGTGCCTTGCAGATATCTAAAGATCCTCTTGACTGCAATCAGATGAGACTCTTTAGGTGCAGCCTGAAATCTAGCACAAACACATGTAGCAAACATAATATCTGGTCTAGAAGCTGTTAAATACATCAAGGACCCAATCATACATCTGTAAAGTGTTTCATCAACCACTTTACCTTTCTGATCTGTATCCAGTTGTGTGGTGCTGCACATGGGAGTAGAACAAGGCTTACAGTTTTGTAAATCAAACTTTTGCAAAAGATCTTTTGAATATTTGGACTGATGAATGAAAATTCCATCAGCCTTTTGTTTGATTTGCAACCCCAGAAAGAATTGTAACTCTCCTATGGCACTCATTTCAAACTTCTGTTGCATCAACTTTGTAAAGGCATCACACAACTTTGGATCAGAGGATGCAAAAATGATGTCATCTACATAAATTTGAACAAGTAGATATGCTGCCAGCTTTCTTAATGAATAAAGTCTTATCTATGGAGCCTCTAGTGAAATTATTTTCTAGAAGAAAGTTTGATAATGTCTCATACCAGGCTCTAGGAGCTTGTTTTAACCCATAAGAGCCTTATCAAGCTTATACCCCAATTAGGATGTTTATTGTCCTCAAAGCCCTGAGGTTGACATACATAAACTTCTTCTTTAATTTTTCCATACAAAAATGCACTTTGAGATCCATTTGAAAAACTTTAAGATTTTGATAAGAGCAAAGCTAAAAACAATCGAATTGCTTCCAGTCTAGCTACTGGGGCAAAGGTTCATCATAATCAATACCTTCTTCTTGTGCAAACCCCTGAACACTAGTCTGGCCTTGTTCTTAACAATAAGCCCATTTTCATCAGTTTTGTTCCTAAACACCCATTTAGTGCCTATTGCACACTTACCTGGAGGTAGAGGAACCAGTTCCCACACTTGCTATTTCTTGAACTGAAGAAGCTCAAGCTGCATGGCATCAACCCATCCATTGTCCTTTAAAGCAATGTGATAATTCTTTGGCTCTTGCTGACTGATGAAGAGAGCATAGAAGCAATTTGACAATTGACTTCTTGTTGATACTCCAGCAGTGATATCACCAATGATTTGAGACATAGGGTGATTCTTCAGATCTTGATACACAATGAGATCTGTGCAAGTGTTGTGTAGCAAGCTCGGCAGTAACAGATGGTGATGGTGAATCATTTCCTTGAAACCAATCAGTGGATGGTAATTCAAAGGAAGTTGAATTCGAAGAGATCTCATCAGCATTTGTTGTGGATGGTGCTACTGGAGCTACAGGAACATCAGGTCTAGCTGAATCAGGCAGCTGATCACTAAACCTGAAGAGGTGAGTACTGCAATCATCATCATCATCAGCAGTACCACCGGTGGTGAACTGTTGACAGGAGCAACAGCAGGAGTTTGATGAGGAACATATTGCAGTATGTCCAAATCAAATAACTCCACAGGCTTTGTGGAATCTTGTGCTTTGGAGATTCATTGAACTTATCATGTAGAGTTTCTTCAACCATCTTTGTTCTGCAGTTGAAGACTCTGTATGCCTTACAAGTAGATGAATACCAACAAAATACCCTGCATCACCTTAGGATCAAATTTTTGGAGTTGATCCTTTGTGTGAGAATAAAACAGGGACACCCAAATGCTTTGAAAAATGAAATCAAAGGAGCCAAATGATGGAGAACTTCATGGAGTCTTCATCAATCTCTGATTTACTAAAACTCTATTTTGCACATAGCAAGCTGTGTTGACAGCTTCAGCCCAAAAGGTCAGTGGCAAACCAAAGTCAGCCAGCATGGACCTTGCAGCTTCAATGAGGGTCCTGTTCTTTCTCTCCACTACTCCATTTTGTTCTGGAGTCCTTGGAATGCTGAACTGCCTTTTGATTCCCTTTGAAAGATAGAAGTCATCAAGTGTATGATTTCTGAATCAGTTCCATTTTCACTCCTAATACACTTGACTGGAAGGGAATACTGCTTCTCAATATACAACACAAAGTGAATAATCTTCTGAGCAGCCTCATCCTTTGAATGTAGGAAGAAAGTCCATACAAATCTGGAGTAATCATCCACAATTACCAGACAGTATTTCTTCTTTGCCATGCTCATTACTCTCACAGGACCAAATAGATCCATATGCAATAATTGCAAGCAGGCAGTGGACTTAGGCACTTCAATAGGAGGGAATGAGACTTTGTGCTGTTTTCCTTTTAAACAAGCAGTGTAGGTTTCATCGCAGTGGAACTCCTTTATTGGTAAGCCTCTGACTAAACTTTTGTGGTAAGCTGATTCATGTTTTTGAGATTAACATGACCAAGCCTTCTGTGCCACAGTTTAGATTCTTGAGAAGAGGCTTTGGAAAATAGGCAAGGATTGCCTTTGAGATCTATCTTCTTAGAAAGATCTAAGGCATACACTCTTCCTGTCCTGTTGGCTTTCAGGAGAGTGTGATCATCCAACACCTTGTCAATTAAGTGCAAAACTTTGGATGACATAATCCTACAGTTTTGACTGGTGAAAAGAGCTACATGGCCTTTATCACACATTTGACTGACACTCAAGAGATTGTACTTGAGATTTTCCACATGATTAACATCATCAAATTTGATTTCTCCATTGGAGACAAAGCCCTTACCAATGATGTAACCCCTAGCATCATTGCCAAAAGAAACAAATCCCTTCTTTCCTTGAGAGTAGTCATGAAGAAGAGAGCTATTCCCAGTCATGTGCATAGATCCCCCACTGTCTACATACCAGATGCTACTTTGGCATGTTGAAGAACCCTGCAATTATAAACAATCAGTTAGTTTTAGAGACCCAAGCCTTTTTGGTTTTGGGCCTGGTCTCATCAATAGATGGTAAACTAACAGGTTTATTTGAAACAACAGCCTGAGAGGAAGAGATGGTGTAGAAGAGGAGTCCTTTGGCTTGGATTTCCTTTTCTGTGGTTTCAACATAGGAGCATCTAGTTGGTTAACTCTACCCAACAGATGTTGAACCATCATAACCAGCTGTGTCTGATTTTGTGATAAACTTTCAGCTTATCAGACATATTGCCAGTGGAGTTTGATAAGTCCTATGTTGCCCCTCTTCTTCTGAGCATTCTCAGCTGTCACCTGTTTAACCCCTTCCTTTTGGATTTCTTTGAGGACTTAAGGGTTACAGGATTTGATGTTGCTGATACAAATGTGGTCTCAACTCAGTTTTCATTTTTACCATTTTCTCTTTAATTTCTTCTTTTTGTTTGAGTTTGGAACCTCTTTTGTACCAACAATCATCTGTAAGATGATTGAACAAACCACATACTTCACATGGTTTCTTCTTCATCTTAGGTTGATCATCAACTAAAGAGGGTGAAGCAACTGAAGACTTGTTCTTCAATGCTTTGGAACATTGTTTGCTTTCTTGACTCCCTCTTTAGTAGTCTTCAAACTCTTTCTACTGTCAGTTTTCTTCTCTTCAGTACTGACAGCGGTTGAAGTTTGAACTTCAGGTGTTAGATCCTGCTCTCTAGTCCTTTCAGGACCTTCAATTAACTCCTGAGTTGATCAACTCATTAATCATGTGAATGTCAGCATTTGAACCATCAACATCAGCTGATAAGTTCAAAGAGGGCTTGATGCTGACTGCTACTTCTGATTGTGCTGTATCAGAAGGTAGATCACATGATGTGATGGATTGGTTATCACTCTCACCATCAGATTCTACCTCTGCTCTTGAGGTAAAATCTGTAGGTGGAGCAGTGTGATTGTAACCAATTCCAAACTTCACATTTGAAGCAGATTGCTTACTAAGAAGCATTTCAAAACCTTGCATGATTGTACCCATCTATCACACTCGACCTGGGTAACTGCAAGGGTTTCTTTGAGATCTTTGTACTTCTCTAGAAGTACTTCTTCTCTAGCTTATCATCAATTATTTGGCAATTCAGTTTATAAATCTCATCATTTTTATCTTTAAGCACAGACTCAAACTCAGCTTTGTTTTTGGAAATTATTTTTCTAGCTCAATGTTCTTATTAATTAGAGCTACATTTGCTTCTCTAATGGAAGAAAATGCTGCTATGCATGGTTTAGAACATAATTTGGCTTTTGCCTCAGAGGATACCTGTGATACCTGAGGTGTAGAGGCATTAGAAAATGAAGTATCAGCCGACTCCAAAGCCATAAGAGCCAGATTCCCAAAAGGACTGTCACCACCATGTTGACCAGCACCTGAAACAGTTGATCATGACCAGACATCATCTGGTAAACTGCTCCAGTCAACAACTCTTCTGGGGTGAAGAAGCTGTGTTGTTGAGGTTGAGTTTGTTGATGAGATTGGGATGGCTGAGGTTCTGGTAGTGCATGAGGTTGTGGTGCCATAGGAACTTGAACTTGATTTGACTGTGGCATGTAATAGCAAGGGTACGGATATGGCATTTGACCCTGAGGAACAAAATATGCCGGAGATTGTTGTTGAGGATGATGACTAGAAGTGACAGGATGTTGCCCCCTGTGTTGTTGACTATTGCCAGGAAAAGTCACAAAGGGTGCAGTGGAGTTAGATCCAGTTGATCTACACTCTCTTGCAAAGTGTCCAAGCCTTTGGCATTTGTGACACCTCAACTTGCTCTTGTCAAAACCAACTTTGGTTTTGCCAGAGAGTCCTGGGAATTTTCTTCTAGTTCTTTTATAGAACTTCTGAGATCTGATATTTATCAGGGCTATTTGGCTCAAAATATCCATCTCCTCTAAGTCATCATCAGCAATCCCCTTGAGATCATCCATAATGAAGCATAGATTGTCATTATTACACCCAGTAAACTGACCATCAACACTCACAAATGCAGAATCAGAAGTGCTTGAAGAGAAATTAATATGCTCATCATACTGGCATTCAGATGAAGCATATTCTGACTCATGACCCACCAAGGCAGTGATGCCTGGTACAAAGTCTTCAGTGAGCTTTCCAGATGAAGACAGCTTTGTCTTCTGTTCTATCTCTCTCTCAAACGTGAGCAGTTTCCCATGGAGTTGGGTGAGAGATAGTTTGTCCAAACTTGCACTGGAGCGTAGGACAATAGTATATGTGTCCCATCTCTCAGGCAGTGATCTGAGAAATCTGTTATTCATCTGAATATTTGTGTACTCAAGTTTGACCATTTTTAGTTCAGAGATCAAACAAGAGAACCGCTCATATTGTTGAGTCAGTGTCTCACCCTTTCTATGAGAGAATGTCTCATATTGTTGGGCAAGAATTTCTCTATTATTTGCCAAGACCTCATCTGTTCCTCCAAATTGTTCTTTCAAGGCATTCCAGAGGTCATGGGTAGTTTCATGATGCATTAGCCCAGAATAGATTTCATTTGGCAGTGCCATGGCTAGAATTCCATGGGCTTTTGCATCAATTTCAAGCAACTTCTTATCCTCATCTGAGTATTGCTCCCTCCTCTTCGGAACCATTTGATTGGTTTCCGGGTTATTCACCATAGGCTTGTGTGGACCATGTACCACTGATGTCCAACAAACTGCGCTGTTAACAGATAGGTGATGGAGCATACGTCTTTGCCATATGTTATACTCATTCTAACCAGCATTGGTGGCTTGGTTGAGGAACCAGTATTGTGAGGATCATTGGAGGGAGTGGTCATTTTCAGTTCAAAAACAATTTAATTCAAGCTTTTAAAAGTTTTTTTTTTAAACAGACCACAACAAACTAAATGAAAACCAAGAGAAAATCTCAGGATGAATGACCAGAAATACAGAAAATTCAATCTCTATAACCGTTTCTTGCAAAAACTAAAGCTAATTCAATCAAACTTAGATCTTGAATAGCAGTTTCAATGATCAATTATTAGATCGATCAATGATTAACCTGCTCTGATACCATTTGACAGGATCAGCGATCACAAGTTTGATGTATTAGAGTTCAAAGCAGTGGAATATGAACAAGAATTAGACAAATTGTAGCAAGCAATCGATACTTGTATGCATTAAGAGCACATACGGTTATAGGGAGAGAATATATATTTCTGATTTCAAGGAATGTTTATAGATGTAGAATATTTCTAATCAAATCATTCATTCATTCCATTCATTCTTCACACATTACAATAGGTTGTCACTCCTTATATAGAGTGCAACAATCATGCTGTTATCACGGAAAGTGACAACTGGCAGATCTAATACAAAATAACTAACTCTTAAAAACTACTGAAATGTTCACAACTACTGAGAACATATCAGAGTGTTAAGTACAAAATATAAAACTACTGAAACTACAACAACTGAAGAACAAGCTCTTCAGTCGTTTTACAAGACTACTGAAACATAAAACTACTGAACTAGAAATATAAAACTACTAATATCACAACTACTGAAGAAGTACTCTTCAGCAGTTGTGACAAACTACTGACGCTTCAGTACTTGATCTTCAGACTTTGACCTTCAAATGTTTCATCAGCTGATGACTTCAGTAGATATCATCAGCTGATGTCTTCAGTCTTTGTCTTCAGACTTTGTACATCAGTTGTTGATCTTCAGCACTTGTAAACTCTTCACCTGTTGTACTTCAGTACTTTGGTCTTTCAGCTTCAGCACTTGTGTTTTTCAGCTGTTCAGCTTCAGTACTTGTGTTCTTCAGCTGTTGTACTTCAGTACTTTGGTCTTTCAGCTTCAGCACTTGTGTTTTTCAGCTGTTCAGCTTTAGTACTTGTGTTCTTCAGTGTTGTACTTCAGCACTTTAGTTCTTCAGCTGTTGGAATCTTCAGCACTTGATCTTCAGCTGTTGAAGTCTTCAGCACTTGTCAACTGCTGATTAGTCTTTCAGCAGTTGTTGTGATACCATGGGACTTAGAGGTTTTCTGATCTTGGCTCATTGGTTCTTTTTGTCCAACATGAACGAAGCTCATCAAACTGATATTCCATTCATGCTGGCTCCGATAAGATGTACATGGAACTACATGGTCATATTGGTGGCCTAGAATGAAGAAAGATATCGTGTCTTATCTTTCCAAGTGTCTCACGTGTGCAAGAGTGAAAGCCGAGCGTCAACGACCAAGTGGTTTACTTGAGCAACCTGAAATCCCTATGTGGTAATGGGAACATATATCCATGGATTTCATAACCAAGTTACCTCGTAATCCTCATGGTCATGATAGTATATGGGTGATTGTTGACCGTTTGACGAAGACGGTAAATTTCCTACCAATACGAGACACGTACAAAGTTTCAAGACTAGCTCGCATCTACATTGATGAAATTGTGAGTCTTCATGGCCTGCCATTGCAAATTATTTATGATCGAGATGCTCGTTTCACTTCACACTTTTGGTCTTCGATGCAAGAACTCTTGGGGTACTCAATTATATTTTAGTACGGCTTACCATCCTCAAATAGATGGTCAAACCAAACGAACAATCCAAACCCACGAGGATCTGCTGCATCTTTGTGTCCTTGACTTTGGTGGTGATTGAGATAAGCATTTACCACTCGCGGATTTTCATATAACAATAGTTATCACTCAAGTATCAAGATGGCACCATTCGAGGCTTTGTATGGTCGTAAATGCCGATCACCGATCTGCTGGACTGACGTTGGTGAAAATTTTATCACTGGTCCTGAACTTATACAAGAAACTACTGATAAAGTCTCCACAATCCGCAAGAACCTTGAAGTGGCAAGAAGTCGACAAAGGAGTTATGCCGATAAGCGTTGTAAGCCGCTGGAGTTCCAACTTGGCGACATGGTCCTTCTTAACGTTTCACCGTGGAAAAGTATTGTTTGCTTTGGAAAGAAGGGTAAACTAGCTACAAGATTGTAGGACCCTTCAAAATTCTAAAAAGGGTTGGAAAAGTGGCTTATAAACTCGAACTATCTTCTGACCTTAGTGGAGTACATCCTGTGTTCCATGTCTCAAACTTGAGAAAGTGTTTGGCCGACGAGAGTCTGCATGTTCGCTTGGAAGACATTCAGATCGACGAGTCATTGCACTTCGTTGAGAAACCTGTTGAAATTATGGATCGCATCATGAAGAGAACTAGAACCACAACTAGTCCAATTGTCAAGGTTCGTTGGGAGAATAAGTGTGGAGCTGAGCTCACTTGGGAGCGTGAGGATCATATGAAGAAAAGATACCCGCATTTGTTTGCCTAGTTCATTCTTAATTTCAGGACGAAATTCTTTTAAGTTGGGGAGACTGTAACATCATGTAATTTTGGTTAGTTAAAAATTAGCTTTGTTATAATCTTGTAAGACCATTGTTGTCATTAGTGTAACTATGAGGGCTATTCATATTTGTTTCCTTTAAATCTTTAGTTTGAAAGTTAATATTTTAACTATTTAACTGAACATAATAATAATAACCAATTATAAGAGTAATAATAATTATGTTATCAATAACACTAATAATAATAATAATAATAATAATAATAATAATAATAATAATAATAACTAATTATAAAAGTAATAATAATTATGTTATTAATAACACTAATAATAATAATAATAATAATAATATAATAATAATAATAATAGTAATAATAATAATAATAATAATAGGAATAATAACTAATAAAATTATATAAGTAATAAGTTGTAAATGAATAAAACTTAAATTAAGGATGTTAAGGGGATGTTTTGTTAATTAATAAACTTTAAATGTAGTTTTGTGCATAAATTAATAAAAACAAAACTAAAGGGACTAAATGTGTAATTTTAAATCCCAAACCCCACCCCCCTTTTCCTTTCACGTTTTTTCCGGCCGGCCCTCCTGCCACTGCCGCCTACGGATCCGACGACCCCTAAATCCACCCAAAACCCCTCAATTTTAATAACAAATGATTCCAACAGGTTCACCAGCACATTTCGAACTCAATTATGATCTTTAATTGAAATTAAACAACTGTTATGAACCTTTAACATGTCGGGAAATGGTCGCGTAAATCAAACGAGCCGTTCGAGCGTTAACCCATGATTGTAACCAAATTAAATCAACCTAATCAATCATTGAACAAAACCTAATGTGTTACAACTCCCAGTTTCATCTGAAACAAACAAAATCTTCGAGTTGAGCTTCCTCCTTGTCGCGAAGCGAAACCCCATTCGAACTTCGCCAACTGGTATCTAAACCAAAACTGGAAGAGGGCTTTTGATCTCAGAGTCCATTAGAAGCAATCTGCATAATCAATTGGATTATTAATAGCCGTTGCACATGGAACAAAATCAAGTTTTTGTCGCGACCTGTTCTTCATCCATTCTTGTGCTCCATATTTCGATCCGGGTAATGAAGTTATGTACTTACTCGATTTCAGTTGGGGAATGAAAGCCCTAACATTAATTTGATTGGAAACAATGATTTGGGGCTCAATTTGATTCGTTAAGGCTAGGGTTCATACGATTGGGGTTTTTCCTTTATTGTTTGTGTTTATAAGAAATGGAAACCAACATAAACTAACGTTGCAGCCCTGGTTCACTGGTTAAGTGTTTGCCCACTATGATGTCCCGGGTTCGAACCCGGGCACCCTCATATAATTTTCTTAAGGCTTTTTAGCCTTAAATAAATTACAGAAAGTTTTTAATAAATATAAAATTTATTAAATGGATTGTAAATAAAACTAATAAATTATTATTGGTCCAAACGTTATCTTTTAAATCATGATTATTTTAAAGTGTTATTTAAATTTTTATATTTAAACTTTAATAGTTGTTACAAAGGGTTTAATTTCATTTTCTCTATTAAAATACATAAATGATAAATTTCTTTATTAAGATATATGACGTACTTACAAAAACCCCCAAATGTTACTAAAACCCTAGCTCTCGTTAAAACATTAAATTGCTATTATTAAACTAAAATCTCGTAAATATATAAATTTTAGGTGCCTTGTGAAGAACTACATTGGAACACTGCTCATTACATTTTTTTATTAATCGTCATTCTATACTTATTTGATCAAGTGAGTATTTCTATACCCCTTTTTATATATTTACACTTTGGGGTGAAACATGTTACTTTATAAACCTCGCACTTGTAAGCACGTTTAATTCTTGTAAACTTATGGCAATTTACTTGTTTGTTGTGGTTTGTTGATCTTTGTAGCTACCATGTAATGTCGAATAAATGTACAATCATTAACTATTGCTAGCCTGGCCACGTCAGAAATCTACGGGCCTGGAAAGCCTGCATGGTTGATCCAAGTACACTTAGCTAATCGTATATACTTGTAAACATTTGAGACTTGTAAAACTTTGTCAATGTTTGATTGTGCATTCTGTCTTACATCCCTAGTTACCTTGCTCTCTAACTTACAACATGAATTACCATCTTTTATATATTTATTGAAAACTATGGAAATCTCACCAACATTATTGTTGACACTTTTTTTTAACATGTTTCAGGAAATGCTCAAGTTTGATTGACACCTTGAAGTGCTTTCACATCTAGGAATGGACCTAGTTAAATAAATGAAATAAATTGGGTTGTTACATGTTATGTTATGTTAATTACTTTCTTCGAGACTTATGTGGGGTGTATTGGTACAACTGAAACTTATGATTAATATATTTGGATTTAATAATAGCGTTATGTGGTTGTGAATGATCTTAACTCTCACTCCTTGATGTTTCCGCCGTGAAGGTGTGACATTGATCTTCAAAACTAGGAAATTGGAAAACATATGTTTTCTCTTTCATTTCACCATACAAAAATCCAGATTTGACATCCATCTAATAAACTTTGAAATTCATATATGAAGAATAAGCTAGAAAAATATGTAACGCTTCAAGTCTTGCAACTGGAGCATGTACTTCTAGTAAGGATTATATGTTAAGGGCTGATGCAACCCAAACACACAAATTCTCTCCTACATGCATGCACAAGAGTGCTGAAGTAGAATGCTTCGGAAGTTTCACACCAGCATCAGAAATGCTCTAAGTGTGAAATCTTCCAAAGCCAAGACAAATATCTTCCGAAGCCAAAGATGAAGTTTTCTGAAGCTTCAGAGACAAAGTCTTCCGAAACCAACACTTGAAGATAGATTTCTTCCAAAGACTTTTAGTACACATGCTTTATTAGATGTACTTTTCCATAAAGCTGGACCCCTTTCCGCTGCAACTCTATAGTCACCAACTTTCTTAAGTTGGTGAAAAGGTCCATGCTTTTGGTAACTATACATTGAGGTTTTGAGTCTATTACTATCTACTTTATGTACTTTATCCTTTTTTAATACATAAGGATGTGAGCTATGGCATGTCATAGTCACATGTCAAAAGGCAATCTGCCTTTTGACTCTATAATTGATTTTGTTTGTTGTCTAGTCAATTGTATCCAACTGGCCTTGAAACTATGGTTGGTTGTAGGATGTAGTATATGAATCTCAAGTACTTGTAACTTTCTGATTATGCTTTGTAACATTTGTAATAGAACTTGAGAAGGCAATATACTACAATCTTAAAAACCATCTCCTTGTGTATCTTGCTATCTTCTTCTATCTCATATTTACTTGTGTTCTTAGTATCAATGCTTTTGGCTAATCCAGTCTGATGGTTTGATTAGTCAAGTAACTCTCCTTATTGTGTTGTTGTGTCATAAGTGCTTACCCTTCACCGGTCCTGCATTTGGTATCAGAGCATTCCAGGATCTTTATATAAGATTTCATCATCTTAAGATCCCTCACATACACAAAATACTTAACCTATCAAATGGTAGCCATTTCCAAATCTGATATGGAAACTAGGACCATTACTAAGTCCCCACTGATCACTCTTGATGACTTTGACACCTCATGCCAAGGAATGGAAGGTTTCATCAGGTTTCTAGACTCAAGAATATGGGTGTCTGTTGAAAATGGACCATACATACCAAGAACCCCCTCTGCTACTAGTGGCGGTATAATCCCCAAGGTTGTGGCTGTCAACTCAGATGGAGACAGAAAGAGAGTAGAGATTGATGAGAAGGCCATGACAACCCTTCAGACTGCTCTTCCGAACTCTGTGTACAAAGGTTTCAAGAAATACAAAATAGCTAAGCAGTTGTGGGATGCAATGAAACTGATGTATGAGTGTTCCTCTATACAAAGGAGAACAAGAGGATCTCCTGAAGCAGCAGTTTCAAAATTTCACCTTAAAGCAGGTGAGACCATGATTCAACAATATTTCAGGTATTTTGAGATTGTGGATACCCTAGTAGATGGAGGTGTTGCTCTTGAAAACAGAGACATTGTAAGGAAGTTCATGTCCTCACTTCCTAGGCAATGGACACACTACTGTGTCGTTATCAAGAGAACTAAGATCCTAAAAACTCTTACTCTGACAGAGTTATATGGGATTCTCAGTGGTTACCAGATGGAGATGAAGATGCAAGGTTCATCTAGAAACTCCAACAATCAAATGGGTTCAACCCTTCATGTGCTTGAAAGGGATAACATAAACCCCAACATCATCTTTTATGCTACCCTAACAACTCATTAAAGGGTCCTTTCATCACCTTCACTGAGACACCAAGGGAGAACTACACGCAACGAAGCCCATTCCAAGAGAAAATTTCTTCTCAAGCCTTTGTGTCTTATGATGAAAGTTGTGGGAGCATTCTTTTCATCCTTTAAGACCTAGACTGTATCCATCCAGATGATCTGGAGTACATGGAGATAGTCCAGCCATTGGCTCTTCTCACTCACAGAGCCAAGAAGTTCTACAAATGGACTGGAAGAAAGTTTCGTAGCAATGCAACTAGTGGAAAGTTTGGACTGTACAAAAGCAAAGTCAAGGGTCATAATTGTAACTTGATGGGCCACTTTTCCAGGGAGTGTAAGGCACCAAGAACAAATGGTGGCCAAGCATAATCCTAACCAAACCACACTGACAAGGCTACCCAGAATGAGAAGCCAAAGCAGCAAGCTACAGTTGCTGTTGAAGAAGGAGGCTTTGACTGGAGCTTTCAGGTGGAAGATGCTTCTCCAAACCAAGCACTGATGGCAGATCATGATGAAGCCAAGGTATTGGAACATCTCTTTACCCCTGAATACATTGCTAAAGTTAACAGATACAGGTCCTGCAACTTAAAAATGAGATCTGATCTTGAGTCCTTAAACATCCTAAAAGCTTATTTTAGAAAGACTGAAAGTGATTATAAACTAAAGATTGAGGACTTAGAGAAAACCATCTCAGTTCTAAAACATGAGCATACAAATTTTAGGACTCAGATCAAGGATCTCATGTAACACCCGAATATTTATTATTTTGAAGCCGGTGAAGAAAGAAAAGAAAATAAAGTCCAAAAGTCGAGGGACCAAACTCGCCAACGAAGAAAAGTTAGGAAATGTGGTGATATATGTAGGGAGAGGGCAGCCCACTCTCCCCACACTCACATTTCAGCTTCATAAAGAGAAGAGAGAAAGAAGAGAAAAAAAAGGAGGAAAAGTGCCGGTTCGGGTCGGTTCGGGTCGCCAAAATCGTCGTGAAGCAAGCCAAATCGAAGCTCTTGTCGTTGTGCTCGTTTAGGTGAGTTCTAGGACCCCTCTTTTAATGTTTTTGAATGATTTTGGGGCTGGAACACATCTGAAAACCCTTTTTCACGTTTTTGGGTGAAAACCCGTATGTATGCGTGTATGTATGTGTAGGACCCGTTTGGGGCTTGATTTCTTGCTTTGTTGTGCTTGAATAATGTTATGGTATGCATCCCTAAGGTTTAGGATGGTTTATTTAGGCTTAAATTGGGTTTAGATGAGTTTGGAGGCCGAAAACCCTCGGCTGCAGTCGGGATGAACTGCATCCTGCATCAGTTAGGGCTAGGCGACCGACTGGAGGCCATACGGCCGATAGGGTGCGATTGGGGTCCATTCGCACGATTGGGGTTCATTCGCATGATTGAAGGGCCAGTCGCATGGGGTCATGCGACTAAAGGTCCATTCGCACGACTGAAGGTCCGTTTGCACGACTGAAGGTCCAGTCGCATAAGTGCTCATTCGCATTAATCCCATTCGCATGAGGTCCATCCGCATTGTCCATTCGCACGACTGGATGTTCATTCGCATAAGTTTTCATCCGCATGAGTCCATTCGCATGATGTTCAGTCGCATGGAGGCAATGCGACTGAAGGGTGTCCATACGCCCGAATAGGCTGTTGTACCCGAGGAAGGTGTAGATTGACTTCTGACTTTCGGGGGAAAGTGCAGATGTAAGTTTTGACGTAAAGGTTCCCATAAGAGTTTGTAAGATGACGCTTGAGGTCTTAGAAAGCATGTTGGGCATGATGAGGATGATGATGTTGTATGTTATGTATGTATGATGTTGCCTGTATGATGATGACGAATGTGTATGATATGTTCCTTAGTATGATGTGTAATATCTTTACTATGGCTTTACCTATTATGATGAATGAACGAAGTATTATGTAACGGAAAGTGAAAGATAAAGAAAGAGGAACATGATGAATGAATGCATGTATTAATGAACGAATGAAACGTCTTGCACGCATCGGATGACGGGTCCTTCTTTGTGATTGGCCCTTAATGTAGAACCTCTACCGCTCACCCCTAGTACTGTGGCATACGTTTAGCTGTTCATATGTTGACTTCGGCCCAGTAGCTAAGACTCATGGTTACTCCTAGTACCGTGGCATACGTTTAGCTGTTCATTTGTTGACTTCGGCCCGGTAGCTACGACTAACCGGGGCGTAGCACATGGTATTGGTATGGATGATGTCCGATGCGCAAGTAAAGTAATGAAAGAACGAATGAACGAATGAAGAAGAGAATAATGATATTATCTATGTGTACATACGATGTGTGATCATGTAAAAGTAACGAACGGTTTTATGTGAAAGTAAAGTATGTTTTATTTATAAAACTAGAACTCACTCAGCGACGCTGACTTTGATGTGTTTCCAGTTGGCAGGTAATGTTTGCTGAGGATGGCACGGGCGACTACTCAGCTCTTTTGGGGATGGCATTCTTTTGATTAATGTTTTTGTATTGTAATGCAACAAGCTATTTTGTAATGAATGTTGTATTAATTTGCAAAAGAAATTACATGGAAATGAAAGATTGTTTTTGTTTTCCGCTGCAATTCATGAAACACAAATGTAATTATATGTTTTATGTGCGATGAGAACCCAGCTGTAAGCGTCCCGGGAACTGGGCCTTACAAGTTGGTGTCAGAGCCAAAGTTTAAGTGAAATGGGTAAAATTTCAAAATAAACCTAATCTGAAACTGAGAATGGGACGGAAAAGGAATGGGATGCCAAACCGAGTAGCTGCGTGCCATCAGGTATTTTCGTAAAGTTAATCGGTTTTATGTGCGCATGGTATGTGTTATGTGTTGTATGTAGATTTAAATACTGATGTAGTCAGGACAGGTAATGCTTGGGGTGTGAAGAGTAAAGTAAGTGGCTAATCACAACTGGCCACTGTAATTAGGGACTTACTATACTTGACATAAACTAAGCTGTTCCCTTGAATGACTGTGTCGGTGTTTGAATCTTTCAGTGTGCGTGTGATGGCCGGAGGTAGATCTTCGAAAGCTTCTAGGGGTGGAGGTCACGGTGCTGAACCACGACCCAAGAGAGGGAGACCCAGAGTTGAGAGGGTGGTTCTTGAAGAACCAGAGACCCCTCATCCGGAGGGTGGCGACGAAAGCGCCAATCTGAGAGCCTCAGTAAGGAGGCTGTTGTAGAAGAAGTACATCAGGTCATGCAGACGATCTTACCGTCTGTGGTGACCGAAGTTATTAAGGCTGTACAAGAAGGGGAAAGGAAAGAAAGAAACAGATCCTCTGGAGAATGGGAACAACTAGAGCCGGAAACGGTTCTATCTAATGATGATGAGGAGGAGGAAGAGCCTGTGCATGAAACGGCACGTGGATGTAATTTTGGGGCTTTTATGAGATGCAAGACCCCTACTTTTCATGGAAACGGCACCGCTGCAGCCGCTCACGGTGGGTGAGGGAAATGGAAGCTGTTCTCGATATCAGCGAGTGCCGAGAGGACCAAAAGGTGAAGTTTGCTACCCACTCTTTTGTGGATTCAGCTCTGTGCTGGTGGGACAACATTGTCTAAGCTGAGGGTAGTAGGGCCATTGGGAAAATGAAATGGCCTGACCTGAGAAGGTTGGTGATTGAGGAATTTTGTCCTCATCGGGAAATGGACAAGTTAGAAAGGGAGTTTCTGCAGTGGGAGGCTGGAACCATGACACACCAGCAGTATACCACCCAGTTTAATGAAATGGCACGGCTCGTGCCTGATCAGGTGACGCCTCTGTCTTGGAAAATCAAGAGGTACATTCAGGGTTTACCGGTGGATGTTCGCCGGCATATGATCGCCGCCCGGCCAAGTACGTTTAGGTCGCGGTTGATTTGGCAGGGAGGCTGTATGACGAGGGGGAGGTGGTGGTGACTGAAGCGAGTAAGAAGGGTGGTGGTGATCGAAACTAGAACGGGAAACGGTTTGGTCGGGGTGATGCCCCGATGGGTAACAAAAAGGCACGGGTGGATGAACGCCGTGTGGTCACATCAAGTGCGGGGTCGAAAAGGTGTGGCAAGTGTGGAAGGGAGCAGGGCGGGGAGTGTAGGTTTGGGTCAAACTTGTGCTTCAAGTGTGGGAAGACAGGGGATATGGCGAAGGATTGCCTGTCGGGCAAATGTTTTAACTGTGGGGAAACTGGTCATATGAGCAGAGATTGTAAGAAGTCGAGGACTGAGGGTTCAGGGGTGAAGAAGACGGGAAGTGATGGACCAAGGGCGAGCGCCAGGGCGTTCACCATGACACAGGAGGAGGCTAGGACGGACCCTGACGTTGTGTCTGGTACGTTTCTAGTGAACCAGACATTAGCTTCTGTGTTATTTGATTCGGGTGCTAGTAGGAGTTTTATTTCTGCCGCTTTCTGTGCTAAGCTGCCTGTTAGTAGTAGATGTGTTGACGCGCCCTTTGATGTAGAAACTGCCATAGGTAAGTCTACCAGGATTTCTGAGATGATAGAGAATTGTGATGTGGAACTTGAGGGTCATAAGTTTCCTGTTAGACCGTTTGTGATGATCTTGGGTTGTTTCGATTTGGTTCTTGGGATGGATTGGTTGGTAGACTTCAAGGCGAACATTGTGTGTCGCAAGAAGATGATTCGGTTGCCAGCGCCTGACGGAAGTTTGGTAACGATTTATGGTGATCGGGTTACTACGATCCCGAAGGTGATCTCAATGGCGGTGGCAGGAAAGTGTATGAGGCGTGGATGTAGTGCTTACTTGGCCTATGTAAAGGATGTGTATACACCAACACCACAACTAGCCGATGTACCGGTTGTGTGTGACTTTCCAGACGTGTTCCCAGAAGACTTATCAGGAGTGCCACCTGACAGAGAGATTGAATTTCAGATTGATCTGATACCGGGTGCCCAACCTGTTGCCAAGGCACCATATCGGTTAGCTCCAACGAAGATGAAAGAGTTGATGGAGCAGTTGCAAGAGCTGCTTGATAAGGGGTTCATTAGACCGAGTATCTCTCCTTGGGGTGCTCCGGTCCTGTTTGTAAAGAAGAAGGACGGTAGTATGAGGATGTGCATCGACTACCGCGAGCTGAACAAGTTGACGGTGAAGAACCTATACCCCTTACCGAGGATATATGATTTGTTCGATCAGCTTCAGGGTGCCAGCTGGTTCTCGATAATAGATCTTCGATCTGGTTATCATCAGTTGAAGGTGAAGGAGCAAGATATCCCTAAAACAGCTTTCCGTATGCGCTATGGTCATTACGAATTTCTGGTCATGTCTTTTGGTTTGACCAACGCGCCCGCTGCTTTTATGGATCTGATGAACCGTGTGTGTCGGCCTATGTTGGATAAATCAGTGATTGTGTTTATTGATGATATCCTGATTTATTCAAAGAGCGAGATTGAGCATGCCGGTCGCATTCGGGAGGTTCTAGAGACGTTGAGAAGGGAGAAATTGTATGCTAAATTCTCCAAGTGTGCATTCTGGTTGCGCGAAGTTCAGTTTTTGGGTCATGTGGTGAATCTTGACGGGATTGTGGTGGACCCGGCGAAGGTGGAGGCGGTTATGCAATTGAAGTCACCAAAGACGCCATCCGAGATCCGTAGTTTCTTGGGCTTGGCGAGCTAATATAGAAGATTTATCCAAGACTTCTCTAAGATTGCTTCTCCACTAACTAAGTTGACCCGAAGGATGTGAAGTTTGTATGGGGTCAAGCTCAAGAGAAGGCGTTCGAAGAGCTGAAGGCAAGACTGACTCAAGCTCCAGTCCTGTCCCTACCCGATGGAAGTGAAGATCTAGTGGTTTATTCTGATGCTTCCTACTCGGGGTTGGGGTGTGTGTTAATGCAGAGAGGGAAGGTTACAGCCTATGCATCTTGACAGTTAAGGTTCATGAGGTCAATTATCCTACTCATGACTTGGAGCTAGCAGCCGTGGTCTTTGCACTAAAGATCTGGAGGCACTATCTTTATGGAACCAAGTGTACCATTTACACCGACCACAAGAGCTTGAGGTACTCTTCGAGCAGAAAGATTTGAATATGAGGCAGCGACGGTGGTTGGAGCTTATAAAAGATTATGATTGCGAGATCCACTACCATCCGGGCAAGGCCAATGTAGTGGCTGACGCCCTTAGCCGAAAGGAAAGGCCCGAACCGATTCGGGTGAAAGCTTATCAATTAATCATGACCTCTGATGTGATTAAGCAAGTTAAGGAGTTTCAAGATGAGGCATTGAAAGAAGATCACCTTAACTCGGAAAGAATGAGAGGTCTGGTTAGGGAATTGGGTGAAAACACACTCGGTGTTAGAACTCGATTCTGTCGTGTGTGGATTCCTCGTTTTGGGGATCTACGGTGAAGATAATGGATGAAGCTCACAAGACTCGATACTCCATTCACCCTGGTGCCACGAAAATGTACCATGACATGAAGAAAGATTATTGGTGGCCGGGTATGAAGCGTGACGTGGTGGAGTATGTGAGTAAGTGCCTTACTTGCTTACAGATGAAAGCAGAGCATCAAAAGCCGTATGGGAAGATCCAACCTTTGGATATACCGGAATGGAAGTGGGAGCATATCACCATGGATTTCATTACAAAGCTACCGCGTACCCCGAAAGGGTATGATGCCATATGGGTGATAGTTGATCGTTTGACGAAGAGTGCTCACTTTCTACCGATCCATGAGACGTATTCATCTGAGAGGTTGGCTGATCTGTTCATCAAGGAAATTGTAGCTCGTCATGCTGTGCCGGTGTCTATTGTGTCTGATCGCGACACTCGATTTACATCTAAATTTTGGAAGAAATTCCACGACGTTATGGGGACGAGGTTACATATTAGCACGACTTATCATCCCCAGACTGATGGTCAGTCAGAAAGGACCATTCAGACACTAGAAGACATGCTCCGGGCATGTGTGATCGATTTTGGTGGAAGTTGGGATGACCACTTACCGTTAGCCGAATTCTCATACAACAACAGTTATCATGCCAGCATTGGTATGCCACCATATGAGATGCTATACGGTAGGAGATGCAGAACACCCGTTTGTTGGGGTGATATTGGTCAGAAGGAATTGGGGATCGTCGAGGTAATCGAGGCTACGACTGAGAAGCTTGAAAAGATCAAAGCCTTTATGAAGGCAGCCAAATATAGACAGAAGTCGTATGCTGATAAGTGACGTAGGCCAATTGAGTTCCAGATGGGTAACCGAGTTATGTTGAAGGTCTCACCTTGGAAGGGTATTATTAGATTCAGAAAGCGGGGCAAGTTAAGCCCGAGATATATAGGCCCTTTCCGAATCATTGCTCGAGTAGGGGAGGTGGCCTATAGATGGAGTTGCCAGATGAGTTAAGTGGGATTCACCCGACATTCCATGTATCTCATCTAAGAAGTGCTTAGCAGATGAAGATATGATTGTCCCATTGGAAGATATCGAAGTAGATGAACGACTCAATTATGTGGAGCAACCAGTGGCAATCATCGACCGAAAGGAGAAAAGGCTAAGTAATAAAGTGGTTCCTCTTCTGCGTGTACAGTGGAAGCACAGGAAGGGATCCGAGTCAACGTGGGAGACTGAGGAGGAAATGAGACAGCATTATCCACGTCTCTTCGACGAATAACAGGTTTCGGGGACGAAACCTATTTAAGGGGGGTGGACTTGTAACACCCGAATATTTATTATTTTGAAGCCGGTGAAGAAAGAAAAGAAAATAAAGTCCAAAAGTCGAGGGACCAAACTCGCCAACGAAGAAAAGTTGGGAAATGTGGTGATATATGTAGGGAGAGGGTAGCCCACTCTCCCCACACTCACATTTCAGCTTCATAAAGAGAAGAAGAGAGAAAGAAGAGAAAAAAAATGAGGAAAAGTACCGGTTCGGGTCGCCAAAATCGTCGTGAAGCAAGCCAAATCGAAGCTCTTGTCGTTGTGCTCGTTTAGGTGAGTTCTAGGACCCCTCTTTTACATGTTTTTGAATGATTTTGGGGCTGGAACACATCTGAAAACCCTTTTTCGTGTTTTTGGGTGAAAACCCGTATGTATGCGTGTATGTATGTGTAGGACCCGTTTGGGGCTTGATTTCTTGCTTGGTTGTGCTTGAATAATGTTATGGTATGCATCCCTAAGGTTTAGGATGGTCGATTTAGGCTTAAAATGGGTTTAGATGAGTTTGGAGGCCGAAACCCTCGGCTGCAGTCGGGATGAACTGCATCCTGCATCAGTTAGGGCTAGGCGACCGACTGGAGGCCGAATGGAGGCCATACGGCCGATTAAGGTGCGATTGGGGTCCATTCGCACGATTGGGGTTCATTCACACGATTGAAGGGCCAGTCGCATGGGGGTCATGCGACTAAAGGTCCATTCGCACAACTAAAGGTCCATTCGCACGACTGAAGGTCCAGTCGCATAAGTGCTCATTCGCATTAATCCCATTCGCATGATGTCCATCCGCATTGTCCATTCGCACGACTGGATGTTCATTCGCATAAGTTTTCATCCGCATGAGTCCATTCGCATGATGTTCAGTCGCATGGAGGCAATGCGACTGAAGGGTGTCCATACGCCCGAATAGGGCTGTTGTACCCGAGGAAGGTGAAGATTGACTTCTGACTTTCGGGGGAAAGTGCAGATGTATTTTGACGTAAAGGTTCCCATAAGAGTTTGTAAGATGACGCTTGAGGTCTTAGAAAGCATGTTGGGCATGATGAGGATGATGATGTTGTATGTTATGTATGTATGATGTTGCCCTGTATGATGATGACGAATGTGTATGATATGTTCCTTAGTATGATGTGTAATATCTTTCCTATGGCTTTACCTATTATGATGAATGAACGAAGTATTATGGAACGTAAAGTGAAAGATAAAGAGAGAGGAACATGATGAATGAATGCATGTATAATGAACGAATGAAACGTCTTGCACGCATCGGATGACGGGTCCTTCTTTGTGATTTGCCCTTAATGTAGAACCTCTACCGCTCACCCCTAGTACTGTAGCATACGTTTAGCTGTTCATTTGTTGACTTCGCCCCAGTAGCTAAGACTGATGGTTACTCCTAGTACCGTGGCATACGTTTAGCTGTTCATTTATTGACTCCGGCCCGGTAGCTACGACTAACCGGGGTGTAGCACATGGTATTGGTATGGATGATGTCTGATGCGCAAGTAAAGTAATGAAAGAACGAATGAACGAATGAAGAAGATAATAATGATATTATCTATGTGTACGTACGATGTGTGATCATGTAAAAGTAACGAACGGTTTTATGTGAAAGTAAAGTATGTTTTATTTATAAAACTAGAACTGACTCAGCGACGCTGACTTTGATGTGTTTCCAGTTGGCAGGTAATGTTTGCTGAGGATGGCACGGGCGACTACTCAGCTCTTTTGGGGATGGCATTCTTTTGATTAATGTTTTTGCATTGTAATGCAAACAAGCTATTTTGTAATGAATGTTGTATTAATTTGCAAAAGCATTTACATGGAAATGAAAGATTGTTTTAGTTTTCCGCTGCGATTCATGAAACACAAATGTAATATATGTTTTATGTGCGATGAGAACCCAGCTGTAAGCGTCCTGGGAACGGGGCCTTACATCTCATAACTAAGCTGACTGAGTGCCAGGCTGAGCTTGTGATCAGTAAAGCCAAGGCAGAAAAGTGTCTTCTTGAAGAAGAGGCTTTCAAGAACATAATATCCTCATCCCTGCACAACAAGGTGTGCTATCAAACCAAGTAGGGACATGGATCTAATGAGATAGCTCCTGCACACACAATCTTGTCTTTAAGATCACCCTGGTTTGGATCTTGTGAAGATGAGCTTCCTCTCATAAACCCCTCGAGTGAAGAGGATGAAGAAGTGATAGCGAATAGTTCCTCTTAGAAGAGTGAAGAGGAGGATTCTAAGAAGGGCCAATATCCTTTTGAGGAGAAGAAGAAGACTGTGAAGTCCAAGTCAATGCAAAAGAACTTGATCAACAAGAGCAAAAGAGAAGCTAGGAAGGCTCAAGAGATCAAGGCTACTTTTGACTCTAAGCATAAACAAGTATTTCCCTCAGCAGGGTTTGAAGTAGTGAAGACTTAAGACATGAACCTAATCTCTACTGCCAAGAGTTCTGGTTCATGTTCAAATCATCTCAGCACCAAGAAGAAAGCTGATCTGTTATGTACCACTGCTACACTACCTGGACCACCCAACTCGAAGAATAGTTCTCGAACCAAAGGGACTGTCTTAGCATCTGCAAAGATGAAGGTGGATAAGGGATGTGATCCAAATCAATCTTGTTCTCAGTAGAAGGGTCTTGGGAGGAAGAAAATGGAGTGTGTCATGTGTGAAAGTACTTCTCATCTTGCTAAGGATTGTCTATACAATCCTAAAGGTACTCTTCACATGACCAGGAAAATCACTTCCAAGAGTTGCAAGAACATTTAAGCTTCAGAAGGAAAATCTGTTTCCTTCGGAAGCTCCAAAACTAAGAATAAGGCAAGTGGAAAATTTCCTTTGGAAGAAAAATTGGTCACGGAGGAATGGTATGCTTACGAAGTGTTTGTAGAATCTTCCGAAGATCTAGTCATCAAAACATCTGAAGTCTCACAAGCTTTTGAAGTGTTGAAGGTCAAGTCCAAACTTCCAAAGGTAGTGTGGAAGTCAAAGAAAGACCAAGTGACTGGATGTTCTACAACAACATTTGCTCAAGATTCTCATAGCACAACTATAGGATCTATTACTGTTGCATTACCTTCTACATTTTCTTGTGTGCCCAAGACAAGGAGGCTTGGGTTTCCAAATGTAACTAATCATTTTCTTTGTGTAGGGATAACTCAAGACAAACAAAAATGTCTGGATCATTGACAGTGGCTATTCCAGGCACATGATAGGCAATAGATCACTACTTCAAAACATTAAAAGGATTGATGGAGGGCCTGTTGCTTTTGGAGAAGATGAAGGTGGTTTCATTTCTAGAAGGGGCAAGGTCACAAATGGTAAGCTCAACATTGAAAATGTAAACTTTGTCAAGGAGCTTGGGTACATCTTCTGAGTGTATCCCAATTTTGTGATCAGAGTCATAACATGCTCTTTACTGAGCACAAGTGCATTGTTCCCAAACCCGGGGTGGTCATTCCTCATGAGCATATTTTGCTTAGAGCCCCCAGAAAAGGGAACATGTACAAGATGGACTTTCAAGAAAGATCTCCATCTAGATAAATTTCATGCTTTCTCTCTAAATCCAACGGTGATGAGTCTTTCCTATGGCATAAAATATGTGCCATGTAAACTTTTAGAATATGAATAAATTGATTATGAATGATTTGGTAACTAGAATGCCAAAGAAAGAGTTTACAAGTGATTATCATTGTGTTGCATGCCTGAAAGGGAAGCAACATAAGTTATCTCATAATTCTAAGGAAAGAAATTCCATCACTACACCCCTATACTTGTTACATACGGATCTCTTTGGCCCCATCAGTGTAATGAGTCTAGGAAGGTCTCTTATTGTTTGGTGAACACAGATGACTTTACAAGATTCCCTTGGGTCTACTTCCTTAGAACTAAGGATGAGAATCCTCAGATTCTGAAGAATTTCATCCTACAAAATGAGAATCAATCTTATCACAAGGTCAAAACCATAAGATGTGATCAAGGAACTGAATTCAATAACCAAATCCTTGATGCTTTTTGTGATGAAAAGGGTATTAGAAGACAATACAGTGCTCCCAGGACTTCTCAGCAAAATGTTGTTGTTGAGAGAAGAACATGATACTAATTGAAGTTGCAAGAACCTATGTTGTCTAACTCTAAGCTGCCCATCACCTTCTGGGCAGAGGCAGTTAACACTACTTGCCATGTGTAGAATAGAGTTTTAGTGGTTAAGACTCATAGCAAGCATTCTTATGAACTTTGGCACAAGAGGAAACCTTTCATTTGTTTTCTCAGCACATGGGTGTAACATCTTAAATTTTTGGTTAAATTAAAAGTTAACATCGTTAATTCTTCTAAGGACTATTGATGGCATTTATTAAAATTTTAGGCTACTTATGCTTATTGTTTTTAATTTGTCTTTAATTTTTCTTAATTTGAAAGTTGATGATGTTAATAAATAAGTAACAATAATAATGATTTTAGCAATAATAATATTAACAATAAAAGACAAGTAAGTTATACAATAATAATAATACTTAAATAATAATAATAATAATATAATAATAGAAATGATAATAATAATAATTTATGAATGTTATTAAACTTAAAATAAAGAAAAATGTTTAAAACTTAAAGTGAATTAAGTTTAGGGGTTGTTTTGTCAATTTATAAACTTTAAAAGAATATTATTTGGATAAAATAATAACAATTCAAAGTTCGAGGGGCCAAAGTGTAAAATTATAATTTACAAACCCAACCCTCCCGCCTATCTTCAACCTCGTTTTTCCGGCCATATCGCCGGCCATCTCCGGCCAACTCCGGCGAGGGCTAAACGGTCAAAATAAAAGCGTTTAATCAAATTAAATCGTTTCCTCTCGAGCGTAACCATGGATCGAACCTGTAACCATCAATAAACCAACCAAAACGTCTGTTTCACTAAGGAATCAATCGAAACTGTAACCGTGATTAAGTCCGAACCATTCGACCATGAAAGTTTATTAATAATCCAATTAAACGAGTTCATACATTCGGCTCAACGTTCTTAACTCACCAATGACTCCAATTCCAGTCGAAACGATGAATTAAACCTTGAATTTAACCATTTACAATCGTATTCAATCTCAACCGTTTAATGTTTGGTTACATCCAATTAGAACTATTTAACAGAGGGGTATTGTTCATTCGATCCCTTTTCAACTCTTTGTAATCACAATTTCTTGGAAACTTCACGTGATCATCGATTCTAAACGTTTGTTCTTCGCGAAGTGGACCGAGACTAAGTCGAGTGTGATCGCTTCAAATTGTTCATAATGAGGTAAGATGAACCCACTCACACATTCGATTTCGCATAGGGATTAAAAGCCCTAATGTTAAATCAATTAACATACGTGAACTGTTGACTGATTTGGATCAATTTGAAATTTGGGTTCTTGGAGAAATTGGGGATCTTTTGAAGCTTGTGTTTTTAAGATTTGAAGACCGGGTGATACCGTGGCTGTATGCCTAGTTCACCGATTAAGTCTTCTCATGCCACCTTGGAGGTCACGGGTTCGAAACCCGGCCAGCCCCATATTTTTTTAAATGGCTTTGTCAGCCCTAAATTAATTTTAAAAAATCCTAATAATATAAAAAAATGTCTTTATAACCTTTAAATATTTTTAAGGCATCAAAATAAATTTCGGTAATATTTCTAAAATTTTAAATAACTAAAAACCTTTGTAATAAAACATTTTAAACATTATTCATGGATTATTTATATGGTTTAAAATAAATTCATAAAATAAATAAAATAAATAAAATATTAGTGACCCGAACTTTCCCTTTAATTATTTATCTTTTAAATCACGCTATTTTGATTGGAGATTTCTTAAAACATTATAAATTAATATGTTAAAAATTAATTAGGTAAATAGACATTTAAATATCATTTACATAATTATTTTTTCCTTATTTTATTTTTGACCATGTTAAATGACTTCAAATAATTTTATATTATTTTGCAAGTCATATAATTAAGTACATTATAAACATTGGTCAAAGTATTTTTTTTACTTAAATATCCTTTTATGTGTATTGAAGCTTATATATTTAATGAATTTTCTTTTAAAATAATAACTATTTATATGCTTATGGACCTGATACAATAATTTAAAAAAAATCATTTAAAATAATAATGGACATAATATTATCTTTATTAATCTCTAAAATTTGGAAATTATACACTATTCTTAGAAAATTTAAGATTTACTACTTCATTATTACCTAAATTCATTTCTAAAATACTTGATCATATAAACCTATATAATTCCTTCTAATGGAATGAAAATGTAAATAATTACATTATAAACTTATTGCTTAGCAAAAACCTTAAAATATTAACAACCTAATTCTTGTGAACGTTAATCGTATTGTTAACCTTAATCTTTATCTTGTAAATTATATATTTAGGTGCTTGTAATGGATACTTTGGATTTATCTTTTGGATCTTACGTTAATCTTTTATATCATCTTGTGATGCCTATATCCAAGTGAGTATTTCCATAACCCTTTTTGCTTATTTTCACACTTTGGGGTGAAACATGTTAACTTATTATTATTGCACTAGTAAACTTATTTGAGACTTGTAATCCTTATGGCAATTCATCATGCAAAGTTGTGGTTAGTTGAACTTTTGTGGTTACCATGTTATGGCGTTATATGTACAATCATTAACTATTGCTAGCCCAGCGAAGTCATAGATCTATGGGCAAGACAAGCCTGCTTTGGTTGATCTAAGTATACTTAGCTGATCGTATAATCTTGTAAACGTTTGAGCCTTGTACAATTTTGTCGAGGTTTGATTGTTGCATTGTTCATAACATCCCTAATCACTTTATTCACTAACTTATGACTTGAATTGCCATCTTTTATATAATCTATGTATTAAAAACTATGGAATGCTCACCAACATTTTTATGTTGACCTTATATTTTTACATGATTCAAGAATAGCTCCAGTATGTGTTCTACTCTTTGAAGCTTATTACATCTAGGATTGGACCTAGAGATCAAATGGATGATCATGTTATTTGTAGCATTTGTATATGATGTATTATTTGTGGAAACTTTTGCTTGAAATGTTACTAATGAAACTTATGAATAATATATTTGGAATTAATAAATAGCGTTATGTGGTTGTGAACAATCGTAACCCTCACATCTCGATGTTTCCGCCGTCAAGGTTGGGGTGTGACAGATTGGTATCAGAGCCCATAACTATAGGGATTTAGGTTATTAGAAATGGTGACCTAGACTATAGTTGCATGAACCTCATAGAAAGATCATTATACTTTTGTGCTTACTTATTGTTTACATGCTACATAATGCTATGCCTTTTGTGCCACTTGATGCCTTAGCATAGGATTGCCTTATGTATGCTTAAACTTAGTTATTTGTCTCCCTAAACTTAACTTTGACTCTTTGACCCTCCCCGACAAATGAACTTCCTAAACTTATTCTCAACGACATGTGAAAACTACACTTATCATCGTGGGTTCAATTCCTTAGACACTATATCTAATCTATGAAAATTTCATCAAGGTTTTGATTTCATAAACCAAAGAAATTTGTGTGACACATACACACCTGTGTTCTGGATTTCCTGGCAAAAGCCTTCGGGCTAAGGCAAGCATATCGTATAAATCTCATTGTGAGACCAGTTATGCTTACCTAGGGATTTCTGGGATGAGTGATAACTATGGTCAACATACACAAGTCTCTATGGCAAATGGGTCAATTTACCTTGACGTGTCAACGATTCCAAATGGTAATGCGTTACCAAATGGAACCATCCTCTTTGTGTCTTAAAAATCCTTGATTCTTTGATCTGGTTTACCACCAAAGTTTTAATATCTTCTCGTTCTTATCATACATAATGTTCCTGTTAATATTGAACCCATCCTACATTTCAACTCTTACGTTTAAACACCGTTACACGTTGAGCGTTTCATGTATCTACGTGTGCATGACTCTTAATATATCCAATGATATTGGGAATCTAAAACGAATGGTCTTCAAAACTTTAAATCATTACCTATGGTTTTCAAGTGATGTGTCCCATAACTAAGAACATGAAATGCTGTAGGTGGAATTCCTACATCTCGGGATACTTTGTCTAGGCAAAGTGCAAATGGTGATTTGACTCGATCATTGAATCCATTTACTTGACTCGAAACCCTTGAGATGAGTGATCACTTATAAGTACGCGTGTCTTCAATAAGGCGGTGGTTGATCTCATATCCTGAGAAGTCCATGTATTTCCTTTCGATTGTGAATCGAATGTTCACATCTCATGGTGGTGTTGAATAATTCGTGCCCTTGATTTCGTCTTCCCGATTGAAACCATCCAAGATCTGAACACCACAACAAATTCTGTTATCTTGAACTTTGATCCTAAGCTTGTAAGCATGATTTTTCCTTTTGTTACATTGATGCAACTTGAATTTTCCGAATTTGTAATTGATATTGTTTTTCCTTTCGTCGTTAAGTCAAACTCCGTACCGTCTGCAACGTGAGAGATGCATGTATTTGCAAGCCAACCTATGACTAAGAACACTCGTATCTCGTAAATGATTCTAACTCATTAAAACAGGGGTGATTCCCTTACTTTGATGATTCTCTATTTGTTTCGATAAATGGTTTCCAATTGTGATTTATAAAATTGCACCCTCTGGATCGGGGTGATTTCCTTATCCCGAGGATTGACTTCATTATTTTCTTTGGAATGGCATTTCACAAATGACATGATCTCACCAAAATAGGATTGAAACCCGTACTTTGGTGACAAATGTCAATCTCCGATGTTTTCTTGCTATTATGAAATCCAAACATCAAGATAGGCGTGAAATCCATACCTTGATGATAATATCATCTTTATGAATTGTATTTGTTCAAATGAGATGACTTCATCAAAGTAGGAGTGAATTCTGGATTTTGATGAAGAAGTTCATCTTGCTATATTTTATTTTTGTAAAACTTCACCGTTGAGATGGGAGTGATTTCCCTTACCTTAACGGTGAGTTACCTCGTTTTATTTCTGTGGATCCTCAACAAGAGTTGGGATCAAACTTTTTGATTGGTAAGTTAGTGGTCATACCTTGGGAATACACCATCAAGTTAGGAGTGAAAACCACACCTTGATGACTATTCTCATTTCTTGATCTTCAACTTACCAAGTTTGTAATCAAGTGACGAGAAACATGTACTAACTTGCCGGGTGAAACAATGTTAGTGTTTCGACCTATCAAGCCAAAGCATGATCTCTGAACTTGAAAGGGGACCCGATCGCTCTAGGTTAATTTTGATTCCAAGCTTGGAGCATTTAAATTCGTAAAATGATTTCTTTCCCTTTATTCTTATGTTTTGGTTTGATCTAGCTATATCGAACCATTTATTCCCTATTATCAACTTTCATTTTGAGATATCATCAACACATGCTTGTGTGATGGTAGTCTTCTTAAACAATCTTTCTAGTAAATAAAGACATTATCAACTTGTGTTCAAGTCTTTCTAACTTTCTCAGATGTGCTAAGGGGTTTGATGAATTACGTATGCAATCTATATTTGGAAATTTGTTACCTTGCAAAACATGGTTACAAATGCATGTCTTATTGTTTGCGTTACTTCTTGAGTCACTTTTGAACCCTTAACCTTGGAAATCTTTAAAACTCTATCTTGGTTTCGACAAACGAGACTCGTTATTACCTACATTGTGACGTGGATATAACGGTTCATAAAATTTCGTAATTTGTAGTCATGGATTTGGCATAAAGGAGAAAACATAACTTGGTATGTGTCCAAGTGTCTTACCTTCACATATGACAAAGCCTAACATTCGTGTTCCTATGAATCTCCTGTTTAACTTTTCATCACTAAGTGCCTCTTATCTAGATGCCATGATGAAAAATGATGCATTACAGACCGATTAACTATTTTCATATTGACTCATGTGGGTTAACGGGTCGAGAAATTGGCTTGTATCTATCTCAAATAGTCGTATATCGTGGTATGACATCGATCATTAATTTGGATGATCAATTCATTTTTTTCATTTAAATAATGTTCCTAACCATCGTCATGAACTTATCGTATTATTCTTAGACTAATGATTGGTCAAAGGAGAGATACATATTCACAAGTTATGCGTAAAGATCGTTTCATATAGTGACTTTTGGGATACTTAAATCCTGACGGGTAACCTTTCTTACAATTGTGGTCTTTTATTGATTTCAATACATCGCTTTACTATGAGATTATATTCTAGAAGTGTGGCTTATAAGTCTAACATACCACGGTAACTCGTCATCGTCTTTCAACGTTTCATATGCCAATTTCAAAGCGTCTCATATTTCACTGGAAGAGTTCAAATTGGTATGCATTATGTCAACAGACTTGTGAGGTTCCATAAAGTGAAAACATCTCATCCGTAATCAAACGTCTATCACTGGCCGTTGTACAATTACCTTTCATTATAACTCCTTTTGTTCATTTAAGTTTATTCTTAATTTCGGGACGAAATTCTTTTATGTTGGGGAGACTGTAACATCTTGAATTTTTGGTTAAATTAAAAGTTAACGTCGTTAATTCTTGTAAGGACTATTGATGGCATTTATTAAAATTTTAGGCTACTATGCTTATTGTTTTTAATTTGTCTTTAATTTTTCTTAATTTGAAAGTTGATGATGTTAATAAATAAGTAACAATAATAATAATAATGATTTTAGCAATAATAATATTAACAATAAAAGACAAGTAAGTTATACAATAATAAAATACTTAAATAATAATAATAATAATTTATGAAAGTTATTAAACTTAAAATAAAAAAATATTTAAAACTTAAAGTGAATTAAGTTTAGGGGTTGTTTTGTCAATTTATAAACTTTAAAAGAATATTATTTGGATAAAATAAGAACAATTCAAAGTTCGAGGGGCCAAAGCGTAAAATTATAATTTACAAACTCAACCCTCCCGCCTATCTTCAACCTCGTTTTTCCGGCCATATCGCCGGCCATCTCCGGCCAACTCCGGCGAGGGCTAAACGGTCAAAATAAAAGCGTTTAATCAAATAATTGTTTCCTCTCGAGCGTAACCATGGATCGAACCTGTAACCATCAATAAACCAACCAAAACGTTTGTTTCACTAAGGAATCAATCGAAACTGTAACCGTGATTAAGTCCGAACCATTCAACCATTAAAGTTTATTAATAATCCAATTAAACGAGTTCATACGTTCGGCTCAACGTTCTTAATTCACCAATGACTCCAATTCCAGTTGAAACGATGAATTAAACCTTGAATTTAACCATTTACAATGGTATTCAAATCGCAATTGTTTAAGGTTTGGTTACATCCAATTAGAACTATTTAACAGAGGGGTATTGTTCATTCGATCCCTTTTCAACTCTTTGTAATCACAATTTCTTGGAAACTTCATGTGATCATCGATTCTAAACATTTGTTCTTCGCGAAGTGGACTGAGACTAAGTCGAGCGTGATCGCTTCAAATTGTTCATAATCAGGTAAGATGAACCCACTCACACATTCGATTTCGCATGGGGATTAAAAGCCCTAACGTTAAATCAATTAACATACGTGAACTATTGATTGATTTGGATCAATTTGAAATTTGGTTCTTGGAGAAATTGGGGATCTTTTGAAGCTTGTGTTTTTAAGATTTGAAAACCGGTGATACCGTGGCTGTATACCTTGGTTCACCGGTTAAGTCTTCTCATGCCACCTTGGAGGTCCCGGTTCGAAACCAGCCACCCCCATATTTTTTTAAATGGCTTTCTCAGCCTAAATTAATTTTAGAAAAATCCTAATAAATATAAAAAAATGTCTTTATAACCTTTAAATATTTTTAAGGCATCAAAATAAATTTCGGTAATATTTCTAAAATTTTAAATAACTAAAAACCTTTGTAATAAAACATTTTAAAGATTATTCATGGATTATTTATATGGTTTAAAAAAATAAAATAAAAAATAATAAAATAAATAAAATATTAGTGACCCGAACTTTCCTTTAATTATTTATCTTTTAAATCACGCTATTTTGATTGGAGATTTCTTAAAACATTATAAATTAATATGTTAAAAATTAATTAGGTAAATAGACATTTAATATCATTTACATAATTATTTTTTCCTTATTTTATTTTTGACCATGTTAAATGACTTCAAATAATTTTATATTATTTTGCAAGTCATATAATTAAGTACATTATAAACATTGGTCAAAATGTATTTTTTTTACTTAAATATCCTTTTATGTGTATTGAAGCTTATATATTTAAATGAATTTTCTTTTAAAATAATAACTATTTATATGCTTATGGACCTGATACAATAATTTAAAAAAAATCATTTAAAATAATAATGGACATAATATTATCTTTATTAATCTCTAAAATTTGGGAAATTATACACTATTCTTAGAAAATTATTAAGATTTACTACTTCATTATTACCTAAATTCATTTCTAAAATACTTGATCATATAAACCTATATAATTCCTTCTAATGGAATGAAAATGTAAATAATTACATTATAAACTTATTGCTTAGCAAAAACCTTAAAATATTAACACCTAATTCTTGTGAACGTTAATCGTATTGTTAACCTTAATCTTATCTTGTAAATTATATATTTAGGTGCTTGTAATGGATACTTTGGATTTATCTTTTGGATCTTACGTTAATCTTTTATATCATCTTGTGATGCCTATATCCAAGTGAGTATTTCCATAACCCTTTTTGCTTATTTTCACACTTTGGGGTGAAACATGTTAACTTATTATTATTGCACTAGTAAACTTATTTGAGACTTGTAATCCTTATGGCAATTCATCATGCAAAGTTGTGGTTAGTTGAACTTTTGTGGTTACCATGTTATGGCGTTATATGTACAATCATTAACTATTGCTAGCCCAGCGAAGTCATAGATCTATGGGCAAGACAAGCCTGCTTTGGTTGATCTAAGTATACTTAGCTGATCGTATAATCTTGTAAACGTTTGAGCCTTGTACAATTTTGTCGAGGTTTGATTGTTGCATTGTTCATAACATCCCTAATCACTTTATTCACTAACTTATGACTTGAATTGCCATCTTTTATATAATCTATGTATTAAAAACTATGGATGCTCACCAACATTTTTATGTTGACCTTATATTTTTAACATGATTCAAGAATAGCTCCAGTATGTGTTCTACTCTTTGAAGCTTATTACATCTAGGATTGGACCTAGAGATCAAATGGATGATCATGTTATTTGTAGCATTTGTATATGATGTATTATTTGTGGAAACTTTTGCTTGAAATGTTACTAATGAAACTTATGAATAATATATTTGGAATTAATAAATAGCGTTATGTGGTTGTGAACAATCGTAACCCTCACATCTCGATGTTTCCGCCGTCAAGGTTGGGGTGTGACAGATTGGTATCAGAGCCCATAACTATAGGGATTTAGGTTATTAGAAATGGTGACCTAGACTATAGTTGCATGAACCTCATAGAAAGATCATTATACTTTTGTGCTTACTTATTGTTTACATGCTACATAATGCTATGCCTTTTGTGCCACTTGATGCCTTAGCATAGGATTGCCTTATGTATGCTTAAACTTAGTTATTTGTCTCCCTAAACTTAACTTTGACTCTTTGACCCTCCCCGACAAATGAACTTCCTAAACTTATTCTCAACGACATGTGAAAACTACACTTATCATCGTGGGTTCAATTCCTTAGACACTATATCTAATCTATGAAAATTTCATCAAGGTTTTGATTTCATAAACCAAAGAAATTTGTGTGACACATACACACCTGTGTTCTGGATTTCCTGGCAAAAGGCCTTCGGGCTAAGGCAAGCATATCGTATAAATCTCATTGTGAGACCAGTTATGCTTACCTAGGGATTTCTGGGATGAGTGATAACTATGGTCAACATACACAAGTCTCTATGGCAAATGGGTCAATTTACCTTGACGTGTCAACGATTCCAAATGGTAATGCGTTACCAAATGGAACCATCCTCTTTGTGTCTTAAAAATCCTTGATTCTTTGATCTGGTTTACCACCAAAGTTTTAATATCTTCTCGTTCTTATCATACATAATGTTCCTGTTAATATTGAACCCATCCTACATTTCAACTCTTACGTTTAAACACCGTTACACGTTGAGCGTTTCATGTATCTACGTGTGCATGACTCTTAATATATCCAATGATATTGGGAATCTAAAACGAATGGTCTTCAAAACTTTAAATCATTACCTATGGTTTTCAAGTGATGTGTCCCATAACTAAGAACATGAAATGCTGTAGGTGGAATTCCTACATCTCGGGATACTTTGTCTAGGCAAAGTGCAAATGGTGATTTGACTCGATCATTGAATCCATTTACTTGACTCGAAACCCTTGAGATGAGTGATCACTTATAAGTACGCGTGTCTTCAATAAGGCGGTGGTTGATCTCATATCCTGAGAAGTCCATGTATTTCCTTTCGATTGTGAATCGAATGTTCACATCTCATGGTGGTGTTGAATAATTCGTGCCCTTGATTTCGTCTTCCCGATTGAAACCATCCAAGATCTGAACACCACAACAAATTCTGTTATCTTGAACTTTGATCCTAAGCTTGTAAGCATGATTTTTCCTTTTGTTACATTGATGCAACTTGAATTTTCCGAATTTGTAATTGATATTGTTTTTCCTTTCGTCGTTAAGTCAAACTCCGTACCGTCTGCAACGTGAGAGATGCATGTATTTGCAAGCCAACCTATGACTAAGAACACTCGTATCTCGTAAATGATTCTAACTCATTAAAACAGGGGTGATTCCCTTACTTTGATGATTCTCTATTTGTTTCGATAAATGGTTTCCAATTGTGATTTATAAAATTGCACCCTCTGGATCGGGGTGATTTCCTTATCCCGAGGATTGACTTCAATTATTTTCTTTGGAATGGCATTTCACAAATGACATGATCTCACCAAAATAGGATTGAAACCCGTACTTTGGTGACAAATGTCAATCTCGATTGTTTTCTTGCTATTATGAAATCCAAACATCAAGATAGGCGTGAAATCCATACCTTGATGATAATATCATCTTTATGAATTGTATTTGTTCAAATGAGATGACTTCATCAAAGTAGGAGTGAATTCTGGATTTTGATGAAGAAGTTCATCTTGCTATATTTTATTTTTGTAAAACTTCACCGTTGAGATGGGAGTGATTTCCCTTACCTTAACGGTGAGTTACCTCGTTTTATTTCTGTGGATCCTCAACAAGGAGTTGGGATCAAACTTTTTGATTGGTAAGTTAGTGGTCATACCTTGGGAATACACCATCAAGTTAGGAGTGAAAACCACACCTTGATGACTATTCTCATTTCTTGATCTTCAACTTACCAAGTTTGTAATCAAGTGACGAGAAACATGTACTAACTTGCCGGGTGAAACAATGTTAGTGTTTCGACCTATCAAGCCAAAGCATGATCTCTGAACTTGAAAGGGGACCCGATCGCTCTAGGTTAATTTTGATTCCAAGCTTGGAGCATTTAAATTCGTAAAATGATTTCTTTCCCTTTATTCTTATGTTTTGGTTTGATCTAGCTATATCGAACCATTTATTCCCTATTATCAACTTTCATTTTGAGATATCATCAACACATGCTTGTGTGATGGTAGTCTTCTTAAACAATCTTTCTAGTAAATAAAGACATTATCAACTTGTGTTCAAGTCTTTCTAACTTTCTCAGATGTGCTAAGGGGTTTGATGAATTACGTATGCAATCTATATTTGGAAATTTGTTACCTTGCAAAACATGGTTACAAATGCATGTCTTATTGTTTGCGTTACTTCTTGAGTCACTTTTGAACCCTTAACCTTGGAAATCTTTAAAACTCTATCTTGGTTTCGACAAACGAGACTCGTTATTACCTACATTGTGACGTGGATATAACGGTTCATAAAATTTCGTAATTTGTAGTCATGGATTTGGCATAAAGGAGAAAACATAACTTGGTATGTGTCCAAGTGTCTTACCTTCACATATGACAAAGCCTAACATTCGTGTTCCTATGAATCTCCTGTTTAACTTTTCATCACTAAGTGCCTCTTATCTTAGATGCCATGATGACAAATGATGCATTACAGACCGATTAACTATTTTCATATTGACTCATGTGGGTTAACGGGTCGAGAAATTGGCTTGTATCTATCTCAAATAGTCGTATATCGTGGTATGACATCGATCATTAATTTGGATGATCAATTCATTTTTTTCATTTAAATAATGTTCCTAACCATCGTCATGAACTTATCGTATTATTCTTAGACTAATGATTGGTCAAAGGAGAGATACATATTCACAAGTTATGCGTAAAGATCGTTTCATATAGTGACTTTTGGGATACTTAAATCCTGACGGGTAACCTTTCTTACAATTGTGGTCTTTTATTGATTTCAATACATCGCTTTACTATGAGATTATATTCTAGAAGTGTGGCTTATAAGTCTAACATACCACGGTAACTCGTCATCGTCTTTCAACGTTTCATATGCCAAATTTCAAAGCGTCTCATATTTCACTGGAAGAGTTCAAATTGGTATGCATTATGTCAACAGACTTGTGAGGTTCCATAAAGTGAAAACATCTCATCCGTAATCAAACGTCTATCACTGGCCGTTGTACAATTACCTTTCATTATAACTCCTTTTGTTCATTTAAGTTTATTCTTAATTTCGGGACGAAATTCTTTTATGTTGGGGAGACTGTAACATCTTGAATTTTTGGTTAAATTAAAAGTTAACGTCGTTAATTCTTGTAAGGACTATTGATGGAATTTATTAAACTTTTGGGCTACTTATGCTTATTGTTTTTAATTTGTCTTTAATTTTTCTTAATTTGAAAGTTGATGATGTTAATAAATAAGTAACAATAATAATAATATGATTTTAGCAATAATAATATTAACAATAAAAGACAAGTAAGTTATACAATAATAATAATACTTAAATAATAATAATAATAATAATTTATGAAAGTTATTAAACTTAAAATAAAGAAAAATATTTAAAACTTAAAGTGAATTAAGTTTAGGGGTTGTTTTGTCAATTTATAAACTTTAAAAGAATATATTTGGATAAAATAAGAACAATTCAAAGTTCGAGGGGCCAAAGCGTAAAATTATAATTTACAAACTCAACCCTCCCGCCTATCTTCAACCTCGTTTTTCCGGCCATATCGCCGGCCATCTCCGGCCAACTCCGGCGAGGGCTAACGGTCAAAATAAAAGCGTTTAATCAAATTAAATTGTTTCTCTCGAGCGTAACCATGGATCGAACCTGTAACCATCAATAAACCAACCAAAACGTTTGTTTCACTAAGGAATCAATCGAAACTGTAACCGTGATTAAGTCCGAACCATTCAACCATTAAAGTTTATTAATAATCCAATTAAACGAGTTCATACGTTCGGCTCAACGTTCTTAATTCACCAATGACTCCAATTCCAGTTGAAACGATGAATTAAACCTTGAATTTAACCATTTACAATGGTATTCAAATCGCAATTGTTTAAGGTTTGGTTACATCCAATTAGAACTATTTAACAGAGGGGTATTGTTCATTCGATCCCTTTTCAACTCTTTGTAATCACAATTTCTTGGAAACTTCATGTGATCATCGATTCTAAACATTTGTTCTTCGCGAAGTGGACTGAGACTAAGTCGAGCGTGATCGCTTCAAATTGTTCATAATCAGGTAAGATGAACCCACTCACACATTCGATTTCGCATGGGGATTAAAAGCCCTAACGTTAAATCAATTAACATACGTGAACTATTGATTGATTTGGATCAATTTGAAATTTGGGTTCTTGGAGAAATTGGGGATCTTTTGAAGCTTGTGTTTTTAAGATTTGAAAACCGGGTGATACCGTGGCTGTATACCTTGGTTCACCGGTTAAGTCTTCTCATGCCACCTTGGAGGTCCCGGGTTCGAAACCCAGCCACCCCCATATTTTTTTTAATGGCTTTCTCAGCCTTAAATTAATTTTAGAAAAATCCTAATAATATAAAAAAATGTCTTTATAACCTTTAAATATTTTTAAGGCATCAAAATAAATTTCGGTAATATTTCTAAAATTTTAAATAACTAAAAACCTTGTAATAAAACATTTTAAAGATTATTCATGGATTATTTATATGGTTAAAAAAATAAAAATAAAAAATAAATAAAATAAATAAAATATTAGTGACCCAAACTTTTCCTTTAATTATTTATCTTTTAAATCATGCTATTTTGATTGGAGATTTCTTAAAACATTATAAATTAATATGTTAAATGATTAATTATGTAAATAGACATTTAAATATCATTTACATAATTAGTTTTTTTCCTTATTTTATTTTTGACCATGTTAAATGACTTCAAATAATTTTATATTATTTTGCACGTCATATAATTAAGTACATTATAAACATTGGTCAAAATGTATTTTTTTTACTTAAATATCCTTTTATCCGTATTGAAGCTTATATATTTAAATGATTTTCTTTTAAAATAATAACTATTTATATGCTTATGGACCTGATACAATAATTTAAAAAAAAATCATTTAAAATAATAATGGACATAATATTATCTTTATTAATCTCTAAAATTTGGGAAATTATACACTATTCTTAGAAAATTATTAAGATTTACTACATCATTGTTACCTAATTTCATTTCTAAAATACTTGGTCATATAAACCTATATAATTCCTTCTAATGGAATGAAAATGTAAATAATTACATGATAACTTATTGCTTAGCAAAAACCTTAAAATATTAACACCTAATTCTTGTGAACATTAATCGTATTGTTAACCTTAATCTTTATCTTGTAAATTATATATTTAGGTGCTTGTAATGGATACTTTGGATTTATCTTTTGGATCTTACGTTAATCTTTTATATCATCTTGTGATGCCTATATCCAAGTGAGTATTTCCATACCCTTTCTTGCTTATTTTCACACTTTGGGGTGAAACATGTTAACTTATTATCATTGCACTTGTAAACTTATTTGAGACTTGTAATTTTTATGGCAATTCATCATGCAAAGTTGTGGTTAGTTGAACTTTTGTGGTTACCATGTTATGGCGTTATATGTACAATCATTAACTATTGCTAGCCCAGCGAAGTCATAGATCTATGGGCAAGACAAGCCTGCTTCGGTTGATCCAAGTACACTTAGCTCATCGTATAATCTTGTAAACGTTTGAGACTTGTAAAATTTTGTCGAGTTTGATTGTTGCATTTTTCATAACATCCCTAATCACTTTATTCACTAACTTATGACTTGAATTGCCATCTTTTATATAATCTGTATTAAAAACTATGGAATGCTCACCAGCATTTTTATGTTGACCTTTTATTTTTAACATGTTTCAGGAATACCTCCAGTATGTGTTTACTCTTTGAAGCTTATTACATCTAGGATTGGACCTAGAGATCAAATGGATGATCATGTTATTTGTAGCATTTGTATATGATGTATTCTTTGTGGAAACTTTTGCTTGAAATGTTACTAATAAAACTTATGAATAATATATTTGGAATTAATAAATAGCGTTATGTGGCTGTGAACAATCGTAACCCTCACATCTCGACGTTTCCGCCGTCAAGGTTGGGGTGTGACAATGTGGATGTCGTTGCACCATCTTGAATACCAAAGATCAAATAGCTAAATTTGCTGAGAAATCAGATGATGGACACTTTATTGGATACTCTTATAGTATACAATCTCATAACTAGAGTTGTTGAGGAGTCAGCCAATGTGACTTTTACTCAACATACACCCTGTGTGGCTGGTTCTGGTCCTAATTGACTGTTTGATCTTGATTTAGTTACCAACTATTTGAACAAATCTTGGAAGGCTCTTTTAGGATCTGCAGAAATCTTACCTACAAGTGATCCTAAGCCATGATTTGTGCTAAGAAGACCTTCAAGTAACTCATCTTGAGCTCTAATTGTAACTACTTCTACAAATGAAGATTTTATCAGCACCCCAATGACAAATCAGCTCATACATCTGGGATGCCTTCAAATTCCAACTCAGAGGCTTTACAACTAGATAAAGACATGTCAAATGTAGATGAAAATGATGGAGGTGGTGATAGTGATCAGGAATTTCTTGATGCTGACAACCACTCCATAGATGACAACATCAATGATGTCAAACTCATTGGATCAAGTCTCTCTTGATAAGTGTGCAGATATGGTGGGAGAAACATCCATGCCAGATCTAAATTTCTGTAATTTAGATCTCACTTAGCAACTTGCTACAATCCTTAGCTAAGGATTTTACAAGTCTCACCCCACCACAAACATCATTGGAGACGTTGACACAGGGGTAAGAGCAAGAGGACAAACCCATGAAGAAAATGTTTGTCTTCACTCTTGTTTCTTATCCTAAATAGAGCAAAAGAAAAATGATGTGGCTCTGAAAGATGGAAAATGGGTTGAAGCTATGCAACAAGAGTTGCTTCAATTCAAAAGACAGAAAGTTTGGAACCTTTGTCCTCTTCCTCATAGGAAGACTACTATTGGAACCGAATGGGTGTTTAGGAACAAGAAGGATGATAGAGGCATTGTCATAAAAAAATTAAGCTAGAGTAGTTGTTCAAGGATACACACAAGAAGAAGGGATTGACTAGTTTGATGTCTTTGCTCCTGTAGCAAGACTGGAAGCTCTTAGGATATTTCTAGCATTCGCTGCATCTAAGAACTTCAAGGTCTATCAACTTGACGTCGATTGTACTTTTTGGTATGGTGTGATCAATGAAGAGGTGTATGTCAAACAACCACCTGGGTTTGCATATCCTGATCATCCTGATTATGTCTGCAAGCTTGAGAAAGCTCTTTGTGGACTGCATTAAGCACCCAGGAAATGGTATGAGACTCTATGTTGGTATCTCTACAGGCATGGATATATAGAAGGGGTACTATAGATGGAAATCTCTTCATCAAAGGATAGGGAAACGACCTAATGCTAGTTCAAGTATATGTAGATGACATCATCTTTGGTTCAACAAATCCAAAGCTCTGCAAGGACTTTGAGAAGCTGATGAGGGAAAGATTTGAAATCAGTGCCATGGGGTTCTTTCTGGAAATTCAAGTGACGCAAGTTGATGATGGCATCTTCATTAGTCTGTCAAAGTATGTTCAAGACATAATTAAGAGATTCAACATGATTGATTGTAAGATTGCTAAGATACCCATAGCATGACGCCACTCCCTTGGACCTGATCTTATGGGGGAGTGTGTGGATGAACACCTTTACACGGCTATGATTGGGTTTCTTATGTATCTTACAACTAGAAAGCCTAATATCATCTTTGTTACATGTATTTGTGCAAGATATCAAGCCAACCTAAGATGTCTCACCTTATCACTGTCAAAAGGATTCTAAGATTCATCAAAGGTGCTTTAACATCTGGTATGTGGTATCCTAAGAATTCTGACTTCAATCCGTATGCTTATACAGATAGTGATTATGGTGGTTGCAACATGACTGCAAAGTCTACATCTGGGGGATGTTTCTTAGTGGAAGGGTCCTTCATGGCAATGCAAGAAACAATTTTGTGTCTCTGCATCAATTGCTGAAGCTGAATACATTGTTTGTGCAAGCTGTTGTGCTCAAGTGCTATGGATTCAGAATCAGATGCTTGACTGTGGATTAAACTATAAGGAGACTCCCATTCATATAGACAACAATAGTGGTATCTCTGTCATAGAGAATCCTGTGTAGCACTCAAGGACCAAACACATCAATATCATGTATCATTTAATTAGAGATAATTTTGAAAAGGGATTAATTAAACTAGTCAAAGTCCACACAAATGAACAATATGCTGATGTGTTCATAAAGGTTTTTGATGAACAAAGATTTAAATATCTTATATTAGCTATTGGGATGATAAAATTTGAGTAGGTTTATCTTAAAACTAATTCTTAATATAATTAAAATATGTATGTCCTAAGTTGTCTAGTTCATCACTTTCATAAGCTCTTATTTTCTATGGATCAAAATCTTTTGAAGACTTTCCATAGATTTCTGAAAATATTTTGATCCTTCGGACGATATGGTTTTATATTCGGAAGAAATCATGCCTTCAAAACAAATAACTGTCTAAGAAATTTACCTTCAGAAGAAATTTCTGAAATATCTTCCAAAGCTTAATACTTGTCTCAAACACTTAAATGTTTTCAAAGACTAATTTCTTCTGAAGTAATTAACTCTCAGAAGCTTTGTTCCTTGGAACAAGGCATTCAAGTTTTAATTTTTTTTCCAAAGCAACTTTTTCACAACTCTTATAAGAATCTTCCAAAGTCATTTTAACTTCGGAAGCTTTTTCATTAAAATTCTCAAGATAATTTACCTTTGGAAGCTTTTTGAGTTCCATGAAAACTAGATTTTGGCAATAGCAAAGTACTTTTCAAAGTGGGGACCAACATTCGGATTTCAATGTTTATCCTCTTTCATTAACTTTGTCTTAAATCCTTTTCACATATAAACCCAATGGTTCCACCTCTTTCTATCATCTTCTTCTTTTCTCCAAACCTAAACCCTAAATTTCTCTCTGAAATTACTTTCGTTAATCTTTCTACATCCTTAAGCTTCCTCAAAATGGCCAACCTTAATCGCAGAAATGAACCAAATTTCCCCATGCAGTAACACAGGCAACACAACTAGGTTGCTCTGTTACACGCTAAGAAAGATCCACATTTCTCATAGGTTTGCCGTTTCTTAACTCTATCCAACTCCTTCATCTCCCTAACCATTGATCCTACACTTTATGAAGATTATCTGCTCGAAATTTTAGAAAACCTTCCATGAGGTTGTTATGGATGGGGAGAAGGCACTGTCTGCCACAGTGTAGGGGAGAACAGTCTTCATCACTCCGGCCATCATCAACACTCATCTTCAGCTGGATGATGAAGAAGGCGAGGTGTTATTTCCAAAGATTCTATCAACCACTCCTTTGAGTAGATGGGCTATGAGGAAGATTTTTCTATCAAGACCTTCAGGAAAGGGAAGGTCTCATCCTAATGGAATTCCTACTCCATGTGGTTATTGACAGCTTGTCAAACAAGCATGGAGGATGGGACCAGATTCCTGAAGATCTCTCTTTCATGTTCATGGGTGGTTCAGGGGGTCAAGTTTAGGTACTCTTAGTTTGTTTATACAAATTTACTTGCAAACTTAAACTCCTTAGAATACTATATGTTCCTTAGATATGTTCAACACATTCTTAACTGTGAACTGGGCTCATAGTTAAGGGGAACATGTAATATTTTTAAACTGGGACAGATGAAGCCCGATATCTTTAAAATTTTGAGAAAGCCTACTGTTGGATTATTTGCAGTAGAAATAACCCTTGTCCCAAAAATGTTAGAGCTCATTGCTCAAGGTAACAACCTAGCAGTACCAGCTAGTGTTACCCACACCTTCTACATCCCAACCACCACAACAGCCACAAATCACCCTCACCTACCAAAGAAAACACAAATGAACCCCTACACCGACTCTTCAGTCTGTGCAGGTCCCCACATACTCACCCACACAGGAAGAAGTGGACACTGGAGCTCCCATTTCTCCTAAGGAGCAGACCACTCCCATTACTTCAATGATCAATGCTGAGGTTCCTCATATTCAGCCTGATGAGCTCACAAGGCCAAATGCCTTAAACCTTCACTCTGAGTCTCAACACTTAAGTGAACAACCTTCAGGGGACAGCTACAATCCCTAGCCTTTGGAATTAAACCAACCAATCCCAAACCTTGACTTCTATACTCATACACATTTAGGTTTCAGTGAGTACCATGAGTCACTCGTTTTTTCCCCTACTCAAGAGAGATGAGTGCTCCCGAGTCTCCTACATCTAGCCCACATCAGTCACCCACTACTAAGGTGGACACTTTTGAACCTATTTAGTATGTCCATATGGAAGAGGCTTTCACTTTTGCAAGTGATTCCATCATTAAGACCTCAAACATGGTAACTCAGCCCATTGACACCTCAACTAAGGCTACAAGTGAGTAGAGGAAATCCAACATCCAAGAACCTGAAGCTGGTGATGAGAGAGAGGACTCTGGTCCAATCATCTCATCCCCTAATGATTTTTCTGATGAAGATGAGGGTAATTTGAGACTAAAGGTGCAAAAACCCTCAAAAACATGCACCTATTTAGTCTCGAAGGTCAGTTATCTTGAATCTCAAGTGACTACCTTGCAAAAAAGGGTCAATGATCAGCAACTTGAGATTTCTTATCTCTGGGGAAAACTAGCTGGGAGACCTTTAAGAGGAGCTCAACCAGGAACACAAGAACCTGTGAGTGTGATTGACCTAACTCCTAGCTCACTTATGCAATAGGGTGATGCTACCAAAAAGGGGGAGAAAGTTAATACAATTGCATAACCTGGTAGTTCTTCAGAGGATATGGACATTGAGGACTCACCATCCCACTTGTACTTGTGCATACTCAGTAACTTCCTATAGTTCACCTTGATACGGACTCCATAGACTCCTACATATAGAGTTTGTTTGAGGAAGGAATACCAAGGGCTATGTCATCTCCACCAACTTCAAATCACATCATTAGGTGGAGCTATGATGAAAGCAGAAGAGCCGTCATCGATCTTAGAGTTTAAGGACATCAAGAGATCTTCAATTTTTAGAGCTTGAACTTCTATGAAAGTTTGGATCTAGTCAACATGCCACTTGTCAACCAAAGCTAATCAAGACAAGCTGACAGGCTGGCTCAAAGAATCCAAGATAGGATCACTATAGAGTTCAGCTTCAGAAGGAGACTAAGGCAATCAGGCAATGTCATCGGTCAACTAGATGTTGAGGCAGACCCTAAGATTAGTTTCATAGGGGAAACCTTGACTGAAGGCCTAGTGACAAAACCTGAGAGTGTTGTCTTATCATCAACAACTGCTATGGAGATTCATACCCTCTTTAAGACACCTGCTGGTGAAGATGCATCTCAACCTCTCTCTACCCAAAGCTTAGGGGCTACACCAAGCAATAAGGGCCAAAGCTCTCTCCACGAAAGGTTTGTGAGTGATAAAAGGAAAAGAAAGATGAGGAGGAGAGAGAGGAAGAGGAAGCTGAGGGGAGAAAGTTTGTCTACTGATTCTGCAAGACTTATGGAAACTACTATCAGGGCTACCCCCAGACCAAACACTCAGGATGATAAGTTAAGTGTAGTGAGGATCAATTACATGTAGACCATGAACTATGGCATAGACAATTGTATTTCTCTCCCTTTAGAGGAATTGAATGAACTGTTTGACATGGATGTGTCAAAGGAGAGAAAGGAGGCAGAAGATGCAGAGCTACTGATTCAAATCAAAGAAGAAAGAAGAAAGGAAGTATTATACAAGCATGTGCTTACTCTCTCCCAGTTCAAGAAAGTCTTACACATGAGGATGTGGTTCAACAAGAACCTCAGGTAGACGAAGATGAAGATGCACTACCTGAGTGCCACAGGCCTCTATCAGGCAGATGCACTTTTTCTCTTATCTTAGGACTGTATTGAGTTTGAGTACCTAAAACAACTTGAACTTGAGATAGTCAAGGAAAGAAATATCACCAAAAGGAAGCTAAGGGAAGAGGCAGCAAAGTCAAGAGCTATCATCCAGAAGAGTATGAAGAAATTTGCACACAGGCAGAGGATGATGAGCTTCTTGAAGCTATATAGATTCTCCGGAAGGAGACGTGGTCCTATGTCTCTATCCACCGTGGATGAGCATATCAAAGTGATCAAGCAGAAGATACAAAGAGGTGAACTTGCTGACTTACACTCCACACCAAGTCTGGTCCCTCAGGAAGTACAGATTAAGGTTGAACCATTTGAGACAACAAAACATGGATCTCCTGTTGAACCTCAGCAAGCTTCCACTTTTGATCCACAACAGGGTTCTATCCCCTCTCAATTTGACCCTATAAGAGAGGAAAACCTAACTAAGAAAGAAAAAGAAGATCAATCAGATGCTATAGGCCAGTCTTCTCTGTTAAAACGTTTAAAGAGGAGAAAAAGGATGGCTTCCAAACCAAAGCCAATAAAGAAAAAGAAAGAAGCATCCATCTCCAAACCTCAGGATAAGTCAAAACATCTAGAGAATGTGCAAATAGAGGATACTAAACCAACTCCAAATCAAACTGCTACTCTAGCATCAGGAAGACCCATCTTGTCCTGGATATACACTATAAATCCGGAAAGATGACATGTCATTAGAGATCAAGGAATTGAGGATGTCTAGACATGGTAAGACATGTTCAATTGCCTCTACATGATCTCTTTGATATGACAAGACACTTTGAGAGTCTGAGTGATACTTATCATCTCATGAAGAAAGGGATCATCACCATTATAATGAGGACTGTTGATATCTGAAGTCTTCAAAGTGTTTTGGTAGCATAAGCCTAGGGGGAGTTTTTAAGGATTATATGTTAAGGCTCATGCAACCAAAACACCCTAAGTCTCTCCTGTATGCATGCACAAGAGTGCTGAAGTAGAATGCTTCAAAAATTTCACCCCAGCTTCAGAATACTCTAAGTGTGAAATCTTCCAAAGCCAAGACCAATATCTTCCGAAGACAAAGATGAAGTCTTACGTAGCTTCGGAGACAAACTCTTCCAAAGCCAACACTTGAAGACAAATTCTTCTAAAGACTTTTAGTACACATGCTTTATCTGATGTACTTTTCTATAAAGCTGGACCCCTTTCCGTTGCAACTTTATAAAGTCACCAAATTTCATATGTTGGTGAAAAGGTCCATGCTTTTGGTAACTATAGATTGAGGTCTTGAGTCTAAAACTATCTACTTTATGTACTTTATCCTTTTTTAATATGTTAGGATGTGAGCTATGGCATGTCATAGTCACAAGTCAAAAGGCAATTTGCCTTTTGACTCTACAATTGATTTTGTTTGTTGTCTAGTCAATTGTATCCGGCTGGCCTTCAAAATATGGTCGGCTATAGGATGTAGTATATGTATCTCAAGTACTTGTAATTGTTGATACATGTATGTCCCTAGATCATGATATGTGATGTAATAGATCTTGTTTGGTATGATTAATGAACTGATATTGATAGTCTGTTGGTTAAAATGTTTAATAGTTCATTAATGAGTCGTGACTGAATTGATTGGGTTTATAATTACTTGAATGATTACATATAATATTATATTAATTAACTAAAACATTCAAACTTAACTTAATGAAGTTTCCATGCGAATGGCTCATGCGAATGAACCATACACATGAAGAACTTCACACGATTGACTTAGTCGCATGACTGGACCAGGAGACTGGACCAGTCGTATGACTGTAACATAAGATTGACTCAGTCGCACGACTGAACACTCAGTCGCCCGAATGAACAAACCGCATGGTTCTATCGCACGACTGAACCAAGCTAATGGTTCAGTCGCACGATTGAATAGTTCCAACCTATAAATACAACTCAATTCATGAAAAACGGGGAGATTCGATCAAGTACGATTCAAGTCGAACCCTAGCCGTCCAGAAACCTTCCAAATCGTTCTCCAAGTTCATAGAACACATTAGATCGATTCCTTATCGATTTCTAACGTTAGTTTCAATCCTTGATTGATTCTTCGTGTGTTCTCACTGATTGGATCGCCAATCAAATAGGATTCCGCACTATTTGATCCGGTATACACGTGATCTCAAGGTATTTCAGTCGAATACCAGGTCCTCACAAGTGGTATCAGAGCTATTGGCTTGTGATTACGTGTTGATTCAATCAAGATTGCATAAAGTTTGTGTTTTTACACTAAAAATGCAATCTTTGGCATCAAAAGTGATCTTGGAAGTTCCCTGCTCATCGATGTTTGGTTTCTACGGACTTAGGCAATTAGAACGTGTGAAATTTCAAATTTTTACGGCTGAAAACCGTCAAACCTAGAAATTTTCGCAAAACAGCAGCTTCAATTGCACGACTGACTCATTCGTACGTGGACTCCATTCGCATTGCTCATACGCACGATTGGACCTAGTCGCACATTCATTCGGCCGATTGAACCGTTCGTTTGCATAGCTCATACGCACCAGATTCATTCGCACGACTGAACCAATCGCCCAGTTCATTCGCACGACTGAACCAATCGCCCAGTTCATTCGCACGATTGAACCAGTCGCAGAGCTTATACGCACAATTAGCTCATTCGCATCCTTCAGTCGCATCAGTGAAAGTTTGTTTGATTAGATTATAAGTTTATTCATCATGGAAGATCAGATGTCAGCCTTTACTGCTGGGAAAGGCTCAAGGATACAGAATCTGTTGCTGCTTGAGAGTGAGGTGGGGAATTACAATAAACCACCAAAGCTCTTGACTTTAGATGAGTTTCCCCACTGGAAACAACGTTTTGAGATCTACCTTAATGGAGTAGATCCTAATCTGTGGGAAGCCATTGAGATAGGTTATAGTACACCAGTGGGAGCTGATGGAGTTAAACTAACATTAAGCGGGATGACAGACGCACAGAAAGTAAAGTACAATGCAGAGAAAAGAGTTTATGCATTGATCACTCAGTCTATCCCCAAAGACATATTCCACCAGTATTCCGAGAACAAGCAGTCTAAGAAACTGTGGGATGCGCTAGAGAAGAGATATGATGGTAATGCATCATTAAAGGCAATCAAGGCAAAGGAGTTAAAGAAGGAATTCGATAACTTCTCATCAATTGGTAATGAAAGTTTGGACGAAGTCATAGATAGATTCTACCACTTGATGAGCGAATTGCATACACATGGAGTGGCTACTACCATGGAAGAAAAAGTAAGCAACTTCGCAGACGGGTTGCCTGATAAGTGGGCTACATTCGTGTCTAACCTGAGACAGAATGGAATCCTTGTACAGCTGGATATAAATGACTTCATTCTTAAATTGCGAGAAGAAGCACTAAGGATGAAGTATAGAGCTCAGAAGTCTTCGTACACACAAAATCCAGCTTTATACAACGCCACGCCTCAAGCTAAGACATCTGGAGCACCCCTCCAGGCTGCTTTTGTGTCTAGCTCGTCGGGTCCCACACATGCTTCTCCTTCTGGATCAGACACGTCTGGGTCATCATGTACCCATCATATTGGATCAGAAGCAAACGCTACCAAATTGAAGACCGAGAACTTCGGTAATGTGACCGTGGAAGTAGCACGAGAGCATATGGATCTCTTAGCAGCAGTGGTTCATTCATATGATGGGCTTGTTGCTGGGAAGATTGGAAACTACCATCTTGCAGATGAGGACTACGAGCAAGTGGATGAGATGGAGCTTGAAAGAATGGATATAATGTGGGCCTTAGCAAGTGCTGTTCGGAGGGCGAAGAAGTTTGTGAAAAAGACTGGACAGAACTTGGTTGCTACTAAGGACACCACCTTTGGCTTCGACAAGAGTAAAGTGACTGCTTTAACTGTGGTGAGAAGGGGCACTTCAAACGTGAATGTGTCAAGCCAAAGAAGACGGGGAATGGGAACCCGTTCTCATCATTTACTCGCCAGGACAAGCAACCCTCTAATTCTACTTCATCAAACAAGGACCCAAAAGCACTACTGCTGATGATGATGAAGGACAGGATTGGAGTTTCAGGTTTGTCTCACCAGGAGAAGCTAACATTGCCAGTGTCGAGGATATTGACGATGATTCTGCGAGTGAAGGTGATATAGCAGTTGAAATTGCAATGTCACATAGTGAAGAAACAACTGCAGTTGAGGTCAGCTACAAGCCAAATGAGGAAGTTTCCACATCAGAGACAGAAAAGCCAGAGTCGACAGAACCAGAATCATCTGATGTGGCACTGATGGCTAATACTTCTGAACCAACTCAGGTAAGTACCACTGACCAAATTTTTAATAACCATGCTTGTTCTGATTGTGACACATTTAGGAAGAGCATAGATGAAAATTTTGCTAGGTTATTAGATCATAATGATAACTTAGTAAAAGATTTACGTCTGTGCACTGAGGCAAATAGAGTGCTAAAACAAAATGAGCATTGTTATAAAGAAAAGATAGACCTATTGACCAAACAACTTAGGGAAACCGAAGTAGTGGCTTTTAACCAAGCAAACGACATTAGGTACTATCTTAACTCCCTAGAAGACACTAAGAAACAAAGGGCAGTTTTAGAAGTCGAAGTTAATTCATTAAAACAGAAACTGCATAGTTGGACTAGCTCTTCACACATAGTTCAACACTTAGTGAGAGAAAGGAATAACGGGGAGGGATTAGGCTAAAAAGTGGTTCCACCACCACCTGAGACCTTGATGAACACCAAGTCTAGACCAGTAAATAATAACCCCATCAAGGATCATGTGGTGACCACTCCTCTTGTTACTGATCCAGACACCTCATGTTCATCTACTGAATCTGGTAAGAACAAAAGGAGGCCACTTCAAAGGCAAAGGGTAAATTGCCATGTGTTAACCTGGAAAATGAATTTGAAAAATTTAATTTAAAGTCAGGGTCGAATAGAGTCAATCAGAACCTAAAAGGACTTCAAATGTTACTTTTTCACATGCTTCAAGTCAAAAACCAGTTAACCAAAAAGTAAAACAGGTTAAATCAGTAAAGTTTGTTACACCGGAGAAAACATCAACCATCCAAGAGTCAAAAACTAAAGTGACTGATGTTACTAGAGTGTCACACACTTCTCCACAAAGAAAGTCTACTCATAAAGTTGATAGCAGGTCATGCTACAACTGTGGAGAATGTGGACACATTGCTTCCGACTGTCATTTCTATCAGACACCTAGGAAGAAGATTGATCTTCTGGACTCTAGACCTAGGTCTTCTAAGCGGAGTTCTCTAACTCCGCCTAGAAGAGCTAGTGAACCTAAAGTCCAACCTGTAAGCCAGACGACTGTTTATCATAAACAGGCATTGCACAAATCTGGCTTATGGAAAGAAAAATCCACCCTCGTGTCTGATTCTGATAACAAGAAGGAACCTGAGCTACCCTCACCTTTTAAGGGTCAATGGGTGGAGTTTATGATGTGTGATGCCTCTGGGAAACCCAAGACAGTCAAAGCTTGGGTTCCTAACCTAAACTGATTCCTCTACTTTGTATGTGCAGGGTGTTCGCTATAGTGCTGAGACTAACACGTGGATTATAGACAGCGGAGCATCCTGGCACATGACAGGAAATAGAGCCCTTTTATCTAACGTCAAACAAATAAAAGGAGGGCATGTTTCCTTTGCAGGAAACAAGGAGGCTATATCATAGCTCAGGGAGAAGTGGGAAATCAGAAAGTTAAGTTTGATAAAGTGAACTACGTTCAACAACTTCAGAACAACTTACTTTCTGTTTCCCAAATCTGTGATAAAGGATTTAAAGTCATCTTTGATAATCAGAAGTGTTACGTGCTGAAGAAAGAATATATGCTCCCAGAGGACCAAGTTCCGGTGACTGCTTCAAGATATAAAGACTTGTATGTCTTGGATGTGTCAACAGCTGCCACAACGGATCATGAGTTCAGTGTTTCTTATCTAAAGCTACTGAGAGGGACTCCATCTCCTGGCATCGGAGAATGGGAGACATAAGTCAACGGAAGATGAATCATTTGATTCAGAAGGATTTAGTTAGAGGAGTGAATGTCAAGAACTTCCAACTTCCTGACTTTTGTGTAGCTTGTAAGAAAGGCAAACAGACAAAGAAGGCTCATAAGAAAAGAAAGTTCATTCAATAGAACTTCCTCTTGAGCTTCTTCACATGGATCTGTTTGGTCCAGTTAGTACAAGGAGCATTGCAGGCGACGCGTACTGCTATGTGGTCACTGATGACTACTCAAGGTTCACTTGGTAATGTTTCTGAAATCAAAATCAGAAACTTTGGAGACATTCAAGGAATTAGTAACCACACTGGAATCACTCTACAAGCTCAAAGTTCGACAAATACGCTCAGACAACGGGACAGAATTCAAGAATCAAGGATGGAGGCATACTGCAAGGAAAAGGGAATTGTGAATCAATTCACTTCTGCCTACACACCTCAGATGAATGGCGTTGCTGAGAGAATGAACAGGAGTTTGATAGAAACAGCCCGGACTATGCTGGCGAACTCGAAACTGCCTATCCAATTCTGGAACGAGGCAGTGGCAAATGCGTGCTATACACTGAACCGAGTCCTAATAGTCAAGTGCCACGGAAAGACATGTTATGAGCTACTTCAAAGACGCAAACCGAATTTGGAGTATCTTGAACCTTTTGGCGCATCGTGTACACTTCAAAAGAAGACACAAGAAGGAAAATTCAGCGAGAAGGCAGTTGAAGGAATTTTTCTAGGATACAACATACCGAACAAGCGAGTTTACAATAACTCAACGGGTCTTGTAGAAGTGTGGCGTAATGTCGACGTTCAGAGATATACCACACCACCTACAGGCAAAGGACCTGCATACTTCTTCGATTATGATGGATTCTTCCAATCCTTCAACATCCTCTCTCTCCCTCGGATGATGAGTTAGCTACTAGGATGATGTATGATATTCTAAATACTCCATCTAGCACACAGGGAGAGTCATCTACTCAGTCAGAAGGGGTAGTCGATGAAAGTGACTCCTCTTCTGAAGAGGAACTCAAGCAGATGACCAGAACAGTCAGGAGGAACAGGTTCCAGTTCCTGAAAGTCCACAAGCATCCACAAGTGATGTACCCTCGACTTCGGAACCTCAAACTCCAACCTCCTCAGATGCAGACCAAAATGTTCACAATCTTGGTTCGGAGGTGACTGTGCCGACTACTCCAGGATCACGACTAAATGTCTATCATCCCCTTGACAATGTTATTGGAGATGTCCGATTAGGAGTACAAACCCGAAATCAGCTATACTCAGCTGATTACGCCTCAGTTATGGAGAAGGGTTACATTCATGATGGTGCTTATCGCTGTTTTGTCTCGCAGGTTGAGCCAAAATATGTCAGTGAAGCACTAAATGATGAGGCGTGGGTGAGTGCCATGCAAGAAGAACTTCTGCAGTTTAAGAAGTTAGGTGTATGGACTCTGGTTGATAGACCTAAAGGTGCTAAAGTCATTGGCACCAAATGGGTACTAAAATGCAAGAAGGATGACCAAGGAGTCATTATAAGGAACAAAGCTCGACTGGTGGTTCAAGGTTTTTGCCAAGTCGAGGGGATTGACTATAATGAGGTGTTTGCCCCCGTGGCAAGGATGGAAGCTATTCGTATCTTCCTTGCCTATGCCTCATACATGAAGATTAAAGTCTACCAATTAGATGTGAAGAATGCATTCCTTCATGGAGAAATCAGGGAAACAGTCTATGTAAGTCAACCCGAGGGATTTGAAGACCCTTATCATCGGGATAGAGTTTACAAGCTCGACAAAGCTTTATATGGGCTTCATCAAGCTCCTCGAGCTTGGTATGAGAAACTCTCGACTCATCTTGTGAAACACGGCTTTCGCAGGGGAGTCATTGACTGTACACTGTTTATTAAAGAAAAGGATGGTGACCTACTGCTTGTACAGATATATGTTGATGACATAATCTTCGGGTCAAAGAACGAAGAGTTATGCAAAGAGTTTGAAGCAGTGATGAAGAAAGAGTTTGAGATGAGTGCAATGGGGGAGATGAAGTTCTTTCTCGGGTTACAGGTGGATCAAACACCTAATGGGATCTTACTACATCAGACCAAGTATGTAAGAGACATTCTCAGTCGCTTTGACATGGAGAATGCTTCTGCTGCTGGGACTCCACTTGCTACGAATCATGATATAGCACCTGATGAGAATGGAGATCTTGTAGATGCCACTATGTACCGAGGAATGATTGGATCCCTCATGTATCTCACTGCCTCAAGACCTGATATCATGTATGCTACATGTTTATGTTCCAGATATCAGGCTAAACCTAAGGTCAATCATCTGATCGGGGTCAAAAGGATCTTTCGCTATCTAAAGGGTACACCCACCCTGGGGTTGTGGTATCCTCATGATGACGATTTTGAGCTCACAGCGTATAGTGACTCGGACTATGGAGGCTGCAAAATGAACTACAAGTCTACATCAGCAGGGTGTCAATTCTTGGGAGAAGATTAGTTACATGGCAGTGTAAGAAGCAGACATCGGTTGCATTGTCAACCTGTGAAGCCGAATATGTTGCTGCTGCAAGTTGCTGTTCCCAAATCATTGGATTCAACAGCAAATGCGGGATTACGGTTTGAAATTCTCGTCTACTCCTATTTTTGTTGATAACTCTGCTGCAATTGCAGTAACCAAAAATCGGTTCAACATCCTAAGACGAAACACATTGGTATTAAATACCACTTCATAAGAGACTATTTTGAAAAAAACTTAATGGACGTGGTTAAAATTAATACTGATTTTCAACGTGTTGACCTCTATACAAAAGCCTTTGATAAACCACGTTTTCAATACTTGCTAGAGGTCAACGGCGTTAAAATAAAAGTGAGGTAATTCCTGATGAGCATAATGTGTAGTCCGGTGTAGGTTCGTTAATGTTTATTTTATTTTATGTTATCTGTTTTTTTTCTTTTGTCTGTTATATTTAACTTCATGTTATCTTGCTGTTTATTAAAATCCAAAAATAATTAAATCCGAAATGATTTTAGTATTTTAGGGGGAGAATATGTCAGCAAGTTAATATTAAAAAAAAAGAAGAGAGGGAGAAGGGGTAACTAGCTGAAATAAGGTACATTGTGTCTGTGATACTGATTCAATACCTTTGGAATATGATAGAACACAGGAACAAATCAAGAGGGATTTTAAAATTTAAGGTTTGAAAAGATGCAAAAGTTCAAAGTATAAGTCTGTGTAGTCTGAAAATTTCCTCTATAAATAGACCCTGAATGACTGAGTCCACATTAATGTGAACTTGAGAAGGTTGCTAAGTATGAAAAACTGCAAGTGAGGATGGTGAGTCCTTAATGTCCATAGTCTATGAAGAACTCCCAGGTTCTATGATTACTATGACTTTCTCCTCGTTTTTGGTAGCATCACCCACTTGCACAGGTGAACTAGGATTAGGTCAATCACATCCACAGGTTCTTGTATTCCTGGATGAGATCTTCTTAAAGGTCTCCCAGCTAGTTTTTCCTTAAGATAAGATATCTCAACTTGCTGATCATTGACCTTGTTTTGTAAGGTAGTCACCTAAGATTCCACCAGACTAACCTTAGAGACTAAAAAGGAGCATGTTTGTGACAATTTCTGCACCTTAGTATCATGTTCCCTTCATCTTCATCAGAAGAATCATTAGGGTTGAGAGAATGAACTAATGTCTTCTCTCTCACAACCAGCATGGTGTTTTGGCTGTTCGATTTCCCCTACTCACTAACAACTTCAAATGAGGTGTCAATAGGCTCGCTGAATTGGTTGAGGTCTTTCAGATGTTATCACTTTCAAAACTGAGAGCGTCTTCCATATGGACTTCTTGAACAAGTTTAGGGAGATCCAACTTAGTGATGGGTGATTAATGTGGGCTAGACATAAGAGAGGCAGGATCAGTCATCTCTCTTTGAGTATTGGAGAATAGAGAGACTCATGGTACTCACTGAATCCCATGTCTTCATCATCATAGAATTCTAGGTTGGGAATGGATATGGTAACTATCCCTTAAAGGTCGTTCACTAGAGTTTTTAGACTGCGAGTGAAAGCTTAAGGTTGCTTGGGTAGTGAGCTTATCAGACTAAGCATGTGGAACCTCAACACTAATTGTAGTTAAGATGGGAGTGCTTTGATCCTCTGTAGAAGTGTGAGCTCTAGTGTCCACTTCATCCTGTATGGGTGATGATATGGGGGCCAACACAATCTCAATAGCTTGAGGAGGGATTCGTTAGGATTTTCTTTGGTAGGTGAGGAGGATTTGTCGTTGTTAGGAGGTTGAGAAGTAGAATTGTGGGTTCAACACTAGCATGTGTTTCTAGGTTTCACCTTGAGCAATGAGCTCTAACTTTTTTGGACAACGGTTGTTTGTACCTTAGAGAAGCCAACAGTTGGCTTCTTAATAGTTTTAAAGATGACGGGCTTCATTAGTCCCAATTTAAGAATATACATGTTCCTCTCAACTATGAGCCTAGTTTCTAGTTGAGAATGTGTTGAACTATCTACACAACACATAATACTCTAAGGAGACCAAATTTGCAAGTACATTTGTATTTACAATTTGTGAGTACCTGAATCTTACCTCCTGGATCATTCCATGGAATATAAAAGAGAGATCTTAAGGAATTTGGTCCCATCCCCCAAGCTTGTTGGATAAGATGTGGATGACCACATGAAGTAGGTACTGGCATTGGGATGAGACCATCCGTTTCCTAAAGGTCTTTATAGAGAAATCCCCCTCATACCACATCTGCTCAAAAGAATGATTTACAGCTTCCTTTCGAAAGAACAACTCACCTACCTCATTATCCAGCTAAAGATGGGTGTTGATGATAGCTAGAGTGATCAAGATTTTCCTCCCCTGTCCTATGGCATATAGTGCCTTCTCTCTGTCCATATTAACCTCTTGGTAGGTCTTCTAAAATTCTAACAACTAATCCTCAAAGAGAGGAGGATTAATGGTAATGGAGGTTAAGTAGTTGGACAACGAAAAGAAACGACATACCTTTGAGAAATTTGTATATTTCTCAGAGTCCAACAAAGCAACCTGATTATGTTGGTTGTGGAGTTGCATAGGAAAATATAGGTTGTTTCTACTATTGAGGGTAATCATGTAAAAGAGCTTAGTAGTGAAGGAAGATTAGAAAATGACAGTTTGTGTGTGAATTTAGGTTTTGGAAAAGTTAAGATGAAGAAGATAGTGAAAGAGGGGGGAACCGTTGGGTTATTTATAAAATGGATCTCAGACAAAGTTAATGAAAGAGGATAAACTTTGAAATCCGGATGTCAGTCCCACCTCTGAAAAAGTGCCAAAAGAGGTAGTTTTCTTAGAAGTCTAAAATCCTTCGAATGTAATTTTACTTTGGAAGTTTTGATGAAAAGCTTTCGAAACCAAAATGACTTCGGAAGATATTGCAAAAAGTTTAGAAAATTTTTCTTTAGAAGAAATTTATGCTTAGAGAATTTTATTCTAGGAAGAACAAAACTCCCGAGACCAAGTTGCTTTCGGAAGAATATTGTTCATTAAAATCATACAAGTACTCAAGAGATACTTAAGCTTTGGAAAATATTTTAAAATTTTCTTTCGGAGATAAATATATTGAAGTAGTTATTTGTTTTTGAAGACATAAGTTTCTTTCGATGGTAAATACATATCTTCCGAAGACTAAGATGATCAAAATTTTAAAAAATCTAAGGAATGTTTTTTAAAAAGATTATTCTTCCAATGTAGAAAATCTACTTTGGACACATAGGTTTTAGAAATAATATGATTAATTTTTAAGAAAATCTACTCAAGGTTAATCATCCCAATATCTTATACAAGATATTTGAATCTCTACCTATCAAAGCTTGGTGAACATATGAGCATATGTTCATGTGTGTTAACTTTAACGAGTTTGAATAATCCCTTTTTAAAGTTATCTCTAATCCTATGATACCTCATATTGATGTGTTTTGTCCTTGAGTGTTGCATAGGATTCTCTGTAATAGAGATAACACTATTTTCTATGTGGATTGGAGTCTCCTTGAAGTTAAATCCATAGTCTAGCATCTTATTCTAAATCCAAAGCACTTGAGCATACCAGCTTGTAGCAGTAATGCATTCAGCTTCAGCAGTTGATATAGATACACATGATTATTTCTTACATTGCCAAGAGACTATTCTTCCACCAAGAAATTGACAGCCCCCTAATGTTGATTTTGCAGTCATGTTGCAGCCACCATAGTCACTATCTGTATATACATACAGATTGAAGTTAGAATTCTTTGGATACCAAAGGCCAAGTGTTAGAGCACCTTTGAGGTATCTGAGAATCCTTTTAACAGTAACTAGGTGTGACATCTTAGGGTTGTCTTACTATCCAGCACAAATACATGTGGCAAACATGATATCAGGCCTGCTAGTGGTATGGTACATAAGAGACCCAATCATAGCCTTGTAAAGATGTTCATCCACACACTCCTTCTCAAGATCAAGTCTAAGGGAGTGATTTCTGGATATAGGTGTCTTAGCAACCTTACAATCAGTCATGTTGAATCTTGGAAGTATATCTTGTACATACTTTGACTAACTTATAAAGATGCCACTGTCAACTTGCGTCACTTGAATTCATAAAAAGAAGTTGAGTTCCCCTATGGCACTCATTTTAAATATATCTTTCATCAACTTCTCAAAGTCTTTACCGAGCTTTGGATTAGTTGACCCGAAAATATTGTAATCTACATATACTTGAACTAGCATTAAGTCATTCCTTGTTCCTTTGATGAAGAGAGTTCCATCTATAGTACCCTTTTTGTAGTCATGCTAATAGAGAAACTGAGATAGAGTCTCATACCACTTCCTTGGTGCATCGCATAAAGAGTTTTATCTAGCCTATAGACACAATTAGGATGATTAGGATCTAAATAGCCTGGTGGTTGTTTGATATACACCTCTTGATTAATCACCCCATAGAGAAAAGTACAATTGACATCAAGTTGGTAGACCTTGAAATCCTTAGATGCAGCAAAAGCTAATAATATTTTGACAGCTTCAAGTCTTGCTACAGGAGCAACGACATCTGTATAGTTAGTTCCTTCTTCTTATGTGTATCCTTGGACAATTAGTCTTGCCTTGTTCTTAATGACAAGTCCCCTATCATATTTCTTATTCCTGAACACCCATTTGGTTCCTATGGTAGTATTCCCTTGGGAATAGGACGTAGGTTCCAAACCTTTTGCCTTTTGAATTGAAGCAAACTCCTCTTGCATAGCTTTAACCTAACTTCCATCCTTTAAAGCCTTATTAACTTTCATTGGGTGTGTTGGATCTAGAAAGGATGGTGCAACCAAAACCAAATCACTTCGACTATTTGGGTGCAACTAATAAAGGACTTTCGAAGCTAATGTGGAACTTCCGAAGGAAATGGAGTTCTTCCAAACACAAGTGCAAGATCATCTTCCGAAGGAAAACTCCAACTTCCGAAGATGAAATATTCTCCTTCGAAGTTCAAGACTTGGAAGAAATTAAGAGGTCAACATCCAAACTATGAAGATAAGAAGAAGTCTTCAAGCCTCAGAAGAAGTAGCCTCTTCTGAAGTATAAGTGGCTTTGGAAGAACAAGTTCTTCCGAAGCCAATTAAACTTCGGAAGACACTACTATGAACCAGTGGACATAACTATGGCTCGTCTGACACTCTGCTGCAAGCCTCTAAGATACTGCATGGCTCTTGCCATAACTATGTAGTTGACCATATTTTATTCCACTTTCACCTTTTATTAGTTAGTACAGTTGCCAACTTTAGTTAGTAACAAAAGATAAGTCATGGATATGTCATGACTACCATATCTTAGATAATGCTTTATCTATGATACCTTAACTCTAGCATTGTAGAATATGCTTTAGTCATAAGTTTCCAGCTGGTATCAAAGTATATCTGGCTGTAGGATCTAATATATATAGTTTCTCATTGTAACTCATGTAATATGTTTGTAAAAGTCTTATAATACTTTGAGTTGAGAAGTAAGATATAAAAGTACCTTGAAATTTAGTTCTTTGTTTTCTTTGTTACTTAGTATATTATTATCAAATCTTAGAAGGGATTCTGCTTCATCATCTGATCTGAGTGTGTTACAAGTGAGTTTGAGAGAAAACTAATTTTTAAGTGACAAAAGTTGATCCTACAATTGGTATCAGAGCATTTTAGGCTCTTCATTGTGAAATCTTACCATCCAAATCAACCTGTTTTTCACTCCTCCTTACACCACACGCAAAATGCCCCTCAACCAAAATCTAAAATAGAGATGGGGATGATAACTAAAGCATCTATCATCACCCCTAAAAACTTTAGATCATGCAGCAGATGGATGGAAGGCTTCATCAGGTATCAAGACAACAAAATGTGGCAATCTATTGCCAATGGCCCTTAAAACCAAAGGTGGCACCACCAGGTGGAAATGGTGCCATGATAGAGAAGGATGTTGAAGACTACTATGATGAGGACCAGAAGAAGCTGGGCATTGATAACAATTCAATGACTATTCTAATGACTGCTATACCCAACTCCATCATGGTAGGGTTTGAGTATTGCAAGTCAGCTAAAGAACTGTTTGATGCACTTGCTCACATCTACCCAAGCTCCAATGACTCCAACAAGGATTACCTGAAGCAACAGTTGCTTAATTTCACTTATATTGCTAGAGAGCCTCTTAGCCAGCAATACTTCACATAGATGGATGTTATTTTCTCCCTTCAATATGCGGAAATTTCCCTTGAGCTAAGAGATCTCAAAAGAAAGTTCCTCAGTGCACTCCTAAATGAGCGCACGTTCTACTATGTCTCTATCAAGTGGACAGAAAATCAGAACACCCACACCATGACTGAAATTTATGGCATCCTTGATGGAGAACAAGAGACGCCATGAGACAAGTAGACCCTTGAGTCTTGTTGCTAACATGCTTTAATGGTTGTTGAAGGGTAAGGACCCCCCAACCTCAATAGTACTTCATATACACCCAACAACCATCCATTCTTCTCGGCATACATTTCATTCCCTAAGACTCCAAGGTCTCAACAGGCTCAGCAAAGTTCCTTTCAGGACAATTATGCCTTTGTCTTTGGAAATGGGCACTCTAGTGACTGTCAGTATTGCTTTGTTGATCTAGAGTTTTTAAGCCAAGATGACGTGGAATATGTGGACATAGTCCAAAAGATTGCTCTGTTAACGTAGAGAGCGAAGAAGTTCTTTAGGAGAACTATAAGGCAATTTCCCTAGAACACAACAAATAGCAAGTTTGGGTTTGACAAGACAAAGGCCAAATGTTACAACTGTAACCAACTTGGTTACTTTACCAGGGAATGCAAGGCTCTCAAGTCAAATCTTTGAATCCCACAGGCCTCCACACATCCTTCTATACCAAACGCTACTGGAAAGTCAATTAAGACAACTTTTATGGCTCAAAAGTTGACTGAGCTTCATGGTAGAGGATGTGACTCCTGCTCAAGCACTCATGGCTAGAACAGATGACAACAAGGTATATAACATCTCTGTATTCTAGCTTGTATTGCTAAGGTTAATTTATACGAGGACTACAATATTGAAATTAAATCCGATATTGAGTCTTTAAATGTTTTAAAATCTGATTTTAAAAGGGATGAATCTGAATATCAAAAGAAAATTGAGGAGTTAGAGAAAACTGTGTCCTTGTTCAAACATAAACATACAAACTATAAGACTCAAATCAAGAATTAATAACTATATTGTCTAAGGCTCAAGCCCAGGTTGTCGTAGTTGAGGCTCAAGCCGGGAAGCATGCTATTTCTGAGCAAAACTTCCAAGCCATTCTTTCATCATCCTTTCACTCAAAACATTATTACCAATGCAAAGGTGGGTTGTGAACCAATGAAATTGCTCTACCACATTCTTATGAGTCTATTAGACAACCAAGGTGTGGTATTGAAGAACAAGAGGTTCGATTTTCTAACCCACCTTTTTATGAGTCAAAGAGTGATGCAACTATGGAGACCATCACAGGGAAGAATGAGGTAATTTTACCAACTCCTACCGGTGATGATCAACCCCTGACCACCAATGCCAGAATAAACAGAGCTACGACAACTAGAAAAACTGCCAAGATGTGGTTGAGTCCAAGTTGAAGATAGACCCAAAGCAAAAGGGTGTATTAATCTTAGCTAGATTCCAGGTGGTAGGAAACTCTAATTCAGGAATGGTGTGAAGTACCCGCACTCCTGTCCTACCAAAGGATCAGATGTTAATGCGAAAGATGGCTAATGAAGAAAAGAGAAGAACAAGAAACAATAATTTTTCAAATTCCCAGAAGATTAACATTGCATACATAATTTGTGGCCTGCAAAACCACATGGCCAAAGATTGTTACTATAATTTTGCTAGCACATATTATGCAAAAAATGTTAAAATAGAAGGAGTCAGGGAAGGTTTCTCATTTGGACCTTATCAAATAGTTCAAGTGATGAAAAAAGGAAAGTTTGTTTCTGAAGCAAAGTTGCTTTCGGGAGAAGTCCTTCTTTCGAAGGGAAAATGGCTTCAGAAGTCAAAGCTGTCAAGACTTAAAAGAACAAAAGAGTCCCCTTGAAACCATCCCAGAAGAAGACTACCTCGGAAAAAAAGGTGGTGAAGGTTTCTTCTGAAAAAAAAGAAGCTTCGAAAGAATGCCAAGTTGCACAAGCTTCAACAAGTTAATCCTCTATGATCAACCAAGTTATAGAATGGAAGATCAAGGAAGATGCTGCAGCCCAAACCACCTCTTCAAAAACATCCATTGAACCCACATGCATAAACTTTGTGTAAGAAAATATGAATAGGCTGATGCAACCCAAACACCCAAAGTCTCTCCTGCATGCATGCACCTGGGTACTCAACAAAAATGCTTCGGAAGTTTCAAACAAGCAACAAAAATATTCGAAGTGTGAAATCTTCTAAAGCCAAGACCAATATCTTCCAAAGCCAAAGATGAAGTCTTTTGAAACTTTAGAGACAAAGTCTTCTAAAGCCAACACTTGAAGATAGCTTTCTTTCGAAGACTTTTAGTATACATGCTTTATCTGATGTACATTACATAAAGCTGGACCCCTATTCGCTGCAGCTCTCTAAATTCACCAACTTTCATGAGTTGGTGAAAAGGTCCATGCTTTTAGTAACTGTACAATGAGGTCTTGAGTCTATAAATTTCTACTTCATGTAATTTATCCTTTTTGTAATACATTTGGATGTGAACTATGGCATGTCATAGTCATAAGTTAAAAGGCAATCTACCTTTTGAGTCTATAATTGATTTTGTTTTGTGTCTAGTCAATTGTATCTAGCTGGCCTTCAAATTATGGCGGGCTGTAGTATGCAGTATATGTATCTCAAGTACTTGTAATGTTCCTTTATGCTTTGTGGTACTTGTAATAGTACTTGAGAAGGCAATATATTGTAATCTGGAAAACCATTTCCTTGTGTCTTGCTTTCTTGTTCTGTCTCTTATTTACTTGTGTTCATAGAATCATCACTTGTGGTTAATCCAATCTCACTATTTGCTTAGTCAAGTTAATCTCCTCTTTGTGTTGTTGTGCTGCAAGTGACTACCCATCACTGGTCCAACATTTGGTATCAGAGCATTCTAGGCTCTTGATATAAGATTTCACCATCTTTTCAAATGGCAGCCATTTCCAAAACAGATATGGAAACTGGAACCATGAACAAGTCCCCACTGATTACTCTTGATGACTTTGACACCTGGTGCTAAAAAATGGAACGTTTCATCAGGTCTCTAGATTCAAGAATGTGGGAGTCTATTGAAAATGGACCATACATACCAAGCACCCCCTCTGTTACTGATGGTGTTATGATCTCCAAGGATGTGGCTAACTACTCAGATGAAGATAGAAAGAGAGTAGAGATTGATTAGAAAGCCATGACAACCCTTTAGACTACTCTTCCAAACTCTGTGTACAGAGGTTTCAAGAAATGAAAAATAGCCAAGCAGTTGTGGGATGAAATGAAACTAATGTATGAGGGTTCATTTGAAGTAAAGGAGAACAAGAAGGATCTCCTAAAGTAATAGTTTGAAAATTTCACCTTTAAAGAAGGTAAGACCATGACTTAACAATATTTCAGGTATGTTGAGATTATGGATACCCGACTTAACAATATTTCAAGTATGATGAGATTATGGATACCCTAATGGATGGAGGAGTTGCTCTTGAAAACAGAGACATTGTAAGGAAGTTCATGTCCTCACTTCCTGGGCAATGGACACACTACTGTGTGGTTATCAAGAGAACTGAGAATCTAAAACTCTCACTCTCACAGAGTTATATGGAATTCTCAGTGGCTACCAGATGGAGATGAACATGCAAGGTTCATCTGGACACTCCAACAATCAAATTGGTTTAGCCCTTCATGTGGTTGAAAGGGATAGCATAGAACCCCAAAATCATCTGTTACGCTACCCTGACAACTCACTAAAGGGTCCTTTCAACACCTTCCCTGAGACACCAAGGGAGAACTACACTCAAGGAAGCCCATTCCAAGAGACAAGTTCTTCTCAAGCCTTTTTGTCTTCTCATGAAAGTTATGGCAGCTCTCTTTTCACTCTTGAAGACCTAGACTGTATCCATCCAAATGATCTGGAGTACATGCAAATAGTTCAGCCAATGGCTCTTCTCACTCACAGAGCCAAGAAGTTCTACAAGCCGACTCAAAGGAAGTTCCCCAGCAATGGAAAGAATGGAACGTTGGGGTTGGATAAAAGCAAAGTCAAGTGTTACAACTGTAACATGATGAGCCACTTTGCCAGTGAGTGTAAGGCACCAAGAACTAACGCTGGCCAAGCACAATCCAGACCAAACTACCCTGACAAGGCTACCAAGAATGAGAAGCCAAAGCAGCAAGATGTAGTTGTTGTTGAAGGGGTCTTTGACTGGAGCTTTCTCGAGGAAGATGCTTCTCCAAACAAAGCACTAATGGCAGATCATGATGAAGCCAAGGTATTGAAACATCTATGTACCCCTGAATGCATTGCTAGAGTCAATAGATACAGGTCCTACATCTTAGAAATGAGATCTGATCTTGTGTCCTTAAATATCTTAAAACCTGATTTTAGGAAGTCTAAAATGATTATAAACTAAAGATAGAGGACTTAGAGAAAACTATTTCATTTCTAAAACATGAGCACACAAATATTAGGACTCAAATCAAAGATCTCATTACTAAGTTGACTGAGTGCCAGGCTAAGCTTGTAATCAGCAAAGCCAGGGAAGAAAAGTGTGTTATTGAAGAAGTACTTTCAAGAAAATGATATCTCATCCCTGCACAACAAGGTGTGTTATCAAAACAAGCAGGGATTGAGATCTAATGAAATAGTTCCCCCACACACAATCTTGTCTGTAAGATCACCCAGGTGTGGAACTTGTGAAGATAACTTCCTCTAATAGACCCTTTAAGTGAAGAGGATGAATAAGTGATAGTGAAGAATTCCTCTTAGAAGAGTGAAGAGTAGGATTCTAAGAAGGGTCATTATCCTTCTAAGGAGAAGAGGAAGACTGTGATAACCAAGTCAATGAGAATGAAATTGATCAGAAAGAGCAAAAGAAAAGCTAGAAAGGCTCAAGAGATCAAGGCTACTTTTTACTCTAAGCAGAGAGAAGTTTTTATCGCCACAAGGTTTGAAGTAGTGAGGACTGAAGACATCAACCTGAACTCTAATGTCAAGAGTTATGGTTCATGTTCAAATTATCTCAACACCATGAAGAAGGATGATCTATTCTGTATCACTGCTACACAGCCTGGACCATCCAACTCCAAGAACAGTCCTCATCCCAAAAGGACTATCTCGGCATCTACAAAGATGAAGGTGGAGGGGGATGTGATCAAAGTCAGCCTTGTTCTTAGCAGAAGGCTCTTGGGAAGGAGAAAATGGAGTGTGTCATGTGTGAAAGTACTGATCATGTTGCTAAGAAAGGCAAGTGGAAATTGCCTTCGGAAGGAAATTTGGTCTCGGAGGAAGGAATACTTCCGGAGCACTGAAGTCTGCTACAATTTTTGCAGAATCATCCGAATCCAAAGTCTCAAAAGCTTCTGAATTGTTGAAGTCAAAGCCAAACTTCCAATGGTGGTGTGGAAGTCAAAGAAAGACCAAGTGACTAGATCTTCTACGTCAACAACAACTCAAGATTCTAATAGCACAACTATAAGATCAATTACTGTTGCATTACCTTCTGTTTCTCTTAGTGAGCCCAGGAAAAGTAAGGCTTGAGTTTCCAAATGTAACTAATCATTTTCTTTGTGCAAGGGTAGCTCAAGACAAACAAGAATGTCTGGATCATTCACAGTGGTTGTTCCAGGAACATGATAGGCAATAGGTCACTACTCGAGAACTTTGAAAGGATTGATGGAGGGCCAATTGCTTTTGGAGGAGATGAATGTGGTTACATTTCTGGAAGGGGCAAGGTGACAAATGGTAAGCTCAGCATTGAAAAGGTTGTTAGATTCTATATGCCCAAGACACATAGAACATTGATGCAGTTAGTATGTCATGATCCAAGTCGGTTATACCCAATAACAAGCTTTGCAATCACCGAAAATTATTCAATTGATGATATGATCATGCAATTAAATAATAACACCAAATTTAGAAAATGGTTTTCTAAATAAGTTGCATATGTGATTGAACAATTTATATGGATATTTTGTTTATATATATATTGTTTGTAATGTAATTTAAGTTTTTAAATAACATCAAATGATTAGTAAGTGTGTATGTATTATTCTAATAAAAAGGTTTATTGAATGAACAACTTTTAAAAGTAATAACTTGTTTAATGTGTTAACATTTTCATTTAACTTTTGGGGGAAATCAAATGTTAAGAGGATTCGGCCGCCCTTGGGGGTTGGTCTCCTCTTGATTGCTTTTGATACCCTTGAAAACATACACACATTAGAGACTAATGCACTCAATCTTATTCTCTCTCTCACACATGCAATAGAACAACACAAGAAGGTTTTTCTTGTTCTTGTTGAAGAGAATCGGCTGAAGTTTTTCAGGAGAGTTCTCTTCGGTTTTGGTGTTGAATCCTAGCATCCAAGGTGTTTTGTGATAGTGCTTGGGGTATACTAGCTTGAGGGATCCTTCCTTGGAGCCTTGGCCGAAGCTTAATCATCTTATCTATCTACCTTGGTCGACTTTTCAGCAGGAAGAAGGTAGTCAATCACAGCTTCATGTAGCTGTGATTTTATGTACATTTATTTTGTTCATAGCTTGGTTATTCACATAAAAGATCCCCTTTGTTCTTGGTTTGTTCACACTTTAAAATAACATCAAATAGAACACGTTTTTCAGCTTACAAACTATGTAATAATGTTAACTTCCACTGCGTTTTACAATGTTTAAGTGGTTGAACTATGTCTTGTGTTCTAACAAACCCCAACAATGGCATCAAGAGCCGGTTATCTGGATAAATTGCTTGTTCTTAGTCTTTAAAATCGGTTTTAAAGATGCATTATCACTTATTGAAGGCTGATTTTGGGCTGCTGTTTTGTATGAATGATTCCCCAAACTTTCAAGGTCATATCACACATGCTAGTGATTAACCATGAAAGATATATATTATGCAATGTTGATTGTTTGGACAATGTTTAAAACCCAAAATTTCAATTTATGTTGGCTGAAATTGGTGGTTTTAAGTGGAGTTTCATTATATGTTTGGATGATATGGTCATTGGATATTAGTGTGCATAACCTAGCCTTTGGCCCCTTTTGATTTGGATGATTGGAATGGTTGGTTTTATTCATTCAATTGGGTTGTAATATTTATGTTTATTATTTGAGTTGTAATTATTTGTTCATTCGGTTATGTAATTAATACATTAGTGCATTTCTTTTATTAGAAAAATGTATTAGGATACAATTTTGTAAAAAGAAGATGCACAAGATCAAGACCCAAAGATGGACATCAAAGACATGGAACTTGAAGCATATGGATGCAAGTTCAAGTGGGGGTCTAAGATGACTTCAATTTTGTGTTGATTTCAACCCTTAGAAAATACCTTATGATGACACTTGTGATGGCAAACAAGTGTTGTCAACTTAGTGGCTATGGTTATGCACTCATGTTTGTATGCTTGTGCTTGTTTGAATGTTTATTATTTGATTGTATGGTTGATATTTTGACATGCATTACAACTAATTAACAAACTTAACAACCTGAAAATTAATGGTTCTTTATCATTAAAAATTAATAAAAGGTTATTAATTGATTTAATGATTTTAAAGATTGAAAATTGGTTTTAATCAAAGGACCATAGGGTACCTTGTATTTGAAAGCACGCAAATACAAGTACATAGTGTTTTCTAATACTTGTATTATGAAATCTCTAAAATTTTTAACAAGATCAACACCGTCCTTTTACACAACACTTAAGTCACTTGGGAACTCTTAGTGGGATAAAGGCCACCTAACCATTTTGAGGGAACTTGCGACTTGAGGTGAGAATGCCTTATTTGTGGGATAAAGATCACCTAACCACTTATTTTGGCAAACTCACACGTAGGTGTAAGTAGGGTATCTTGATTTGCAAACCATGTCAAATGGATCACCTATGGTGTGGTTTCCAAATGGTGTTGATGGGATTAACATGCCAACTTTGCATATGATGTTTCAAGTCGATCCCATATTTCTAGAAGTTGCAAATGGTTGCAATCGTCAAACGTTGACCACCTTATTAATTTAAATCATGGGATAAACGTCACCTAACCACAATTTAAATGTAATGTTGGGTTCTAGACTTTAATATAAAAATGACCTTAAAAGGCATTAATTTTTAAAAATAAAATATCAAAATACTAAAATGGATGTTTGTTAAATTTTGTAGATGGCCACCATAATGATAATCACGATAATTCATCCGCGTCAACCAATCATTATGAGCGATCCTCCAAAAGGAACGTCTAAATCATAACAAATTTATTGATTGGTATCGAAACTTGAGAATCGTTCTCAAGCAAGAGAGAAGATCATATGTTTTAGACGACCCTATCCCCGATCAACCTACTGAGGATGATGATGAGGCCTACAACGATTGGCTCAAGTACACTGAGGACTCTGTCCAAGTGTCTTGTCTCATGCTAGCGAGCATGACTCCGGATCTCCAAAAGGAGTATGAACATCACAGAGCATATGACATGATAACCCAGCTAAAGGAACGTTCCAAACGCAAGCAAGGGTTGAGCGCTTCGAAACCGTTCGAGCACTCCATGCATGTCGTATGGATGACAACCAATCTGTTTCATCTTATGTACTTAAGATGAAAAGTCATATTGACCGCCTCGAGAGGCTTAATTGTCCTGTCTCGAAGGAATTGGCCACGGATTTGATCCTTAATGGCCTTACCAAGAAGTTCGAGACATTCGTGTTGAACTACAACATGAATGCTTAGGACAAAAGCATTGGTGAGCTTCACTTAATGCTGAAAACGGCCGAGGCGGCCATGGGTAAAAGGTTTTACCCGTTCTCACCGTCAACGAAGGTGGGAACAAGAAAAAGCCTCATCCCGCACCCAAGGCAAAGGTTGCCAAGGGTAAGGGACCCGTTTGGGGAAAGGGAAAGGGGTGGCAAGGGTGCCACCCAAACCACAAGAGAAGAAGCAAAAGGTTGCTACCAATGGCCCATGCTTCAAGTGTGGGGAGATTGGACATTGGGCAAGAAATTGTCCTGTTCATCTCCAACAGTTGAAAGCCAAGAGGATGCCGGGCAGACCTCAGGTACAATATACATGATTCATATTGATCTTAATGTTACATCTTCAAACACATGGGTATTAGATACCGGATGTGGAACTCATATTTGCAATTTGTTGCAGGGGTTCAAAAGAAGTAGGGACTTCAATCAAGGGGATGTTAGCCTCTTCATGGGAAATGGAACCAAATTCCAAGTTGAAGCTCGTGGGGACTACATCTTGAAACTTCCAAGTGGTTGGATGTTATTTTGAAGAATGTTTTGTATGCTCCTAGTTTGACTAGGAACATTATTTCTGTATCCCAATTAAGACTTTATGATTATGTATTATCTTTTATTGAAAATGATATTCATGTTTCTTTAAATGATATGTTCTATTTTAAAGCTATACCCATTAATGGTATTTATGAATTGGTTCATGAAAATGCGTTAAATAGTTCATTGTACCATACTAACACCAAGAAACTCAAGTTAGAGTTGAGTGATACCTATCTTTGGCATTGTCGTGTTGGTCATATAAACAAGAAACGTATACAAACACTTCAAAAGAATGGTCTTTTAAAAACGAATGAATGTGATTCATTTGTTGATTGTGAATCTTGTTTACAAGGTAAAATGACTAAGGCACCCTTTAGTGGAACTAACGAAAGGGCAAACGATTTATTAGGAATCATACATTCGGATGTATGTGGTCCTTTTAAACCAATGACTAGGAATGGTGAAAGATACTTCATTACCTTTACCGACGATTATAGTCGCTATGGGTATGTGTACTTATTAAGGCACAAAGATGAAGCTTTTGAAATGTTTAAAATCTTCAAGAATGAAGTAGAAAATCAACTCAAAAAGTTGATTAAAGTTCTCCGCACCGATAGAGGAGGTGAATACCTAAGTGATACCTTTCAAGATCATCTTAGGAGTTGTGGGATTATCTCACAACTCACTCCACCTGGTACACCATAACACAATGGTGTGTCTGAGAGGAGGAATTGAACCTTATTGGATATGGTCCGATCTATGATGGCTAGAAGCACATTACCTCTATCATTTTGGGGTTTTGCTTTGCTCTCCACGGCCCGTATTCTAAATATGGCCCCAACCAAAAAGGTGGAAAGGACACATTTTGAAATATGGCATGGAAGAGTTCCATCCCTATCATACTTAAGGGTCTGGGGTTGTGAGGCTTATGTTAAGACTCCCACCCCAAACAAATTGGAAGTCCGATCCACCAAGTGTATCTTTGTTGGATACCCTAGAGATTCTATGGGATATTATTTCTATGATCCACTGGAACAAAAGGTGTTTGTTGCCAGAAAGGGCGAGTTCTTAGAAGCAAAGTTCCTTATGGAAGGAACTAGCAGTAGAACAGTGGATCTTGAGGAGTATCAAGAACCACAACTCGATGCACGTTTGGTTGAAACTAGCACTCAACATGAGGATGCTAAAGATGATCAAATGGTTGATCAATACACACAAAACGTTCGCAGAAGTGGTAGAACTAGTAATCCACCTGAAAGATACGGATTTTTCATGGATGGATGCTATGTGGTAGATACAGATGAACCAACCACATACCATGATGCAGTGTCCAATTCGGATTGTGACAATTGGCTCGAGGCCATGAACGTAGAGATGCAATCCATGGATGACAATAAAGTTTGGTAACTTGTTGTACCACCTCTTAATTCCAAAGTAGTGGAAGCAAGTGGGTTTTCAAGAAGAAAACCGATATGCATGGAAACTTGGATACTTATAAAGCTAGACTTGTAGCAAAGGGTTTCACTCAAACTCAAGGGGTTGACTATGATGAAACTTTCTCACCTTTTGCGATGCTAAAGTCTATAAGGATATTGTTTGCCATAGCTGCTCATTACGATTATGAGATTTGGAAAATGGATGTCAAAACAGCTTTCCTAAATGGATATCTTCAGGAAGATGTTTATATGGTTCAGCCTGAAGGTTTTGTCGATCCAAAACATCCTAATAAAGTATGCAAGTTAAAGAAATCAATCTATGGATTGAAGCAAGCATCGAGAAGCTGGAATCATCATTTTGATGAGGAGGTAAAGAAATTTGGCTTAATCAAAAATGCTGATGAGGCTTGTGTGTATAAGAAGGCTAGTGGGAGCATAGTAACTTTCCTAGTATTGTATGTTGATGACATACTACTATTTGGAAATGACATTCCAACCTTGGAAGGTGTAAAAACCTGGCTTGGAAGTTGTTTTTCCATTAAGGATCTTGGAGAAGCTACCTATATTCTGGGAATAAAGATCTATAGGGATAGATCAAGGCGGTTGATTGGTTTAAATCAAAGTGCGTATATTGATAAAATCTTGAAAAGGTTCAAGATGGAGAACTCTAAGAAAGGTACGGTACCTATTCAAAGAGGAACGATATTGAGTACGACTCAATGTCCTAGCTCAAAGGATGAGCAAGATAAAATGAAGGCAATCCCATACGCATCTGCTATTGGATCCATCATGTATGCGATGATATGCACTCGACCGGACGTGTCATGCGCATTAAGCATGACAAGCCGTTACCAGCAAAATCCTGGAAACAGTCATTGGATGGCTGTTAAGAACATACTTTAGTACCTGAGGAGGACAAGAGACATGTTCTTAATCTATGGATCTGGTGATGAGGAACTCGTTGTAAAGGGTTACACGGATGCGAGTTTCCAAACCGATCCTGATGATTCTCGGTCACAATCGGGATATATTTTCATTATGAATGGAGGAGCGGTCTCTTGGAAGAGCTCCAAACAGGATGTGGTGGCTCTATCAACTACAGAATCAAAATACATCGCCGCCTCATTGGCAGCTCAAGAAGCTGCATGGTTGGAGAAATTCATTGCCGATCTGGGGGTTGTCCCTTCCATTCAGGACCCCCTAGAGATTTTTTGTGATAACGAGTGTGCGATTGATCAAATCAAGGAACCTCGTGCTCATCAAAAGACTAGACACATTGAGCGGAGATTCAACTACATACGAGATGAAGTTGAAAAGGAAAGATATGTATTCACAAAATTCACACGGATCAGAACATTCCCGATCCTCTCACGAAGCTCCTTGAAAAGGCAAAGCATGAAGATCATACTTGTGCCATGGGACTTCGATATTCTAGTGATTGGATTTGATCTGTAATTTTGTATTTGGATATATGGAACTCTCTATTATTTGAATAAAATTATTTGGTTGTAATGTTTCAATTAATGTTCCAATTTAGCATGTTTAATCCATGAGTAAATTGTTTACTCTAAACGTCCGTAGTCGTTCATACTTGTAGGAACAAGTGTGAGGTAAGATTATTATGAACTTGGATTGGTTGATATTCTAAGATGAATATAGAGCAATGGGTTGCTACCAAGGTTCTTAGATATTTGTGGGATACAAATATTGGACTAACCCGCAACTTAAACTTTACTACATGGAATCTTGTTGATTGATCATAAGTGATTTTGAGTAAAGGCGAATATCATTTGATATCCTCCGACCTGAGATACATATTGGGTTTTGATATTCACCAAGTATTATACCTTGAGCTGATTCTTCACTGCCTGAAATAATGGACAGTACATAAGGGTATGTTCAGGTATGACACGAGGTGTTTGTGAGAAACATATGTAGTCAAGATGGAATTTGTTCCTCTTATTCGTTGAGAGTTAGATGTCTAAGGCCTGATAAGTTAAATCAACAAGGAATGATCACTCTGTGTTCTTTTATTTAACATGACATCTGTAACAAAAGGATAGATAATTAATTCACCTAAATCATTTCAAGTAGGGTACTTGAAAGGGATGATGTTATTGAATGGCTATAAGTCATGCGTATTAAGGGTAGTAAACCGTTGTTAGGCGGTATTTACTACTTGCATCAATCTTCTATGAATCTTGTGCAAGTGGAGATTGTTAGATTCTATATGCCCAAGACACATAGAACATTGATGCGGTTAGTATGTCATGATCCAAGTCGGGTTATACCCAATAACAAGTTTTTAATCACCCACAATTATTCAATTGATGATATGATCATGCAATTAAATAATAACACCAAATTTAGAAAATGGGTTTTCTAAACAAGTTGCATATGTGATTGAAGAATTTATATGGATATTTTGTTTATATATATATATTGTTGGTAATGTTATTTAAGTTATTTAAATAACATCAAACGATTAGTAAGTGTGTATGTATTATTATAATAAAAAGGTTTATTGAATGAACAACTTTTAAAAGTAAATGAGTTGTTTAATGTGTTAACATTTTCATTTAACTTTTGGGGGGGAAATCAAATGTTAAAGAGGATTCGGCCGCCCTTGGGGGTTGGTCTCCTCTTGATTGCTTTTGATATATACACACATTAGAGACTAATGCACTCAATCTTATTCTCTCTCTCACACATGCAATAGAACAACACAGGAAGGTTTTTCTTGTTCTTGTTGAAGAGCATCGGCTGAAAGTTTTTCAGGAGAGTTTCTCTTCGGTTTTGGTGTTGTATCCTAGCATCCAAGGTGTTTTGTGATAGTGCTTGGGGTATACTAGCTTGAGGGATCCTTCCTTGGAGCCTTGGCCGAAGCTTAATCATCTTATCTATCTACCTAGGTCGACTTTTCAACAGGAAGAAGGTAGTCAATCACAGCTTCATGTAGCTGTGATTTTATGTACATTTTATTATGTTCATAGCTTGATTATTCACATAAAAGATCCCCTTTGTTCTTGGGTTTGTTCACACTTTAAAATAACATCAAATAGAACACGTTTTTCAGCTTACAAACTATGTAATAATGTTAAACTTCCGCTGCGTTTTACAAAGCTTAAGTGGTTAAACTATGTCTTGTGTTCTAACAAACCCCAACAAAGGTAAACTGTGTCAAGGAACTCGGGTACAATCTTTTGAGTGTATCCCAATTTCGTAATCAACGTCATAACATGCTTTTTACTGAGCATGAGTGCATTGTTCTCAAACCCAGGGTGGTCATTCCTCATGAGCATATTTTTCTTAGAGCCCCCAGGAAAGGCTACATGTACAAGATGGACTTGCAAGAAGCATCTCCCTCTAGAGAAGTTTCATGCTTTACATCTAGAGCCAATAGTGATGAGTCTTTCCTATGGCATAAAAGAATGTGCCATGTAAACTTTAAAAACATGAATAAACTAATTAAGAATGATTTGGTAATTGGAATGCCAAAGAAATAGTTTACAAGTGATGATCATTGTGTCGCATGCCTGTAAAGGACGCAACATAAGGTATCTCAAAAGCCTAAGGAAAGAAACTCCATCACTACACCCCTACACTTGTTACATATGGATTTCTTTGGCCCCACTGGTGTAATGAGTCTAGGAAGGACCTGTTACTCTTTAGTGATCACAAATGACTTAACAAGATTCACTTGGGTCTTTTTTCTTAGAACTAAGGACGAGACTCTTGAGATTCTAAACAATTTCATCCTAAAGATTGAGAATCAATCTGATCACAAGGTCAAAACCATACGATGTGAGCAAGGAACTAAATTCAAGAACCAAATCCTTGATGCTTTTTGTGATGAAAAGGGTATTACAAGACAATACAGTGCTCCAAGGACTTCTCAAAAAATAGTGTTCTTGAGAGCAGAACATGATACTAATTGAAGTTGCAAGAACCTATATTGTCTGACTCTAAGCTGCCCATCACCTTCTAGGCAGAGGCAGTCCACACTGCCTACAATGTGCAGAAGAGAATTTAGTAGTTAAGACTCATGGGAAGACACCTTATGAACTTTGGCACAAGAGAAACCTTTCATTGGTTTTCTCAGGTCATTTGGATGTCTTTGTACCATCTGGAATACCAAAGATCAAATTGCCTAATTTGCTGAGAAATCAGATGATGGACACTTTATTGGATACTCTTCCCAAGCTAAGGCTTTCAATGTGACTTTTAATGAACTAGAATTGTTGAGGAGTCAGCCAATGTGACTTTCAATGAACACACACCCTGTGTGGTTGGTTTTGGTCCTTATTGGCTGTTTGATCTTGATTTAGTTACCAACCGTTTTCACAAATCTTTTGGGACTGTTTCAGGATCTTTAGATATCTTATCAAAAGGTGATCCTGACCCAATATTTGAGCTAAGAGTACCTTCAAGTAACACATCTTCAGCTCCAGTTGTAACTACTTCTACAAATGAAGTGTCTATTAGCACTATAATGACAAACTTAGCTCATACGTTAGGGATGCCTTCAAATTCCAGGTCAGAGGCTCCATAACAAGATAAAGATACTTCAAATGTAGAAGAAAATAATAGAGGTTATGACAGTGATCAAGAATTTCTTGATGCTAATAACCACTCCACAGATGCCAACATCTATGATGTCACACACTCATTGGATCAAGTGTCTCTTGATAAGTGTGCTGATGTGGTGGGAGAAACATCTATGCCAAATCTGAATTTCTCTAATTTAGATCTCTCTCAGCATCTTGCTGTGATCCCTCAGCTAAAGATCCACAAGTCTCACCCCACCACAAACATCATTAGAGATTTTGAGATAGGGATAAGAATAAGAGGACAAACCCATGAAACAAATGTTTGTGTTCACTCTTGTTTCTTATCCGAGATAGAGCCAAAGAAAATTGATGAGGCTCTAAAGGATGGAAGTTGGGTTGAAGCTATGCAACAGGAGTTGCTTCAATTCAAAAGATAAAAAGTTTGGAACCTTTGTCCAATTCCTCATGGAAGACTACTATTGGAACCGAATTGGTGTTAGGAACAAGAAGGATGTTAAAGGCATTATCATCAAGAATAAAGCTAGACTAGTTGTTCAAGGATACACACAAGAAGATGGGATTGACTACACTGATGTCTTTGCTCCTGTAGCAAGACTGAAAGCTATTAGGATATTCTTGGCATTTGCATCATCCAAGAACTTCAAGGTCTATCAACTTGATCTAAAGTGTGCTTTTATTTATGGAGTGATTGATGAAGAGGTATATGTCAAACAACCACCTGGTTTTGCAGATCCTAACCATCCTGATTTTGTCTGCAATCTTGGCAAAGCTGTTTATGGGTTGCATCAGGCACCCAGGAAGTGGTATGAGACTCTATCTTAGTATCTTTGCAAACATGGATATAATAGGGGTACCATAGATGGAACTCTTTTCATCAAAGGATAGGGAAATGACGTAATACTAGTTCAAGTGTATGTGGATGACAACATCTTGGGATCACCTAATCCAAAGCTCTACAAAGACTTTAAGAAGCTGATGAAGGACAGATTTGAAATGAGTGCCTTGAGGGAACTCAATTTCTTTCTGGGAATTCAAGTGCAGCAAGTTTAAGATGGCATCTTTTTTAGTCAGTCAAAGTATGTTCAAGACATACTCAAAAGATTCAACATGACTGACTGTAAGATTGCTATGACACTCATAGCTAGAAACCACTCCCTTAGACCTAATCTTGAGGGGGAGTGTGTAAATGAACACTTATACATGGCTATGATTGGGTCTCTTATGTATCTTACAACTAGCAGGCATGATTTCTTGTTTGCTACATGTATTTGTACAAGATATCAAGCCAACCCTAAGATGTCTCACCTTATCACTATCAAAAGGATTCTAAGATACCTCAAAGGTGCTTTAACACTTGGTTTGTGGTATCCTAAGAATTTCAACTTCAATATGTATGCTATACAGATAGTGATTATGGAGGTTGTAACATGATTACAAAAGTCTACATCTAGGGATATCAGTTTCTTGGTGGAAGGGTTGTCTCATGACAATGCAAGAAACCATCATGTGTCTCTGCATCAACTACTTAAGCTGAATACATTGTTGCTGCAAGCTGTTGTGCTCAAGTGCTTTGGATTCAAAATCAGATGCCTGACTATGAGTTGAACTTCAACGAGACTCCCATTCACATAGATAACAACAGTGCTATATCTATCATAGAGAATCCTGTGCAACACTCAAGGATCAAACACATCAACATAAGGTATCATTTAATTATAGGTAATTTTGAAAAGGTATTAATTAAACTAGTCAATGTTCACACAAATGAACAATATGTTGATCTATTTATATAAGCTCTTGATGAACAGAGATTTAAATATCTTATATCAGCTATTGAGATGATAAACTTTAAGTAGGTTTTTCTTGAAACTAATTCTTATTATTTCTTAAAATCTGTGTGTCCTAAGTTCTCTATTTCATCACTTTCATAAACACTTGTTTTATTTGGATGAAAATGTTTTGAAGGCTTTCCTTAGATTTTTTAAAATTTTGATCCTTCGGAAGATATGCTTTTATCTTTGGAAGAAAATCATGCCTTCAAAACAAATAACTGTCTAAGAAATTTACCTTCGGAAAAAATTTCTAAAATATCTTCCAAAGCTTAATACTTGTCTCAAACACTTATGTTTTCAATGACTATTTTCTTCCAAAGGAAAACTAACTCTTGGAATCTCTGTTCCTTTGAACAAAGCAATCAAGTTTTACTTTTTCATCCGAAGAAATTTTTCACAACTCTTAGGTAAATCTTCCGAAGTCATTTTACATTCGGAAGATTTTTCATTAAACCTTCCAAAGATAATTTACCTTCAAGCTTTTCGATTCCAAGAAAACTACTTTTTGAGCAAAAGCAAACTACCTTTTTAAGACGTGGGACCGACTTGCGGATTTCAAAGTTTATCCACTTTCATTAACTTCGCCCTATAAGCCCAACGGTTTCCCCTCTTTCTATCATCTCCTTCTTTCCTCCAAACCTAAAACCCCAAATTTCTCTCTGAAATTACTTTCTTTCATCATTCCTCATCCTTAAGCTCTCTCAAATGGCCAACCTTCATCGCAAAAATGACTCAAACCTTTCCATGCAGTTACATAGGCAACATAACAAGGTGCTCTATTACACTATGAGAAAAATCCACATTTCTCAGATGTTTGTTGTTTCATAGCTCTGTCAAACTATTTCACCTCCCTAACCATTGATCCTACTCTTTATAAGGATCAACTGCTAGAATTTTAGAAGACCTGCCAAGAGGTCGTCATGGATGGGGAGAAGGCACTGTTTGCCGCAGTGCAGGGGAAAACAGTCTTCATTACTCTGGCTATCATCAACATGCATCTTCAGCTGGATGATGAAGAAGGTGAGGTGTTCTTCCTTAAAGAAGTTGTTAACCAGTCCTTCACACAGATGGGCTATGAGGGAGACTTCTTTTTGAAGACCGTTAGGAAAGGGAAGGTATCATCCTAATGGAAATTCCTACTCCATGTGGTCATCCATAACTTATCAAATAATGTAAGGCCCCGTTCCCGGGACGCTTATAGCTGGTGAATCATTGCACATAAAACATATATTTTCATCATATTACATAAAAACGTTGCAGCGGAACATCTACACAAAACACTCCATTTCAATATAATAGCTTTTGCAAATAAATACATCGTTAATCAGTTACAAAATACATTGTTGCATTACATCACAAATGCATTAAATAAATGGATGCCATCCCAAAAGAGGTGAGTAGCCACCTCGTGCGATCCTGAGCAATCATTACCTGCCAACTGGAAACACATCAAAGTCAGTGTTTCTGAGTGAGTTCTAGTTTTCTAATAAAAGATACCTTTTTCTTTCATTTAAACCGTTCTTTACATTAATGCGATCACACAATGTTCGTACACATAGATAATATCATTACTATCTTCTTCATTCATTCATTCATCTTTACATATTTACTTGCACATTTGCTATCTTCCATGCCAATACCATGTGCTACACCCCAAACTATATGGCTATTGGTCCGAAGTCTATAAATAGACAACTCAACATGGTTCCGTAGTACCAGGGGTAAGTGGTAGAGATTCTATACAAATAGTCGATCACAAAGAAAGACCCTGATGTGCATCCTCCCGCGGTAGCGAACCAACACACCATTAGGCTAAAACCTTTTAATGGCGTGTCCTGATATCCAATGCTTGCAAGGCTTTTGATACATTCCATCGTTTATTAATGCATGCATTCATGTTCCCCATTTATTATCTTCAACTTTACCTTACATAAGACTTTCATTTCATCATTAACATTCATCGTAAAGCCACGGAAAGATAAACAAACATCATAATCAGGAACATCAGCAAACACAATCATCATCATCATATAGGGCAATAACATACATACATTTGATACATCATGCATAAACATGCAACATCATCATCATGCCCAACATAACCACTAAGGCCTCTACTAACACCTTACATGAACTTATGGGAACTTCCACGTCAAAGCTTACATCTGCACTTTCCCCTGAAAGTCAGAAGTTAAACTACGCTTCTCCTTGTGTGCAACACCCTTATTTGGGCGTATGGACACCCTTCAGTCGCATGGCCTCCATGCGACTGAACATCATGCGAAAGGACCAGTGCGGATGAACACCCTATCGTGCAAATGGTCTTCATGTGGATGGACTCAATGCGGATGAACACCCATGCGAATAACCTCATGCGAATGGACTCAATGCGGATGAGTCCTATGCGAATGGAACTAATGCGAATGGATCTCATGCGAATGAAATTAATGCGGATGAGCACTTATGCGAATGGGCCCTCAGTCGCATGACTCCCCATGCGACTGTCCCTTAGTCGCACGAATGAACCCAATCATGTGAATGAATCTCAATCGCACCTCATTCGACCGTATAGCCTCCATTCAGTCACATAGCCCTAGCTGATGGGGAATGCAGTTCATCCCAAACCCAATCTGCTATTTTCGACCACCAAGCTCATCCAAGCCCATTCTAAGCCCAAATCAACTTTCCTAAACCTTAGGAAAGCATACCACAACACCATTCAAGCACACACAAGCTCAAACACAAGACCTAAATGAATCACACACACACATACACATATACAAACGGGTCGAACATACACACACTCAAAAACACGATTTTAGATGTGTTCCAGCCCCAAAATCATTTAAAAACATGTAAAAGAGGAGTCCTAGAAATCACACAAATGACCACAACGAGAAGAGCTTCGATTTGACCTGCTTCTCAATGAGTTTTCTCACTTGAACCAACTCGAACCAACTTTTCTCCCTTTCTTCCCTTTCTCTCTTCTTAGCCGATTTTTGTTTCTCTCTTCTTAGCCGATTTTTGGTGGGTGTGGGGAGAGGGTAAGGGCTGCCATCTCCCTTAAATATCCCCATTCACCAAAATTTCTCTCGTTGGCGAGTTTGGCCCCTCGACTTTGGACTTCATTTCTTTTTCTTCCTTCGTCGGCTTCAAAATAAATAAATAACCGGGTGTTAGAAACAAGCATGGTGGATGGGACCAGATTCCTAAAGATCTCTCCTTTATTGTTCATGGGATGGTTTACGGACTCAAGTTCAGGTACTCTCAGTTTGTTTACAATATTATACTTGCAAACCTGCACTCCTTAGAGTACTACATATTCCCTAGATATGTAAAATACATTCTTAATTGTGAACTGGGCTCACAGTTAAGGGGAATACTTAATAGTCTTAAATTTGGATAGATGAAGCCTGACATCTTTAAAATATTGAGAAAGCCCACTGTTGGCTTCTCTGGGGTAGAAATAGCCCTTGTCCCAAAAATGTTAGAGCTCATTACTTAAGGTGACAACCTAGCAGCACCAGCTAGTGTTGAACCCACACCTTTTACATCCCAACAACCTCAACAACCACAAATTACCCTCACATACCATAGACAAAATAGACAAACCCCTACTCAGACTACTCAGTCTGTGCAGGCCCCTATATACTCACCCACATAGGAAAAAGTGGACACTAGAGCTCCCACTTCTCCTAAGGTGCAAACCACTCCCATTTGTTCAATGATTAGTGCTGAGGTTCCTCATGCTCAGCCTGATAAGATCATAATCCCAAATTCCTTAACCCATCACTTTGAGTCTCACACTTAAGTGATCAACCTTCAGGGGATAGTTACCATCCCCAGCCTTGGACTTAAACCAACTGATCCCCAATCTTGACTTCTATACTGATGAAGATTTAGGTTTCAGTGAGTACTATAAGTCTCTTTTCTTTTGCCCTACACAAAGTGAGATGAGTTCTTCTATGTCTCCTACATCTAGCCCATATCAGTCACCCACTACTGAGGTGGACACTTTTGAACCTGTTCAGGATGTCCATATCGAAGATGCTCTAACTTGCAAGTAATTCCATCATTAAGACCTCAACCATGGCAACTCAGCCCACTGACACCTCAACTGAGATTGTCAGTGAGCAGAGGAATTCCAACAGCCAAGAACCTAAAGCTGGTGGTGAGAGAGAGGACTTTGCTCTAATCATCTTATCCCCCAATGATTCTTTTGATCAAGATGAGGGGAATTGGGATTAAAGGTGCAAAAATGTCACAAGCATGCACCTATTTAGTCTCCAAGGTTAGTCATCTTGAATCTCAAGTGACTACCTTGCAAAACAGGGTAAATGATCAACAACTTGAGATTTCTTACTTAAGGAAGAACTAGCTGGGAGACCTTTAAGGGGAGCTCAACTAGGAACACAAGAACCTGTGGATGTGATTGACCTAACTCCTAGCTCACCTATGCTAGAGGGTGATGCTACCAAAAAGGGGGAGAAACACATTACAATCATAGAACGTGCGAGTTCTTTAGTGAATATGGAGATTGAGGACTCACCATCCTCACTTGCAATTATGCACACTCAGCGACTTCCTCAAGTTCACATTGATGTGGACTCCATAGACTCCTACATACAGAGTCTGTGTGAGGAAGGAACACCAAGGGCTATGTCATATCCACGAACTTCAAATCAGATCATTGGGTGGAGGTATGACAAAAACAGAACAACCCTCATCATTCTTAGAGTTCAAGGATAGCAAGAGGTCTTTAACTTTCAGAACTTGAACTTTTGTGAAGGTCTGGACCTAGTTAACGTGCCACTTATCAATGAAAGCCAATCAAGACAAGCTGACAAGATGGCTCAAAGAGTCCAAGATAGGATCACTACAGAGTTCAGCTTCAGTAGGAGACTAAGGCAATCAGGCAATGTCATCGGTCAACTCGATATTGAGGTAGACCCTAAGATTAGTTTCATAGGGGAAACCTTGACTGAAGGCCCAATGGTAGAACTTGAGAGCCTTGTCTTATCCTCATCAACTGTTGTAGAGATTCATACCCTTTTTGAGACACCTGCTGGTGAAGGTGCTTCTCAACCTCTCTTTGGCTAGAGCTTGGATGCTACACCAAACAATGAAGGCCAAAGCTCACTCCACCCTAAGTCACAAAGGTCTTTGAGTGACAAAGGGAAAAGAAAGATGACATCTAACGAGATTAAGGAGGAGGAAAGAGAGGAAAAGGAAGTTAAGGGGAGAAATTTCCTCTTCTGGGTCTGCAAGACTCATGGAAACTACTATCCGGACTACCCCCAAACCAAACACTCAGGATGATGAGTTGAGGGCAGCCAGGATCAATCACTTGCAAACAGGAACTATGATATTAACAATATTATTTCTCTCCCCTTAGAGGAATTGAATGAACTAGTTGACATGGAAAGGTCAAAGGAGTAGAAAGAGGTAGAAGATGCTAAGCTACTAGTACAAATGAAAGAAGAAGGATGAAATAAAATATTATATAAGCATGTGCATACTCTCTACCCAATTCAAGAAAGTCCTGCACATAAGGATGTGGTTTAACAAGAACCTCAGGTAGACAGAGAAGCATACAGGATCAAAATGATCAACTACCTGAGTGCCATAGGCCTCTATCAGGCAATGCACTTCATCCTTTATCCTATGACTATGTTAAGTTTAAGTATCTGAAACAACTTGAACTTGAGATAATCAAGGAAAGAAAGGCCACTAAAAGGAAACTAAAGGAAGAATTTGCTAAGTCAAGAGCCATCATCTAGAAGAGCATGAAGAAGTCTGTTGATAGGCAGAGGATGATGAGCTTCTAGAAGCTGTATGGATTCTCTAATAAGAGACTTGGCCCAATTTCTCTATCCACTATGGATGAGCATATCTGGGTAATCAAGTAGAACATCAACAGTGGAGAGTTGATTGATTTACACACCCCTCTAAGTCAAACTCCACCTGAAGTGGAGGTTAACGTTGAACAACCTGAGATAACACAACCTGAACTTCTTGTAGAATCTCTGCAAACTTCATATTTTGATCCACAGCAGAGTCAGACTCCCTCTCCTTCTGAACCTGTGAAAGAGGAAGACCTAACTAAGAAAGACAAAGAAGATCAATCAGGTGTTGCAGGCCAGTCTTCTCAGTTAAAAGGAACAAAGAGAAAGAAAAAGATGGCTTCAAAGCCAAAGAAAGAGACGAAGAAAGAAACATCCTTTTCTGAACCTCAGGATGAGTCAGAACATCCTGGGGATGTGCAGCCAGAGGATGATCCATCAACTCCCATTCAAAAAAATCCTCTATCAACAGGAAGACCCATCTTGTTGTCGACATACACCACAAATCCGGAAAGATGGCATGTCATTAGAGATCAAGGCATTCAGGATGTCTACACATGGCAGGACATGTTCAATCTGCCTTTGCATAATCTGTTTGACATCAGAAGACATTTTAAGAGTCTGAGTGATCCTGATCGTCTATGAGGCAAGGGATGGTCGTCATCATAATAAGGACTATTGAGATTTGAAGACTTTAAAGTGTTTTGGTAGGATCAACCTAGGAGGAGTTTGTAAGAAATATATGAAGAGGTTGATGCAACCCAAACATCCAAAGTCTCTCCTGCATGCATTCACATGGGTACTTAAGAAAAATGCTTCGAAAGTTTCACACAAGCAACAAAATTATTATAAGTGTGAAATCTTCCGAAGCCAAGACCAATATCTTGCGAAGCCAAAGATAAAGTCTTTCGAAACATCAGAGACAAAGTCTTCCAAAGCCAACACTTGAAGACAGATTTCTTCTGAGGACTTTTAGTACACACGCTTTATCAGATGTACTTTACATAAAGCTGGACCCCTTTCTATTGTAACTCTGTAAAGTCACCAAGTTGCATGAGTTGGTGAAAAGGTCCATGATTTTAGTAACTTTACATTAAGGTCTTGAGTCTATAACTTTCTACTTCATGTACTTTATCCTTTTTGTAATACATTAGGATGTGAGCTATGGCATGTCATAGTCACAAGTCAAAAGGCAATCTGCTTTTTGACTCTACAATCGATTTTGTTTTATGTCTAGTCAATTGTATCCTGTTGTCCTTCAATGTATGGTTGGTTGTAGGATGTAGTATATGTAGCTCAAGTACTTGTAACTTTCCCTTATGCTTTGTAATACTTGTAATAGAACTTCAGAAGGCAATATACTACAATCTTGAAAACCATTTCCTTGTTTGTCATGCTATGTTGTTCTGTCTCTTATTTACTTGTGTTCTTAGTGTAATCTCTTATGGTTAATCCAGTCTCACTGTTTGATTAGTCAAGTTAATGTCCTCTTTGTGTTCTTGTGTTGTAAGTGACCACCCTTCACTGGTCCTGCACTTTGGATCCATTACGTCACTATCTGTTGGACCAAAAGAACCGACGAGCCGGATCAGAAAAACCTTAAGTCCCACAGACGTCACAACAACTGCTGAAGTCCACAACAACTGAAGACAAGTTGAAGACAAAGTCTGAAGACAAGTGCTGAAGACAAAGTCTGAACACAAGTGCTGAAGACAAAGTCTGAAGACAAGTGCTAAAGACAAAGTCTGAACACAAGTACTGAAGACACAAGTGCTGAAGACAAAGTCTAAACACAAGTACTGAAGACAAAGTCTGAAGACACAAGTGCTGAACACAAAGTCTGAACACACAAGTGCTGAAGACCAAGTATCAGACGTTGTCACAACAGCTGAAGAGCTCTTCTTCAGTAGTTGTGACGGTTTTCTTTCAGTAGTTTTATGTTTTTGTTTTCAGTAGTTTTGTAAAACGACTGAAGAACTTGTTCTTCAGTCGTTGTAGTTTCAGTAGTTTCATATCAGTAGTTTTATGTTTTATACTTAGCACTCTGATATGTTCTCAGTAGATGTGAACATTTCAGTAGTTTGTTAAGTTTTAGTTATTTTTGTAACAAATCTGCCAGATGTCACTATCCCGTGATATCAGCAGTGATTGCACTCTATATAAGGAGTGTCAACCCAATTGTAATCGGGGAATGATTGAGCAGAAACATTTGATATTATTGAAAAATCCTTTTCACAGAAATATCTTCTCTCTTTACAACCGTATTTGTTCTTAATGCATACGTATATCAAATTCTTCCTATAATTTATCTAATTCTTGTTCTATTCCACTGCGTTACACTCTAATCCATCAAACTTGAGATCACTGATCCTGTCAAATGGTATCAGAGCAAGGTTAATCACTGATCGATCTAATAATTGATCATTGAAACTGCTATCCAAGATCCAAGTTTGATTGAATTAGCATTTTTGCAAGAAACGGTTATAGAGATTGAATTTTCTGTGTTTTTGGTCATTCATCCTGAGATTTATTCTTGGTTTTCATTGAGTCTGTTGTGGTCTGTGTAAAATCTTTTAAAAAAGCTTGAATTAAATTGTATTTGGACCTAAAATGACTACTCCTTCCAATGATCCTCACAATACTGGTTCCTCAACCAAGCCTCCGATGCTGGTTAGGAATGAGTATAACATATGGCAACGACGAATGCTTCATCACCTGTCTGTTAAAAGCTCAGGTTGTTGGACATCAGTGGTACATGGTCCACACAAGCCTATGGTGAATAACCCGGAAACCAATCAAATGGTTCCGAAGAGGAGGGAGGAATACTCAGATGAGGATAAGAAATTGTTTGAGATTGATGCGAAAGCACATGGAATTCTGGCCATGGCTCTGCCCAATGAAATCTATTCTGGGCTAATGCATTATGAAACTGCCCATGACCTCTGGAATGCCTTGAAAGAACAATTTGGAGGAACAGATGAGGCTTTGGCAAATAATAGAGAATCCTTGCCCAACAATATGAGACATTCTCTCATAGGAAGGGTGAGACACTGACTCAACAGTATGAGCGGTTCTCTTGTTTGATCTCTGAATTAAAAATGGTCAAACATGAGTACACAAATAGCCAGATGAATAACAGATTTCTCAGATCACTACCTGAGAGATGGGACACATATACTATTGTCCTACGCTCCAGTGCAAATTTGGACAAACTATCTCTCACCCAACTCCATGGGAAATTGCTCACATTTGAGAGAGAGATAGAATAGAAACGAAAACTGTCATCATCTGGAAAGCTCACTGATGATTTTGTACCAGGAAACACTGCCTTGGTAAGTCATGAGTCAAAGTATGCTGGATCAGAATGCCACTATGATTAGCATATTGATTTCACCTCAAACAATTCTAATCATGCCTTTGTGAGTGTTGATTGTCATCCTGGTAATAATAGTGACAATCTATTTTTTTATCACGGATGATTTGAAGGGCATTGCTGATGATGATCTAGAAGAGATGGATATTTTGAGCCAAATGGCCTTGATCAATATCAGATCTCATAAATTCTACAAGAGAACTGGCAGGAAATTTCCTGGACTCTCTGACAAAACCAAAGTTGGTTTTGACAAGAGCAAGTTGAAGTGTCACAAATGCCACAGGCTTGGACACTTTGCAAGAGAGTGTAGATCAACTGGACCTAACTCTTCTGCACCCTTTTTGACTTTTCAAAATAACAATTCACAATCAAAGGGCAACATTCTGCCGGTTCTAGTCATTCATCACACCCTCATTCTCCTGCATATTTTGTTCCTCAGGGTCAAATGCCATATCCTTATCCCTGCTATTATATGCCACAGTCAAATCAAGTTCAAGCTCCTATAGTACCACAACCTCATGCACTACCAGAACCTCAACCATCTCCATCTCAATGACAACCTCATCACAGCTTCTTCACACCTGGAGTCGTTGACTGGAGTAGCTTACCTGATAACTTGTCTGGTCACACTGAGCAATACTATGCTCGTGCTAGTCAACATGGTGGTGAACACCCTTTTGGAAATCTTGCTCTCATGGCCCTGGAGTCTACTGAGGGTTCCTGTTCAAATGCATCATCTTCACAGGTAACTCAGGTATCTTCAGAGGCTAAAGCCAAGTTATGTTCTGAATCATGCATAGCTGTCTTTGTCTCTATTAGAGAGGCAAATGTAGCATTGATAAATCAAAAACTTGAGCTTGAGAAAATCATTTTCAAAAGAAAAGCTGAGTATGAGTCTGCTCTTAACAGTAAAAGTGATGAGATTTATAAGGTTAAATGCCAATTAAATGATGAAAAGGCCAAGTTAGAGGTTATTCTGGAAGACCACAGGAGTCTCAAAGAAAAACTTGTTGTGACCCAAGTTGAGTGTGAACGTTGGGTCTCATCATGCAAGGGATTTGAAATGCTTCTTAGCAAGCAAACTGCTTCAAATGTGAAGTTTGGTATTGGTTACAACCATACTGCTCCACCAACAGACTTGACTCCTATCTCCATAGTTAAGTCTGAAAGTGAAAGCAATCTCCAAACCACATTATCGTGTGAGACATTCTCCAATGATAATCTAAGATCAGAGAATGAAACCAGTGTTAAGATCTCAACAAATAAATTGACTAATGGTCTAACTACTGAGACTATATGAAGCTGAGTACTTCAGATGTTGTTCCTCAATGTACCTCAAGTACTGAAAGAGATCTAACATCTAAAAAGCATTTCAAATTAGTTGAAATACAAGGACTAACAACTGCTGAGGAATCCATCAAACAGTCTATTAGGACGGATGGAAACAGTTGAATTATCAGTCTTCAGCTGTTACAAATCCTTTAGTACCTAGTACTGATAGGAGGAAAGTACTGAAGATCACACCTTCAGTAGTTTCCACTTCAGCAGTAAAGATGTCCAAGATGAAGAATAAACCATGTGAAATTTGTGGTAAATTCAATCATCTATCTGATGAATGTTGGTACAAAAAGGGTTTAAAGCTCCAAAGGGATGAGCTCATTAAACTAGAAATAAAAGATGGAAACTGAGTTTAAGACCAAGTTTGTACGACAATCATCTCAACCTGATAAACCCAAAGCCTTGCCCAAATCCACTAAGAAGGATGCGGTTTATCAGAAGACAGCTGATATTGTTCCTCATGATAAACATAAGACTAAGTCTGTGAAGTCTAAGAAGGAGGAAATGGTGGGTCACAGGAACTCATCAAAAACAAGCTCTGGAGTGTCAAATGAACTGAAAGCTCGAGCTTCAAATCAGACATAGCTTGTTATGATGGTTCAGCATTTGTTGGGGAGAGTTAACCAACTTGAAACCCATGTGATCAAACCACTGGAGAGGAATTCCTGGCCCAAATCCATTTTAGCACCATCTCCATCTTCATCAGCTGTTAATCATAAGAAACCAGCTATGGTTAAATCTGTTGATAAAGTAAGTCCCAAAACCAAAAAGGTTTGGGTCTCCAAAGCTAACTATTTCTTATGATTGTGCAGGGTTCTTCAGCATGCCAAAGAAGCATCTGGTATGTGGACAGTGGAGGATCCATGCACATGACGGGGAGCAGCTCTCTTCTTCATGATTACTCTCAGGGAAAGAAGGGATTTGTCTCGTTTGGAAATGATGCTAAAGGTTACATCATTGGAAAGGGATTTGTGTCTAATGGAGATATTAGATTTGATGATGTCAACCATGTGGAGAATCTCAAATACAATTTGTTGAGTGTCAGTCAGATGTGTGACAAAGGACATGTTGCTCATTTCACAAGCCAGAACTGTAGGATTCTGTCTTCCAAGGTTTTGAGCCTGATTGACAGGATAGGAAGAGTATATGCCTTGGATCTGTCAAAGAAAATTGATTTGAGAGGCCATCCATGCTTGTTCTCCAAGGCCTCTCTCCATGAATCTAAACTGTGGCATAGAAGGCTGGGTCATGTTAATCTCAAAAACATGAATCAGCTGATCCACAAGAGTTTAGTGAGAGGTCTTCCAATAAAGGAGTTCAATTGTGATGAAATCTGCACTGCATGCTTAAAGGGAAACAACATAAAGTTTCATTCCCAACCATAGAAGAGTCAAAGTCTAATGCCTACTTACAACTACTGCACATGGATCTTTTTGGTCCTGTGAAGGTAATGAGTATGGCAAAGAAGAATACTGTCTCGTAATTGTGGATGATTACTCTAGATATGTATGGACCTTCTTCTTGTATTCAAAGGATGAGGCTGCTCAGTCCATTATGAACTTTGTGTTACACGTTGAGAAGCAGTATTCGCTACAAGTTAAGTGTGTGAGGAGTGACAATGGTACCGAATTCAGAAACCACACTCTTGATGATTTTACTTGTCAAAGGGAATCAAGAGGCAGTATAGCATCCCAAGGACTCCAGAGCAAAATGGAGTAGTGGAGAGAAAGAACAGGACCCTCATTGAAGCTGCAAGGTCCATGTTGGTTGATTCTGGTCTGCCACTGACCTTTTGGGCTGAAGCTGTCAATACAGCCTGCTATGTACAGAATAGAGCCTTAGTAAATCAGAGGTTGATGAAAACTCCTTATGAAGTTTTACATCATTTATCCCCTTTGATTTCATTCTTTAGAGCATTTGGGTGTCCCTGTTACATTCTCAACTCAAAGGATCAATTCCAAAAGTTTGATTCTAAGGTGGATGCAGGGTATTTTGTTGGGTATTCATCCACTTGCAAGGCTTATAGAGTATTCAACTGTCGGACAAAGATAGTTGAAGAAACCTTGCATGTGAAGTTCAATGAATCCCCTAAGGATACAATTCCACAAAACCCTGTGGAGTTGTTTGATCTGGACATTTTGCAATATGTTCCTTATCAACCACCTGCTGTTGCAGATCATATGAAACCATCATCTTCTGTAGCTAGTCATCCATCTGGTGTTACTGATGATGATGATGGTATCAGTAATCACCTTTTCAAGTTTAGTGATCAACTGCCTGATTCAGCTAGACTTGACGTTCCAGTTGCTTCAGTAGCACAATCCAAAACAAATGCTGATGAGATTTCTACAACTTCAACTTCCTTTGAATTATCATCTACTGATTGGTTTCATGGAAATGCTTCACCATCACCATCTGTTGCTGCTGAGCCTGCTACAAACACTTGCACAGATCTTATTATGTACCAAGATCTGAAGAATCACCCTATGTCTCAAATCATTGGTGATATCAATGCTGGCGTTTCAACAAGAAGTCAATTGTCTAATTTCTGCTTCTATGCTCTCTTCATTAGTCAGCAAGAGCCAAAGAACTACCACATTGCTTTAAGGGACAATGGATGGGTTGAAGCCATGCAGCTTGAGCTTCTTCAGTTCAAGAAACAGCAAGTATGGGAACTAGTTCCTCTACCTCCAGGTAGGTGTGCAATAGGCACTAAATGGGTGTTTAGGAACAGAACTGATGAAAATGGGCTTATTGTTAAGAACAAGGCCAGACTGGTTGTACAGGGGTTTTCACAAGAGGAAGGTATTGATTATAATGAAACCTTTTCCCCTGTAGCCAGACTGGAAGCAATTCGATTGTTTTTAGCTTATGCTGCTTATCACAACCTTAAAGTTTTTCAAATTGATGTCAAAAGTGCATTTTCGTATGGGAAAATTAAAGAAGAGGTTTATGTATGTCAACCACCAGGTTTTGAGGATAATAAACATCCTAATTGGGTGTATAAGCTTGATAAGGCTCTCTATGGGTTGAAACAAGCTCCTAGAGCCTGGGATGAGACATTATCAAACCTTCTTCTGGAAAATAATTTCACTAGAGGCTCCATAGATAAGACTTTATTCATTAAGAAAGCTGGGCAACATAATCTACTTGTTCAAATTTATGTAGATGATATTATTTTTGCATCCTTTGATCCACAGTTGTGTGATGCCTTTACAAAGTTGATGAAACAGAAGTTTGAAATGAGTGCCATGGGAGAATTACAGTTCTTTCTGGGTTTGCAAATCAAACAAAAGGCTGATGGAATTTTCATTCATCAGTCCAATACACAAAAGATATTTTGGAAAAGTTGATTTACAAAAGTGTAAGCCTTGTTCTACTCCCATGTGCAACACCACACAACTGGATACAGATCAGAAAGGTAAAATGGTTGATGAAACACTTTACAGATGTATGATTGGGTCCTTGATGTACTTAACAGCTTCTAGACCAGATATTATGTTTGCTACATGTGTTTGTGCTAGATTTCAGGCTGCACCTAAGGAGTCTCATTTGATTGCAGTCAAGAGGATCTTTAGATATTTGCAAGGCACTCCATCTCTAGGTTTATGGTATTCTACTAGACATTCTGGTAAATTAGTTGTTTTTTCTGACAGTCACTATGTAGGGTGTAAGTTGACAAGAAAGTCCACTTCTAGAGGATGCCAATTCTTGGGCAACTACTTGATTTCTTGGCAGAGTAAGAAGCAGACCTCAGTTGCTACATCAACTGCTGAAGCAGAGTACATTGCTGCTGCAAGCTGTACATCTCAGGTACTCTGGCTTCAAAACCAATTATTGAATTATGGCATAATAGAGACTAAGACCCCATTGTTAATGGACAGCTCTTCAGCTCTTTGCATTGTCAAGAATCCTGTCCAGCACTCTAGGACTAAACATATTGAAATCAGACACCATTTTATTAGAGATTGTTTTGAAAAAGGTCTGATTGATCCAAAATTTGTTCCTAGTGCTGATGAGCATGCAGACATTTTCACTAAGCCTTGGATAGCACAACTTTCCAAAACCTAGTGTTAAGGCTTGGTATGCTGCAGCAAGAATAAGTGACAACTACTGGTGATCTCAGCTCACAAGTACTATGATCATTAGTTTATTATTGTCATATATAAGTACTGAAGTTATCTCCCTCAGAAGTTTTAAAACTACTAAGATTAACTTCTCAGTACTCAAGTACTTTATTTGTTGAAACAGCTGATGTGGTTACAACAGCTGATGTAGTCACAACAGCTGTTGTAGCCACAACTACTGATGTCAGAAATGCAGATAAGTACTGATGACCAATGAAACGTCTGAACCTTAGATCTAAGTCTGATGAGTAGAGTAGAGGTCAGACTGAAACAGCTGAAAAGCAATGAATTGACGACAACTACTGATGAGCCTTTTTCTCTTCAGTAGTTTCCTAACTGCTGTTTCCTTCTAAACAACTGAAGCAATACCATGTCTTGAGTAGTTTCACAACTACTGATGACTAACACCAAGTCTTCAGTTGTTTATAACAACTCATGGTAAAACCAAAGTCTTCAGTAGTTTCACAACTACTGATGACTAATACCAAGTCCTCAGTTGTTCACCACCTGAAGTCAAAACTGTCTTTAGTAGTTTTTTAACTACTAATGACTAAATCTTCAGTAGTTTTATAACTACTGATGACTAAATCTTCAGTAGTTTTATAACTACTGATGACTAAATCAGAGACTTCAGCTGTTTCAACGTCTGACGGTTAAAACCAAGTTTCAGTGTTTTATAACAACTGCTGATCACACCAATACGGTCAGTCATTTCAAACCTCTGAAAGTTAATACCACGTCATCAGTAGTTTCAACTGCTGACTAACACCAAAACCTTCAGTCGTTTTCTAACCCTACCCTTTAAATACTTATCCCACCTTCAGAGTTTTTACTTTTCTCTTCTCAAACCTAACGTTCAAAAAACTCTGTAACCTCTCTTCATCAATGGCGACCATGCAACTAAAACCTCGACACAACTGTGTCGCACATCTCACAAAATCGCCATACTGGACCAAGTTTCACAAGCCATTGATTTAATGGTTCAGTCACCTTACAAAACGGCTTTTCTGTTAAATCCCACCATATATGCCGAATCTCTTAACCAATTCTGGACAAACGTCACTCTTGTCTCTGAGGAGAATGACACAGAGTCTCTTCAATCGTTTGTCCATCATCAAAAAGTGGTCATTACTCCAGACATTCTTTGCCAAACCCTTAATCTGGATGATGCCACTTTCCAACTGGTTATCCAAAGGGCACAATCGATCAATCATTTGCCCAGCATGGATACCAGGGTAACCTGAGTGCATCTACCATATTGAAGAAACATTTCCAGGATGCCGAACGTCTCATCTTTCACCTGGTAAATGTCTGCCTTGCCCCAAGACTTCATCATGGATCAAATGTCCACAAGGTGGCAACAGGTAATGTACTCCATCCTTGAGCAACAACCTTCAAATTTTCTGAAATACTATTTTTAGAGCTCAAGGATATGGCCCAAAAACCACTTCCTAACCGTTGGATGTTATATCCTTGGTTCATAATGGCCATAATTGAAAACTAGCTTCAAGCTGAGGGACTTGTTCGCCTGGGAGTCCCTGCTACGGCTGTATTGCCTGAAGTATACTCCCGGCACAACTCTGACCAATCACTAAAATGGCTGCCAAGCTGCGCAAACCCACGCAGCTGGAACCCACAGCCACCACCTCCAAATCCAAAGTCCCCACCAAATCTACTAAAAAAAAGAAAAAAAAGGCTACTCAGGGAAATGAGTCCCCTGAGGATGCCCCTGCAACACAAACGCAGGCTATATCCACTGGTTATAACCCCCTAGTGGATACAAGGACTTCACCAGCCACAGCCACTCAGGATTCCTCTCAAAAGGAGCCTGCAGCAACCAAAGAAGGGGTACCCACTAATCTGGGATCTTCCTCATTTGAGGAGATTGCCATTGAAGAGCACCATTCTCCCCAGGTGCATACTGCTTTTACCCCATCTCCCACTGCAACCGCCCCACAAAGTCCTACTCTCATTATTGCAAACGTGCTGACTCAGCTGCATGCCTCTCCTCCTCCCCAACAAACACCAACAATGGGGAAAACCACAGCAATTGAGGAAGAGGATCAACATGCTTCTGACAGCCCACAACACAAGGGTTTAACTGTTCTATCTCCTGGTGTGGATATGGAGACCAGAACATCTGGTGAGGCTGCCACTCTTCTGAATCAGTACATGATCAGACTGAGGCTGGTAACATAGCTCAGACCTCACCGAAGGCAACAGCTGATGAGGGACATTATCCTGAGGCTGGAAGTCCCCAGTTCCAAGAAAAAGGGGCACTGCTAAAACTGGTCTACACCCAGTGCATGTACATCCTACTCCAAGCAGGAGGTCAGGTGATTCAGCATTTGCTGATGATGACCTAGGCTTCTTTTATGATGTTCTGGCCCAGAACACAATTCTTGAGGAAGAAGTCAGTAGACTACAAAGACTACTTGACCAATTCTCTCACACAGCAAGTCCATCTGCCACCAACATAAACCAACAGATGGCACCTTCACCTGAAGGTCTCCACACACACTCAGCCACTCAAAACTTCCGAGCCACCAGCTCTATTTCTAGCACTGCTTCTCAGGGAGAGAACCCCTCTGAGCAAACAATTGCTATCTTTCAGCAATCCCTACCTCTTATCACCCCAATGATCACAGAAATTGTGATCAAAACCATGGATGAGAGGCTTCCCTCAATCATACAACCCTTGGTGGAGGAGATTGTGAGCACAAGGGTTCTGCTACTCAAACCCTTGCAACCAATGCAACCAAAAAGGGGGAGAGTCAGTCAGTGAAAGCAAAGAGGAAGAGCATAGAGGGGAAGAAAGATAAGGAGACTGAGAAGGAAGAAGAGTTTGTGAAGGGAGCTGACATGATCAAGTGGGTGAAAGTCACAAAGACTTTCATGTCACATATAAAAAGAGGAAGGTTGAAGGAAAAGAAAAAGAACTCGAACTCGATGAGATGATCAGAATGGCGGATGCTACACACAGTAAATCAATGGACTCCATTATTGATCAACTGTATAGACAGGGGTTCGATACTGCACAGCTTGACTCAAATATTAGGAGACTTGAAGTTAAAGAATTTAACTCAAGATGGGCAAGTTATGATGCATTGGAAAGAGAAAGACTAGAGATCATGATGAGATTCATTGCAAAATACCTTGGGAGATCATTGATCGATATTAAGTCATGGACCAGGGACAGTATCTTGGCAATAACACCAAGATCTGTTTGTCTGAAGCATACACTAAGGGATTGGTGATTGAAGCACTAAATGAGGCAGGTGCTGGAACAGAAAGGAACTAACAAAACACTCAAAAGCCTCACTCACTACAAGAATGCTAGAACAACCTGCATAACCTCCCACTTCAAAATCACCACTACCACAACCCACTAAACCAACTCCTTTACCCTCAAAACCAACAGCCGATGATGCACCAAGAAGAAGAAGAAAAGGGTGTTGAGGCTAGAAGAAGAATAATAAGAGGATGATGAGGAAGAAGATAGGCTGCCTCTTTTGGCAGTCCTAACTTTGCCTAAAGCCAAACCTATGCCCATCACTCCCACCTCACAGATGGAAGCTGTGAGAGTAAACATAGAAGAAGAACAGCAGCAAAAGCTTCATGATGATGAGATGCTGAAAAGCATAGACAAAACTTATGCTGCTTCTTCATCAATAATCAGTATGAAGAAGGAAGCTCTGAGATTGTACACCCTTGCTAACACATTTCAATATCAAAAGGAAAATGTGAGAATATGGCCTGATCCTAGGGTGGCTCACAGAATTGTGAAGAAAGACATTCCTTCGAGATACAAGGGCCAAGTAAAAAGGATCGTAGATGAAGAGATCATAGTGGTCCTTGTAGTATCACCCTGGGAAATTGTTGAAGATTTCAAGAAGGCCTATGAAACTAAACAGCCACCGCAAAAGATGTTAGAGAACAGAGTAATTAAAAAGGGGTTAGTCTACAAGAGGCTTGAGAACTTCAAACAAAATGAGCTTACTCTGTTACTTGAAGGGACTCACCCGGATGACTTTGCATACAGACAGATCACAACAGTTGAGCTCAAAAATGGCAAACAGGCTAAGTACATTTCAGAGCTGTATGGGCATGAAGGATTGTTTGATGGTGGAGCTGAAAATCTTACCATGGAAGAACAAATTATGTTCTCAGAGCATACACCAGAGAATCCTACAGGCTTATACATGGGAAGTAGATTTCATGGATAGGACCATAACCCTGTGTCCAGTTCCCTAAAGTCAGGGCTCCTATCCATACTATGCCAACCAAATTTCAGAAATCTATTCCCAGGCCAGTGCTTAATTGGGTCATCTTCTTAGCTGATCAAGAAGGAAAAAGACCAATCTTACTGCCAACAATAAGTGGGACGTCAATAAAGTTAAGGTTTTGGCTGCATTGGTTCAGAGGGAGTTTGTTGGACCTAAAGAACCAATGAGCCGGATCAGAAAAACCTTAAGTCCCACAGACGTCACAACAACTGTAGAAGTCCACAACAGCTGAAGACAAAGTCTGAAGACAAGTGCTCAAGACAAAGTATGAACACAAGTGCTGAAGACAAAGTCTGAAGACAAGTGCTGAAGACAAGTCTGAACACAAGTACTGAAGACAAAGTCTGAAGACACAAGTGCTGAAGACAAAGTCTGAACACAAGTACTGAAGACAAAGTCTGAAGACACAAGTGCTGAAGACAAAGTCTGAAGACAAGTGCTGAAGACCAAGTATCAGACGTTGTCACAACAGCTGAAAAGGTCTTCTTCAGTAGTTGTGACGGTTTTCTTTTAGTAGTTTTATGTTTTTGTTTTCAGTAGTTTTGTAAAACGACTAAAGAACTTGTTCTTCAGTCGTTGTAGTTTCAGTAGTTTCGTATCAGTAGTTTTATGTTTTATACTTAGCACTCTGATATGTTCTCAATAGTTGTGAACATTTCAGTAGTTTGTTAAGTTTTTGTTATTTTTGTAACAAATCTGCCTGATGTCACTATCCCGTGATATCAGCAGTGATTGCACTCTAAGGAGTGTCAACCCAATTGTAATCGGGGAATGATTGAGCAGAAACATTTGATATTATTGAAACATTCTTTTCACAGAAATATCTTCTCTCTTTACAACCGTATTGTTCTTAATGCATACGTATATCAAATTCTTGCTATAATTTGTCTAATTCTTGTTCTATTCCGCTGCGTTACACTCTAATCCATCAAACTTGAGATCACTGATCCTGTCACTATCATTGGAAGAACCCAAGACCAACAAGGCTTAGGTTTCCAAAAAAAAAACTAACATCTCATCCTATGTCAAGGAATCCATATGACAAGAACAACAATGTATGGATTCTGGATAGTGGATTCTCCAGGCACATGACAGGGAACAGATCTCTCTTCAACAATTCCAAGATTCTAATGGAGGTCCTGTCTGTAGGATTCTATATGCCCAAGACAGGTAGAATATTGATGTGGTTAGTACGTTATGATCCAAGTCGGGTTATACCCAATAACAAGCTTTACAATCACGAAGAATTATTTAATTGATGATGGGATCATGCAATTGAATAATTGCATCATGTTTAGAAAAAGGGTTTTCTAAACAATGGCATTAGAGATGGAACAAATTATAAGGATAATTTGTTGATGGGTTTATTATTATTTTGTTATTTAAAAGGGTTTAAATAACACTAATAATATAAGAGTATACTTTAATTAAATTATTTAATTAGAGAAGACTTATGTCACATTTTAAGTAAGTCTTGTAGATGACTTATTAATGTGTGACAAAACACTAGTTAATATTACGTAAGTGTGTTTAATTAATAGGGAAACTATCTTGTTTTGAATACATTTTGGCCACCCACTCCTTGGAGGTGATTGGGTCCTTTGTTGTCTTGAGAAGACACAAACTTAACTAGTGCAATCTCTCTCTCATTTTTCCAATTAGAACACATGCAAAATCTGAAAAAGCTCTCCTTATTCTCTCCTCCATCTCACGGAACTGGCAGCAGAAAATTGTGAGTTTTGGTTTTGATTTAGTGTTCATTCTTCCTTAGAAGAAGGTGATTGTAACTTGGCTTGGGGTATAAACACTTGAGGGTTCCTCTTCTTGGAACCTTGGGGTCGATTTCATCTTCCTACATCATCAAACTTGCTGTTGGAAACTCACGGTTTTGGAAGCTCTTTCGGCAGCTCTCTTTCTGAGTTTTGGGGTTCAAAATCAAGCAACTAAGAAGCCTACTTGAGGCTTGTGGGAGTTGTCACTTGAGGACTTCTACACTTGTGTTCTTGGCTGTTTAAGCATCTCAAATCTCCTTCTGTTGGACGTTTTTCTTGCTGTTGGAAGGAGGCAGTTCATGGCAGCCCTTTGAGGTTGCCATATTGTGTTATTTTATGTACACATAGCATGCTCATTCACATAAATGATCCCCTTTTGGTTTGGGTTTGTTTTCATCTTAAAACATAACTAAGAACATGAAATTTTCAGCTTTAAAATCGGTTTTAAAACTACATATCCGCTGCGTTTTCTGAAAGTTTAAATGGTTAGACATGGATTTTGTGTTCTAGCAAACCCGTCAAATGGCATCTAGAGCCGGTTATGTGGATGACTTGCTTGTTTATCCTTTGAAATTGGTTTTAAAGGATAGTTTTAGACTTGTTATAGGCTGTTTTGGGCTGCTATATTATGTTTTGTTGAATCCCCAACTTTCAAGGTTACATTACACATGCTTGTGATTAAACCTTGAAAGATATGTATGTTGATATGTTGATTGTTTGGACAATATTTAAAACCAAAAATTTCAGTTTATGTTGGCTGAAATTTTGAGGGTTTTAAGTGGGGTTTCATTATATATTTTGATGATTTGATCATTGGATGTTTTAGTGCATAACCTAGCCTTTAACCTTGTGATTGTTTGGATGTTTGTGATGGTTGTATTGATTCATTCAATTGGGTTGTATTTTTTGTTCTTTGTGCTTTGTTTCATATGTAATTTATTTATTATTGGGTTGTAATGAATAGATTAGGTGTCTTTTCATTTTACTAGATATCTTGTATTAGGACTTTATATCTTGTAATATGAAGACATACACTTTGGAAGCACAAAGGAAGGTCATAAGAGAAACATGGAGCTCTTTGGATGTGGTTTCAAGTGGGAGACTTTTGGAAGTTCTATATGCTTTGTTTGTGACCCTTAGGAATGTCCTATGGACCACACTTGTGATGGCAAGCAAGTGTGGACCACTTTAGATGCTATGGTTATGCACATATGCACATATGATTGTTAATGTTTATGCTTGTTTAAATGTTTGTTGTTTGTTTGAATGGTTGATGTTTTGACATACATAACAAACTCACTAACAACTTAACAAGCTGAAAATTGTTGGTTCTAAAAGTTTATATAATGTTATTAAATAGTTTAATGATTTTAAAGATTAAAATTGGTTTTAGTCAAAGGACCATAGGGTACCTTGTATTTGATTGCATGCAAATACAAGTACATAGAGTTTTCTAAACTAATGTTATGTCACCTCTAAATATTCTTTAACAAGATCAACACCGTCCTTTTACACAACACTTGAGTCACTTGAGAACTCTTAGTGGGATAAAGGTCACCTAACCACTTTGAGGGAACTCGTGATTCAAGGTGAGAATGCCTTATTTGTGGGATAAAGGTCACCTAACCACTTGTTTTGGCAAACTCACACGTGGGTGTAAGTAGGGTGTCTTGATTTGCAAATCATGTCAAATGGATCACCTACGATGTGGTTTCCAAATGGTGTTGATGGGATTTACATGCCGACTTTACATATGATGTTTCAAGTCGATCCCATATTTCTAGAAGTTGCAAATGGTTGCAATCGTCAAACGTTGACCACCTTATTAATTTAAAAACGTGGGATAAAGGTCACCTAACCACAATTTAAATGTAATGTTGGGTTCTACATTTTAATATAAAAGGACCTTAAAAGGCATTTATTATTAAAATTACAATATCGAAAATACTAAAATAAAACTTTGTTAAATTTTGTAGATGGCCTCACATAATGATAATTCGATAACTCATCCACGTCCAACCAATCTCTACGAGCGATCCTCCAAAAGGAACGTCTAAATCATAACAACTTCATCGATTGGTATCGAAACTTGAGAATCGTTCTCAAGCAAGAGAGAAGATCGTATGTTTTAGATGACCCTATCCCCGATCAACCTAGCGAGGATGATGAGGAGGCCTACAACGATTGGCTGAAGTACACTGAGGACTCCGTCCAAGTGTCTTGTCTCATGCTAGCGAGCATGACTCCAGATCTCCAAAAGGAGTATGAACACCACGGAGCTTACGACATGATAACCCAGCTGAAGGAAACGTTCCAACAGCAAGCAAGGGTTGAGCGCTTCGAAACGGTTCGAGCACTCCATGCATGTCGTATGGACGACAACCAATCTGTTTCATCTTATGTACTTAAGATGAAAAGTCACATTGACCGCCTCGAGAGGCTTAATTGTCCCGTCTCGAAGGAATTGGCCACGGATTTGATCCTCAATGGCCTTACCAAGAGGTTCGAGACATTCGTGTTGAACTACAACATGAATGCTTGGGACAAAAGCATTGGTGAGCTTCACTCAATGCTCAAAACTGCCGAGGCGGCCATGGGTAAAAGGGTTTTACCCGTTCTCACCATCAATGAAGGTGGGAACAATAAAAGGCCTCGTCCCGCACCCAAGGCAAAGGTTACCAATGGTAAGGGACCCGCTTGGGGAAAAGGGAAAGGGGTGGTAAAGGTACCACCAAAACCACAAGAGAAGAAACAAAAGGTTGCTACCAATGACCCATGCTTCAAGTGTGGGGAGATTGGACATTGGGCAAGAAATTGTCCTGTCCATCTCCAAGAGTTGAAAGCCAAGAGGGATGTCGGGCAGACCGCAGGTACAATATACATGATTCAATTGATCTTAATGTTACATCTTCAAATACATGGGTATTGGATACCGGATGTGGAACTCATATTTGCAATTTGTTGCAGGGGTTCACAAGAAGTAGGGACTTCAAACAAGGAGATGTTAGCCTCTTCATGGGCAATGGAACTAAAGTCTTAGTTGAAGCTCGTGGGGACTACATCCTAAGACTTCCAAGTGGCTTGGAAGTTATTTTGAAGAATGTTTTGTATGCTCCTAGTTTGACTAGGAACATTATTTCTGTATCCCAATTAAGACTTTATGATTATGTATTATCTTTTATTGAAAATGATATTCATGTTCCTTTAAATGGTATGTTCTATTTTAAAGCTATTCCCATTAATGGTATTTATGAATTGGTTCATGAAAATACTTTAAATAGTTCACTGTACCAAACTAACACCAAGAAGCTCAAGTTGGACTTGAGTGATACCTATCTTTGGCATTGTCGTCTTGGTCATATAAACAAGAAACGTTTACAAACACTTCAAAAGAATGGTCTTTTAAAAACAATGAATGTGATTCATTTGATGTTTGTGAATCTTGTTTACAAGGGAAGATGACTAAGGCACCTTTTAGTGGAACTAACGAAATGGCAAAAGATTTATTAGGAATCATACATTCGGATGTATGTGGTCCTTTTAAACCAATGACTAGGAATGGTGAAAGATACTTCATTACCTTTACCGATGATTATAGTCGCTATGGGTATGTGTACTTATTAAGGCACAAAGATGAGACTTTTGAAATGTTCAAAATCTTCAAGAATGAAGTAGAAAATCAACTCAACAAGTCAATTAAAGTTCTCCGTACCGATAGAGGAGGTGAATACCTAAGTGAAGCTTTTCAAGATCATCTTAGGAGTTGTGGGATTGTCTCATAGCTCACTCCACCTAGAACACCACAACATAATGGTGTGTCTGAGAGGAGGAATCAAACCTTATTGGATATGGTCCGATCTATGATGGCTAGAAGCTCATTACCTCTATCATTTTGGGGTTTCGCTCTGCTCTCCGCGGCTCGTATTTTAAATATGGCCCCAACCAAAAAGGTAGAAAGGACACCTTTTGAGATATGGGATGGAAGAGTTCCATCCCTATCATACTTAAGGGTTTGGGGATGTGATGCCTATGTTAAGACTCCCACCCCAAACAAATTAGAAGTCCGATCCACCAAGTGTATCTTTGTTGGATATCCTAGAGATTCTATGGGATATTATTTCTATGATCCATTGGAACAAAAGGTGTTTGTTGCCAGAAAGGGTGAGTTCTTAGAAGCAAAGTTCCTTATGGAAGGAGCTGGCAGTAGAACAGTGGATCTTGAAGAGGATCAAGAACCACAACCCAATGCACGGTTGGTTGAAACTAGCACTCAACATGAGTATGTTGAGTATGATCAAGGGGTTGATCAATACACACAAGATGTTCGCAGAAGTGGTAGAACTAGTAATCCACCTGAAAGATACGGATTTTTCGTGGATGGGTGCTATGTGGTAGATTGAGACGAACCAACCACATACCATAATGCAGTGTCCAATTCGGATTGTGACAAGTGGCTTGAAGCCATGAACGCTGAGATGCAATCCATGTATGACAATCAAGTTGGGAACTTGTTGAACCACCTCTTAACTCCAAGATAATTGGAAGCAAGTGGGTTTTCAAGAAGAAAACCGATATGCATGGAAACTTGGATACTTATAAAGCTAGACTTGTAGCAAAGGGTTTCACTCAAACTCAAGGGGTTGATTATGATGAAACTTTCTCACCTCTTGCGATGCTAAAGTCTATAAGGATATTGTTTGCCATAGCTTCTCATTATGATTATGAGATTTGGCAAATGGATGTCAAAACGGCTTTCCTAAATGGATATCTTGAGGAAGATGTCTATATGGTTCAGCCTGAAGGTTTTGTCGATCCAAAACATCCTAATAAAGTATGCAAGTTAAAGAAATCAATAAATGGATTGAAACAAGCATCGAGAAGCTGGAATCATCGTTTTGATGAGGAGATAAAGAAATTTGGCTTCATCAAAAACGCTGATGAGGCTTGTGTGTATAAGAAGGCTAGTGGGAGCACAATAACTTTCCTAGTATGTATGTTGATGACATACTACTATTTGGAAATGACATTCCAACCTTGGAAGGTGTAAAAACCTGGCTTGGAAGTTGTTTTTCCATTAAGGATCTTGGAGAAGCCGCCTATATTCTGGGAATAAAGATCTATAGGGATAGATCAAGGCGGTTGATTGGTTTAAATCAAAGTGCGTATATTGATAAAATCTTGAAAAGGTTCAAGATGGAGAACTCTAAGAAAGGTACCGTACCTATTCAAAGGGGAACGATATTGAGTACGACTCAATGTCCAAGCTCAAAGGATGAGCAAGATAAAATGAAGGCAATCCCATATGCATCTGCTATTGGATCCATCATGTATGCGATGATATGCACTCGACCGGACGTGTCATGCGCCTTGAGCATGACAAGCCGTTACCAGCAAAATCCTGGAAACAGTCATTGGATGGCTGTTAAGAACATACTTAAGTACCTAAGGAGGACAAGAGATATGTTCCTAATCTATGGATCTGGTGACGAGGAACTCGTTGTAAAAGGTTACACGGATGCGAGTTTCCAGACCGATCGTGATGATTCTCGGTCACAATCGGGATACATTTTCAATCTGAATGGAGGAGCGGTTTCTTGGAAGAGCTCCAAGCAGGATGTGGTGGCTCTATCAACTACAGAATCAGAATACGTCGCCGCCTCATTGGCAGCTCAAGAAGCTGCATGGTTAAAGAAATTCATTGCCGATCTGGGGGTTGTCCCTTCCATTCAGGACCCCCTAGAGATCTTTGTGATAACGAGGGTACGATTGCTCAAATCAAGGAACCTCGTGCTCATCAAAAGACTAGGCACATTGAGCGGAGATTCAACTACATACGGATGAAGTTGAAAAGGGAAAGATATGTATTCGCAAAGTTCACACGGATCAAAACATTGCGGATCCTCTCACGAAGCTCCTTGAAAAGGCAAAGCATTAAGGTCATACTTGTGCCATGGGACTTCGATATTCTAGTGATTGGATTTGATCTGTAAATTTTGTATTTGGATATGTGGAACTCTATATTATTTGAATAAAATTATTTGGTTATAGTGTTTCAATTAATGTTCCTATTTAGCATGTTTATCCATGAGTGAAATGTTTACTCTAAAATGTCCGTAGTCGCTCATACTTGTGGGAACAAGTGCGAGAGTAAGATTATTATGAACTTGGATTGGTTGATATTCATAAGGATGAATATAGAGCAATGGGTTGCTACCAAGGTTCATAGATATTTGTGGGATACAAATATTGGACTAACCCGCATCTCAAATTTTACTACATGGAATCTTATTGATTGATCATAAGTAAATTTGAGTAAAGGTGAATATCATTTGGTATCCTCCGACCTGAGATACATATTGAGTTTTGATATTCACTAAGTATTATACCTTGAGCTAATTCTTCACTGTCCTGAGATAGTGGACAGTACATAAGGGTATGTTCAGATATAACACGAGGTGTTTGTGAGAAATGTATGTAATCAAGATGGAATTTGTTCCTCTTATTCGTTGAGAGTTAGATGTCTAAGGCCTGATTAAGTTAAATCAACAAGAAATGATCATTCTATGTTCTTGGATTTAACATGACATCTGTAACAAAAGGATAGATGATTGATTCACCTAAATCATTTCAAGTAGGGTACTTGAAAGGGATGATGTTATTGAATGGCCATAAGTCATGCGTATTAAGGGTAGTAAACCGTTGTTAGGTGGTATTTACTGCTTGTATCAATCTTCTATGAATCTTGGGCAAGTGGGAGATTGTAGGATTCTATATGCCCAAGACACGTAGAATATTGATGTGGTTAGTACGTTATGATCCAAGTCGGGTTATACCAATAACAAGCTTTACAATCACGAAGAATATTTAATTGATGATGGGATCATGCAATTGAATAATTGCATCATGTTTAGAAAAAGGGTTTTCTAAACAAAGGCACTAGAGATGGAACAAATTATAAGGATAATTGTTGATGGGTTTATTATTATTTTGTTATTAAAAGGGTTTAAATAACACTAATAATATAAGAGTATACTTTAATTAAATTATTTAATTAGATAAGACTTATGTCACATTTTAATAAGTCTTGTAGATGACTTATTAATATGTGACAAAACACTAGTTAATATTAAGTAAGTGTGTTTAATTAAGAGGGAAACTATCTTGTTTTGAATACATTTTGGCCGCCCACTCCTTGGAGGTGATTGGGTCCTTTGTTGTCTTGAGAAGACACAAACTTAACTAGTGCAAGCTCTCTCTCATTTTTCCAATTAGAACACATGCAAAATCTGAAAAAGCTCTCCTTATTCTCTCCTCCATCTCACGGAAATGGCAGCAGAAAATTGTGAGTTTTGGTTTTGATTTAGTGTTCATTCTTCCTAACAAGAAGGTGATTGTAACTTGGCTTGGGGTATAAACACTTGAGGGTTCCTCTTCTTGGAACCTTGGGGTCGATTTCATCTTCCTACATCATCAAACTTGCTGCTGGAAACTCACGGTTTTGGAAGCTCTTTCGGCAGCTCTCTTTCTGAGTTTTGGGGTTCAAAATCAAGCAACTAAGAAGTCTACTTGAGGCTTGTGGGATTAGTCACTTGAGGAATTCTACACTTGTGTTCTTGGCTGTTTAAGCATCTCAAATCTCCTTCTGTTGGACGTTTTTCTTGCTGTTGGAAGGAGGTAGTTCATGGCAGCCCTTTGAGGTTGCCATATTGTGTTATTTTATGTACACATAGCATGCTCATTCACATAAATGATCCCCTTTTGGTTTGGGTTTGTTTTCATCTTAAAACATAACTAAGAACATGAAATTTTCAGCTTTAAAATCAGTTTTAAAACTACATATCCGCTGCGTTTTCTAAAAGTTTAAATGGTTAGACATGGATTTTGTGTTCTAGCAAACCCGTCACTGTCTAGTTTCGAGGTGAGCCCAGATGATATATTTTGGCAGAGGAAGTATATCCAATGGAAACTTAAAAGTTGACAAAGTTCACTTTGTCAAACAGCATGAACACCACTTGTTAAGTGTTTTTTAGTTTCTGATCAAAAGCATCAAATGCTCTTCACAAAACATGAGTGCATTATTCGTAAACCTAGGATGACAATTCCTCAGGAATTGGTGCTTCTTAGATCTCCTAGGAAAGGGGATATGTATACGCTTGATATGAACAATGCTTCCACACTAGTTGATGTATCATGTTTTTTTTCCAAAGATGATGGTGATGAGTCAACACTATGACATAAACGAATATGTCATGTCAATTTCAAAACAATGAATAAATTGGCTAAAAATAACATGGTCCATGTTTCGCCTAAAAAGGAATTTTTCTGCAAAGATAACTGTGTTGCAAACCTGAAAGGGAAGCAACACATGGCATTTGATAATCCAATGTTGTTAACTCTATCACCACTCCATTTCAATTATTGCATATGGATCTATTTGGTCCTATAGGTATAATGAGCATTGGAAGTAAATCATATTACCTTGTGATTGCTAATGATTTTACACGATTTACATGCGTATTCTTTTTATGAACTAAAGATGAAACTGCTAAAACGTTAAAATCTTTTGTTCTTAAAATAGTAAATTAAATTAATCACAAGGTTAAAATAAAAGGAAGTGATCAAGGGATTGCCAGAAAATATTGTGCTCCTAGAACTTCTTAACAAAATAGTGTTGCGGAAAGGAGAAACAAGACACTTATTGAAGCTGCTCGGACCATGTTAGCTGATTCCAAGCTGCCTCTAACATTCTAGGCAGAGGCAGACAACACTGCATGCTATGTGCAGAATAGATTTCTTATAGTTAGGCCACATGGAAAAACTCCTTATGAGCTATGGAACAAGAGGCCATTGTTCATTGGCTTTCTAAGGTACTTTAACAGCAGGTGTACCATACTTAACACAAATGACAAATTGGCAAAATTTGCTAAAAAGTCAGATGATTCTATCTGTGTTGGATATTCCTCTAACTGTAAAGATTACAGAGTTTATAACAAAAAAAATCAACAATTTGAAGATTCTTTCAACATTGTTGTTAATGAGCACATTCCTTGTGGCAATCTGATAGCATGACTACCTTAAGGTATAGTGGAGCTAAAACCAGTGATTCACCTGTTGACCCTCAAATCTCATCAGGTGACACTACATAAGAACAAGCTGATGGAAGAAGCATCTTGAAGGAACATGCAACTGTTAATGTTGCATCACAGCCAACAAATGATGATATTTCTCATTCATTCAATCAGTCCATATTGAATGAGTTTGAAACATCATCTGATACCAGTGTTCAAACTCTTAAGCAAATATGTCCAATCTTGATCTTGTTGTATCTTTGGGTTGTAATATATTATTATTTGGTTATGTAATAAATAGATTAGGTGCATTTCTTTTATTAGAAAAATTGTATTAGGATATGATTTTTGTAAAAGAAGATGCACAAGTTGGAGAACAAAGGAAGATAAAAAGGAAGGACACAAAAGACATGGACACTTGAAGCATTTGGATGTGGATTCAAGTGGGAGTTCATGGAGACATTTGGATGTGTCATTGTTAACCCTTAAGAAAGACCAAATGACAACACTTGTGATGGAAAAAAAGTGTAGTCAACTTAGTGGCTATGGTTATGCACTTGTGATTGTATGACTATGCTTGTTTGGTTGTTTGTTTTATCATTGTTGTTTGATATATGGATATGCATATGAAACTTATTAACAAACCAAGCAAGCTGAAAATTTATGGTTTGTTATCATTAAGTGATTAATAAAAAGTTATTAAAGGGATTAATGATTTTAATAAAATGGGTTTTATTAAAACAAAATCATAGGGTACCATGTGTTTGAAAGCATGCAAATACGAGGTAAATAGAGTTTTCTAAACTAGAATTATGAAAACATAAAATTTATTTATAAACAAGTTTAACAATCCTTTTACACAACACTTGAGTCACTTGGAAACTCCTAATGGGATAAAGGTCACATAACCATTTTGACGGAACTTGTGATTTGAGGTGGGGATTCCATATTTATGGGATAAGGTCACCTAACCACTTATGTTGGAAAACCCACATATGTGTGCAAGTAGGGTGACTTGATTTGCAAACCATGATAAATGGATCACCTACAATGTGGTTTACAAAGAGTGTTGATGGGATAAACATGCCGACTATACATATGATGTTTAATGTCGATCCCATACCTCTAGAAGTTGCAAACGGTTGCAATTGTCAAAATGTTGACTACCTTGTTAATTTAAATAATGGAATAAAGGTCACCTAACCACTATTTAAAGGTAACATTAGATTCTAGAACTTTTAAAAATGTGTAAGACGCATAAAAGGGCTTTAATTATAAATATATGAAAATATCGAAAACACTAAAATTGAACTTTGATAAATTTTGTCGATGGCTAACAACAACCATGAGAATATTGGTATCACATCCGCTCAATCACTATCACTAAGGGCCATTCTACAAAAGGAACGTCTAAACCATAATAACTTCATAGATTGGTTTCAAAACTTGAGAATTGTTCTCAAGCAAGAGAAACGGTCAGATATTTTAGACGATCTAATACCCGATCAACCTAATGAGGAAGATGACGAGGCCTATAGTAATTGGGTAAAATACACTTAGGACTCGGTCCAAGTGTCTTGCCTTATGTTATGACTCTGAATCTCCAAAAAGAGTACAAACATCATGGAGCATACGGCATGATTACCCATTTGAAGGAAATGTTCCAACAACAAGCAAGGGTAGAGCGCTTTGAAACGGTTCAAGCACTCCATGCATGTCGTATGGATGACGCCCAATCGGTCTCATCATATGTACTTAAGATGAAGAGCCATATTGACCGCCTCGAAAGGCTGAATTGCCCCGCCTCAAAAGAGTTGGCTATGGATTTGATCCTCAATTCTTTGTCAAAAAGGTTTGACAAATTTGTCATGAATTAAAACATGAACGGGTGGGACAAGAGCATAAGTAAGCTTCACTCTATGCTCAAAAAAGTCGAGGGTGCCATGGGTAAAAAGGTTTTACCCGTTCTCACCATCAATGAAGGTGGGAACAAGAAGAGATCTCATCCCGCACCCAAGACAAATGTTTCCAAAGGTAAAGGGTACATTAGGGGAAAGGGAAAGGGAGTGGTAAGAGTGCAAACACCAAAACCAACAGAGAAAAAGCAAAAGGTTGCTTCGAGTGACCCATGCTTTAAATATGGGGAGATAGGACATTGGGCAAGAAATTTTCCAGTCCATCTTAAAGAGTTGCAAGCTAAGAGGGATTCTGGGCAAATCTCAAGTACAATTTTCATGATTCATATTAAGGATGCAATTTTGAGCAATGTTTTGTATGCTCCTAGTTTGACTAGGAACATTATTTTAGTTTCCCAATTAAGAAAATATGGTTATGTTATGACATTTAATGAGGATGGAATTCATGTTTCTTTAAATAACTTCTTTTATTTTAAAGCTATTCCTATTAATGGTCTTTATGAACTGGTTTGTGAAAACACATTATATGATAGCTCATTATACCAAACCACCACCAAAAGGCTCAAATTGGATTTGAGCAACACCTAACTTTGGCATTGCTATCTTGGTCATATAAACAAGAAGCGCATACAAACACTTCAAAAGAATTGTCTTTTCAAATCAAGTGAATATGATTCCTTTGATCTATGTGAATCTTGTTTACAAGAATGACTAAGGCACCCTCTAGTGGCAAAACTGAAAGGGCAAAAGAATTATTAGGTATCAAACATTCGGATGTATGTGGTCTATTTAAGCCAATGACTAGGTATAATGAAAGATACTTTATTACTTTTACCGATGACTATTGTCAATACGGGTATGTGTACTTGTTAAGACACAAAAATGAAGTGTTTGAAATGTTCAAAACCTTCCAGAATGAAGTAGAAAATCAACTCAACAAGTCAATACAAATTCTCCGCTCTGATAGAGGAGGTGAATATCTAAGTGATGCCTTTAGAGATCATCTTAGAAGTTGTGCGATTGTCTCACAACTATCTCCACTAGGAACACCACAACACAATGGTGTGTCTGAGAGGAGAAATCGAACTATATTGGACATGGTTCGATCTATGATGGCTAGAAGCTCATTGCCTCTATCATTTTGGGGTTTCTCTTTGCTCTCTGCAGCCCGTATTTTGAATATGTCCCCAACCAAGAAAGTGGAAAAGACACCTTTTGAAATATAGCATGGAAGGGTTCCATCACTATCATATTTAAAGGTACGGGGATGTGAGGCTTATGTTAAGACTCCCACCTCAAAGAAGTTAGAAAGCCATTCCACTAAGTGTATCTTCATTGGATATCCTAGAGATTATATGGGATATTATTTCTATGATCCACTGGAACAAAGGGAGTTTGTTGCCAAGAAGGCTGAGTTCTTAGAAGCTAAGTTCCTTATCGAAGGAACTAGTAGTAGAATAGTGGATCTTAAGGAGGATCAACAACCGCAAACCAAAACATGTTTGGTTGACACTAGTACTCAACGTGAGGATGTTGAGGATGATCAATTAGTTGATCAGTACACACAAAACGTTCAAGATCTGGTAGAATTAGTAATCCACGTCAAAGATATGGATTTTTCATAGATGGATGCTATGTGGTAGATTAGATGAACTAACCACTTATCGTGGTGCGATGTTCAATTTGGATTGTGACAAATTTCTTCAAGCCATGAATGTTGAGATGCAATCCATGTATGACAACCAAGTCTGGGACTTGGGGGTACCACCTCTCAACTCCAAAGTAGTTCGAAGTAAGTGGGTTTCCAGGAGAAAACCAATATGCGTGGAAACTTGGATACTTATTAAGCTATACTTGTAGAAAAAGGTTTCACTCAAACTCAAGGGGTTGATTATGATGAGACTTTCTCACCTGTTGCAATGCTAAAGTCTATTAGGATATTATTTGCCATAGCTACTCATTATGATTATGAGATTTAGCAAATGGATGTCAAAACCTCTTCTAAATGGGTATCTTGAGGAAGATGTCTATATGGTTCAGCCTGAAGGTTTTTTCGATCCAAAACATCCTAACAAAGTATTCAAGTTAAAGAAATCAATCTATGGATTGAAGCAATCATCAAGAAGTTGGAATCAACATTTTGATGAAGAGGTGATCAAATTTCGATTCATCAAAAACACTGATGAAGCATGTGTATATAAGAAAGCTAGTGGGAGCATTATCACTTTCCTAGTATTGTATATCAATGACATTCTACTATTTGGAAATGACACTCCAACCTTGGAGGGTGTAAAAGCTGGGCTTGGAAGCTGTTTTTCCATTAAGGATATTGGTGAAGCCGCTTATATGTTGGGAATAAATATTTATAGGGATAGATCAAGGCAGTTGATAAGTTTAAATCAAAATGCTTATATTGATAGGATCTTGAAAAGCTTCAAGATGAAAACTCTAAGAAAGGAATGTTACCTATTCAAAGAGGAACGATATTGAGTGTCCAAGCTCAAAGGATAAGCAAGACAAGAGGAAGGAAATCTAGTATGCGCCTGCTATAGGATGCATCATGTATGCAATGATATGCACTAGGCCGGATGTGTCATGCGCTTTGAGCATTACAAGCCGATACCAGCAAAATCCTAGAAATAGTCATTGGAGGATGTTAAGAACATACTTAAGTAATTAAGGAGGACTAAACATATGTTCCTAATCCATGGATTTGGTAAGGAGGAACTCGTCGTAAAAGGTTACATGGATGCGAGTTTCCAAACTGATCTGGATGATTGACCATCATAATCGGGATACATTTTCATCTTGAATGGAGGAGTGGTTTCTTGGAAGAGCTCTAAGCAAGATGTGGTGGCATTATCAACTATAGAACCAAAATACGTCGTCACTTCATTTGCAGCTCAAGAAGCTGCATCGTGGAAGAAATTCATTGCCGATCTAGGGGTGGTCTCTTCCATTCAGGACCCCCTAGAACTCTTTTTATAACAAGGGTGCGAATGCTCAAATCAAGGAACCCCGTGCATATCAAAAGACCATGCATATTGAACAGAGATTCAAATACATAAGGGATGAAATTGAAAAGAGAGGATATGTATTCGCAAAGTTCACACAGATCAAAATATTGCAGATCTACTCACGAAGCTTCTTGAAAAGGCAAAGTAGGAAAGTCATACTTGTGCCATGGGACTTCAATATTCTAATGACTGGATTTGATTTATAATTTTGCATTTAGATATTGTAACCCTTTGTTACTTGATTGAGTTATTTGGTTATATTGTTTCAACTAATGTTCCTATTTTGAATGTTTAAAAATCCATGAGAATATCATTTACTCAAAACATCCATAATCATTCATTCTTGTGGGAACAAGTATGTGGTTAAGACTTTTATGAACTTGGATTGGTGGATATTCATATAGATGAATATAGAACAAAGGGTTCCTGCCAAAGTTCATAGATATTGGTGGGATACAACTATTGGACTGACCCGCATCTCAAATATAACTGCATGGAATCTTCCTAATTAATCATAAGTAATTTTGAGTGAAGGTGAATATCATTTGGTATCCTTAGACTTGAGATACATATTGGGTCATGACATTTATCGAATGTTAGACTTTGACTTAGTTCTTTGTTGTTCTGAAACATGGCAGTACATAAGGCTAAATTCAGGTATAATACGAGGTGATTGTGAGATACATATGTAGTCAAGATGGGATTTTTCCCTTTTATTCGTTGAGGGTAAGATGTCTAAGGCCTGATGAAGTTAAATCAATGAAGAATAATCACTCTGTCTCTTTGGGATTTAACATGACATCTGTGACAAAAGGATATATGATTGATTCAACTAATACAATTCCAATAAGGTACTTGAAGGGGATGATGTTATTGAATGGCACTTAGTCATACGCATTAAGGTATTAAACCATTGTTAGGTGGTATATACTGCTTGTATCAATCTTCTATGAATCTTGTGCAAGTGGGAGATTATTGGATCTTGTATGCCCAAGACTCATACAAGATTGATGTGGTTAGTACATTATGATCCAAGTCGGGTCATACCCAATAATAAATAAACAAACACCAATAAATATTTATTTTTTAATAAGATCATACAGATGAATATTGACACCAATTTAGAAAATGGGTTTTCTAAAACATTGCTTTTGAAATAGAATAACATTATATGGATAATTTGTTCATGCGAATTATTTGTATTATTATTTAAGTAGGTTAAATAATATCAAATAATAATGTGTTAACATTATAAAATTAAAGGGGTTTAATTTTATAAACTTATGGATTAAAGAGTGTAGAGTTTTATAAAATTAAAAAGGGTGGGAACCCATTTTAAACACATTTCGGCCACCCCTTGTGACGTCCTTGGGATTTGAGTGTAAAGTTTTATAAACTTATGGATTAAAGAGTGTAAAGTTTCAACACAAGACTTAAACACTCTTGCACTCCACCCCTAACACACTCTTTCTCACTCATATACAAAGGCTCTCTCTTCTTCCTACTCTTGGCTGAAAATTCGAGTTCCTTGGCTGATTTTGAAGCTTCTCTTGGCCGATTTTCGGTTTTGCAAGAAGGAGAAGAGAATTTGGTGTTCAACTCCCTAACAACATAGGTGTTTGGCTAGAGCTTGTGGGTATACAAACATGAGGTCTTCGTTTCCGGATGCTTTCATTCAAGAACATCATCTCCTTCTTCTTACATCTATCTCATCTTCTTGTTCTTGGGTTTGTTATCTTTAATATTAAAATGGTTAATTTTCAAAATCTAAACATAATATATACGTTCATTATCCACTGCATTTTTGTTTAAATGCTTAAACAATCTTTGATGAACTTGCAACAAACAAAACAGATCTATCTTTGCAATTAGAGGTAATTCCAAAAGTTAGGATTCACAACACTATCTAGCTAAAAACATCATTGGGGAAGTCTCTAAAGGTCTGAGATAATGAGGACAAACTCACAACGGGAATGTCTGTTTGTACTCATGCTTTTTATCCAAGATCGAACCCAAGAAGGTAGCAGATGCCTTGAAACATAGTAGTTAGGTTTAATAATGAAAGAGGAGCTCCTTCAATTCAAGAGACAAAAGGTTTGGAACATTTTTCCGCTACCATCTGGTCAAGTACCAATAGGCACCCAATGGGTTTTCAGAAAAAAAAAGAGGTGATAGACACTTGATCATCAAGAATAAGGCAAGACATTGTCTATATATGCAAATTAGATAAATCTTTATGGGTTGCACCAAGCACTTAGGCTATGGTATGAGACATTTTCTCAATTTCTCCTAAAGAATGGTTACAGTAGAGGTACCATTGACAAGAATCTTTCTATAAGGAGGTCTACAAAGGACATATTGCACGTTCAATTCTGTGTTGATGACATCATATTTGGTACCTCAAATGACCAAATGTGTAAAGACTTTGAGAGCATTATGAAGAAGAAGTTTGAGATGAGTTCTATGGTAAAATGGACTTTTTCCTTGGACATCAGGTGAAGCAAATGAAGAAAGGATTCTTCATCAATCAATCTAAATATATGAATGACATTTTATAAAGATTTGATATGAAAGATTGTAAGCCAGCCAAAACACCTATACCCAGAAACCATAACCTTTATCCTGACTCCGAGGAGGAGGATATTAACCAACATCAGTATAGGGAAATTATTGGTTCTCTGGTGTATCTCACAGCAAGTAAATGTGATATCATGTTTGCAAATTGCATTTGTACAAGATATATGGCTGCTCCAAAGGTGTCTCACCTAGTTGTTGCCAAGAGAATCGTTAGATACCTCAGAGGAGCACTTAAACTACGTCTTTCGTATCCATGGAAGATCACTTTCAATCTCTACAGCTATTCTGATAGTGACTATGGTGGCTGCAACATCAATAAGAAATCAACATTTGGTAGATGTCAATTTCTTGGTGGAAGGATCATCTCATGGCAATGCAATAAGCAATCCTACGTCTCAACATCCACTGCTAAAGCTGAATACATTGTTGCTGCTAGTAGTTGTGCTAAGCTAATGTGGATTGAGAACCAGATAATAGACTATGGATTCAACTTCATGATTACTCCTATTCACATTGACAAGAATAGTGTTATCTCCATTACTAAAAATCAGCAGAAGCACTCTAAGACAAAGCACATTGATATCAAGTATCATTTCATTAGAGATATTCATGAGAAAAATCTGATTAACTAATCAAAGTTGACTCAAATGAACAATAACTCACATGTTCACCAAGCTTTTAGTGAACAAAGATTTAAGTATCTCATTACAGCTATTGGGATGATAAATGTTGATTAGTCTATCTCATATGAAACCCTTTTTAATGTTTAAAGTCTTGTGTCAAAACAATCTAAGCCCTATTACAAAATGTCCTTCTCTGAAATTTCACCAAGTATAAATTCTTCCAAAGAGTAATTAACCCTCGAAAGATGTGTTACGTATCATTCGAAGCAAAATTTCTCCGAGGAAAATCTTCTTCTCGGAAGAGGTTTTAGTCTCTGAAGATGTGATTGATTACATATCAAATCTACTGTTAAAGTTTATCAGACTTTATATTCACAAAGCAATTTTTACTCTTGGAAGTAAGAACTATACCTTCAGATGTAAAATTGCCTTCAGAAGAAGATTACACTCGGAAATGCATTATACTCAGAACAAATGTTTTACTGTATAATGGAAATCTTTTGGGCCCCACTCTAAAAAAAGTAAAATGTTTGTTAATGATGTCGGATTATTTAAATGGACCAAACCTTACCGCCCTTGTCACATCATCCACCAAAACATCCTGTCACTTTATCCAAACTCCCAAAACCGCCATTTCACCCATTTAACTAACACCAACTTATAGCATTAATCTTTTTACCAAATTTATTGCCCTAAAAGCTTCCTTCGTATCCAATTTACCTAAATCCAAACTCATCTCACTGCAACTTTCTCATAATGGCACTTAACCCTCAACATAACCTAGTCGCACTCGTTGATTTTCCAGGGATGTTGACTTCTCAGATATCATTTCCTTTCTCACCCAATCTACCTATTACTCCTCTCTAACTATTAACCCTACCGTGTGTTCAAACCACATGGCTGAATTCTGGGGCAACGGTCAAAGTGAAACCCTAAATGGGGTTAGGGTAATAAGGTCGAGTATTTGTGGCCAGGAGTTGATCATTACTGAACAACTCATGAGGGAGCATCTTGAGCTTCATGATGTAGGTGCACCTCCTAAATTCCCGAAGTCAGACCTTGACAACACTTATATCCAATTGGATATGGTGGAGATATGAGTAGATCTACTATTTACAAATTCAATTTTCATAGAACTGGAAGTTCCTACTTCATGTTGTCCTCCATTGTATGTCTAATAAGGCTGGGGGTGGGATCAAATCCCATATGAATTGGGATGCCTAGTTCAAGGGTTGGTGAGGACCTTCCGCTTCAATTACTCAATATTTGTGCTGCTTAACATTATTGGGAACCTCCAAAGGGACACATTCTATATGTATCATAGGTTTATTCATCATATTATGAACTTTGAGTTGGACCAGAGTCAGCTTGTCTGTGCAAGCTGGCTGCTATTCTCTCAGATCCTTAAATGAGGCCAACCTGTTCAATGTATTGAAGAGAGTGTCCACCAACTACACTTGAAGACATACCGAACTTCTTCCAGGTATGATTGAGCCTATGGCTCCTGGTGACATCTCTATTAACCCTGATAGGATCAATGGAGCTAATCTATGATGATATATGGACACAAGTCAAAGAAATCACATACAAAGTAATCGAATTCAAACAAGATATTAACAAAATTCATAGTTTCATTAATATCAAGCAATAACAATTACAAGTAATGAGCAGTAGTTTGTTCACTCTCTCTTAAACTCTCTAACTAACAATCTAAGGTATTTATAATGAAACACAAAGGAACTAACAATTACAAAAATAGTCACTATACTATTACAGATATCAAAAAGACACATAAAGACAACATGTTAATCTTTCTAGAATCCTAACAATACTCCCCCTAAGATTTACATGGTCTTCGGTCTTTAAAATCTTTAATCTTTTCTTCTTTCTTTATCTCCTTCAGCTTTATCTTTAGCTTCAATCTTCTATCTTCAATCTTTTTCACTCAAAGAAGCCTTCTGGTTCTTCTCTTATCTTGAACATTGGCTTCTTTTTGTACATCTCTTGTTCTTTCAAAGCATTTACAATAGCAGACTTGAATTTGCTTGCAAGAGTGCCTTGTTCTGGTTTAGCTTCATTTGTCTTTATCTCCATCTTGTTCATTCTTTCCAACGTGTCTTTTGAAAAGCAAGTGATGACAATGTTTGCATATAACTCAATAGGATTTGAACCTTCCTTTGAGTATACTTTTAAGACACCTTTCCTTGAGATTCTCATAAATTCAATATCTTTGTTATCTTTCTTCACAATGTTCGCATAAGCAAGAGCTTTTCTCAATGATATCTTACCATAGCTGCACTCATCATATTGATTATGGAAATGAAATATTTCTTGTCTTGCTCTACAACATCAGGAGATACTTTCCCAAACTTTTGTACACACGAAAATGAAATATAACTTGGATGTAACAGTTTGAGTTTGAAAGCACCAAAAAGAGTAATCATGTCTTCATCCCACTGTTCAAGATTTCGAACGAATTTAAGTTCAAACGTCTCAGTGTTATAAAACAACCTGAGAATTGGTTTTGATTTCTGGTTACCTTCAATCATTTTCAAACAAGGAGTTGTTACTTTTTCAAAGTACTTATCATAAAGTTCAATCATAAAGTGTTCATCTTCACACTGTACTCCTTTGAGCCTTTTGTTTTTCTTTAGAGTAGCAAAGTACTCTTTATCTTCTTGATCACATCTAGTTTGAAGAAAATTACTTGATCGATCCATACCTTTTATCAGTAATACTACAATCATTTTACCACATTTGGAATCTGTTGGATTGATCAGAGGTAATCTATTCAGCTCCTTCAAATCTTGCACAGAAAGCTTAATGATGCTAGAGTAAAAGTGAGATACATCACAAATTACATTTACTCTTTTCATCAAGAAAGCATCAAAGATCTCATCGTACTTCCATGCAATTATTTTTACTTGATTTGTAAAATCCGAAGGAATCATAGCATTCAACAATTCAACAACTGATTGTCCTTTCTGCAATAGTTTCTTACTAAATCACCTGTGGATCTAGCATTATCAAAAATCTAAATTTGCTTAGATGATGCTTTGTAAGCTTGCTTTTCTATACTTGAAAACATTTTAATCAATTCTTTTCTACTTCCATAAGCATCTGACTTTCTTGCCATTTGTTTGATTTCTTGAGGTTTTAGCACTCTTGTTCTTTTTGTGATCTCTAAATATTGAGGATTGTTTGTATCAAGAATAATCATCTTCTTCGTTTGTTTTTCTGTCTCTTGGAAACTTCTGACAAGATTTCTTAATGATACAGATTGTGGTCTTTTCAATTTTCTCCATGGATAGTTTCTAGCTTGCAACCATGATCTTAAAGCTGGAATACTCATACTATCAGGATCAGGATGGTGAAGCTCTGAGCTTGGTAATTCTTCTACATTAATACTTTCTTTTTCTCTGATCCATTCACCATGCTGTATCACAATTTCATTTGGATCAATTGGTGTGACTGACTCTGCTGCAATACACTTCTCATATCCATCATTAATCTGAGAAACTGCCGGTCCATCCAAATATACTCTGTTATACTTCATCCTCATAAGATAGTTATATCTTTCTTCAAAATCTTATGGTACTTCTTCTTGATCTTGAATTGTTCTTGTGAAGAGAAATTAGCTACAAATTGTGCTTCATTAATATCTTCATCATTCAAAACTTCATCATACCAATCATCATTGTACATTTCTTCAATATCTACTAATGCCTCAATTTGTTCATGAGGGGTTTGCTCTTCAACATTTTCTTCAATTCTTTGAGCTTTTGAAACTGAATGAGATAAACTTACATCTTTAATCTCATTAATTTTTCTTTTTCCTTTATCCATTCCAGGATTTTCTTCAACAATTTTCAATTCAGAACTGATCATTTGTTCAGGGGATATGGGCTTCTGCACTTCTTTTGACTTTAACAACTCTTCTTTCAGTTTTTCATTTTCCTCTGTCAGTTTCTTGAATTTTTATTCAAGTATATCATAATATTTTATCATCACTTCAAAATTCTTTATCACATCTTCTTTATCTTCTGCATACATCACGATCTTTTCATCTTTCTCAACATTTTCTTCTTTTAACTTTGCATTTTCACCTTCTAGCCTTTTAATCTCTTATTCAAGAGATATATTCATCTTGTTGATACATGTATGTCCCTAGATCATGATATGAAATGTAATAGATCTTGTTTATCTGATTCTGGTGTAATTTGATATGATTAATGAAATGATATTGGTTGTTTGTGATTTGTAATGACTAATACTTCATTATGAGTTGATATTAAATTGGTTAATTAGGTTTGTGGTTGTTAGAATTGTTACACGTAACGTTTATTAATTAATACATTCAAATTAACATAATGAAGTTCTCATGCGAATGGCCCATGCGAATGGATCATAAGCATTAATAACTTCATACGAATGACTCAGTCGCACGACTGAACCGGGAGACTGGATTAGTCGTATGATTGACACATAAGATTGGCTCAGTCGCACAACTGAACACTCAGTTGTGCGGATGAATCAACCGCATGGTTCAATCGCACGACTGAACCATACTAATGGTTCAGTCGCACGATTAAATAATACAACCTATAAATACAACCCAATTCGTGAAAAACAAGAGCTTTTGATTAATTACGATTCCAGACGTACTCTAGCCGTCCTGAACCCTCACAATTCGTTCTCCAAGTTCATAGAACACATTAGATCGATTCCCAATCGATTTCTAACGTTAGTTTCAATTCTTGATTGATTCTTCGTGTGTTCTCACTGATTGGATCGCCAATCAAATAGGATTCCGCACTATTTGATCTGGTTTACACGCTAATCTCCAAGTATTTCGTTCAAATACCAGGTCCTAACAAGTGGTATCAGAGCATAGGCTCTTGATTACGTGTGATTCAATCAATATTGATAAAAAGCTTGTGTTTTTGCACTAAAAACGCAATCTTTTGTGTCAAAAGTGATCTTGGACGTTCCCTGCTCATCAAAGTTTGGTTTCTACGGACTTAGGTAATTAGACCTTGCGAAAGTTCAAATTTTTATGGCTGAAACATGTTTAACCTAGAAATTTTCGCAAAACAGCAGCTTGAGTCGCACGAGTGAGCCATTCGCACGACTGGACCTCATTCGCATTGTTCAGACGCACGATTGGACATAGTCGCATCTCCATTCGTACAATTGAACCTTTCGGTCGTACTGTTCATACGCATCAGATTCATTCACACGAGTGAGCTAATCGCTTAGTTCAGCCGCACGATTGAACCAGTCGTAGAGTTCATACGCACGACTAGACCATTCGCACCCTTCAGTCGCCCCAGTGACAATTTGTTTTATTAGACTTACAGTTATTAGACTTAAAGTTATTCGCAATGGGAGATCATATGTCAGCCTTTACTGCTGGAAAGGACTCTAGGATACAGAACCTGCTGTTGCTTGAGAGTGAGGTGGGTAATCCTAATAAACCACCAAAGCTCTTGACGTTAGATGAGTTTCCCCACTGGAAACAACGTTTTGAGATCTACCTCAAAGGAGTGGATCCGAATCTGTGGGAAGCCATTGAGATTGGATATAGTACACAGGTGGGAGCTGATGGAGTGAAGCTAACGTTAGGAGGGATGACGGACATGCAGAAAGTCAAATACAATGCAGAAAAAAGAGTTTATGCATTGATTACACAATCTATTCCTAAAGACATATTCCACTAGTACTCAGAAAATAAACAGTCCAAGAAACTTTGGGACGAGCTAGAAAAGAGGTACGACGGGAATGCTTCGTTGAAGGCAATCAAGGCTAAGGAGTTAAAGAAGGAATTCGATAACTTCTCATCGATGGGAAATGAGAGTTTGGATGATGTTATAGATAGATTCTACCATCTGGTGAGTGAACTGCATACACATGGGGTGGCTACTACCACGGAAGAGAAAGTTACTAATTTCGCAGACGGATTGCCTGAAAAGTGGGCTTCATTCGTGTCTAATCTTAGACAGAATGGAATGCTGGCAAAACTGGATATTAATGACTTCATTCTTAAGTTGTGAGAAGAGTCACTTAGGATGAAGTACAGAGGTCAGAAGTCTTCATACAATCAAAATCCAGCTTTATACAATGCCACGCCTCAAGCTAAGACATCTGGAGCACTTCTCCAGACTGCATTTGTGTCTAGCTCATGGGGTCCTTCACATGCATCTCCTTCAGGATCAAACACATCGGGACTTTCTTGTTCCCACTATATTGGATCCGAAGCAAGTGCTACTAAACTGAAGACTGAGAATCTCAGAAATGTGACGATGTAGCTCGAGAACACATGGATCTTTTGGCCGCAATGGTCCATTCTTATGATGAACTTGTTGTTGGGAAGATTGGAAACTGCCATCTGGCAGACGAGGACTACGAGCAGGTGGACGAAATGGGTCTTGAAATGCAAGAAGGATGACCAAGGGGTCATTATTAGGAACAAAGCTCGACAGGTGGTTCAGGGTTTTCGCCAAGTCGAGGGAATTGATTACAATGAGGTGTTTGCACCGTGGCACGGATGGAAGCCATTTGTATATTCCTTGCCTATGCATCATACATGAAGATTAAAGTCTATCAATTAGATGTGAAGAGTGCATTCCTTCACGGGGAAATCAGAGAAACAATCTATGTAAGTCAACCCGAGGGATTTGAAGATCCGTATCATCAAGATAGAGTCTTCAAGCTCGACAAGGCTTTATACGGGCTTCATCAAGCTCCAAGAGCTTGGTATGAGAAACTCTCTACTCATCTTGTGAAACACGGCTTTCGCAAGCGAGTAATTAACTACATGCTGTTCATTAAAGAGAAAGATGGCGACCTACTGCTCGTACAGATTTATGTTGATGACATAATTTTTGGTTCAAAGAACGAAGAATTATGCAAAGAGTTTGAAGCAGTTATGAAGAAAGAGTTTAAGATGAGTGCTATGGGGGAGATGAAATTCTTTCTCGGGTTACAGGTGGATCAGACGCCAAATGGGATCTTTCTACATCAGACCAAGTACGTAGGAGACATTCTCAATCGCTTTGACATGGAGAATGCATCTGTTACTGGTACTCCACTTGCTACGAATCACGAAATAGCACCTGATGAAAATGGAGATCTTGTAGATGCCACCATGTACCAAGGAATGATTGGATCCCTCATGTATCTCACTGCCTCAAGACCTGATATCATGTATGCTACATGTTTATGTTCTAGATATCAGGCTAAACCTAAGGTCAATCATCTGATCGGGGTTAAAAGGATTTTTCGCTATCTAAAGGGTACACCCACACTTGGGTTGTGGTATCCTCATGATGATGATTTTGAGCTCACGGCGTATAGTGACTCGGATTACGGAGGCTGCAAGTTGAACTACAAGTCTACATCCGCAGGGTGTCAATTCTTTGGGAGAAGACTAGTGACTTGGCAGTGTAAGAAACAGACATCGGTTGCATTGTCCACCTGTGAAGCCGAATATGGTGCTGCTGCAAGTTGCTGTTCACAAATCGTCTGGATTCAACAGCAAATGCAGGATTACGGTTTAAAGTTCTCCTCTACTCCTATTTGTGTTGATAACTCTGCTGCAATTGCAGTAACTAAAGTTCCGGTCCAACATCCTAAGACTAAACATATCGGTATTAAATACCATTTCATAAGAGACTGTTTTGAAAAACACTTAATTGATGTGGTAAAAATTAATACTGATTTTCAATGCGCTGACCTCCACACTAAAGCCTTTGATAAACCACGTTTTCAATATTTGCTATAGGTCAACGACGTTAAAAAGAAAAGTGATGTCATTCCTCATGATGATCATGCGTAGTCCGATGTAGGTTAGTTAATTTTTTTCCTTTTATTTTATTGGTTTATTTTAGTCTGTTTTAATTTAAACTCATGTTATTTTGCTAGTTATTAAAATCCTAAAATAATTAAACCAGTTATGATTTTAGCATTTTAGGGGGAGAATAAGTCAGCAAGTTAACATTAAAAAAAAAAAGGTAGAAGGAGTGGAAGCTGATATAAGGTAGATCGTATCTGAGATACCGATTCAAACCCTTTGGAATATGATAGTACACAGGAACAAATCAAGAGGGACCTTGAAATTTTAATTTAGAAAAGGTGCAAAAATTCAAAGTATAAGTCTGTGTTGTCTAAGTAATATAAAAGGGAAGATGATAGAAAAACTAGTAACTCTTAAGGTAACACAATGAGAGTAGACCTAGAGGTTGCTAGACCACAATTGATATGTCGGTAGATTCAACACAATAGATGATTAGACCTGACTGGTGATCTCAAGATCAAACTAAGTGGTTCAACTGACTATGGGCTCCCATCCTATCACTGGTTAACACAATCAACTATATTCCAATAAGGGGTAATGAGCATATAAACGCCACAAATGTGTGCGGATGACCATAAATAGAGCAGAGCACGGAAAAACGAAATAAAAATGCTATCAAGCTAATGACTTATGTTATTGGTGCATTTGGTGCAACATAAAATTAAGCTGCTCTAACAAGGAGATAGGTTGTGTGCCTCTTTGCTGTGCGATGGCACTGATCTGAGGATAAGCATAACCTAGATATTCTAGAATTCATTGTTGTTTGCCGCCTCTCTACTGTGCGATGGCACTGACCTGAGGACTGGCTTCTCTTTGAAAGCTCTAAGAATAGTCTCTCCTTGTAATAATACCCGTTGACCGCTCAAAAGCTCCTGAGGAATGTTGCTTACTATATAAGTGTGGGATCCACAAATGTTAGTTGAAATAATTAAACCTAAAACAATCACCAGTTTGGGTCAAAAGTCTGTGTATGGATTTAAGTGGACAAACATATTGACAATCATGGTGACTGCAATTCTTGAAAGTTTGATTCAATGTGGTAATCTAAGAGCTTCAGTATGATTTCCTAAAAGTTGCAAATGACTCTGGATGAACACCAAGAATTGACCATCAAAAGATTTTGATAACAAGTCCAAATTGATTTGAACTGCCTGTATGATTCCAAAATGGAATTGGTCCAGGCATGGTCAATCTAAGTTAATGTTGTCTATTGCGGAACCAAATCCAGTAGATTTCCATCTCAGGACTTATCTCTCACAAAAAGCAAAAAAAAATTTATTTTTTAGTTTAAATTTCTAATTTAGTCAGTCATTTTAGTTTGTTTGTTTGTTGGATTACATCAGGAAAATCAGTAAGGGATCAACTCACTAACAAGGTCATGTCTGAGATGACCACATATGTGTTAAAAGTTAAATCAGTCACGTCTGAGGTGATAAAAAGGTTTTCAAGTCAAAACGATCATGTCTAAGATGATCAACTGCTCATAACTTAAATTTCTGCAATTAAAGGGATTTTAAAAGTTAAAATATTCAAATTGGCAGAAAAGTTAATAAATATGACCTATTCGCACGAATGGACCATCCGTATGAACCAATCATACGAATGGAAGCTATTCGTATGAATGGACCATGAATATGGACTATTCAACCGAATGGCCCATACGATTGGCCCAGTCAGATGATTAAGGGAGAATGAGTGAGTCAGTCGCACGACTGAGATTCAGTCGAAGGACTGAAGAAGGACGATTGAACCAATCGCACGACTGAGTCCCACTCGCACGACTGAAAGGTGCGTATGAGCTCAGTCGCACGATTGAATCTAGGGTTAATATAAAAAGAAGGAGAGTCGGTCGCAGAGACTCATCACCTTCAAAATCACCCTGAATCGCACGAATTAACCCAACTCTGCAAAAATTTCAATTGATCGCGAAACCCCTGTTTGTTGAGTACTGACCATCAACATCGACTCTACAGGTTATTTACTGTATACATGCACTCCCATAACTTTAAATTTGATGAATAAAACGGTATATTCGGACTTGCAAAGTAACCGAGACTTAAGTGACTAAATAACCTACCTAAGTGACTCAAACAAACGAAAGTAACAATGTTAGGTGGTTTAAGAATGAATTGCGAGTCAAATGAACCAGATAACGATGTCTAAAAGTAAAAAATGGTGAAAAAGTAATTTCGAATTGATCAGTCAGTACTTCATGTGAATGGATAGAGTGATGAACTTCAGTCGCAAGACTGAAGGGCTCAAACTGCTTAAACGAATGACTGAACCATGCGTATGAAGTTCTGTCGCACGACTGGCGTAACCGCATAAGGGTATATACGTAGGAGCCCAGTCGCACACTCAGAGGTACGTATGGGATCAGTCGCACGACTGAGTCCTATTCGTACGGTTCAATAGCACGACTGAACCCCTTTCGCACGGTTCAATCGCACGCCTGAACTCAGTCGCACAATCTCAATCGCATGACAGCAAGATTTTCTTCAAGCTTAAGGATTTTATGATTTTCTTCGTCAATGGTACTAATGTTTACTATCTTTGTGTAACAGATGGCAAGTAGATGGATTATGAGCACAAAGCACAATATATGTGCTCATCTGGACTTAACATCCAGAAACACTGCTAATTTCTCTGGCATAATCACATTTCTACTAAGATTGAGGATTGCACATGCCATATCTACTCCTTGCACTCCGTATCGATCCATTCAACAAGCCTTCTGGGAAGGGGCTACAGTTGACAAATCGTCTGAGCCTCATTGCATCAGAAGTACCATATTTGGAGAGGCTATTACTATTTCAGAGGAGGATCTAAGGATCGTACTACAATTAGGGGATGACGTTGATTGTCCGACTCGATTACACCCCCTCACAGTCAGAGGATGCTTTCTTAGAGCCAAATACTCTGGGGACATCAATTCTGGGGTACTCAACAAGAGTAACCTCTGTCCCCAGTTAAAATATCTTGCGCACGTGCTGCTCAAGTGCATGGCTTCCAGAAAAGGTGGTTTTGATGAGTTGTCTGACCAGATGTAGAACGCGTACGTTGCGTTGGTGCTGAACCATCCGTTCAGCTTCTCAAAGATGATCTTCACCTATTCGGTGGAGAACATCGAGGGGAAAGGGAAGGAAGCCTTTTGTATGTACCCGAGGGTTATGCAGATGATCATAGATCAGAAGCTTCCCTCCCTGCCGAAGGAAAAGGAGGATGCGGTAGTATTGGAGGTAATGGATGACACTACCCTGGGAAGGATGAAAGTGTACAGGGGAAAGCAAGTGAAGCCTCCTGTCAGGAGGTTGTTTGGTCATCTTGCCCGGGATGACTACGTGGTGCCAGCAAAGAGAAAGTGGCGTCACGAGGATAGTGACTCTGATGTGGAACAGATAGCTCTACCCACTAATGACTCGGATGATGATGATAGTGGGGATGTTGGAGACGATATGCATATTCCACTCAGAGGCACTATGTCTGATTCTGTACCTCCAGTGTCCGTCACAGCTGGAGAAGTTACCGAGTCAGCAGGATTTCATTAGAATTTTGTTCTTGGCGCGGAGGAGGAGGATGAATCGGATGAGGAGCCCCATACGCGAACTATGGGAAGAAAAGTTGTTCCCACAGAACATGGTTAAGGGTGGTTGGTGAACACCCGAGAGACTTCGGAGATACCGATACTGACCCAAGCTATGCACCGGGGTCCTCAGGCAGGGTTGTAGGGGGGCTTCCACCTCAACTGGAACAAGACGAAAGAGAATGGCTAAACCCCATGGTCAGAAGAAGAAGAAGCATCGGGTGACCTTCCTCACTACCATAGCCACCACATCCACCACAGCCACCACATCCACCACATCCACCACAGCCACCACCATACCTTCCACCACAGTACAGATTCCCTCCACCACCATATCCTTTACTCCCACATCACGTCCACCATTATACAGACCTATCTTCACTACAGCCACCACCACCACAACGTCACACCAATCAATACCCTCATCCCATCCCTCACATACTTATAGATCTCCTCTACCTCCAATCGGGGTAGAGGAACAGTTGTCAGCGCTTAACAGAATGGTGATGCGCTTACTGGCTGCTGATGAGGAAAAGGAAGCTCAGATTCGCCAGCTTACTGACCTGACTGCTGCACAATCTCACCAAATTGCAGAGCAGGCTCGAGTTATCGAGGAGCAGGCCCAGCAGATGGCTACTCAGAGCACCAAGATGGACCAACTCCACGCTCAAAGTGTCACATCAAGCAAGAAAATAGAGGAGCTGGAGAAGCCAAAGAAGATTATCCTGTTCAAACTGAAAGGATCTAAGGAGGAACCATTGAAGATCAGGGAAGGAGACAGAGATGATGATGATGTAGATAATGATGAGGATGATGAGAGTGATACTGAGGAGTATGAAGATACAGAAAGAGATAGGACAGAGGAGAAGGACGATGATGAAGAAGCAGAAGGAGGGGATGCACCTGCATCGGCCCCTGCTACAGGTCAAGAGAAAAGGACAAAGAACAGACAAGATAAATCAGCTTCTACCTCTGCTCCTCCAAGTGATGAAACAACGATACAAGATAAAAGTAAAGACTAGATGTTTATGTATTTATCTTCTTTTGTATTTGAATCCTGTATTGAAGACAATGTATTTAATGTTTATATTACTTTAATGCATTTCTTTTTGATTAATTACTAATGATGTATGTGTGGAATGTTTAAATCAAACAGATCAAAATTACCAAAGAGATGACTTTGATGTTACTCTCCTTCAGCAGGTTAAGTCTTAGCTAATAATGATTCTTGATCTGCAAGGGATTGTCAGAAGGTCAGTGAATTATACCCCTGAAAAAGGGGAAATAATTCATGACCTATCAAATGAGCAACTCGCAGAGCTTTTCAAGCTAAATCAAGATGAGATAGTAAAAGATGCTCCGACATGCGATTCGACAAGTGACGAAGAGCTCAACGATGTTAATGATGTAGAGATCGAAGATGTCATTGCCGAGGAGTATCCTCAGTACGCTGACAATAAGGGTAATGTGGTCCCCAATCTGGGTGAATCCCTTGTCAGCGATACTATGGAGGTGTTAAACTATATGGAGCAAGAAACAAAGAAAGCAGAAGACACAGCCCAAGCCTCAAATGATGATGTCGACATTCGAAAGGCTGAGTGGACTGCATGTTTTGAAGAAGTTAGAGTCCAACGTACTGCACCAAAGAAGGATTCCTACACCAAACTCTATAGAGTCAAGAAACATGACAAGGTGTCAGGAAGGATCATAGCATGGGCGTACTTTGAAGATCTCACTGCGTATGCAGTTAAGAGAGAACATGGCATAGAGTACTTTAGATTCCCACATGATCTGAAGACTCTACCAGGTTTTGAGCTCAACCAGCTGGCCAAACTAAAGCTTTGGTATGCTGACCCGAGGAAGATGTCAGGCTGGTTTGAGGCTGCCCTAAAGAAGGAGTACCACACTAGATGGGTTAACTTCAGACCCCAACAGCTACTAGGTATATCAGAAGGTCTGAGGTTGATGCCATTACTGGCAAGCCTAAGATAGTGTTGAAGTGGAATCCTCCATGCACAATATCAAGAATCCCACTCAGGGAAATACCACAGGATTTCTCTCCACATTTTAAGTGGTGGTACTATGATTGGAGAACCGCTGAAGCGGTCATAGTCTTAAGCAAAGAAGGACAAATGGGTACTATCAGGGTATTCGACCCGATGTGGCTTACAAACTTGTCGGAAAGTGATGTCTATACGCTATACAAGTGGTCACTGTTCTATGATACGCAATATATTGTACAAGCCCTCCAGTTCCAGAACGTTATACGACTCTGCTTCGTGTTTGAGATTCACACGGGAGTCACAAAAGAGGAGAAGTACAAGAAATACAAGGAGGTTATGCAGAAAACAAGAGATTAGAGAGATCTAGGTCCAAGGGGGAGTTTGTTGATACATGTATGTCCCTAGATCATGATATGAAATGTTATAGATCTTGTTTATCTGATTCTGGTGTAATTTGATATGATTAATGAAATGATATTGGTTGTTTGTGATTTGTAATGACTAATATTTCATTAATGAGTTGATATTAAATTGGTTAATTAGGTTTGTGGTTGTTAGAATTGTTACACGTAACGTTTATTAATTAATACATTCAAATTAACATAATGAAGTTCTCATGCGAATGGCCCATGCGAATGGACCATAAGCATTAATAACTTCATACGAATGACTCAGTCACATGACTGAACCGGGAGACTGGATTAGTCGTATGATTGACACATAAGATTGGCTCAGTCGCACGACTGAACACTCAGTCGTGCGGTTGAATAAACCGCATGGTTCAATCGCACGACTGAACCATACTAATGGTTCAGTCGCACGATTGAACAATACCAACCTATAAATACAACCCAATTTGTGAAAAACAAGAGCTTTTGATTAATTACGATTCCAGACGTACTCTAGCCGTCCAGAACCCTCACAATTCGTTCTCCAAGTTCATAGAACACATTAGATCGATTCCCAATCGATTTCTAACGTTAGTTTCAATTCTTGATTGATTCTTCGTGTGTTCTCACTAATTGGATCGCCAATCGAATAGGATTCCGCACTATTTGATCTGGTTTACACGCTAATCTCATGGTATTTCGTTCAAATACCAGGTCCTAACACATCTCTTTTAGTTTTTCATTTTCAGCCTTTAATTCTTCAATTTTCTTTTCTTTAACTACATTCTCTTCTTCAACTTTTCTATCACATCAACATCCACCCTTTCTTCTGTTTGTATAGAAATATTTTGAGTTGTACTTACAACAAATTCTTCATATTCTTCATTTTGCTCAGCTTGAAATACTGGTTCATATAATACATTATGCATAAAATCAAAATCAATGTTTGATTTTGTGAACCTTCTTCATGTACTCCAACATTAGGTTCATCTTCTTGAACTTCATTAACCGTATTATCAAGACTATCATTAACAACATTTTCTTTAGCTATGTTTTGAACTTCATTTACATGTTCATCTTCATTCATTTCTTCAATGGATTCTTGATGTGCCTCAGCTGCACCATCATTATCATCATCATCTTCATCTGTTGATGAGCTTTTAGAATATTCATCATCATTATCTTCATTATCATCATCAATCATAACTTGAACAACATCCTCAATGAGATCATTAGGATCTATCGGTTCATCTTCTGATAAATGGAAGTGTTGTTGGTTTATATCAAGTTCATCATTAGATACATTCCTTATATAATCAAACAGAGGAATGTTTTGAGCACCAGTGATTATTGATAGTCTTTTATATACAGATTCAGACATATGCTCAAATTGTAATTTTTCAACTTCAACTCTTTCAACATAAAGATCTAGATTTTCTTCATTTATGAGCATTTGAAGAAATCTAGGATACATTAAGTATTTATGTCTCCTTCCTCTTTCAAGATTGAAAATGAAACCATTCATTATCCATTTAGCCATGTTAAATCTTCTATTTGTGGCTAAGGCAATAATTAGAGATGCAATGTCTATATGGAATGAGTCCCAACCAGCACTACGTTTAGACATGCATTGTTGAAAGATATAAGATAATAATTTCAAATGCTTGTACACTCTTGCTCGGAAAAATTGTTTCTCTAGAAAATGATCTGGATGACTCATTTGTATAAACACTTCTCTACATTCATTGAATGTATAGTCAGATAAATCTTTCGGGTCATTTTCTCCAAGTCTGAGAGCAGTTCTGATTGCTTGTCCTGAGACTTCAAGCATTTTGTCAGAAGTAATGAATGCTCTTACAACTTTGTTTCCTTTATCATCTCTTTCAACTTCAGCACTTTCCAGAATTTCTTGATCAGTCTTTTATTAATCATTGGTCGTGCACACATCGCATAAACATATTTAGTTCTCAACAAAAATGGTATCATTTCTTCGTAGCCCACTGCTTTTCTATTTTCTTCATCTAGTAATGCAGCAACATTATATTTTGGTTCGAACTTTAAAGCTGCCATCCGCAAAATAAAATAAAAATATTAGAACATTGAAAGATTGAAGAATTTATGTTTTGGAAATTAAATTCAACTTTGAATTATGATTTTTAATTTTGTTTTACTTGTGAATTTATGTTTGTGACATTCTTGAATTATTTATTTTGAATTCAACATTTTATCCATTTTGATTTCTGAGTTTTTCTACTTTTTATAAAAAAAATATTATTTTTAATTTTTTTATTTTTAAAAATTATTCACATGTCTGTTCATCTTCTTCTTCTTCCTTCGAAGAAAACCGACTTAGTAATTTATTATCATTATCATTTTCATGTTAATCCACAATCAATGTATCAAATCACTTGGAGTTTGATATACATCAACAATCTATGATCAATTTTGTATAAGATTAAGATTTGATTATTTTAACTGTGAATTTCATAGTGTCCGAACGCTCAAATAGCAGTCAAACGCCTATGTCAATCATCATGTTTTTAATCAAAATTTAATAATTTGAATGATTCACTTATATTTATCCACTCAAATACTATCTAACACCAACATAATTTGTTTCAAACAATGAAATCAGAAGGTTCAGAGGGTTTTGGTTTTTTAGAGAATTTTGAGTCTGAATGAGAAAACAAGTGTAAGTGTTCAATTTATATTAAGTGAAATTTTAGACGCATTAGCACTGTTTGTGCGTATGAAACCCTAAAATTCACAAATTAATGAGATGCATGAACATTGTTTGGCCGTATGCACATAGACGCATGAGAATTGTTCAGCCGCATGAGCAGTGTACAGATTCATAAGCACTGTTTAGGCGCCTTTGCACTGTTTAGGCGCTTTTGAACTGTTCAGCCGTCTGAAGTTCCTCAAACATCCAACACTTTAACTTTCGACACCAACACTGTGTAGACGTATGAGACATTCAAAACATCTACACTTTTATAAAATCAAACTCATTCTCACTGTTTAGGCGTATGGGATTAATGAAACGCCCAAACACTTGGTTAAATATTATGGACTTATTACAACTGTTTAGGTGCATGGGAATAGAAAAACGCCCACTTGTATAAATTCCTGAAAGTTAACCATGCTCCTATTTAGACGTATGAAGACTATTTAGGCGCATGAGTTGACTTTGAGTTGACTTTCATGAGTCTTACACTTGGTGTTTTTCACACTTCTTCACCTGCATACTGTTTAAACATATTAGTAATATTTCATACTAATATTTAAACATTTTAAGCATAAATTTGAATATTCCAAAATTTTCATTTTAGTCCCTCAAATTTGAACTTTTTACATTTTTCACACATAATTAATTTTCAACAAATTCAATTTTTTTACTTGATGTTTCACTTTTGAAAATTTTCTTTCTTTTCTTTCCCTTCATTTTAGTCTAAAAACATAATCAAATATCTATTTCTTAACTTTGAGGGAAGCATTTCCACTTGCAATTTTATATAGGTTCATATTATAATTTTGAAAAGTTTCATGATCACACTCACATGTACTTTGAACATATAGCATCATCCTTTCAATTCAACTTTCTTTGATTTTGATTTTCTGAGAAAAACTCTTTCATTATTACTCCCCCTAAACTTTTAAGTTGAAACAACTTATAAGTTTCCTAAGGTAGCATAATAAGATCACACAACTCCTTGTGACATTGCCTTCACACACATAAAACATGCATAAAATCAAAATGAAATAAAAATCTAATATCAACAAGAATTAATGTCTGCAGTGAGATCATATCAATGAAGATGAGCACAGTAAAATAAAAAATTATCGATAGTCATCGATAGTGAATAAATCTTGATCAAGTGTGTTCCAGGTCAGTGATATCACAGCAAAGGAGACACAAGATCTAAGGACAAACAATAAGTGTTTTTGACATAATATCAAGTCACTTACTTTTTCAATTCTTGGATTGATTAGGTTATATTTAGAGAGCTCAACTATCATCAAGACATGCAAGGAAGAACACATACTCAACTTATTACCTGAAACATATGTGTAATCAGAGCTCATGATACTTAAATGAATAGAGAATGATCATGGATAACCATTTGATCATCTCTAACTATCCATTTGAATAGATGTGCACATTGGCATCTTTTGCATCAAAGAGAATAGCTAGGTCTGTAATGACTTACAATAAAGGATATCTCAGCACTTCAGGTCTATGATGACTAATAACAAAGAAGTGAAATGATGCTTGTAACAGATCTCATGATTAATTACATCACCATGAGGTGTGAGTGGCGTTACTCAACAAACAGTCAATCTGATAAGCCAAAACATCTCGAAAATAATCAGATGAATACATATTTAGTGTAATCACAAGAATTTATTGTTTCAGTATAATAGCATGATAGTGTCTACACATCATATCTGATCATGTCAGACTTTATTAATGAGTGAAATATGAAACTATTCTCACTAATGTACTATCATTTCTCACATATTGCAAAACAAATTCTTTTCAAAAACAATGAACTGACAAATAGAAAAAGACTTTATTTTTGGATTTTGTTATATATGCTTTTGTATTTGGTTTTTCTAAGAAAAAGAAAACACACACACACAAAAGAAAAACAGACAATTAACATTGAGAGTATCACTTCTGATAGTCTTTTGATTTAGGGAGTTCACATATGATTAATAAGGCCAATTGATTCTACTAAGTACTCAAACCGTCCTGGTAAGAAGGCTTTAGTAAATAGATCTGCCAACTGTTTTTCTGTTGCAATTTGAATCAAAATGATCAACCATTTTTCAGATTTATCTCTATGAAACTGATATCGAATTTCGATATGTTTTCTTTTTGAATGTTGAACACGATTAGCTGTAATCAACATAGCTGCAGTGTTGATTTTGCAAGCAGAGGATTTGAGAACATCCTGCTGATGTAGCAATGTACTCAGCTTCTGTAGTTGAAACAGAGACATTTGTTTGTTTCTTACATTGCCATGAGACTAATCTAGGACCGAGAAATTGACATCCACCCAAAGTAGATTTTCTATCTTGAAAACAACCACCATAATCACTCTCTGTATATCCATGCAGTTCAAAGTTACCCTCATAATGATACCAAAGCCCTAAGGCTGGTTTACCTTTGAGATACCTGAATATTCTTTTGACAGCAATTAAATGTGATTCTTTTGGGTCGGATTGATACCTGGCACAAACACAAACAACATACGTAATATCTGGTTTAGATGCACTAAAATACATCAATGAACCAATCATTGATCTGTATAACATTTGATCAATAGATTTTCCTTTTGGATAAGGTTCAATCTTGGTGTTAACATCCGATGGCGTTCGTATGGACTGACAGTCTTGCAACTTAAATTTCTTCAAGTGCTTGTCAACAAACTTCTCTTGATTAATGAAAATTCCATCTTCAGTTTGCTTGACTTGAAGTCCAAGAAAGAAATTAATATCTCCCATAGAACTCATTTGGAACCGAGATTTAATGATTACTTCAAATTCATTGCACAATTTTGAACTGGTAGAACCAAATATGATATCATCAACATACACTTGTACACATAAGAGATCATCATTATCCTTTGCTATGAATAAAGTTGGATCAATTTTCCTTCTTGTGTATCCATGTTGGATTAAGTGTTGTGATAATGTCTCATACATAATTCTACGGGCTTGATGAAGTCCATATAAAGCTTTGCTTAGCTTATACACTCGATGTGGAAATTCTGCATCCTCAAAGCCCAGAGGTTGCTTCACAAACACATCATGAGTGATAGAACCATATAAAAATGCACCCTTTACGTCCATTTGATACACCGTAAATTTCACAAATGAAGCATAAGCCAGGAAAACTTGAATGGATTCAAGTCTTGCAACTGGTGCAAACACTTCATCATAATCTATCCCTTCTTCCTGTGTGTATCCTTATGCAACAAGTCTCGCTTTGTTCCTTATTACTACACCACGATCATCAGTCTTATTTCTAAACAACCATTTTGTGCCTATGGCATTTTCTCCTTCAGGTAAATCCACTAAACTCCACACATATTGTTTGCGAAATTGAAGTAATTCTTCTTGCATAGCTTCTATCCAACCATTGTCCATTAATGCTTCGGTAACATTTTTAGGAATAATTTAAGAAAGAAAATAAGAGTATAAGCACAAGTTTGCTTGTTCTGATTTACTCCTTGTTGTCCTCTCATTCAATGACCAATAATCTAAGAAATTGGATGATTCTTGTGAATACGAGATGTTGAAATCTCATCACATTGAACATTAACATCCAGATTTGATTGGTTTAAGTTGGAGAGCTGATGTAACAAATTAGAAGAATGTGGATTAATGTTTGGAACTTGAGTCGGTGAGTTTATAAAGTAATCTAAGTTACCAGTATCAACTACATCACTAGAGATGGATGATGTTCAGACTTAGGTTGCACTAACTCAGTACCATCATTAGGAAGATGTTGAGATCCTTCCTGATCAAATGAGACTGAATGATTTGAAGTTGAATTAGCATGATCATTGTCATTGAATCGTATTGATGAATCCTTGACAAATGATAATAATGGGTAGTCTGAGCTAGAATCATCTGGGTTGTCAGAATTTGAGTCCTCACTGAAAGATCCAAGATCTCCTCTAGAGTTCTTCTTAACTGTAGAATCAAAACAACTAGATTGATTAAACAAATTAGATTGAAGAGAGTTTGATAATGAATCTAAATCAAACAACCATGCAGGACCATTTGCAATAGATGGAAAAGAATTTTCCAGAAATTTAACGTTGAATGTTTCAAGAATTATATTTGTCCTAGAGTTGTACACTCGATAGGCATTTGAAACAAATGAATATCCAACAAAAACTCCGTTATCAGATTTTGCATCAAATTTTCCTAACTCATCATTTGAATTAAGTATCATAACAGGACTACCAAATGATTGTAGAAAATTTATATTCAGTTTCCTGCCAAACATTAACTTATAAGAAGTTTTCATTTTATCTTTCACAATTAAGGTTATGTTCTAAACAAAACACGCAGTTGATATAGCTTTATCCTAAAAAGTTATAGGAATCTTTGCATCAGCAAACATAGAATGAGCAGCTTCAATCAATGTTCTGTTCTTCCTTTCAGTAACTCTATTTTGTTGAGGAGTTCTGGGAGCACTGAACTGATGAGCTATCCCTTTCTAAGAACAAAACATTTCAATGTTAGAATTTTTGAATTCCATTCCATTATCACTTCTTATTATTTTCACTTTATATTCTAATTGATTTTCAACTTTAATGATAAATTCTTTCAGTAATTCAGTCGTTTCAGATTTAGCATACAAAAAGAAAACCCATGAAAATCTTGTATAGTCATCAGTGATAACTAAACAATATGATTTCCATCCAATACTCTTGATATTTGTTGGTCCAAAAAGGTCCATATGTAACAATTGAAGAGGTTTGGATGTTGAGTTTATGATTTTGGTCTTATAAGATGCTCTATGTTGTTTTCCTTTAAAACATGCTGAGCAGTGATCAGTCGTTGCAAACTTCTTAGATGGAAGTTCAATAAAATGATTTTCTGATACAAGCTTGTTCATAGTCTTGAAATTTGAATGTCCGAGACGTCTATGCCAAAGATGGCTCTCACATAATTGTTCTTTTGAAAAGATCTCAAACCTAAAGAAAATTGATTAGTTAATCTTTGAAATCCATCGGTTTGATTTCTCATCAGTTGAGGATTAACATAACCTTTGCTCAAGTTTGAGTTTGCAAATCCTCTTTTAGGTGATATCATTCTAAAGTAACAATTTGCAGTATTGTGAGTCTTCTCATCACAATAAGTACAGTATTTGTTCAAATAACAATCTGTTGTAGAATGATTTCTCATGTCACATATGTGACAGTACTTGTTGAAATAGCACTTAGTTGTATTGTGATTTTTCATATCACATATTTCACAGTACTTTTGTGGAGTTTTAAATAGGTGTTTGTTAACTTTTGACATTGACACTTTGTTTGATTCATTTTTATCTTTTGGTGTCAAAAAGTTAAACTGTTGTTTTTCATGTTTCACATTTTGATGTTGTGTCATATTGTTTTTCATCTGTTTAACATGAACTTCCTTCTTGAATTTCTTATGAACAAATCGTTTGGTTACAGCAGATTCTTAGAATCTGAACTTGATTTCAGATCAGAGTGAGATTTGTTCATAGCATTCACCTTGTTGTTTTGAAGAGAATTCATATTTAACAAACCTACTGACACAAATTTATCGGTTTAAGTTTTGTTGTCAGATTTGTTGCTTTGATCAACTTTTCTGAACTTTTGTTTTGTTCAGATTTGATTTTTGATAATTTCTTTCTTATCCTTTGATTCTTTGATTTAGAAGAACTTGGTTTACTTTCAATTTAACATCATCAAAAAAAGATTCCTTTTCAGATTGAACTTGTTTTAGATTAATAGTGTTTGAATCTTCTAATGTTCCTACCTGTTGTTTATCTTTGCTTTGAACTTTCACTTCTTCTAAAACAGAATTAATTTGATCAAAAGTGTTTTGTTTTGTTTGTTTAGGTTCATATGATTTTATCTTGATTGGATGACCATTTTTAATCTTCTCTTGATCATTTTCAACAAACACTTTTATATTTTCCTTTTCTTCTTCTAATTCTTGTTTTTGACCTGAAAAGCTTTAAGTTTAGCTTTGTTCTCAGGAGAATGATCATGTGTATTGAAGTTCTCTCGTAAAGTGTTTGTGATAGATTCAAGCACAGGTTCATGAGTGAAACCTAATCCTGCTTTCTGTTTATCTTTCCTTTCACTTACTAGTTTTTCTACAATCATTTTTGAACTCTTTACTTTTGCAAGATCCATTTGAGTAGCAGCATGTGCTATCTTCTCCTATTCAAGTTTTTAGTCATCTCATCCAATTGTTTAGAAACATTTTCTAATTCTTTTAGAGTTTCGTTCCATGAAGTTTGAAGAGAGATAATCTTTTGGCCGACTGTTTTATGATCAGCTTTTAATTTGTTATTCATTGATTCTTCTTGTTTAAGTTTCTCACAAATTTTATATGAGTATGTTCTGTAGTATTCAACATGTTCAAAGCATGATTTTGTGCATAGCTTTTCTCTCACTTCAAATGGTATTTCAGGAAATTTTGGGGATGAGGTTTGAGATTTTGAAAATGAAGTGTTAACCTTTGGTTGATCAGACTGTGCCATTAGAGCTACTTCATCTGTATCCTCCTTAGGATCTGATTTGTCACTCCAATCATAGACATCTTCATCATTTTCACCTTCCACCTTTGGATCATTGTTTTCTAACCAATCTTCTTCCTGAATTTCTGTAACAAGAGATAAATTAGATGTTAAATCATTAGTACATTGTTTAGCATATGCACTCCAATCATAACCATCTTTAATATTGACTACAAGAGCTTTCTTGGTTTCATCAGATGATTTTGTTTCATCTTTAAGCTCAGGCATAGGAAGACTTTGATAAGGCTTTGGATAAGTCGTCTGAGCTTGTTGAAACCTTTGATTGCTAGAGCTTGACTGAGCACTTCCTCCATTATTTCTTGGAACTTTGCATTCTCTTGAGAAATGGCCATAGCTGTTACAATTAAAACACCTAGATTTTGACTTGTCAAATCCAACAGTCTTGTTAGCACTTGTCTTGTAGTTCCTGTTGACATATGACTATTTTTGTGTCCTGTAAGCAATCATCACCATTTGCCAGTTTAAGTCCATTTCTTCCACATCTTCAGGATCCATTTCAAATAAATCCTACAAAACAAGATCTAGTTGAGTTAAATGGCTACCTTGATATGCTTGAATACTAGCCATAAATGCAGTAAATGCAGTTTTAGACTCTTCATCCTCTAATAGGATATTTATCACATCTTTAACTTTGCTAGATTTAGCAGAGTTAGATGAAGAAGTCTCTGATTGAGCATTAGATGTTTGAGACTGAGATTTAGGAGGAGGTTGAGAATGTGATTGTGTTATGTAAGCAAGGGCACTAGTAAATGATCAGTCAGTGAAAAATCCTGCTCTGACAAATAAATCCCTTCTCTTCTTTAACTTTCTCACTTTTTGCCATGAAAGCATTTTCAACTGTGTTTACTAGAGAAGCAACAAACTAATACTGAGACATTGATGCTACTCGATCATTGTTCCTTGAGCTTTCATCAATCTCTACTAACTCAATCTTGGAAATAAGTAGATCTAGATCCATAGGGAACATCTCAGTATGATTTAGTAAGGTTATTGTTTGTTTCCATGATGAGGGTAAAGCATTGAGTAGTCTAAGATTTAGATCTTCAAGGTCAGGCTTAATACCTGCTGTTGACATCTCAGTTGTTAGGATCATGGATCTACATTTGATTGATTAGAGAGTATAGCAGCGGAAATCAAACAACGAATTAGCTAATTCACAAGAACACAAAAGATATTCAAGGTAAGAACAAACGGTTATAGACAGAAAGAATTCTGCAAATATATTTCGTTCAATATTCGCTTTCGTGGTAACAGAATGTCACAAATACAATTAGGTCAACACCTCTTATATAGGAGATGTGACGTCTGCTGATGTCACTTGAGAGTGACATCTAACAGAATTTATTCAAACTACTGATAGTTAACACAACTACTGAAGATGTCAAACAACTGACATCTTCTTACAAAAATGCTAAGTGTTAACTATCACTACAACTACTGAAAAGAAACTACCAAAACTACAACGACTGAAGAACATGCTCTTGAGTCGTTTTACAAATATTGAAACAAAAAGAAAACTACTAAAAGGAAACCATCACAACAACTGAAGAATGCTTCTTCAGTTGTTGTAACAAACTCTGATGGCTTCAGTACTTGTATTTGAACTTCAGCTGTTGTCATCAGCTAATGTCTTCGGTCTTTGTACTTCAGCTGTTGATCTTCAGTACTTTGTTATTCAGCTGTTGATCTTCAGACTTTGGTCTTCAGCTGTTGAAGTCTTCGGTACTTTAGTCTTCAGCTAATGAAGTCTTCAGTACTTTAGTCTTTAGCTGTTGATCTTCAGACTTTGGTCTTCAGCTTTTGAAGTCTTCAGTACTTTAGTCTTCAGCTGTTGAAATCTTCAGACTTTGTAAAACAGCTGATCAAGTCTTCAGCAGTTGTTGTGATGTCTGTGGGACTTAGCGGTTTTTCTGATCAGGCTCATTGGTTCTTTTGGTCCAACAAACTCCCCCTGAACCAATGCAGCCAAAACCTCTAAACTTATTGAAGATGTCCCACTTATTATGGCAAAAGGATTGGTCTTTTTGTCTTCTAGATCAGCTCAGAAGTGACCCTTTTAAGCACAGGCCTGGGAAGAAGTCTCAATGATCTGTTTGGCAAAGTATGAATGGGAACTCTGTCTTGGGGAACTGGACACAAAGTTGTTACCCCATCCATGAGATCTACTTCCCCACTATGAGTCTGTATGACTCTCTTGTGTAGGCCTCAAGGAAGGTAATTGTTCCTCCATGGTCAGCTCTTCAGCACCTCCTTCAAATAATGATTCAGGCCCATAGTACTCAGATAGGTATTTGACCTGTTTCCCATTCTTTAGCTCCACAGTTGTTATTATTCTATAAGCAAATTCATCAGGGTGATTACCCTCTAGAAACAATTGGAGCTCATTCGTTCTGACTTCTTCAAGCCTCTTATAAACTAACCCCTTTTTCACCATTTTATTTTCAAGCATCTTCTGTGGGGTTTGGTTAGCTTTATAAGCTTTCTTGAAGCCTTCTAGGGTTTCCCAGGGTGATACTACAAAGACCAGGGAGATCACTTCATCTACAATCTTTTTCACCTGGCCAATGTATCTGTGTGGAATGTTTTTCTTGTGAATCCTGTGAGACACCCTGGGATCAGGCCAAATCCTCACTCTCTCCTTTTGATACTGAAATGTATGCTTAAGAGTGTATAATCTGAGAGCATGCTTCTTCATGTTGATGATAGAAGATGTGGCTGCATATGCTTTGTCAACCCTCCTCAACAATACCTCATCGTGTTGTTTGTGAAGTTCTTCTTCTGCTAGCTTCACTTTCACAATTTGTCTTTGAGTTTCAGGAGTAATTGTTGGGGAGTGACTTGTGGCCTTCGGCAACTGTATAATAGCTGAGAGTGGAAGCCTATCTTCATCTTCATCATCATCTTCTTCATCATCATCTTCTTCATCATCTTCTAGCCTCAATACCCATCTCTTCTTCTTCTGGGGTACATCATCGGCTATTGGTTTTGAGGGTAAGTGAGTTGGTTTGGTGGGTTGTTGTTTTGGTGGTTTAGGTGTGGGAATGTTGACAGGCTGTTCTAGCATTTTGGAAGTGAGTGTGGCTTTAGATTGCTTTGGCTAGTTCAGTCCTGCTCCCAGCACCAGCTTCATTCAAAGCTTCAATAACTAATCCTTTAGTGTATACTTCAGACGAACAGATCTTGGTGGTTATTGCCATGATGCTATCCCTAGACCAAGCCTTGATTTCGATCATTGATCTTCCAAGACATTTTGCTATAAATCTGATCATGATCTCCAGCCTTTCTCTTTCTAACACATCATAACTTGCCCATCTGTTTTGGATTTCTTCAATCTCTAACCTTCTGATCTCAGAGTCAAGTTTGTCAGTGTCATGGCCTTGCCTAAGCAACTGATCAATGATGTTATCCATTGATCTGTTGTGTTCAGCATCAGCCTCTTTTACCATCAGCTCCAAGGCAGTCTCCTTCTCACTCTTTCTTTTCTTTGATTTCTCCATGTCAACTTCCTTCTCCTTCTCTTTTTCAGTCTCCACAGCCAACTCCTTCTCTTTTTCCACTTCTGCCACTTTTGTTTCTTTCTCTTTCTCTTTCCTCTCTGCACTCCTCTTTCTTTTTGCTTTCACTGACAGTATCTCCCCCTTTTTGGGTGCATTGGTTGCAAGGGTTTGATTTTCAGAAAGCTGTTTGCCCACAACTTCTTCTATCAAGGGTTGTATTACTGAGGAAAGCCTCTCATCAATGGTTTTGATCACTATATTAGTGATTATAGGTGTGATGAGAGGTATGGAATTTTGAAAGAGAGCAACTATTTGCTTAGGGGGGTTCTGTTCCTGAGAAATAGTGCCAGAAGCAGAGGCAGGTGGTTGAGAATTTGGGAGTGGCTCTGTGTTTAGGAGACCTTCAGATGAAGGTGCCATCTGTGGGGTGTGAGAGGCAGATGGTCTTTGATCCGTAGAAGTTTTGGCAAGCAGCTCTTTGAGTCTGCTCACCTCCTCTTCCAGGATGGTATTTTGGGCTAAGACATCGTAAAAGAAGCCCATGTCATCATCAGTGGGTACTGAATCACCTGACCTCCTGATAGAATCAGGATTAACATGCACATAGTGTAGATCAGTTGTAGCATGTGCCCCTTTGTCTTGGAACTGGGGACTTCCTGCCTCAGGACTATGCCCTTCATCAGCAGTTGCCTATGGTAAGGTCTTAGTAATGGTGCTAACTACATCCTGATCATATGCTGAAGCAGGATAAGTGGCAGCCTCACCAGAAATTCCAATCTCCTTACTACACTAGGAAATGGAACATTGTAACCCCTATGCTGTGGGTTATCAGATGCATTTTGATCCTCCCCCTCAATGGTAGAGGTATGCCCAGTTGTAATTGGTATCTGGGGAGGGGGTGAGGAGTGCAACTGACTCAGCACTTGTGCAACAATTAATGTAGGACTTTGGGGTGCGGTTGCATGTGGGGATTGGGTAGAAGCAGATTGCACCCGGGGTGAATGGTGCGCTTCATGGTAACCCTCTCAAGTGAGATAGGTTCCAGCAGTGTGGGTTCCCAATATTGGTTGCAACAGGATCCTGTTGAGAGGATACTTGTGCAGCTTTGGCAGGTTGAGTCGCTGACACAACTGGGGGGTTAATACGAGTATGTGCTTCCTGTGTTTATGGTACAGGGGTAGCCTCAGGGGACTCATCTCCCTGAGTAGCCGTTTTTGGCTTTTTGTATTTAGGTTTGGTGGGGACTCTGGTTCTGGAGGTAGTGGCTGTGGGTTCCAACTGCGTGGGTTTTCGCAGTTTGACAGCCTGTTTCAGTGTTTGATCAGAGTTGTGCCTCGAGTATACTTCAGGCAATACAGCCGTTGGAGGGAATCCAAGGCCAACAAGTCCCTCAGCTTTCAGCTGATTCTCTATGATGGCCATAATGAATCGAGGATATAATATCCATCGATTAGAAAGAGGTTTTGAGGCCATATCCTTAAGTTCAAGAAAAATAATTTCAGACTAGTTTAAGTCTTGGTGCTCAAGGATAGAGAATAATACCTACTGCCACCTCATAGACATTGATCCCAAGAGGATGTCTTAGGAGCTAAGCAAACATTTACCATGTGAAAGATAAGACGTTCTGCATCATGGTAATGCTTCTTCAGGATGGTAGAGGCACTGAGGTTTCCCTGATATCCATGGTGGGCAAAGGATAAATCAGTTGTGCCCTTTGGATACCCAATGGGGAAAGTGGCATCATCCAAGTTAAGTGTTTGGCGAATGACTTCCGGAGTGATGACCACTTGGTGATTGTTGACGAACGACTGGAGAGGCTCGGTGTTGTTCTCCCCAGTTAGAAGGGCGACGTTCGTCCAAAACTGGTGTAAGGATTCGACATGAATGGTGGGATTTAAAGGAAGCCGTTTGGTAGGGAGATTGGACCATTAGATCAATGGCGTTGTCGAACTTTGTCCAGAAAGGTGATTTTGTGAGGTAGGCAACACAGTTATGGCGTGGTTTGAGCTGCATGGTCGCCATTAATGAGAGAGAAGTTTGGAGATTTGAACGTTAGGTTTGGAGAGGATGAAGCGCTGAAGGATTAGGTATGAGGTATTTATAGGGTAAGGGTTAGAAAACGATTGAAGGGTTGGTGTTAGTCATCAGTAGTTGTAAACGACTGATGACATGGTATTACCCTTTCAAGAGTTGAAACAACTGAAGTCTTGGTTTTAGGCATCAGCAGTTATAAAATTACTAAAAACCATGGTTTCGACTTCAGATGTTTGAAAACAACTAAAGACTCGGTTTGGTCTTCAGGTGTTGTAAACAACTGATAACTTGGTATTAGCCATCAGTAGTTGTGAAACTACTGAAGACATGGTTTTGTCATCAGTTGTTGTAAACAACTGATGACTTGGTGTTAGTCATCAGTAGTTGTGAAACTACTGAATACATGGTTGTGTCATCAGTTGTTTAGGATGAAACAACAGTTGTAGAAACAACTGAAGAGAAAGTTCTCATCAGTAGTTTTCGTCAATTCATAGCCTTTCAGTTGTTTCGTACTGTCCTCAACACTTACTCATCAGCCTTTTAGTTGTTTTCAGTTGTTTCATAGGACATCAGTACTTATCTGTTTTTACGGACATTAGTAGTTATAACTACATCAGTAGTTGTAACTTTATCAGTTGTTTTAACAGAATCAATACTATATGTGATATGGTACTAATGATCATCAGTACTTATATACTGAGATCATCAGTAGTTATCACTTATTCTAGCTGCAGCATACCAAGCCGTAACACTAGGTTTTGGAAAGTTGAACTATCCAAAGGCTTAGTAGAAATGTTGCAAGCTCATCAGCACTAGGCACAAACTTAGGATCAATCAGACCTTTTTCAATACAATCCCTAATAAAATGATGTCTGATCTCTATATGTTTGGTCCTAGAGTGCTGGACTGGATTTTTGACAATGCACAGAGCTAAAGCACTATCCATTAATAATGGAGTCTTAGTCTCTGTAATGCCATCATCCAAAAGTTGGTTCTGAAGCCAGAGTACCTTAGAAGTACAACTTGCAGCTGCAATGTACTTTGCTTCAGCAATGGATGTAGCAACAGATGTTTGTTTCTTACTCTGCCAAGAAATCAAACAGTTGCCTAGGAATTGACATCCACCAGAAGTTGACTTTCTAGTTAAGTTGCACCTTGCATAGTCACTATCTGAAAAAGCAACTAATTTGCAAGAGTGTCTAGTGGAATACCATAAACCTAGAGATTGTGTACCTTGCAAATATCTAAGATCCTCTTGACTGCAATCAAATGAGACTCTTTAAGAGCAGCCTGAAATCTAGCACAGACACAAGTAGCAAACATGATATCTGGTCTAGAAGCTGTTAAGTAAATCAAGGACCCAATATACATCTGTAAAGTGTTTCATCAACAGCTTTACCTTTCTGATCCGCATCCAGTTGTGTGGTGTTGCACATGGGAGTAGAACAGGGCTTACAATTTTGTAAATCCAACTTATTCAAAAGATCTTTTGTATATTTGGCTGATGAATAAAGGTTCCATCAACGTTTTGTTTGATCTGCAATCCTAGAAAGAACTGTAATTCTTCATTGCACTCATTTCAAACCTCTTTTTCATAATTTGGTAAAATCATCACACAACTGGGGATCAGAGGATGCAAAAATAATATCATCAACATAAATTTGAACAAGTAGCTTATGCTGATCCACCTTCTTAATAAACAAAGTTTTATCTATGGAGCCTCTAGTGAAATTATTCTTGAGAAAAAAAGTGGAAAGTGTCTCATACCAGGCTCTAGGAGCTTGTTTCAACCCATAAAGAGCCTTATCAAGTTTATACACCATTCAGGATGTTTATTGTCCTCAAAACCTGGTGGTTGACACACATAAACTTCTTCTTTTATTTTTCCATATAAACATGCACTTTTGACATCCATTTGAAAAACTTTAAGATGGTGGAATGCAGCATAGGCTAAGAACAATCTAATTGCTTCTAGTCTGGCTACAGGGGCAAAGGTTTCATCATAATCAATACCTTCTTCTTGTGAAAACCCCTGTACAACCAGTCTAGCCTTGTTCTTAACAATAAGCCCATTTTCATCAGTTTTATTCCTAAACACCCATTTAGTGCCTATTGCACACTTACTGGGGGTAGAGGAACCAGTTCCCACACTTGCTGTTTCTTAAACTGAAGTAGCTCAAGCTGCATGGCTTCAACCCATCCATTGTCTCTTAAAGCAACCTGATAGTTCTTTAGCTCTAGCTGACTGATGAAGAGAGCATAGAAGCAAAAGTTAGACAATTGACTTCTTGTTGAAACTGCAGCATTGATATCACCAATGATTTGAGACATTGGGTGATTCTTAGCTCTTGATAAACAATGATATCTGTGAAAGTGTTTGTAGAACCTTCAGCAGCAGCAGATGTTGATGCAGACTCTTGAAAACAAGAATTTGATGGTAACTCAAAAGATGTAGAGGAATCAGAAATCTCATCAGCATTTGTTGTGGATGGAACTGCTGAAGCTACAGGAACATCAAGTTTAGCAGACTCAGGCAGTTGGTCACTAAACTTGAATAGGTGAGTATTGATATTTTCATCATCATCATCAATATCACCAGGTGGAAGACATGCTGCAGAAGATGATTTATCCACATGGTCTGCAACAACTGGAGGTTGATAAGGATATTGCAGTATGTCCAAATCAAACAACTCCACAGGGTTTTGTGGAATCTTGTCCATTGGTGATTCATTAAACTTCACATGCAAAGTCTCGTCATTTATCTTTGTTCTGCAGTTGAAGACTCTGTATGCTTTGCAAGTAGATGAATAACCAACAAAATACCCTGCATCCACCTTAGGATCAAATTTTTGGAGTTGATCCTTTGTGTTGAGAATAAAACAGGGACACCAAATGCTTTGAAAAAAGAAATTAGAGGAGCCAAGTGATGTAGAACTTCATATGGAGTCTTCATCAACCTCTGATTTACTAAGGCTCTATTCTGCACATAGCAAGCTGTGTTAACAGCTTCAGCCCAAAAGGTCAGTGGCAAAACTAGTCAGCCAACATAGACCTTGCGCTTCAATTAGGGTCCTGTTCTATCTCTCCACTACTCTATTTTGTTTGGAGTCCTGGGATGCTAAACTGCCTTTTGATTCCCTTTGAAAGATAAAATTCATCAAGTGTATGGTTTCTGAATTCAGTTCCATTGTCACTCCTTATACACTTGACTGAAAGGGAATACTGCTTCTCAACATACAACACAAAGTTGATAATCTCTAAGCAACCTCATCCTTTGAATGTAGAAAGAAAGTCCATACAAATCTGGAGTAATCATTCACAATTACCAGACAGTATTTCTTCTTTGCCATGCTCATCACTCTCACAGGACCAAATAGATCCATATGCAGTAAGTGCAAGCAGGAAGTGGACTTAGGCTCTTCAATAGGAGGGAATGAGACTTTGTGATGTTTTTCCTTTTAAACAAGCAGTGCAGGTTTCATCACAGTGGAACTCCTTTATTGGTAAGCCTCTCACTAAACTATTATGGATCAGCTGATTCATGTTTTTGAAATTAACATGACCCAGCCTTCTGTGCCACAGTTTAGATTCCTGAGGAGAGGCTTTGAAAATAGGCAAGGATGGCCTCTGATATTTATTTTCTTGGAAAGATCTAAGGCATACACTCTTCCTGTCCTGTTGGCCCTCAGGAGAGTGTGATCATCCAAACCTTATCAATCAAATCAGAACTTTGGATGACAGAATCCTGCAGTTCTGACTGGTGAAAAGAGCATCATGGCCTTTATCACACATTTGACTGACAGTCAAGAGATTGTACTTGAGATTTTCCACATGATTAACATCATCAAACTTTATATCTCATTGGAGACAAAGCCTTTTCCAATGATGTAACCTTAGCATCATTGCCAAAAGAAACAAACCCCTTCTTTCCTTGAGAGTAGTCATGAAGAAGAGAGCGGTTCCCTGTCATATGCATAGATCCCCCACTGTCTACATACCAGATGCTACTTTGGCATGTTGAAGAACCCTGCAATCATAAACAATTAGTTAGTTTTGAGACGCAAACCTTTTGGTTTTGGGTCTATTCACATCAACAGATGGTAAAACTAAAGACTTGCTATGAATAACAGCCTGAGGGGATGGAGATGGTGAAGAAGAAGATTCCTTGGCATGGATTTTCTTCTCTGTGGTTTCAACACAGGAGCATCTAATTGGTTGACTCTCCCCAATAGATGTTGAACCATCATAACAAGTTGTGTCTGATTTTGTGATAAAGCCTTCAGCTCATCAGACACATTAGTGCTTGAGTTTGATGAGTTCCTGTGTTGTACCATCTCTCTTTGAGCAACCTCAGCTGTTACTGTTTATCCCCTTTCTTTGTGGATTCTTTTTGGATTTTGGGGTACAGGTTTTGATGTTGCTGGTACAAATTTGATTTCAAACTCAGTTTTCATTTTATCCATTTTCTCTTTAATGTTTTCATTATGTTGAGTTTGGAGCCCTTTTATACCAGCAATCATCAGTAAGATGATTGAATAAGCCACATATTCACATGGCTTTTTCTTCATCTTAAGTTGATCATTGCTGAAGAAGATGAAACTACTAAAGACTTGTTCTTCAGCAGTTTGCTATCAGTACTAGCAGTTTTCTTGCTTTAGTACCTGCTTTCTTGATATCTTCTTCAGTAGTTTTCCCACCCATTCTACTTGAAGTTTTCTTTCCCTTAGTACATGTAGTAGTTTGGGCTTGTTCTCCAGGTGTTATGACATTCTTTTTAGTACTTTCAGTACTTTGTGAAATATCACCTGGAGTGATCAACTTTGTGATCATTTGAGTGTAAGCATTTGACCCATCAACATCAGCTGATAGTTTCTGAGAGGAATTAATGTTGACTTCTACTTCTGATGGTGCTGTATCAGATAGTAGATCACATGATGAAAAGGATTGGTTATTGCTTTCACCATCAGATTCTACCTCTGCTCTGGGAGTAAAGTCTGTAGGAGGAGCAGTGTGATTATAACCAATGCCAAACTTCACATTGGAAGCAGATTGCTTACTAAGAAGCATTTCAAAACCCTTGCAAGAATTACCTATCGATCACACTCTACCTGGGTAGTTGCGAGTGTTTCTTTGAGGTCTCTGTACTTCTCTAGAAGTATCTCTTCCCTAGCCTTATCATCAGTGATTTGGCATTTAAGTTTGTAAATCTCATCATTCTTATCATTAATCACAGACTCAAATTCAGCTTTGCTTTTGGAAATTGTTTGTTCTAGCTTAATGTTCTTGTTAATTAAAGCTACATTTGCTTCTCTAATAGATGCAAATGCGGCTATGCATGTTTCAGAACATAGTTTGGCTTTTGCCTTAGAGGATACCTGTGATACCTGTGGTGTAGAGGCATTAGAGGATGAAGTATCAGCAGACTCCAAAGCCATAAGAGCTAGATTTCCAAAAAGACTGACACCACCATGTTGACCAGCACCAGAGAACAGTTGTTCATGACCAGACAAATAATCTGGTAAACTGCTCCAGTCAACAACTCCTGGGGTGAAAAAGCTGTGTTGTTGAGGTTGAGTTTGTTGATGAGATTGGGAAGGTGAGGTTCAGGTAATGCATGTGGTTGCTGTGCGATTGGAGCTTGAACCGGATTTGGCTGAGGCATGTAATAGCAGGGAAAAGGATATGACATTGGACCCTAGGGGACAAAGTATGCAGGAGATACAGGGTGTGATGATGACCAGAACCAGCAGGATGTTGCCCCTCTGTTTTGTAGACTAGTGCTAGGAAAAGTCACAAAGGGTGCAGAAGAGTTAGATCCAGTTGATCTACATTCTCTTGCAAAGTGTCCAAGCCTTTGGCATTTGTGACACCTAACTTACTCTTGTCAAAACCAACTTTGGTTTTGCCAGAGAGTCCAGGAAATTCCTGCCAGTTCTCTTGTAGAATTCTGAGATCTGATATTAACTAAGGCCATTTGGCTTAGAATATCCATCTCTTCTAAATCATTATCAGCAATTCCCTTTAGATCATCCATGATGAAGCATAGATTGTCACTATTACTGCCAGAATGACTATCAATACCAACAAATGCATGATCAGAACTGTTTGAAGAGAAATCAATATGCTTATCATAATGCTTTCAGATGCAGCATATTCTGACTCATGACCAACCAAGGCAGTGTTCCCTGGTACAAAGTCATCAGTGAGCTTTCCTGATGATGACAGTTTCCTTTTCTGCTCTATCTCTCTTTCGAATGTAAGCAGTTTCCATGAAGTTGGGTCAGAGATAGACTATCAGATTTGCACTAGAGCGTAGGACAATAGTGTATGTGTCCCATCTCTCAGGCAGTGATCTAAGGAATCTGTTCATCTGGTGTTGGTGTATTCCTGTTTCACCATTTTCAGCTCAGAGATCAAACAGGAAAAATGCTCAAACTGTTGAGTAGTGTCTCCCTTTCTATGAGAAAATGTCTCATATTGTTGGGCGAGGATTTCTCTGTTGTTTGCTAAGACCTCATCAGTTCCACCGAATTGTTCCTTCAGTGCATTCCAGAGGTCATGAGCAGTTTCATGATGCATAAGCCCTGAATAGATTTCATTAGGCAGTGCCATGGCCAGAATTCCATGGGCTTTAGCATCAATCTCAAACAGTTTCCGATCTTCATCTGAGTATTGTTCCTTCTTCTTCAGAACCATTTGATTGGTTTCCGGATTGTTCACCATAGGCTTATGTGGTCCATGTACCACAGATGTCCAACAACCTGAACTGTTAACAGACAGGTGATGAAGCATCCTTCGTTGCCATATGTTATACTCAGTCCTAACCAGCATCGGAGGCTTGGTTGAGGAACCGGTATTGAGGGTCATTAGAAGGAGTAGTCATCAGATTCAACCAAATTCAATTAAGTTATAACAGATTTAGAACAAAACACACAAGAACAAATTGAACCAAGAGAGATCTCAAAATGAATAAGAAAGCGGTAGAAATTCAATAATCTATAACCAGTTTTGCAAATAAGCTAATTCAATCAAACATAGATATCAAATAGCAGTTTCAATGATCAACTGTTAGATTGATCAATGATTAACCTGCTCTGATACCATTTGTTAGGATCAACATCTACGTTGATTGATTGAGAGTATAACAGCGGAAATCAAACAATGAATTAGCTAATTCACAAGAACACAAACGATATTCAAGGTAAGAACAAACGGTATAGACAGAAAGAATTCTGCAAATATATTTCATTCAATATTCGCTTCCGTGGTAACAGAATGTCACAAATACAATTAGGTCAACACCTCTTATATAGGAGATGTGACGTCTGCTGATGTCACTTGATAGTGACATCTAACAGAATATTCAAACTACTAATAGTTAACACAACTACTGAAGTGTCAAACAACTGACATCTTTTACAAAAATGCTAAGTGTTAACTATCACTACAACTACTGAAAAGAAACTACCGAAACTACAACGACTGAAGAACATGCTCTTGAGTCCTTTTACAAATACTGAAACAAAAAGAAAACTACTGAAAGAAAACCATCACAACAACTGAAGAATGCTTCTTCAGCTGTTGTAACAAACTCTGAAGGCTTCAGTACTTGTATTTGAACTTCAGCTGTTGTTATCAGCTAATGTCTTCAGTCTTTGTACTTCAGATGTTGATCTTCAGTACTTTGTTCTTCAGCTGTTGATCTTCAGACTTTGGTCTTCAGCTGTTGAAGTCTTCGGTACTTTAGTCTTCAGCTGTTGAAGTCTTCAGTACTTTAGTCTTCAGCTGTTGAAATCTTCAGACTTTGTAAAAGCTGATCAAGTCTTCAGCAGTTGTTGTGATGTCTGTGGGACTTAGAGTTTTTCTGATCAGGCTTATTGGTTTCTTTTGGTCCAACATCAGTAGTAAGTTGAACAATCTGTTCATCATTTGGTTTATGGTTTCTCTAGCCAAATGTTGAAACATTTCTAGTTGCCTTTTCAACTTTTGTTTCTTGATTTGAATCTCCTTTCCTCCTTCACATATAGTTTAAGGCTTTAGACCTGGTACATCTAGTTTGATATCCATCAAGCCTTGCAAGAACTTCCAGAGGTAGTTCTTTACACATCAGTAGTATGCTCTGACATCATTTTTACTCTTCTCAAATCATCTCCTTGAAGACCATCTTCAGGACAGGGTTCCTGAGAGTCTTTATTGTATACCACCCCCTGTCAGGTCCATCAGTGATTATTGGGATAATGGTCCCTTTTCTATGGATTTCCAAAGATCAGTGTCAATGGAATTTAAGTGATGTTTCAACCTAAAAGACTGGTTTTTTAAATCTGCTATGTTTTTAAGTTTTGGAACTCTATTTTCAGAATCTTCTGATTTCACCATTTTTATATTTTTGTTGGTTTTGTTATATTTTGAATTAAGAAAAAGGAATGTAAAAGTGTTTGAGAATTTTTTTTAAATAAAAATTCTAAGTCAAGGTTGATATGCCTGAACAGTATTCAAACGCCCCAACAGTTGATGCGCCTAAGTTGAGAGTTGTCTAAGGGAATGCCTTAGAAAAATTTTCCAGACCGCCCAAAATTGATGGATGTGAACAATAGTAAAACGTCTGAACAGTTGTGATGTGTCTACACAGTTTCGATGCGCCTACACAATTGTCAAACGTCTAAACAGTTCAAATACTTCTCAACAATGATGATACGTTTGGACTCTCTTCAACAGTGGTCAACCGTCTGAACTAAAAACGTCTACACAGTGTTGGTGCGACTAAACAGTAGTGAAACGCCTAACACTTGGACAATTTTTTAGCAAACTTCAACCCTAATGCGCCACATTCACCATGTTCATATGAATGTAACAGACTCAAATCTTCTGAAAATCTTCAAAAGTTGATGAATTTGATTGAAACATTCCAATTAGATGAGTTTTATGCCGATAATCATTCTTCTAAAATCAATTTCTATCGATATCAACAAGAAATCATTTAATTTCCAATTTTTAGTTCGAAAAAGCAATTAAATTTTCGAACACAATTCACCAAATTATCTCAAATTTGATGAATTCAACTACTAATTGTGGTTCAAAACATGTTTCTGATGATGAAACACATCTGAAATCCACAAGTTTTCATTTGAATTGTCTATCAATCATAGATTCAGTAAGCTTTTTGAGTTTCAAAGTTCGATAAATTTCAAAATTACTCAAATAATAGCTACCAATAGTACTGATACCAATTGATATGATCAATTGAGCTAATCTATGATGATATATGGACACAATTCAAAGAAAACACATACAAGTAATCGAATTCAAACAAGATATTAACAAAATTCACAGTTTCATTAATATCAAGCAAAGACAATTACTAGTAATGAGCAGTAGTTCGTTCACTCTTTTTTAAACTCTCTAACTAACAGTCTAAGCTATTTATAATGAAACAAAAGGAACTAACAATTAGAAAAATAGTCCCTATACTATTACAAATATCAAAAAGACACATAAAGACAACATGTTAATCTTTCTAGAGTCCTAACAAACCCCACATATGATGAACCCACACCAGCAACTACCCTTACTTGCAAAATCTACCTTCTCACCACATCACTATCACATACCAGATATGCCCCAAATGGAGCCTTGTTCAATCTACTCTGATTGAATAAACACCTCCTGTTCAATCCAAAAATGACTAGAGTGGAACAATAGGCTCCCACTCAGTCTGAGGTCTCACCATCATTCATAATTGACCTCAATATGGGTATTGAGCATCCTCAATCTCAATCCCATGAGCCCAAAACCTAAGCAATAGACCCTCAGGGTGAGTCTTTATACTCCCCTAAGCAGCCAAAAAGGGACAATCCTATCATAGGCTCAATGCCAATAGACATTGACCAAGGTCCCAAGTCATTAGGCTTAACCCTTTTATATCCTTTACTGACCTATTGATAGGAAATGAATATGAGATTTTGTCTCTTCAAGGTAATAAAGTTGATCCAGAACACCCTTTCAAGGATTAAATAGAGCCTAGAGAGACCTCTTATCTCTAGTCCCCATCAGCAAGCCTTAACTGAGGTGAGTCCCCCTGATATGGAGGGACTCATGTAAATTCAGCTGCTACTATTAAAGAAGCCTCATTGGACCTTCAGGAAATGGTAACATTACTAAGACTGAATCTATAGCAACCATGCCATTTGATGATTCTGAAAGAGCCAACACTAAGCAAGGACACCAGTGTGCCAAAAACCCACATCTGGTATGTTACCTCATCACCCCATGATTCTTCGAAAGAAGATGAGGGAACACTAGAACTCATCATTCAAGACCAACTTTCTAAACTCTCAAATCTTAAGTCTGAGGGTTGGACTTTAGAGGATAGGTCTGCCGCTCTGCAATGTTGGAGCATATATTATCATATATAGTGTGTTTGTGTCTTGACGAATAGTATAGGCTTAATGTAATACACATAATATGTTGTAAACACATGAAACTGAGTCATTCGCGGGAGCTTATGCGAATGAGACTCAGTCATACAACTGAGCCATGCTAATGGACCAGTTGTGCGACTGAGAGATGCTATTGGGCCATTCGTAAGACTAAACCACAAGTATGGTCCAGTCGTACGATTGAACCATAGGTATGGTCTAGTCGTACGATTGAACCATAGGTCTGGTCTAGTCGTACGATTGAACCATACGCATGGCCTAATCGTATGATTGGTCCCAGTCGCATCTGATATGGCTGAGGCCTATAAATACCAGTTTATTATGTAGAAAGAAAAAGGAGTTTGACCGGGGCCGAGGTGCTGCCGAATGAGAGGGGAGATCATGCACGATCTCCCTTTGCAAGAGTCTTGATTCCTATGTTAACCGAGCTTGTAATCATTACGTTTTATCAATGAAACCATTATATTCTTGTTCGTTCTACTGTTTATCTCTTGGTTTTGGTTTTTGTTTCCTTCCATAAAGAACACGCTCGGATGTCAACCGATCTAGCGGACTTAACAATTGGTATCAGAGCAAGGTTACTGTTAGAATGATCTAACATTCATTCTAGCAAACTGAGCTACAGATTTCTAGATCTATTTCACGTTCTTTGACGTTATACCCACTTTGTGTTTTTCGTGTTTTGCTCAGATCTTGTTACATGTGTTGTTTCTTAGACAAAATCAAACTCAGAACCACGTTCTTATCACCCTTGAGAATTTGATGATGTCTATTTTGTTTCGGTTCATGTAAAATGTATCAGATTAGGGTTTTTGGCAGCCTTGGCAGCTACAGATCCAAAAATCTACTTGCAGATCCGCTCGTGCGACTTGACCAAGAGTATGGACCATTCGTACGACTGGACCATGCTAATGGACCATTCGTACCACTCGATCATGTGACTGGGCCAGTCGTATGTTCAGTCGTATGACTGGACCAGTCGTATGTTCAATCGCACGACTGAAACATCCGCATTGACTCATTCGGATTTGTTCTAGACCAAAAAAAAGAGTCTGGAACTGCCTCTTGCACAGATTTGAGGATGAGCAAAACACAGTCACTCGAAGTTTCTTTTGTAAAATAAGTTCGATGGATACCCTATTATTTGTTGGACTTCCAGAATAGAGGAATGTAGTTAGAATACAAAAGAGAGAAGAGAAGATATGAGCAGTTAGTGTTGATTTTGTGGGGTAGTCAGGAGCATCTGATTATTTATGGGCCAATCAAGTTATATTTATCTGCATGGAGAGGATTCTCATTCTCATGGGGAATCCATGTATAGAGAAATTGAAGACGCAATTAGAGGGTGATGATGTGAGTTGGTTTCTGATGATGAATATGAGTGCATGGGACCTTCCTGGCGCATGAGCATAAAAATTCTATCTGTAAAATAGTCTGGGCTCATGGGCACTATTTGGGCGCTTCTGCCCTGTTCAGGCGCATTGCTACTATGCAGGCGCATGGGCACTATTTGGGCGCTTCTGCCCTGTTCAGGCGCATTGCTACTATGCAGGCGCATGGCACCTGTTTTGGTGCATCAACACTTAGCCGTTTCATTCACTTTGTGCGCATGGAACTATTTAGGCGCATGGCTAACACTTGGGCGCATGGCCAACACTTGGGTTCATGGCCAACACTTAGGCAGATGGGCCACTGTTTAGGCGCATGGACCCCCTCTGGGCTCATGGCCAACACTTAGATGCATGGGCCAACATGCTGCGCGCATGGGCCACTATTTAGGCGCATGACCCACCCTTGGGTGCATGGCCACACTTAGGCGTCTGGCCTCTCATGCTCGGCGCATGAGCCACTGTTTGGGAACATGAGCCACTATTTGGGCGCATGAGCCACTGTTTAGCGCATGGCCAATCCTTGGGCGCATGGACCACTGTTCATGTTCATCAAAATATTCTGAAATATTTTCTATGTTATCAACATCACTCTATTATCATTCTAATCATACCCAAACATAGATCTAACACACTAAGGCCATCTAAGCATGCTAATCATCATCACTAACCATAATCCACTCTATAACACACATACATACATATATCATTTTGAACATAAGACTAAAAACCCACGTTTTCTTTCAAAATATTTACTTAGTATGCATAATAGCCCCAAATCAGATGAAAATCAGTAAAAGACGGGTTCTAGAAACTCAGCTTGAAGCAGGTCTTTGTGCTAGTCACTTCTACTTGCAGATTAAACTCCATGTTCCTGAGAACAACTCTAATCATCAAGAATCTCAATCAAGAGGTTGTGAATTTAGTTTAAACTAAACAAACATCAAGAAGACTTACCTTTTATAGCTTCTTCTTCCTCTTTCTCTCTCTAGAACCAGGTTCTCTCTCTCTCTCTTTTTCTTCCTCCGAGAGCAAAGCAACTTTGTACTTTGATATGCACGACCATGCCCCCTTAAATTCATAAAATAATAAGGTTTTTACTTTGCACACTCTTTCCCCTCCACTTGTGCACAATTTCTATTTCTTCTATTTACTTTCTTTTCCTTCCGTTTGAATAGAAATTCGGGGTGTTACAAGTCTACCCCCTTAAAGAGGTTTCGTCCCCGAACCTGTCGCTCCTTGAATAGTTACGGGTAACACTGTCTCACTTCTTCTTTGATTTTCATTTAAATTTAGATCCCTTTAGGCTTCACTGCACCCGCAAAGTGAAACCATCATCCTCCTTAGCCTATCCTCTTCTTCTTATTAATAATGATCACCAGTTGCTCCTCGTGGTTGGATACTTTGTCCATCTCAGTGTTCTCTCGTAGCATGATCATATCCTCATCAGTTGAGCTCTTTCTTAGACGAGATGCATGGAACATCAGATGAATTCATTTAACTCATCGGTAGCTCCAATCGATGTGTCACTTCTCCTACCTAAGCAATAACTGGGAATGACCCTCTCGACTTTAGTATTTGCTTTACTCAACTCCAAACCAAGCAATCCACCTTCATGGTCGAAGCCTTCCTCATAAATCATTGTTATAGGTCGTCACCGAACTCTGGTTGTGCATGGTTAGCAATCCATCTTCTTGCAACACTTGGGGTTTGAGTCATAGACTACTGCTCAACTCACCCGGAGATGCATGTCTACCTACATATGTCTGTCCTGAACAACCTAGCAGGAACAAGCGCTCTTTCTCAATTCTATCGCACAATCCTTTAGGGAATTAGGTAACCTGGTAGACTTACTATTAACAATTCTTACATAGAAGGGCTCATCGATCACAGAAAATAGCGGCAACAAATCTACTACTAGCGTCACAATTAAACCATAGATGCATAAATCTAAACTTGCAAGAACATACTTCATGTTACCTTGGAGTCTGACCTAGCCTCCTCCTAGTCATAGCGAAGGCTCTAGCCTTCACCCTCTGTTCTCCTTCCTCGTACCGGAGCTTCCTCTGATCTTCTTCACTCCCGAACCTTCCGCCGCGGCTTCTTGTAATCCATGCTCATATGACCTTCCTCACAACAAGAATAACACCTCCCATACCGCAGTTCTTCGCCACATGTCTGGTCCTCCCACAATGGAAACAGACATTGTCCCCCAATCTACATTCCCTGGGGTGCCTGTACCCACACTTGTCACACCTTTTCGACCCCGCACCAGTTATGACCACACGCTGATCATCCACTCGTGCACCTTTACCCCCTGGAGCGAATCTCCCATGTCCCAATCGCTTCCCATTCCATTCTTAATCACCCTATCCTTTTTTGCTACTTTCAGTCACCATCACAGATCTTTCATCATACAGTCTCCCCGCCAAATCAACCACCGACCTAAATGTGCTCGGTCGGGCAGCGATCATGTGCCTACGGATGTCCGCCTGCAAGCCCTGAATGTACCTCTTGATCTTTCGTGAAAGAGGTGTCACCTGATCCGGCACCAGACGTGCCGTCTGGTTGAATTTAGCGCTATATTGCTCATGTGTCATTGTGCCCGCCTCCAGCTATAGGAACTTCCTCTCAACATTATCCATCTTACGATGAAGACAGAACTCCTCAATCACCAACCTTTTCAACTCCGGCCATCTCATCCTTCAGATAGCCCTGCTTCCCTCAACCTGGACAATATTGTCCCACCAACACAAGGCTGAGTCCATAAAAGAATGGGTAGAAAACTTCACTTTCTGATCCTCCTGGCACTCGCTGATATTCAATACCGCTTCCATCTCTCTCACCCATCGGTGAGCAGTAGTAGCAGTGCCGTTTCAATCAAAAGTTGGGGGCTTGCATCGTTGATACATCCCATAGTTATAGCCTGGTGCCGCCTCCGACGCAGGCTCTTCCTCTTCGTCCTCTTCGTCATCAAAGAAATCCGTTTCAGTCTCAGGTCGTCTCCTTTTGCCTGATGGTCTACCCCTTTCCTGTCTCTCCTCGTCTATAACAACCTTTATAACTTCGGTCACCACAGATGGTAGGATCGTCCGCATGACCTGATGCACTTCCACCATGACTGCCTCTCTCATCGAGGTCCTCTGATTAGCATTTTCATCACCACCCTCCTAATGAGGGGTCTCGGGTTCCTCATGGGCTACTGTTTCACCCTTAGACCTTCCTCTTGTGACCCGCGGTTACGCACCACATCCACCACCGCCTCCACCTCGTGAAGCTTTCGAAGATCTACCGCCAACCATCTTCTAACACACTATAAGATTCAAACACTAACGCGGTAATTCAAGGTAATAACTCAGTTTATGTCAAGTATAGTAAGTCCCTAATTACAGTGGCCTGTTGTGATTAGCCACTCACTTTACTCTTCATATCCCAAGCATTTTCTATCCCGACTACATCAGTATCTAAATCTACACAAAAGCACACAAGCCACATAACATGCGCACATAATGCCGGTTAACATTAACTTACTGTAAACGTTTACATAAAACCTTTACCTGCAGGCACCTAGCTACTAGGACTGGCATCCCTTTTCCTTTTAGTCCCATTCTCAGTTTAAGATTAGGTTTTCAAAATAATTACCCAATTCACTTAAACTTTTTCTCTGATACCAACTTGTAAGGCCCCGTTCCCGAGCACCTCACAGTTGGTCATTCGTTGCGCTTAAAACATTATAAAATATACATTTATTTTGCAGCAGAATTTAAAACTTTCATTAATAACTAAATATGTCATTTACAACATTTGTTTTCATCTCAAAATACAAGACACGTCAAAATACGATGCCAGCCTCAAAATGCTCCCAGTAGCTTATGCATCCATGCCTACAACTCCTCAGCATCAACAAATACATGCCAACTATCATGCATACAAAAGTCAGCGACGCATTCTAGTTTTATAATAAAACATACTTTTATCTGTTAAGACCTTTCTTTACATTATTTCAAAAATAGTATACTTTACAACCGTTTGTGATCATGCATCATACGTACATATAGATAATATCATTATTATCTTAATCATTATGTTCGTTAACTTTGTTCGTGTTGGGTTTGTTGTGCCAAAACAATGTTGTTTAACCATTTAAACAAGAAAAACGCAGCGGATAAACATTTAACAAATACCATTTGTAATCTGAAAATTGATGTTCATAACTTAATTTCAACAAACCCAAAGACATAGGATCATATGTATGTGAATAAACTAGTTATCAACAAGCTAAAACAACCAAAACAACATCAACAAACTACCTTTATGGGCGATTTGAAGAACCGACATTAGAGCTGCTGGAAATCACGTTTTGTTGAAGAAGTGGCTGTCCTTGGATGGCCAAAACACCAAGGATAGGTGTCCTCAAGTGTACATACCCACAAGCCCTCAAGAAACACCATGTTTGCTAGGTTTGACACCAAAAATCGCATCAAAAACCCTGCTGAAAACCTTTTTCAGCCGTGAAACATCAGGAGATGTCAAAGGCTTTGTTCCAGCCGTATGATCTCTCCATAAGAGAAACTCGAGTTCTTGTGCGATTTCATGTGAGAAAGAGGAGTAGATCAGATGTGTATGTTCATAGAGAGTTTTTTGTTTCAAAACAAGAAGAAAAAGAAGAGAGGGAAGAGACCTTGCGGCCGAAAATCCCCTCACCCTTTTAGGGTTTTTTTTTCTTTTAAAAACTCTTTTAATTTGACTAATCTTATAAATTACAAAATTAACCTTTAATTATATAAAATATGCACACACACACTTTTATTATTTGATGTTGCTTGACTAATTTAAACAACATAACAAATAATATCCATGAACAAAATATCCTCATAATTTGTTCATTCTCACATATAATTTATTTAGAAAACCCATTTTCTAAATTGGTGTAATTATTTAATTGCATGATCATATCATCAATAAATATTAATTGGTGTTTGCTAAGCTTGTTATTGGGTATGACCCGACTTGGATCACAACGTACTAACCACATCAATGTTCTATGTGTCTTGGGCATACAGAATCCAACAATCTCCCACTTGCACAAGATACATAGAAGATTGATGCAAGTAGTAAATACCGCCTAACAACGGTTTACTACCCTTAATACGCGTGACTTAAAGCCATTCAATAACATCATCCCCTTCAAGTATCCAACTTGAAATGATTTAGGTGAATCATCATCTATCCTTTTGTTACAGATGTCATGTTAAATCCAAGGACATAGAATGATCATTCCTTGTTGATTTAACTTAATCAGGCCTTAGACATCATGCTCTCAACGAATAAGAGGAACAAATTCCATCTTGACTACATACGTTTCTCACAATCACCTATGTTGTACCTAAACATAGCCTTATGTACTGACCATTATTTCAGAGCAGCGAAGAACTAGCTCAAGGTATAACACTTGGTGAATATCAAAACCCAATATGTATCTCAGGTTAGAGGATACCAAATGATATTCGCCTTTACTCAAATTTACTTATGATCAATCTAGAAGATTCCATGTAGTAAAATTGAGATGCGGGTCAGTCCAATATTTGCATCCCACAAATATCTATGAACCTTGGTAGCAACCAATTGCTCTATATTCATACCTTATGAATATCTACCAATCCATGTTCATAATAGTCTTACATTCATATTTGTTCCCACAAATATGACCGACTACGGACATTTAGAATAATAAACATATTCATGGATGTAAACATGCTAAAGGGAACACGACTCAAAAGGTCAAAATACAATTGTTCCGTACTTCAAATACTAAACAGACCAATTTCAATACTAGAATATCGAAGTCCTAAGGCACAAGTATGACCCTCATACTTTGCCTCACAAGGAGCTTCGTGAGTGGATCCGTATGTTTTGATCTTTTATGAACTTTATGAATACATATCTTTACCCTTTTCAACTCCATCCCTTATGATGTTAAATCTCCGCTCAAGGTGCTTAGTCTTTGATGAGTACGGGGTTCCTTGATTTGAGCAATCCCACCCACGTAATTACCAAGATCTTAGGGAGTCTTGAATGGTAGAGACCACCCCTAGATAAGCAATGGACAAGCTTATCCATGCAGCTTCCAAAGCTGCCAATGAAGCGGCTATGTATTCGGATTTTTAGACTGAATAATGCTACCGTGTCCTGCTTTGAACACTTCAAGGATACCACACCTCCATTCATAATGGAAGTACACCTGATTATGATCGAGAGTTGTTTCGATCTGTTTTGGAAGTCCTCATCTGTGCAACCTTTACACAGATTCACTTCAACAGATCCGTATATTAGAAACATATCCTTAGTCTTACTAAGGTGCATCAACATACTTTTAACAACCATTCAATGGTTATTTCTATTGGTATCTACTTTGTCATACCTGATAAGCATGACTCGTCCGTTTAGTGCATATCATGAGACAAATGAGGGATCCTATAGCAGATGCGTATGGGATATCCTTCATTTGATTTTGCTCATCCTATGAGCTTGGACATTGAGACGTAGTCAACATGGTCTCTTTGAAAGGGTATCATACCTTTCTAGATTTCCATCTTGAACCTTTTCAAGATTTTATATATGCACTTTGGTTTAGCCCTATCAACCACCTCGATCTATCCTTATAGATCCTTATTCCAAAATATGGGTGGTTAAAACGAGATCTTTTATGAAAAATATCTTCCAAGCAAGGTTTTAACACCTTCCATGTTGGAATACAATGTTGAAAGTACAATTATGCTCCCACTAGCTTTCATATATATACATGACCTTTTGACGCTTGTTTCAATCCATAGATCTATCACTTTAACTTGTATACTTTATTGGGATGTCGCGGATCGACAAAACCTTCATGCTGAACTATGTGGACAGTCTCTACGAGATGTCCATTAAGGAAAGCGGTTTTGACATCCATTAGCCAAAACTCATATTCAAAATATGCAGTTATGGCACTTAACATCCTAATCGACCTTAGCATTGCCACGGGCGTAAGACTTTCATCATAATCAACCAATTGAGTTTGATGAAAACCTTATGCTATAAGTCTTGACTTATAAGTATTCAAGTGTCCATGTATATTTGTTCTCATCCTGAGAACCCACTTGTATCCAACCGATTTGGAGTTAAGTGGAGGTTCAACCAATTGCCAAACATGGTTGTTATACATGAATTGCATCCTTACGTTCATGGCCTCTAGCCATTTGTCCCAATCCAAATTGGACATAACATCTTGGTGTATGGTTAGCCTACGGGTATACCCACATAGCATCCATTCATGAAATATCCTTATCTTTCAGATGGAATACTAACTACCAGATTTGTGAACGTTTTGTGTGTGTTGATCAACCTCTTGATCTTCATCAACAACCTCCTGCTGATTGCTAGTGTCAATCAAATGTGTATTGCCTTGTGGATTTTGATCCTTATCAAGTTCCACAGTTCTATACGTCATTCCTTCCATAAGGACTTGGTTTCAAGAACCATAGACTTTGGAGCAATAAATACTTCTGATTCGTTGAGTCAAAGAAACGGTATCTTATACAGTCTCTTTGGACTCCAAATGAATACACACTTTCTTTGTCCGGGTCATATTCATAATATGAGCCTTAGAGAGCGATGCGAAAACCCAAAATGATAAAGGTGGTAAGTTCATAGCCATAATAAATTGAACCATATCCAAATAGGGTTCAGTTTCTCCTTTATCTGAATGAAGAGCATAGATAACTACACGGAGCTGATTTTCTACTTCATTATTGAAGATTTGAACATTTCAAAAGCTTCATACTTATGTGTCATAAGTGCCCACAATAATAGCGACTGTAATCGTTGATAACAATAATGAAGTATCTTTCACCAGTCTTAGACATTGTCTTAAAAGGATCATATACATCCAAATGCATCATTCCTAATTAGTCGTTGGTTCATACTTATCAAATGAAACATTTTCATTTGTTTCCAAAAGACCATTCTTTTGAAGTGTTTGAATCCAATTCTGGTTAATGTGACCAAGACGACAATGTCAAAGATAGTAATAACTTAAACCCATTTTAAGTTTCTTTATGCTAAGGTGTATGAATGAGTTATAATAGGATGATCTATCATGAACCAATTCATGGAAATCATTAAAAGGCATATCTTTAAAATGATATACATCATTCAAAACTCAATACCATTATTTACAAACTTTGAATCATGATCATATTGTTTTAATAGGAAACAATAATTTGTTCCTAGTCAAACTAGGTGCATACAAAAATGTTTTGAGAACACTTCCAAACCATTTGAAGGTCTCAAAATAGAGTTTCCCTTCTTGAAGCGGACATTTCTTTTGAACCCTTTTGCAACAATTGCAAGTATGAGTCTCACATCCGGTATCCAATACCCATGTGATTGAAGAAATGGCTTTTAAAACAGCGTATGAATCATGGAATTGTATTTGAGGCTTGCCCAAAACCCTTCTTGTGTTTCAACTCCTTGAGATAGAAGGGACAATACCCTTTTTATAGTCCTATCTCTCCATACTCAAAGCATGGATCATTCTCCGTTACCTTAGGCTTCATAAGCTTAGGTTTTGAGGTTTCGCTATAACCTTTGCTTTGACGTATTCCTTTCCTTTAGCAATAATTGCTTTAGGATCGGGATTGGCCACTTCTTATAGCCTCCGTTATTGATTGAGAGAATAGGTAGAACCTCTCTACTTATCCCCGCCTCGGTTGCTTTGAGCATTGCATGAGGTTCACCGATGCTCATGTCCCATCCGTTCATATTACAGTTTATTATGAATGTCTCAAACCTTTAGTTAGGCAATCAAGGAACAAATCCTTGGCCAACTACTTTGAGACAGGATAGTAAAGCATCTTGAGGCTATCAATATGGCCTTTTTATCTTAAGAATATATAAGATGATCTCGATTGGGTCTTTTCATGTGACATGCATAAGTGCTTGAACCGTTTCAAAGCAATCTTACTAAAGTTTGCGGAAGGAACATTTCCTTTTAGATTAACATGTCATGTGCCCATGAGGCTCCAAACCCTTTTGGAGTCTGGGAATCATATTCCCAACATGAGATCTGATGCTTGCACAGAATCCTAGTGTGCTTAACTCAATCGTCAAAAGGCCATAACATCAACAGCATGGGTTGGTGAGGTATGGGATCCTCAAGGACATAGACCTTTACTCATTCTTGAGAACGATTCTCAAGTTTCAAAATGAGTCCATAAGATAATTATGGTTAGGACTATCCCTCTCGAGAATAGGTCTCAGTGATAGGGAAGGGACGATCGGGGTGGTAGCATTATAGTTAGAGGTCATCATTACAAAATTGACAAAGTTCATATTAGTATTTCTCATAAATTTATTTTAATCGTTAATACCCTTAAATGTCTCATAGACAATTAACAATTAAAATCTAGAATCCAACGTTACGTTTAAATGATGGTTAGGTGACCTTTATCCCATTATTTAAATTAACAAGGTAGTCAACAGTTGACAATTGCAACCTATTGCAACTTCTAGTCTTATGGGATCGGTTAAACATCATATGTTTAGTCGGCATGTTTAATCCCATCAACACCATTGTAAGCCATGCTTCGGTGACCCTAAGCACATGGTTTCCAATTCAAGTCGTCCTACTTACACACACGTGTGAGTTTTTACATATAAGCGGTTAGGTGACCTTTATCCCACAAGTATGTTAGACTCACCTCAAGGACACAAGTTCCCTACAAGTGGTTAGGTGACCTTTATCCCACAAGTAGTTCCCAAGTGATTCGAGTGTCGTGTAAAAGGATGGTGTTAGACTTGTTACCAAAGGGTTTTAGGTTTCCATTAATTTTTGACTTGAAAAACCTATGTACCTTGTAATTGCATGCTTTCAAATACATGGTACCCTATGGTTCTCTTTTAATAAAACCTCTTTTATTTTGAAATCATTAATCCTCTTAATAACCTTTTATTAATTACTTAATGATTTAGAACCATAAAATTCAGCTTGTTATCATAATTTATTTAGATTGTTAAGCATATTCATATATCAAACAATCAACATAAAACAAACAAGCATAATCATACAAACATATGTGCATAACCATAGCCACTAAGTTGACTACACTTCTTTGCCATCACAAGTGTTGTCATAAGGTCTTTTCCTAAGGGTTCAACACAACACAAATGATGAGATCTCCAAAGACCCCCACTTGAACTTGCATCCAAATGCTTCAAGTCCATCCTTTGTGTCTTCCTTTTGTGCTTCCTTCCCGAGCATCTTCTTTTACAAAATATATACATCCTAATACATATTTTCTAGTAAAGGAAAAATGCTCCTAATCTATTTATTACATTGCCAAATGAATAAATAAATTACAAACCAAATGGAAACACAAAAGAAATTACTACAACCCATAAAGAAAGAATACAATCAACATGACAATTCCATAATCAACCAAACCCAAAACAACCATGGTCAAGGCTATGTTATGCACTAAAATTATGTATCCATATACATCATACTAAGAACCAAAAAGAACCCCATTGACCCTAAATTTTCAGCCAACATAAACCAAAATCTAGGGTCTTTTGTCCAAACAAAACACAATCAACCAAATTGATATCTTTCCTTTCAAGGTTTAATCACTAGCATGTTTGATATAACCTTGAAAGATTGGGGTATCATCAAATCAATACAAAACAGCCCTAAAATTGGTTGTTAAACCTTATATAACCAATATACAAGAACACATGAAACTAATCATCCACATAACCGGCTCTAGATGCCAATGTTGGGTTTGTTGTGCCAAAACAATGTGTTTAACCATTTAAACAAGAAAAACGCAGCGGATAAACATTTAACAAATACCATTTGTAATCTGAAAATTGATGTTCATAACTTAATTTCAACAAACCCAAAGACATAGGATCATATGTATGTGAATAAACTAGTTATCAACAAGCTAGAACAACCAAAACAACATCAACAAACTACCTTTATGGGCGATTTGAAGAACCGACATTAGAGCTGCTCGAAATCACGTTTGTTGAAGAAGTGGCTGTCCTTGGATGGCCAAAACACCAAGGATAGGTGTCCTCAAGTGTACATACCCACAAGCCCTCAAGAAACACCATGTTTGCTAGGATTTGACACCAAAAATCGCATCAAAAACCCTGCTGAAAACCTTTTTCAGCCGTGAAACATCAAGGAGATGTCAAAGGCTTTGTTCCAGCCGTATGACTTCTCTTCCATAAGAGAAACTCGAGTTCTTGTGTGATTTCATGTGAGAAAGAGGAGTAGATCAGATGTGTGTATGTTCATAGAGAGTTTTTGTTTCAAAACAAGAAGAAAAAGAAGAGAGGGAAGAGACCTTGCGGCCGAAAATCCCCTCACCCTTATTAGGGTTTTTTTTTCTTTTAAAAACTCTTTTAATTTGACTAATCTTATAAATTACAAAATTAACCTTTAATTATATAAAATATGCACACACACACTTTTATTATTTGATGTTGCTTGACTAATTTAAACAACATAACAAATAATATCCATGAACAAAATATCCTCATAATTTGTTCATCTCATATATAATTTATTTAGAAAACCCATTTTCTAAATTGGTGTAATTATTTAATTGCATGATCATATCATCAATTAAATATTAATTGGTGTTTGCTAAGCTTGTTATTGGGTATGACCCGACTTGGATCACAACGTACTAACCACATCAATGTTCTATGTGTCTTGGGCATACAGAATCCAACAGTTCGTTCAATGTATTACATTATCGTTCACTTCCCTTTCTAGATCCGGTCAGACTTTACCCGCTTCGTGGCACTCAGCCCCGATTACTGAGGTCGAATGACAAGGATCCTGTTCAGTACTTTATTAAGATAATTCATACTTTATTACTGAGGTAACACCCCTATAGAAATGGGTAACACCCCCACCAAAATGGGTAGCACCCCGATAGAAATGGGTAACACCCCCATAGAAATGGGTAACAACACTGAAGGTCAGTCATAAAGACTGGAACTCTTGTGTGCACACTTTAGGATTTGCTGAATCTCACGCGGTAGAGCTTAAGGCATCTAGAGCCGTGCAACTCTACTCATGTTGCTTGCAAGCCTTTCTATACTTTCTCTTTTATTAATGCATTCATTTTATCATTATGTTCCTCTTTTCATTATCTTCCACTTTACGTTACATAATACTTTCATTGCATTCAACGCAAAGCTAAGGGAAGACATACATACATAATAAGGAACATACACATAATCATAAACATACACCATCACCATACAGGCAACATCATACATGCATAACCACATCAAACATAAGCCATCACATCATAACCAGGCCTATCTCCCCATAATACCCCTTAGAAGTCACTTAGAAAACCTCAATTCCAAATTGGGCGCATGGGACCTTCAGGTGCATGAGCATAAAAATTCTATGTGTAAAACAGTCTGGGCGCATGGCACTATTTGGGCGCTTCTGCCCTGTTCAGGCATATTGCTACTATGCAGGCACATGGCACCTATTTAGGCGCATCAACACTTAGCCGTGTCATTCACTTTGGGCGCATGGCACTATTTAGGCACATGGCCAACACTTGGGCGCGTAGCCAACACTTGGGTGCATGGCCAACAATTAGGCGCATGGGCCACTGTTTAGGCACATGGACCCCCTCTGGGCGCATGGCAAACACTTAGACGCATGGGCCAATATGCTTGGCGCATGGGCCAATATGCTGGGCGAGTGGGCCACTATTTAGGCGCATGGCTAACACTTAGGCGTCTGGCCTCTCACGCTGGGCGCATGGGCCACTGTTTGGGGGCATGAGCCACTGTTTAGGCGCATGGCCAATCCTTGGGCGCATGGACCACTGTTCATGTTCATCAAAACATTCTAAAATTTTTTCTATGTTATCAACATCACCCGATTATCATTCTAATCATACCCAAACACAGATCTAACACACTAAGGCCATCTAAGCATGCTAATCATCATCACTAACCCATAATCAACTCTACAACATGCATACATACATACATCATTTCCAACATAAGGCTGAAAACCCACGGTTTCTTTCAAATGTTTACTTAGTATGCATAATAGCCCCAAATCAGTTGAAAATCAGCAAAAGAGGGGTTCTAGAAACTCACCTTGAAGCAGGTCTTCGTGCTAGTCACTTCTACTAGCAGATTAAACTCCAAGTTCTTGAGAACAACTCTAAATCATCAAGAATCTTGGTCAAGAGGTTGTGAATTTGGTTTAACCGAACAAACATCAAGAAGACTTACCTTTTACAGCTTCTTCTTCCTCTTTCTCTCTCTAGAACTAGGCTCTCTCTCTCTTCTTTTTTCTCGGTAGGCAAAGAAGCTTTCTACTTTGATATGGGTGACTATGCCCCCCTTAAATCCATAAAATAATAAGGTTTGTACTTTGTATACTTTTTCCCCCCTCCACTTGTGCACAATTTCTATTCCTTCCATTTACTTTTCTTTTCCTTCATGAGTTATTGTATGATACTAAATTGTTAGGGATAATGTTAGAACCTGCTTTAACTGCATCAAGATCATTAATCTTGTGTGAACCACTTGTTTTATAGGGGTAGATCTACTTGGGGAATCCCCCACACACATGTGACAAGTTTTTATATGATACTATGTGAACCATTAGAAGGTATGGTCCACTTTTTTGAGGCTCAATTCTTCCTTCGGGATTAACCGGTACAACATAAGTTTTATAAAGGCTAGCTGGGACTGAGTGCAGGGTTGATTGTGAGTCCCCATAACAGTGAAACTATGATTCGTTTAATTCAAATGTGGATTCTATTAAATCCTTTTAATTTTAATCTTTAAGCACTTGAATTTACCAACTTTTTAGTTGAGACAATTTCCTATTTGAGCATGTTTTAGGTAATCCATGAAGGGATTCTAGCGCTTATAGAAGACCTAGACCTAGAACCATGACCATGACATTGGCTTGTTTGATTATAAAAGATTTTGGCTCTTCAATAGCTAAGGAGGGAAAGGATAACATTCCTAACCTCCTGGAGTTTCTCTTAAGAAGAATTATCTCCACATGACAATGATACAATCTTTATGGCTCTTCAACAAGTAGCAAGCTCAAATCGAGAAGGAGAGAAAGAAAGTTGCAAAGGAGAAACTGAGGATGAAGAAGAAGAAGGAAGAAGAAGCAGGACTCGCTGCTTCCAGAAAGATAGGTGATAAAGCCTGGATGAAGGACTATCTCGAGGCTCATGGCTTCTGTGGTAGGCAGGTGGGTCCAATGTTTGAGAACACTCTCCAATGACATATAAATGATATAAAGGCTGACATTTACTTAGGGAAAAAGAAGGAGATGTATAAAAGGGGATAGGAGATTATCTTCAAACCAACTACTCAACCTCAACCACAAACCTAACCACAACCTAAACCAATCCCTTTTCCATTCCCCATTATAACTAAACCAACCTATGAGCCTTAGACCACTGAACCATACCTACTTCCTTACCTTAACCACATAAACTACCCATCGTCAAACCCAAAACATTTCCCAGAACCCAAACCCCACTACCTACCTAAAAACCTCCCAAACCATCCCCTCAGCCTTTCAAACATCTCTCCTTAGAAGAGTTTAAGGAGATCAAGACAAAGCTCATCAAGTGTACAACCTTGAGTGACATATCTTGTGAGGAGGAGTTTGTCAAACTAACTTAAGTTGAGGGTTCCTCATGTTCCCTCACTAGAGATCAATTCCTTGATCTGCCAAGAAGAACATTATACCAAGCCGCAAAACTCTTTGGCCTCAACTAAGATTCCCCGGTGACTCTACTGCATACAAAGAAAGGGGACAAAGTGCTTTATCTCTGCTAGACTTAAGCAGATTTGATATTACTGAGTTAGAAGAGAAGCCACTCTCTAACCGCTTAAACTCTAAGATAGATGCTCATATCGGAAATCATCTTAGTAGTCTACATCTAGTCGAGCTATTTGCTAGGAGCAAGATTGAATAAGTGTTTAAACTGAAGGAGGAGGTGTAAAGGAAAGGATCAGCAACCAAAGGCAAAGCCTTTCTTCAAATGGTTGAACGTCCTGAACTTGAATCCATTGTTAGATGGGAGTATGAGTACAACTCCTGTCAACTAACTGTCTTCAGGGGGGACAACAAAGGGTGCATGCCATTCAGAGTGATAGACTAGATCTCCTATCCATGAATGACTTGTATAAACTTCTTAACACTGCTTCAAGGAAGAACAAGGAAATAGTTAAGCATCTACTGTCTCTAGTGCTGATGGTTTTGAGAAGTAAAAATAAGTGAGGTTTTGGTAGTATCAACCTAGGGGGAGTTTGTTGTGTCTAGAAAGGCTGGTGCACCAAAAACCAAATCACATAGACTATTTTGGGTGCAAATAATAAAAGACTTCCAAAGCTAAGTGTGTAACTTTTCATGGAAATTGAGTTCTTCCGAAGACAAGTGCAAGATCATCATCTGAACGAAAACTCCAACTTCCAAAGACAAAATATTCACTTCCAAAGTTCATGACTTGGAAGAAATCAAGAGGTCAAATTTTGAAGAATGAAGATATGAAGAAGTCCTCAAGCCTCAAAAGAAGTAGCCTCTTCCAAAGTATAAGTGGCTTTGGAAGAACAAGTTCTTCTAAAGCCACTAAACCTTCGGAAGACACTATGATGAAGCAGTGGACAATAGTATGGCCCGTCTGACACTCCGCTACAAGTCTTTGAGATAGTGCATGGCTCTTTCCACAGCCATGTAGTGACCATACTTTATTCCAATGTTCACCTTTTATCAGTTAGTATAGTTGCCAACTTTAGTTGGTGACAAAAGGTAAGTCATGGACATATCATGATTACCATATCTTAGGTAATTCTTTATCTAAGATACCTTAACTCTAGCATTGTAGTATATGCTTTAGTTATAGGTTTTCAGCTGGTATCAATGTATATCCTCTTGTAGGATCTAGTATATATAGTTTCTCGTTATAACTCATGTAATATGCTTGTTACAGTCTTGTAATACTTTGTGTTGAGAAGTAATATATACAAGTACCTTGAATATTATTTATTTGTGTTCATTGTTACTTAGTATATTATTATCAACTCTTAGAAGGGATTCTGCTTCATCATCTGATCCGAGTGTGTTACAAATGAGTTTGAGAGAAAACCGATCCTGTAGGGTGACAAACATTTGCATCATGTGTTTGTACTCTTGTTCTCACCTCTATGTCAACATCTCCAATGATGTTTGTGGGGGTTGAGACTTATGGATACTTAGTTGATGGATCACATCAACTTGTTTGGAGACATCTAAGTCAGAGAAATTTAGATCTGCCAATTTTGATTCACCAACCACATCGGCACCCTTACCAAGAGAAGCTTGATCCAATGAGTGTGTGATATCATTATTGTTGTCTTCAATGGAGTTCTTGTCAGTATCAAGAAATTCTTGATCACTTTCACCACCACAATGATCTCATACATTTGAAGTTCCTTCATTTGAATTGTGTGCCTTGGAGTTGGAATTTGAATGCACCTCTGATGTGTCAGTTGAATTTGTCATTTTTGTGCTGATAAGAACTCCATTTATAGGGTTAGTTATAACTGCAGCTGAAGTAGTGTAACTTGATGGTGTTTTTAGCTGAAATCTTAGGTCGGGATCACCTGCTCATAGTATATTTGTAGATCTTGAAACATGCTAATAGGATTTGTTAACATAGTTAGTAACTAAATCAAGATCAAAGTATGCTCACTGAAAGTCACATTGCTGCTTCCTCAACTACTCTAGTTATGAGATTGTATAGTCTATAAGCCTTTGCTTGGGAAGAGTATCCAATAAAGTGTCCATAATCTGATTTTTCATCAAACTTGGCAATTTGATCCTTGGTATTCAAGATAGTACAAGGACATCCAAATGACCTGAGATAACCAATGAAAGGGTTTCTCTACTACCAAAGTTCATAAGGAGTCTTACCATGTGTCTTAACTACTAAAACTCGATTCTGCACATAGCGTGCAGTGCTCACTGCTTCTGCCCAGAATGTTATGGGCAATTTAGTGTTAGACAACATAGTTCTTGCAGCTTCAATTAGTGTCTTCTTTCTCCTCTCAACAACACTGTTTTGCTCAGGAGTCCTAGGAGCACTATATGTCTTGTAATACCATTTTCATCATAAAATGTATCAGGGATTCCGTTCTTAAAATCAGTTCCTTGAACACATCTTATGGTTTTGACCTTCTGATCACATTGATTCTCAATCTTTAAGATGAAATTCTTTAGAATCTCAGGGGTCTCATCCTTAGTTCTAAGAAAGAAGACCCAAGTGAACCCTGTAAAATCATCTGTGATCACCAAACAGTAAGGGATCCTTCCTAGACTTATTACACTGGTGGGGACAAAGATATCCATATGTAAAAAGTGTAGGGGAGTAGTGATGGAGTTTCATTCCTTTAGCTTGTGAGATACCTTGTGTTGCTTCCCTTTGAGGCCTGCAACACAGTGCTCATCACTTGTAAACTCTTTTTTTTTTGCATTCTAGTTACCAAATCATTCTTAATTAATTATTTGTGTTTTTAAAGATTACATGGCACATTCTTTTATGCCTGAGGAAACACTCATCACTATTTGCTTTAGATAGGAAGCATGAAACTTCTCCTGAGGGAGATGTTTCTTGCAAAGTCATCTTTGTACATGTTCCCTTTCCTGTGAGCTTCGAGCACAATATGCTCATGAGGAATGACCACCATAGGCCCGAGAACAATACACTCATGTTTAGTAAAGAGCATGTTATGTCTCTGATCACAAAATTGAGAAAAACTCAAAAGATTGTATCCAAGCTCCTTGACAAAGTTTACTTTCTTAATTCTAAGCTTACCATTTATGACCCTACCCCTTCCAGTTATGTAACCTCTAAAATCTCCTCCAAAATAAACTACCCCTCCATTCATTTTCTTAAAATTTTGGAGTAGTGACCCATTGCATGTCATGTGCCTGGAACAACCCCTATCAACACTCCATACATTTTTGTTTGTCTTGAGTTATTCCTGCACAAAAAAGATGGTTAGTTACATTTGGAAACCCAAGCATTATTAGCCTTGGGCTCATCAGAAGAAGTTAAGGACAATGTAATAGTAATTGATCCTATTTTCATATTTTGAAGATCATTTGCTTATGTTGATAGAGAACATTCAGTCACTTGGTTTTTCTTAGTCTTCTACACCACCATTGGAAGCTTAGACTTGACCTTTAACACTTCGGAAGTTTTGACAACTTCAGAAGTCATGATGTCTAGACCTTCGGAAGATCTTGCTAACACAAAACAGGCTTTAGTACTTCGGAAGTATTCCTTTCTTCACAGACCAAAATTTCTTCCAAAGGCAATTTTCCTCTTGTTTTCTTCTTCATTTTGGAGCTTCCGAAAGGAAAATGTTTTCCCTCTGACACTTGCTTCTTCTTCAAACTCTCAGAAGTTTCTTTCTTGGTCATGTGGATAGTATTTTTGGGATTGTAGAGGCAATCCTTAGAAAGATGAGATGTATTTGCACCAATGACACAGTCCATTTTCTTCTTCCTAAGGGTCTTCTTTTATGAATGAGCCTGAACTTGATCACTGTCCTTCTCTATCTTCATCTTTGCAGATGTTGTGGTATTTCTTATAAGAAAAGAACCACCTTTGGAGCTAGATCATTCAGGTTGTCTAGCAGCGGTAAACAACTTATCAGCCTTCTTCTTGATGTTAGGATGATTTGGACATGAACTAGAACTGTTGGTACTACAATTCAAGTTTGTGTCTTAAGCCTTAACCACCTCAAAACCTATAGAGATAAAGCGTTGATCTCTTGAACCTTCTTAAACATCCTTTTGGCCTTCTTGATTAAGTTCTTTCTTCTTGACTTGGTCATCCTAACTCTTTTACTCTCATCAAAGGAATAGTGACCGTTCTATATTGATGAAGACTTAGGGTTCAGTGAGTACCATGAGTCTCTCTACTCTTACCCTACTCAAAGAGAGATGAGTGCTCCAGAGTCCCCTATGTCTAGCCCACATCAATCACCCATTATTGAGGAGGATCAACCTAAACATGTTCAGGAGATCCATAAGGAATAGGCTATCACTTCTACAAGTGATTACACCATTAAGATCTCAACCGTGGCAACTCAGCCTATTGACACCTCAAATGAGGCTGTCAATGAGCAAAGGAAATCCAGCATCTAAGAACCTGAAGCTTGTGGTGAGAGAGAGGACTTTGGTCCAATTATCTCATCCCCCAATGATTATTCTGATGAAGATGAGGGGAACTTGAGACAAAAGGTTCAGAAACTATCAAAAACATGCCCATAATTGGTCTCTAAGGTTAGTCGCCTTGAAACTAAGGTAACTACTCTGCGTAGCAGGGACAATGATCAGCAACTTGAGATATCTTATCTCAGGGAAATACTAGGTGGGGGATATTAAGGAGAGCTCAACCAAGAACACAAGAACCTATGAATGTGATTGACCTAACTCCTAGTTGACCTGTGCAAAAGGATGATGCTACCAAAAAGGGGCAGAAAATCATTACAGTCATAAAACCTGGGAGTTCTTCAGGGAGTATGGACATTGAGGACTCACCATCCTCACTTGCAATTATACATACTCACAAATTTCTCAAGTTCACATTGATATGGACTCTATAGACTCTTTCATTTAGAGTCTCTTTGAGGAAGGCATTCCAAGGGCTATATCGTCCCCACCCCATGGAACTTCAAACTATATTATTAGGTGGAGGTATGATGCTGATAGAAGAGCCCTCAATTTTTAAAGAGTTCAAGGGCAACAAGTGGTGTTCAACAATTAGACCTTGAACTACTATGAAGGTCTTGACCTAATTAACATGCCATTTGTCAACCCAAATCAATCAAGACAAGCTGGTAGGTTGGAACAAAGGATTCAAAACAGAATTACTGAAGAGTTCAGAGTGAGAAGGAGACAAAGGCAATTAGGTAATGTCATTGGTCGACTAGATGTTGAGGCAGACCATGAGATTAACTATAAAGAGAAAACTTTGACTTAAAGCTTAGTGATAGAGCCTGAGAGTCCTGTCACACCAACAACTACTTCAGTGTTTTCATTTCCTCAGTGAAACAACTGCTGGTGAAGGTGTATAACAACATCTCTTTGGCCAGAGCTTGGAAGCTAACCAAGCAATGAAGGTCAAAGCTCTCTCCATCCTGTGTCACAAAGGTGTTTGAGTGATAAAAGGAAAAGGATTTTAACTCTCGAGGAGATTGAGGAGGAGGAGAGAGAGAGGAAGAGGAAGCTAGGGAGGAAGTTCCTCTAGCTCTTCAGGCTTCATGCATGCGGTAATCAAGGCTGCCCCCCATACCAAACACTCAAGATGATGAGTTGAGGGCAGTTAGGACTACTTACATACATACCAAGAACTATGACATTAATTATCTCTCCCCTTAGAGGAACTCAATGAATAGGCTGACATGGAAGTGTCAAGAGAGTTGAAAGAAGCTGAGGATGCAAGGCTACTTTTCCAAATCAAAGAGGACAAGATACATGATAGATTATACAAGCATGTCCTTACTCTCTCCCAATTCAAAAAAGCCCTATGCAAGAGACTATTGCAGCTATACAAGAACCTTAGGTAGACAAATAAATAGGTAGGCAAAATATAATCAACTACCTGAGTGCCACAGGTCTCTACCAGGCATGTGCGCTTCTTCCCTTTTCCTTTGAGTACATTGAGTTGGAGTATCTCAAATAGCTTCAACTTCAAGTACTCAAAGAACAAAAGGCAACAAAGAGAAAGATGAGGGAAGAGGCAGTAAAGTCAAGAGCCATTATCCACAAGAGCATTAAGAAGTCTGCTGACAAACAAAGGATAATGAACTTCTAGAAGCTGTATGGATTCTCTAGACGGAGACTTAGCCCTATGTCTCTATCCACAATGGATGAGCATATCAGGGTAATCAAGCAGATGATTAAAAGCAAAGAGCTAATTGACTTACACTCCCTCCAACTGAAGCTCCTCTTGAAGTGGAGGTTAAGGTTGAACAACCTTTGATGACACAACCTGGACCTCCTACTGAGCCTTATCAAGCTTCATCTTCTCATCCACCGCAGGGTCATACTCCATCTCCTATACATGAGTAGAACCTACTATATTTCCGAGGCTTGAACTCCATTTCATTCGAAAGATGATCTTGCAGTTTGTCTTCGGAAGAACTCCATTTCCTTTGAAAGTTCCACACTTAGCTTCGGAAGTCCTTTATTAGTTCTACCCAAAAATAGTCTAAGTGATTTGGTTTTGATTGCAGCAGCTTTCTAGATCCAACAAACTCCCCCTAGGCTGATGCTACCAAAACCTCACTTATTTCTACTTGTCAAAACTTTCAGCACCAATGATAGAAGATGTTTGTCTATTTCCTTGTTCATCCCTGAAGGGGTGCTGAGAAGATTGTACAAGTCATTAGTGGATAGGAGATCCAGTCTATCACTTAGACTGACATGTACCCTTTGTTGTGCCCCTTGAAGAGAGTTAGTTGACGGGAGTTGTAGTCATATTCCAATCTAACAATAGATTCAAGTTTGGGACCCTCAACCATTTAAAGAAAGGCTTTGCCTTTGTTGTTGATCATTTCCTTTTCTCCTCCTCTCTCAGTTTCAACTCTTCTTCAATCTTGATCCTAGCAGTTAGCTCGGCCAAATGAAGACTGCTCAAGTGATTTCTGATGTGAGTAGCTACTTTAGAGTTGGAGGGGTTGGAGAGTGGCTTCTCTGCTAACTCAATAATATCAAATCTGCTTAAGTGTATAAGAGATGAGGCATTTAGCTTATTAGCTCTCCACTCTCTCTCTCAACAAAAAAGTTGTCAGAAGAGTCATCGAACCTCCACTGGATAATCTTCTTCCTAGGCACAAGGGGTTGAGTTGGTACCTTGTCTCCTTTCTTCGTATCCAGCAGAGTCACCAGCCTTAACCTTAGCTTCTTCTCTTCTTCATTTAGTGAAACTAAGTTGAGGCTTAGGAACTTTGTAGCTTGGTCCAATGTTCCTCTAGGCAGATAAAGAAATTGATCTATTATGAGGGAACATGAGAATACATTAACATATGTCAGTTTGACAGAGTCTTCCTCATAAGAGATATTGCTTAGGGGTTGTATAGTGATGAGCTTTGTCTTGATTGTCTTAAACTCCTCTAAGGAAAGGTGTTTGGAAGGTTGAGGGGATGATTTGGGAGGTTGTTGGGTAGGTTGTGCTATTTGGGTTCCAGCAAGTGTCTTGGGTTAGAGGATGGGTAGTTTGGGTGGTTGAGGGGAGGAAGTTGGTAAGGTTGATGGTTAAGGTTCAGGGGTGTAAGGCTTAGAGGTTGGTTCAGTTTTGATGGGGAATGGAAAAAGAGTTGGTTCAGGTTGTGGTTTGGTTTGAGATTGGGGTTGAGTGGTTTGTTTGTAGATAACCCCTGTCCCCTTCTTTATATCTCCTTCCTCTTCCCCGAGTGAATGTCAGCCTTTATGTCACTAACAAGTCGTTAGAGGGTCTTCTCAGATATAGCACCCGCTACCTCCCACAGAAGCCATGAGCCCGAAGATAGTCTTTCATCCAAGCCTTTTCACCTATCTTTCAGGCAACAACGAGTCTTGTTTCCTCTTACTTCTTATTCTGCAACCTTAGCTTTTCCTTAGTTTCTATCCCTCTCCATTTTATGTTGCTCTTTGTTGAAGAACCATAAGATCGTATTATTGTCATTTGTAGATAGTTCTTCTAGAGAGAAACCACTAGAGGTTAGGAAAGTTATCCTTTCTCTCCTAAGCTGATGATCAACTTCTCTTTTCTCCCTCTCCCTTTCTTCCCTAAGGCCAACCTTGCTCCTTCTTTTTGCTGAATTTTCAGCAAGGTTGCCTTTTTTAACTCAACTAACTCCTCTAATGGTAGTAGGAGTACATCTTCATTCACAGCTCCTAAATGGATGAGTCGATCAATAATTTCCACTTTTCTTCTGTTGTTGACAACCTCCTAGTTGGTTGTAGCTGCTTTGCTACTAGCAGCTATTAACTTTCCTATTAGAAGTCTACCTTTTCTCTTGAGTTTCTCTAACCTTGCTTCCTATTGAAGCTCTTCCTTAGTCATCTTCCTCTTTCCTTTGACATCTTCGGAAGTGCTAGAATTTTGGGGTTCTTGGATGGAAGGCTCTAGTTGACTAGTGGAAATGAGAGCTGGAGTTAATAATGATGTTTGAGCTAGGGGTTGGGTGAGAAAATCCTCCCTATTAACCTTAGATGCAAGTTCTAGGATTGCATCTGACTATTAGATCATTAGATAAACATAAAAGTCCTTACGCAGCTACAATCTCTACTTCACAAGATAGATGTTGTTCTTCCGAGGCTTTGAGTTGTGCTTCGGAAGTTTGTGAGAATGTACTGTTTGTCCTAACTATATGCCCATTGTTCCACTCTAGTCTTTTAGGATTGAACAGGAGGGGCTTGTTCAATCAGAGAAGACTGAACAAGGGTTCGTTTGGGGCGTCTTTGATATGTGATAGTGATGTGGTGAGAAGGTAAATTTGGCAATTTGAGGTCATACCTAGAAGAAGTCTAGTATGCCTGGAAGAAGTGTAGTATGCCTGGAAGAAGTATAGTATGCCTGGAAGAAGTGTAGTCATACCTATGGGGTTAACAGGGATGTCACATTAAGCTATTGGCTAAGTCATACCTGGAAGAAGTGTAGTATGCCTTTTGGTGAAATTGGTGGACACTTTTTTCAAACTCTTGAAGATGGTCGGCCGCATAGACAAGCTAACTCTGGTCTAGCTCACAGTTGATTATGTGTTGAAGGAACCTAGGATACATGAAGAATGTGTCCCGCTAAAGGTTCCCCATAAGATTGGTCAGCACAAACCTTGAGTAATTAAAGTTGAGGATTCTCACCAATCCATGAACTAGGCACCCTAGTTCATATGGGATTTGATCCCACGCCCAAGATTTGTTGCACAAGCAATCAAGAACAACATGCACCAGGAACTTCCACTTATAGGAGAAATTGAACTTGTAGACGGTAGGCCTGGTTACATCTCTACCATATCCTATTTGTATATAGGTGTTATCAAAATTTGTCTTGGGTAACTCTGTAGGAGTGCCCACATCACGGAGCTCAAGATGCTCCCTTATGAGTTGTTTGGAAATGACCAACTCCTGGCCACATGTCACACCCCCCCTAAGAGCGGAAACACGGGGATGTAACGAGACGGTAATCGCCATAACACATGGTAAAGAGATGCAATATAATAATTGATAATAAGCGTGTCATGACAACACCCGACAACAAGGGGGCTTTTGTCGTGTTTAGTCAATGTTCACGACAACATAGCCATAAGCATACGCAACCAAATGATCACACAAATACAAATATCAACATTGTAACATATTTTTCCCACAACCCGGGAACAAGTAACCAAAGAGTAATTGTTGATTTAAAATAGACTACATCAAATGTTTTCAAAATGACAAGTTAGCCACGAAATGCATCCTAGGGTCTCCACTAAGGCAGCACACCTAGATCTTCAGCTAGCATGATCACCTGAAAAGATATGCTCAGAATGGTCAACAAAATTGTTGGTGAGCTCGCAGGTTTAAAAGTAAATAAGTAATTGATGTTGTATAAAGTTATTGCAGAATACTGTGCATACAGTTATAAGTAAGCAAAATCACATGACATGAGCTTTACAACCAAACCTAACGACGTACACAAAGAATCTTGTCAGAATATATTCACCCAAGTCCCGTTCCTGGTATCTGTTGGTACTAACTAGTATACCAACACGAGGGTGGGAGTGTCAACCCAAGTAGTACTACCAATACCTATCTGTCGGTTCCCACACTGGAATTAAATGGTTGTAAGAAATAACCACAAAGCAGACCCAAGCATGTATGAGATAAGTACTCATAAAACAGAAACATTGATTCTAAGTATGTAAATTTTATGTATGTTGTACAGCATGAAAATGGGTGAGCATACTTCTCCCCCACGTTTGTAAATGTTTGAAAAGTTGTATGAGCATAAAAAGGGGCCACGAAACTCACATGTTAAGTAGTAAATATGAATGATCAAGTTCCCAACAGTGGTATGCAATGAACAGTCAAACACCTATTGACAGTTATTGTTAAGCATTAATAATATGTATAAAGCAAGTAGTAATGTTTGGTCGGTTCAGGTTGTATCGGGTCAGTCACGGGTAACACACACAAGCAGACACATGTATTAGATCTTATGTAGATCCAAGTACTAGGAGTAGTCGTCATTGCCAATGACATTTGTATAAAAATCCTATTGTTATAAAAGAAAGTACTTTTTGAATATTTGTAGTCCCAAAAAGGGTTGTTGAAAATTTGTAAAACTTTAGGTTGATTTTAGATTGAAATAGTCTGTGCATGTTGATAACGTTGACTTTAATCTTTGTGGTCAAGCAATGACACTTTTACAGATGTTACCTTATCATCAAAAGACATTCAGGAAGGGAATTCACACACACACATCATCGGTCACACAACAGGACTAGACGCTCGACTCAACACTCCATTCCTACGAATCAACCTTCAACCATACGAATCAGCTTCATTCGCATGATTGAACCTTCATTCGCACGACTGGCATTCAGTTGTACCACACAACACCCAATCGCACAACTTAACCTCCGTTCACACGAATCAAGCTTCATTCGTACAAATCAGCTTCATTCATATGACTGAACCATCATTCGTGCGATTGGCCTTCAGTCGTGCGATACATGCATAGTCGCATACATTCATTCGGTCATAGGACTCAATCGCAGACCACATTCATCAGCATTGACTTGACCACACACCACATTCATCCGCATTGACTCGACCGCACACAACATTCATCCGCATTGATTCAATCGCACACATTCATTCGAACGCACAACTCAGTCGCATGACATCCCTAGTCGCACGACTCAGTTGCCCAAAAGACACAGTCGCATGACTCAGTCACACGACTCACCCAGTCGCACGGCTCAGTCCCATGGCTCAGTCGCATGACAGACCCAGTCACCTGAACTGTAGGTTCGCAACTGCTAAAGTGCAGAGCAGCCTTCGGCTGCCCCGAGCTTGGGTTCCACACAACAAGGACTTCCAGAATCACACAACAAACACACACAAAGAAGAAGCACACACAGAAAGACACCACACGCACCCACACGACCTCTTGTGTTCGATTTGACCCGAACACCCGAAACCCTAGAAATGGACAGCAGTAAAACGAGCACAAAATGGACAACCAAGGTCGTCTACCTGCAAGGATGGAGTAGACTAGGTTGTAAATGAAGTCTAGACGATGAAAACAAGACCAAATGGAGCGTTTTTGGTGCAAAAGTGAAGAAAATAGGTGATGAAAAAGAAAGTGAATAAGAAGTGAAGAAGATGAAGAAAATGGCTGGGAACGTGGTTTATATAGCCATCCCAAGTTTGTAAAATGGCACATTTAGTCCGTGCACTTAGCCCCCGAGTTCCCCAAGTGTGTTTAATGGTAATTGATGATTAAAAATGGTTTTATTAATGACAATGGTTATAAATAAAAATGATATATTTGGTGATAATGGTGATGAAATTTATAAAAGGCTTAGGCTTAGCACGTGTTCACGAAGGAAGTACAAGCACAAGGGTATAAAGCAAACATGATTTCTATAACAGGAGTTCATGAAGAAGAGGATGAATAATTAAGAATAACTGATGGTTAATTATGTTGTTTGACGGACCTTAAGGTGATGGGTGTCACACCATAAATGCTTGATCTTATTACCCGAACCCTATTTAAGGTTTCAATCTGACCATTGGCCCAACATTTAGCCATGTGGTTTGAGGGAACGGTAGGGTTAACAGTCAGAGCGGTGTAATAAGATGACTGGGTAAGAAAGGAGATGATATCAGAGAAGTCAACATCCCTTGAAGAATCAAGGAGTACGACTTGGTTGTGTTGTGGGTTAAGTGCCATTGAGAAAGTTGCAAAGATGATAAGTTCGGAATTGGGTGAATTTGGGGACGAAGAAACGTTTTAGGGAAGTAAATTTGGCAAAAAGATTAAAGTGATTAGTTGAGGTTATTTAAGTAGGTGAAATGGTGCTTTAAGGGGTTTGGATAAGGTGATGGGATGTTTTAGTGGATGATGTGACAAGGTCGGTAAGATTTAGTCCATTTAAATAATCCGACATCATTAACAAAATCTTTACTTTTTATAGAGTAGGGCCCAAACGATTTCTGTTACACAGTAAAATCTTTCATCTGAGCATAAAGCATTTCGGAAGGTAATCTTCTTCTGAAGGAAATTTTACTTCCGAAGGTAAAGTTCTTACTTCCGAGAGGAAAAACTGTTTTCCGTATGGAGAGTTTTATAAGCTTCGGAAATAGATCTGATATGTAATCAATCGCTTTTTCTAACACTAATAAATCTTTCGAGAAGAAAATTATCCTGGGAGGAATTTTCTTCGAAAGATATGTAAAATATCTTCCGAGGGTTAATTCCTCTTCGGAAGAATTTATACATGGAGACAATTTAGAGAAGGACCTTTTGTAACAGTACTTAGATTGTTTTGACACAATACTTTACACATCAAAAAGGTTTTCAAAGAGAAAAATTAATCAATGTTTATCATCCCAATAGCTATATTGAGATACTTGAATCTTTCTTCATCAAAAGCTTTGGTAAACAAGTCAGCATATTGTTTATTTGAGTCAACTTTGATTAGCTTAATTAGATTTCTCTCATGAATATCTCTAGTGAAATGGTACCTCATATTAATGTGCTTTGTCTTGGAGTGCTTCACTAGATTTTCAGTAATGGAGATAGCACTATTGTTGTGAATATGGGTAGGAGTGCTCATGAAGTTGAATTCGTAGTCTATCACCTAGTTCTGAATCCACAACAACTGAGCACAACAACTAGCAGCAGCAATGTATTCAGCTTCAATAGTTGATGTTGAGATATAGGATTGCTTCTTGCATTGCCATGAGATGATCCTTCCACCAAGAAATTGACATCCACCTGATGTAAATTTCTTGTTGATGTCGCACCCACCATAGTCACTGTCAGAGTAGCCATAGAGATTAAAATTGTTGTTCCTTAGATACCATAGACCTAATTTAGGTGCTCCTTTGAGGTATCTGGGGATTCTCTTGGTAGCAACTAGATGAGACACCTTTGAAGCAGCCTGATATCTTGCACAAATACAAGTTGCAAACATGATATCATGTCTACTTGTGTTGTCATACATCAGAGATCCAATAATTGTTCAATACTGATGTTGATCAGTATCCTCTCCCTCAGAGTCAGGGCATAGATTATGGTTTCTAGGTATAGGTGTTTTGGCTGGCTTACAATCTTTCATGTCAAATCTTTCTAAGATGTCATTGACATACTTAGATTGATTAATGAAAAACCCTTCATTCATTTGCTTCACCTGAATTCCAAGGAAAAAGTCCATTTTCCCCATGGAACTCATCTCAAACTTCTTCTTCATAATGCTCTCAACGTCTATACATATTTGGTCATCTGATGAACCAAATATGATGTCATCAACATAGACTTGAATAACAAGATGTCCTTCTGACTTCATTATGAAAAGAGTCTTATCAATTGTACCTCTAGTGTAACCATTCTTCAAGAGAAATTGAGACAATGTCTCATACCGCAACCTAGCTGCTTGGTGCAACCCATATAGAGCTTTATCCAATTTGCACACATAGTTAGGGTGTTGTGGGTCTTCAAATCCTAACGTTGACTCACATAGAATTCCATAACTATATCCCTATATGGAAAGGAACAGTTGACATCAAGCTTGTAGACAGTGAAATTCTTGGATGCAGTGTAGGCAAGGAAGATCCGAACTACCTCAAGCCTTGCAAAAGGTGCAAAGACATCAGTATAATTGATTCCCTCCTCTTTAGTGTATCCTTGAACCAGCAGTCTTGCCTTGTGCTTGATGATCAAACCTCTATAATCTCTTTTGTTTCTGAAAACCCATTTTTTGCTTATAGGTACTTGACCAGATGGTAGCGCACATAGGTTCCAAACCTTTTGTTTCTTGAATTGAAGCAGATCCTCTTGCATTGATTCAAACCAAGTACTATCTTTCAAGGCATCTTCTACTATCTTGGGTTCCATCTGGGATGAAAAGCATGAGTACGAGCACACATTGCCATTGTAAGTTTGTCCTCTTATTGTCACACCTTCTGAGACTTCCCCTATGATGTTCTCAGTCGGATGAGTGTTGTGAATCATAATTCTAGGAATTACCTCCAATTGCAAAGATAGATCTAGATTTGACAAATTTTCTCAGGAGCTTGAACACTTGTCCAGCTATTGTTTCAAACTCATTCAATGAGGCCTTATTGAATGAATAAAAAACATCATCATCATTTATTGGTTATGAAGCAGCATTAACAGTTATTTGTTCCTTCAAGATGCTGCTTCCATCAACTTGGTGTTGTGTAGTGTCACCTGATGAGGTTTAAGGGTTAACAGATGAATCACTGGTTAAAGCTCCACTATCCCTAAAGATAGTCATACTATCACATCTGCCAATAGTAGGAGCTGGATTTGTTACAGCTCTTGGAGAACTTGGAATAGGTCTGCGTAGGGAAAACAGTTGGTCTTAAACAAAGACACTTTAAGCACCTGTTCCAGCTTAAACATTCTCACAAGATGGTTTAGAATAGTTTGGAAACAATTCTAAATCAAAGATATGATCAGGGCCATTCCCCCTAACACAAGAAGTGTGCTCATTTACTACAATGTTGAAAGATTCCTCAAATTGTGGATTTTTGAAATTCTAAACTCTATAAGCTTTAAAATTATAGGAATATCCAACAAAGATAGCATCATCTGACTTTTCAGTAAATTTTGCCAATTTTCTTTGGTGTTAATTATGGTACACCTGCTACCAAAAGACCTTAGAAGTCCAATGAACCGTGGCCTCTTGTTCTATAGCTCAAGGGGTTTTTTCATGTGGCTTTACTACAAGAACCCTGTTCTGCACATAGCATGCAGTGCTGACTGCCTCTACCAAGAATGTTAGAGATAGCTTTGAATCTACTAACATGGTCCAAGCAGCCTCAATAAGTGTCATGTTCCTCCTCTTAGCAACACCATTTTTTGAGGAGTTCAAGGAGCACTATATTGTGTGTCATTCCCTTTTGAGTAATAGAATGAGTCAACAACGTGGTTCTTAAACTCATTCCCTTGATCACTTTTAATTATTTTAACCTTGTGATCAATTTGGTTTTTTATTTTAAGAATAAAAGATTCTAAACTTTCAGAAGTTTAATGTTTAGTTCTTAAAGAAGAACACTCATGTAAATCTTGTAAAAGCATCAACCATCACAAGGAAATAAAATTTCCTTCCAATTCTCATTATACTTGTAGGACCAAATAGATCCATCTGCAATAAGTGTAATGCAGAAAAACTCCTTTTTTGGCAAACCATGTACAAAGCTATTTTTTGCCAGTTTATTCATTGTCTTAAAATTTAGATGACACATTCATTTATGCCATAGTGATGACTCATCACCATCAGCTTTGGAAAAAAAGCATGACACTTCCCCCATTGGGGAAGCATTATTAATATCAAGCTTGAACATCTCCCTTTTCCTAGGAGATCTAAGAAGCACCAATTCCTGAGGAATTGTCATGCCAGGGTTGAGGATAATGCACTCATGTTCTATGAATAGCATTTGATGCTTTTGATCACAAAACTAAGAAACACTTAACATGTTGTGTCCAAGCTATTTGACAAAGTGAACTTTGTCAACTTTTAATTTTCCATACAATATCCTACCACCTCACCTCCAAACTAGACCGGACCTCCATCATAATGTTGAAATTGTTGAAGGAGTGGTCTATTCCCTATCATGTGCCTGGAGCATCCACTGTCCACAATCCAAACACTGTTAGCATTCAACCATTGAAGCTCTTCAGCTCCAAAGTATACCACAACAACATCTGGACTTGGCTGTTCCAAAGAAGATCCTATCACATACTTGGAAAAGATCCTGTTTAGATCTTTTAGCATCCTAAGGTCCACTTGAAGATTGATTGGATGTGGCTCAGGAAAAAGTATTGCTTGTTGAGCAGGATATCTTGAAATCAAAGTTGAAAGAGCTAAACTTTATGGTTCCTTATGTATTTTTCTCTAGACACTCTCCCCCTTTTTGGTAACATCATTGAGAGAGCTTGATGAGCTAGAGGAAGAGGTCACGAAGACCTGAATTGGTATATGCCTAACAGATCTCTTAGTTTGTTTCTCAGCTACTTTGGCCTTGAGACTTTCAATCTCAAGTTGCTGAGTGGTAGACCGACCCTCTAAAGTCTTAACCCTGGATTCAAGGTTTGAGACTTTAGAATGTAGGTCTCTTATGGTGACTTGCAGACTTCCTTTATCTTATTTTGAAGGACCAATAAGGCTCCTTCAGTAGTGGCATCTAAATCTACATAAGTCCCTTCCACACCTGTGGGACTTACCTTAGTTTGGGCTTGTTGATGGGGGCTAGAGATAAGAGGTCTCTCTAGGCTTAGTTGATCATTGAGAGGGTGTTATGGATAAACTTAATTTCCTTGAAGATACATATTCTTCTCATCAGCTCCTATTACTATGTTGGTAAAGGATATGGAAGTTATGCCTAATGAACCAGGACTTTGATCAATGTCTAATGGCATTAAGCCTCTGAGAGGGTTGTCCATTTTTGGCTGCTCAAGAGAGTATAATGACTCATCATGAGGGGTTTTGACATGGATTTTGGCCTAATGGGATTGAGACTGAGGAGACTCAATACCCATATTGAGCTCAAAAGTGAAGGAAGGTGTGATCTTAGAGTGAGTGGGAGTCCATGTTTCCACTATAATTTTTGAGTTGAACAAGGGGACTTGTTCAATCAAAGGAGATTGAACAAGGTTTCATTTGGATCTTCTCTTATAAGTGATTTTGATAGAATGGAAAGGTAGAATTGGCATTGTGAGGGTTATTACTATTGTGGGTTCATCACGTGTGGGGTTAAGAGAGATGTCATAAGGAGCTATGTGCTCCATCATACTTGGAAGAAGCTAAGTGTGTCTTCCGGTGAAGTTGGTGGACATCTTCTTCAGCACTTTGAAGATGGCGGGCCTCATGTGAGGAACAGGTAGGGGAGCTGCACAGACAAGCTTGCTCTGGTCTAGCTCACAGATAAGAATGGGTTGAATGACCGGGGATACAAGTAAAATGTTTCCCTTTGAAGGTTCCCCATCAGATTGGTCAGCATAAATTTTGAATAGTTGAATCGGACGCCTTTTATCAACCCATGAACTAGGCATCCTAGTTCATATGGGATTTGATCCCATCCCCCAGGCTTGTTCGACAAGCAATGAAGAACTATGTGAAGCAGGAAGTTCTAGTTGTAGGAGAAGTTAAACTTGTACACAGTTGACCAACTCATTTCACCACCATATCGCATTTGGGTATATTAGTCATTCAGGTCTGCTTTGGGGAACTCTGTAGGAGAGCCTTCATCATGAAGCTCTAGATGCTCCCTGATGATATGTTAAGATATGATCAATACCTGACCATAGATGCTTGACCTAAGAACCCTAACTCCGTTCAGGGTTTCAGTCTGAGCATTTCCTTGAAATTTGTCCATGTGGTTCGAATAAATAGTGGGGTTGACAGTTAGGGCAGTGAAGTAGGTGGATTGGGTTAGAAAAGAGATGATTTCAGAGAAGTCTGCATCCTTGGAAGAGTCAGGAGTGCGACTTCGTTATGTTGAGGGTTTAGAGCAATTTTTGAGTGAAGTTGAAAGAAATGAGTTTGAATTTAAATAGATTGAATACGAAGGAAGCTTTGGGCAGTAAAAATGGTAAACAGATTAATGAAATTAGTCGGGGTTATTTTAATTAGTGAAATGGCGGTTTGGTGGATGGATAAGGTGAAAAGATGGTTTGGGTAAGATATGACAAGGGCGGTAAGGTTAAATCCATTTAAATATTCCGACATCATTAATAAAATCTTTGTTTTTTTATAGAGTGGGGCCCAAAAGATTTTTGTTACACAGTAAAAGCTTTATTCCGAGTATTAAAAATTTCCGAATGTAATCTTCTTCTAGCCAATCTTACATCCGAATGTAAATTTTACTTCCGAGAGTAAAAAGGTCTTCTGAGTAAAACTTTTCGGAAGATAACATTTTCCAAGAAGAAATTTCTCTTCCAAAGATCTTTATGACATCTTTCAAGGGTTAATTTCTCTTCAGAATAACTTTTACTTAGTAAAATTGATGGGTTTGATAGAACACAAGAAAACAAGTTTAACCTTTTAAACTTTCTGAAACACGCAGCGGAATAACAACTTTATAACATGCTTATAAGCTGAAAAATATGTTCTTATGGTGACATATATATGTTTAAAACAAACCCAAAACAAAGGATCATAAAATGTGAACAAGCAAGCTATGTATAAGCAACAAGCAACACAATATGACAACCACAAAAGGGCTGCCAAGATACCTTCTCCAACAGCTGAAAAATCGACAGAAAAGGAGGTGTATGATGCTGAAAATTGACCAAGACTTCAAGATTAGAGGTCCTCAAGCTTGTATACCCCAAGCCCTTGAAGTAAACACCACTCTTGCTAGGGAGAACACACCAAAAACCACTCAAAACCCAAAAATTGCTCCTTCTTTGTGCTGCTTTTCGAGAGGTGCAGAGAGAGAGAGAGAAAAGGGTTGTGTGTGTTGCATGCATATGAGATGGATCGGATTTCTTGAGGAGTAAAAGACTAGTTGAGTGTGTCTTTTGTTTTCTAAGAAAAAGGTCCAATGAAATACCAAGGGGGGGGGGCGGCCGAAAATTTCAATTTAAAAGGTTTTTCCCTCTTTAATCAAACACACATACACACTCACTATAATTATCCTTTTTTGTCACACATTAAATCAGTCATCTACTAGACATATTTAAATGTGACATGTCTTCTCTAATTAAACAATTTAATTAAAGTATACTCTCATGTTATTTGTGTTATTTAAACCCTTTAAATAACAAAATAATAATAAACCCATCAACAAATTATCCTCATAATTTGTTCCATTCATATGCAACTTATTTAGAAAACCCATTTTCTAAATTGGTGTAAATATTAATTGCATGATCATATCATCAACTAAATATTAATTGGTGTTTGCTAAGCTTGTTATTGGGTATAACCCGACTTGGATCATAACGTACTAACCGCATCAATATTCTATGTGTCTTGGGCACATAGAATCCAACAATCTCCCACTTGCCCAAGATTCATAGAAGATTGATGCAAGCAGTAAATACCTAACAACGGTTTACTACCCTTAGTACGCATGACTTATAGCCATTCAATAACATCATCCCTTTCAAGTACCCTAATTGAAATGATTTAGGTGAATCAATTATCTATCCTTTTGTTTCAGATGTCATGTTAAATCCAAGGACACAGAATGATCATTCCTTGGTGATTTAACTTAATCAGGCCTTAGACATCTAACTCTCAACGAATAAGAGGAACAAATTCCATCTTGACCACATACGTTTCTCACAAACACCTTGTATCATACCTGAACATACCCTTATGTACTGTCCATTATTTCAGGGCAGTGAAGAATCAGCTCAAGGCATAATACTTGGTGAATATCAAAACCCAATATGTATCTCAGGTCGGAGGATACCAAATGATATTCGCCTTTACTCAAAATTACTTATGATCAATCAATAAGATTCCATGTAGTAAAGTTTGAGTTGCGGGTTAGTCCAATATTTGTATCCCACAAATATTCATGAACCTTGGTAGCAACCCATTGCTCTATATTCATCCTTATGAATATCAACCAATCCAAGTTCATAATAATCTTATCCTCACACATGTTCTCACAACTATGAACGACTACGGACATTTAGAGTAAACAATTTACTCATGGATTAAACATGCTAAATTGGAATATTAATTGAAACATTATAACCAAATAATTTTATTCAAATAATAAAGAGTTCCACATATCCAAATACAAAATTCACAAATCAAATCCAATCACTAGAATATCAAAGTCCCATGGCACAAGTATGACCTTCATGCTTTGCCTTTTCAAGGAGCTTCGTGAGAGGATCCGCAATGTTCTGATCCGTATGAACTTTGCGAATACATAACTTTCCCTTTTCAACTTCATCTCGTATGTAGTTGAATCTCTGCTCAATGTCCCTTGTCTTTTGATGAGCACGAGGTTCCTTGATTTGAGCATACGCACCCTCGTTATCACAAAAGATCTCTAGGGGGTCCTGAATGGAAGGGACAATCCCCAGATCGGCAATGAATTTCTTCAACCATGCAGCTTCTTGAGCTGCCAATGAGGCGGCGACGTGTTCTGATTCTGTAGTTGATAGAGCCACCACATCCTGCTTGGAGCTCTTCCAAGAGACCGCTCCTCCATTCAGAATGAAAATATATCCCGATTGTGACCGAGAATCATCACGATCGGTTTGGAAGCTCGCATCCGTGTAACCTTTTACAATGAGTTCCTCATCACCAGATCCATAGATTAGGAACATATCTCTTGTCCTCCTTAGGTACTTGAGTATGTTCTTAACAGCCATCCAATGACTGTTTCCAGGATTTTGCTGGTAACGACTTGTCATGCTTAAGGCGCATGACACGTCCGGTCGAGTGCATATTATTGCATACATGATGGATCCAATAGCAGATGTGTATGGGGCGGCCTTCATTTTATCTTGCTCATCCTTTGAGCTAGGACATTGAGTCGTACTCAATATCGTTCCTCTTTGAATAGGTACGGTACCTTTCTTAGAGTTCTCCATCTTGAACCTTTTCAAGATCTTATCAATGTATGCACTTTGATTCAAACCAATGTATGATTCCTAGTAAATCTTTTGCCCTTTCGTTAGTTTCACTAAAGGGTGCCTTAGTAATTTTTCCTTGTAAACAAGATTCACATACATCAAATGAATCACATTCATTTGTTTTTAAAAGACCATTCTTTTGAAGTGTTTGTATACGTTTCTTGTTTATATGACCAAGACGACAATGCCAAAGATAGGTATCACTCAAATCCAACTTGAGTTTCTTGGTGTTAGTATGGTACAATGAACTATTTAAAGCATTTTCATGAACCAATTCATAAATACCATTAATGGGAATTGCTTTAAAATAGAACATATCATTTAAAGAAACATGAATACCATTTTCAACAAAAGATAATACATAGTCATAATGTCTTAATTGGGATACAGAAATAATGTTCCTAGTCAAACTAGGAGCATACAAAATATTCTTCAAAATAACATCCAAGCCACTGGAAGTTTTAGGATGTAGTCCCCACGAGCTTCAACTTGGACTTTGGTTCCATTGCCCATGAAGAGGCTAACATCCCCTTGATTGAAGTCCCTACTTCTTTTGAACCCTTGCAACAAATTGCAATATGAGTTCCACATCCAGTATCTAATACCATGTGTTTGAAGATGTAACATTAAGATCAATATGAATCATGTATATTGTACCTGAGGTCTGCCCGGCATCCCTCTTGGCTTTCAACTCTTGGAGATGGACAGGACAATTTCTTGCCCAATGTCTAATCTCCCCACACTTGAAGCATGGGTCATGGTAGCAACCTTTTGCTTCTTCTCTTATGGTTTGGGTGGCACCCTTGCCACCCCTTTCCCATTTCCCCATACGGTCCCTTACCCTTGGCAACCTTTGCCTTTGGTGCGGGATGAGGCATTTTCTTGTTCCCACCTTCATTGATGGTGACAACGGGTAAAACCCTTTTACCCATGGCCGCCTCGGTAGTTTTCAGCATTGAGTGAAGCTCACCAATGCTTTTGTCCCAAGCATTCATGTTGTAGTTCAACACGAATGTCTCAAACTTCTTGGTAAGGCCATTAAGGATCAAATCCGTGGCTAATTCCTTCGAGACAAGACAATTAAGCCTCTCAAGGCGGTCAATATGACTTTTCATCTTAAGTACATAAGATGAAACAGATTGGTTTTCGTCCATACGACATGCATGGAGTGCTCGAACCATTTCGAAGCGCTCAACCCTTGCTTGCGTTTGGAACGTTTCTTTTAGCTGGGTTATCATGTCGTAAGCTCCGTGATGTTCATACTCCTTTTGGAGATCCAGAGTCATGCTCGCTAGCATGAGACAGGACACTTGGACAGAGTCCTCAGTGTACTTGAGCCAATCGTTGTAGGCCTCCTCATCATCCTCAGTAGGTTGATCGGGGATAGGGTCGTCTAAAACATATGATCTTCTCTCTTGTTGAGAACGATTCTCAAGTTTCGATACCAATCAATAAAGTTGTTATGATTTAGACGTTCCTTTCGGAGGATCGCTCGTAATGATTGGTTGGACGCGGATGAGTTATCATGATTTTCATTGCCGGTGGCCATCTACAAAATTTAACAAAGATCTATTTTAGTATTTTCGATACTGTTATTTTTAATAATTAATGCCTTTTCAGGTCATTTATATATTAAAGTCTAGAACCCAACATACATTTAAATTGTGGTTAGGTGACCTTTATCCCACGATTCAAATTAATAAGGTGGTCAACGTTTGATGATTGCAACCATTTGCAACTTCTAGAAATATGGGATCGACTTGAAACATCATATGTAAAGTCGGCATGTTAATCCCATCAACACCATTTGGAAACCACACCATAGGTGATCCATTTGACATGGTTCGCAAATCAAGATACCCTACTTACACCTACATGTGATTTTGCCAAAATAAATGGTTAGGTGACCTTTATCCCACAAATAAGGCATTCTTACCTCAAATCGCAAGTTCCCTCGAAATGGTTAGGTGACCTTTATCCCACTAAGAGTTCCCAAGTGACTCAAGTGTTGTGTAAAAGGACGGTGTTGATCTGTTTAAAATTTTAGAGATTTCATAATACAAGTTTTAGAAAACTCTATGTACTTGTATTTGCATGTATTCAAATACAAGGTACCCTATGGTCCTTGATTAAACCCAATTTTTAATCTTTAAAACCATTAAATCAATCAAATAACCTTTTATTACTTTTAATGATTAAGAACCATCAATTTTCAGCTTGTTAAGTTTGTTAATAAGTTTGTAATCCATGTCAAGATTTCAACCATACAATCAAATAACAAACATTCAAACAACCATATACATACAAACATGAGTGCATAACCATAGCCACTAAGTTGACAACACTTGTTTTCCATCACAAGTGTCATCATAAGGTCTTTCCTAAGGGTTGAAATCAACACAAAATTGAGGTCATCATGGACCCCCACTTGAACTTGCATCCATATGCTTCAAGTTCCATATCTTTGATGTCCATCTTTGGGTCTTGATCTTATGCATCTTCCTTTTACAAAATTGTATCCTAATACATTTTTCAAATAAAAGAAATGCACCTAATCTATTAATTACATAACCAAATGAACAAATAATTACAACCCAAATAATAAACATAAAATTACAACCCAACTGAATGAATAAAAACCAATCATTCCAATCATCCAAATCAAGAGGCCAAAGGCTAGGTTATGCACACTAACATCCAATGATCATATCATCCAAACATATAATGAAACCCCACTTAAAACTACCAAATTTCAGCCAACATAAACTGAAATTTTGAGTTTTAAACATTGTCCAAACAATCAACATTTCATAATTTATATCTTTCAAGGTCTAATCACTAGCATGTGTGATATGACCTTGAAAGTTTGGGGAATCATTCATACAAAATATATAGCAGCCCAAAATCAGCCTATAATAAGGTGAATAATAATCCTTTAAAACCGATTTTAAAGAACAAGAACAAGCAAGTTATCCACATAACCGGCTCTTGATGCCATTGATGGTTTGATAGAACACAAGAAAACAAGTTTAAGCTTTTAAACTTTCTGAAAAACGCAGCGGAATAACAACTTTATAACATGTTAATAAGCTGAAAAATATGTTCTTATGGTGACATATATATGTTTAAAACAAACCCAAAACAAAGGATCATAAAATGTGAACAAGCAAGCTATGTATAAGCAACAAGCAACACAATATGACAACCACAAAAGGGCTGCCAAGATACCTTCTCCAACAGCTGAAAAATCGACAGAAAAGGAGGTGTATGATGCTGAAAATTGACCAAGACTTCAAGATTAGAGGTCCTCAAGCTTGTATACCCCAAGCCCTTGAAGTAAACACCACTCTTGCTAGGGAGAGCACACCAAAAACCACTCAAAAACCCGAAAATTGCTCCTTCTTTCTGCTGCCTTTCGAAAGGTGTAGAGAGAGAGAGAAAAGGGTTGTGTGTTGCATGCATATGAGATGGATCAGATTTCTGAGGAGTAAAAGACTAGTTGAGTGTGTCTTTTTTTTCAAAGAAAAAGGTCCTATGAAATACCAAGGGGGGGCGGCCGAAATTTCAATTTAAAAGGGTTTTCCCTCTTTAATCAAACACACATACACACTCACTATAATTAGCCTTTTTTGTCACACATTAAATAAGTCATCTACTAGACATATTTAAATGTAGATGTCTTCTCTAATTAAACAATTTAATTAAAGTATACTCTCATGTTATTTGTGTTATTTAAACCCTTAAATAACAAAATAATAATAAACCCATGAACAAATTATCCTCATAATTTGTTCCAATTCATATGCAACTTATTTAGAAAACCCATTTTCTAAATTGGTGTAAATATTTAATTGCATGATCATATCATCAATTAAATATTAATTGGTGTTTGCTAAGCTTGTTATTAGGTATAACCGACTTGGATCATAATGTACTAACCGTATCAATATTCTATGTGTCTTGGGCACATAGAATCCAACAAAATTTGGAAGAAAAACCTTTTAACACGGATAAGATTGTTTTTAACAAACACAATATGTTGGACCTTATATGCCCAAGACACATACAAGATTGATGTGGTTAGTACGTTATGATCCAAGTCGGGTCATACCCAATAACCAACTATACAAACACCAATTAGTATATATTTGTTGATAAGATCAAACAAATAAATACCGACACCAATTTAGAAAATGGGTTTTTCTAAAACGTTGCTTTTGTAAAAGAACAATATTATGTGGATAATTTGTTGATGAGAAATTGTTTGTTTCATTATTTAAGTTGGTTAAATAATAACAAATAAAAGTGTATTATTGTTATAAAATTAAAAGAGGTTTTAATTTTATAAAATGAAGGGCTAAGAGTGTAACATTTTATAATAAATAAAATGGGGGGAAACCCATTTTGAAGGCCATGTTTCGGCCACCCATAGTGTGCATTGGGACTCCCCTTTTGTCTTGGTTTTGCAAGTATTTGACACTAAAACACTCTTCCATCAATCTCACCTTTCTCTCACACACACTAAAGCAAGAAACTCTCAAGAAGGCTGAAATTTTCGGATTATAGCCTCCTACAAGGCTGAAATTTTCGGATTTTGAAGGTGCCTTGGTATAGAGTTTTGGTGTAAATCTCCCTAACTAGCTAAGGTTTGAAGAGCTTGCGGGTATTACAAGCTTGAGGTCTTCTCTTTGAAGGCTAGCCACTCAAGAACATCATCTTCTTCATCTTATATATCTACCACAACTTGTCCAAGAAAGGTTGTATCTTTGAACACCCTATGGTCGTTATGTTTTGTTTGATAGCACACTATTTCACATATGTTTATATGATTCTTATTCTTGGGTATTGTTTTTGTTTTAATGTTGAAAATTTTCAGATTACTAACCATATGTTAAACCTATATTCCGCTGCGATTTTTCAAGTTTAAATGGTTAAACTAGCTTGTTTTACATGTGACAAAACCCAACAATGGCATCTAGAGCCGGTTATGTGGAATATGTGCTTCAAAAGGTCTTGAAAAGTTAGTTTTCATGGACTTTTTCAACCCATTAGGGGCTGTTTTGTTGTGGATGTATGAATCCCTTATGTTTCAAGGTTTAATCTTGAATCCTTTACTGTAAACCTTGAAATATTTACATCAAATGGTTGATTGTGTTGTTTGGACAAACCTTAAAATTTGAGTTCATGTTGGCTGAAATTTTAGGGCTGAAATAAGGGATTCATTGTTGTTCTTCATTGGTGTATATGTTTCATATTATGGTGCATAACATAGCCTTGGCCTTATGTGTTTGGTTTTGGTTGATTGTGATTTGTCATGTTGGTTTTGTTTCTTGAAAGGGTTGTAATTTGTGTTTTGTATATTGGGTTATAATTTATATATTCATTTGGTTATGTAATAAATAGATTAAGTGCATTTCTTTTATTAGAAAAGTTGTATTAGGATATGATTTTTGTAAAAGAAGATGCATAAGATGAAGACTCAAAGGACACAAAAAGACATGGACACTTGAAGCATTTGGATGTGGTTTCAAGTGGGAGTTCATGGAAACATTTTGATGTGTCATCTCAAACCTTAGGAAAGACATTATGATAACACTTGTGATGGCGAACAAGTTTGGTCAACTTAGTGGCTATGGTTATGCACTCATGTTTGTATGTTTATGCTTGTTTGGATGTTTGTTGTCTGATTGTTTGGTTGATATTTGGATATGCATTACAAACTCATTAACAACTTAACAAGCTAAAAATTTGATGGTTCTTTATCATTAAGTGGTTAATAAAAGGTTATTAAAAGGATTAATGGTTTTAATAAAAGAGGTTTTATTAAAAGTGAACCATAGGGTACCTTGTATTTGAAAGCATGCAAATATAAGGTACATAGAGTTTTCTAAACTATGACTATGAAAACTTAATTTTCTATTATAAACAAGTTTAACACCGTCCTTTTGCACAACACTTGAGTCATTTGGAAACTCTTAATGGGGTAAAGGTCACCTAACCATTTTGAGGGAACTTGTGAGTTGAGGTGGGGACAACATTTTGTGGATAAAGGTCACCTAACCACTTATGTTGGAAAACTCACATGTGTGTGCAAGTAGGGTAACTTGATTTGAAAACCGTGTTAAATGGATCACCTATAATATGGTTTACAAAGGTGTTGATGGGATAAACATGCCGACTATACATATGATGTTCTAAAGTCGATCCCATACCCTAGAAGTTGTAAAGGGTTGCAATTGTCAAAATGTTGACTACCTTGTTAATTTAAATAATGGGATGAAGGTCACCTAACCACTATTTAAATGTAACTTTGGATTCTAGATTTTAAAATGTGTAAGACACTTAAAAGGGGTTTTATTTATTAAAATATGAACAATATCGAAATTACTAAAATTGAACTTTGTTATATTTTGTAGATGGCCAACAACAATAATGAACCAATGAAACGCTCACTCACTATCACTTAGGACCATTCTCCAAAAAGAGTGTCTAAACTATAATAACCTCATTGATTCGTTTCGAAACTTGAGAATTGTTCTCAAGCAAGAGAAACGATCATACATATAAGACTATCCGATTCCCGATCAACCTAGTGAGGATGATGAGGAGGCCTACGAAAATTGTGTGAAATACACTGAGGACTCGGTCCAAGTGTCTTGCCTCATGTTGGCAAGTATGACTCCAGATCTCCAAAAGGAGTATGAACATCATGGCGCATATGACATGATAACCCAGTTGAAGGAAGCGTTCCAACAACAAGCACGGGTTGAGCGCTTCGTAACAGTTCGAGCACTCCATGCGTGTCGTATGGACGAAACCCAATCTGTTTCATCTTATGTACTTAAGATGAAAAGCCACATCGACCGCCTCAAAAGGCTAAATTGTCCCATCTCGAAAGAGTTGGCTACAGATTTAATCCTCAACTATTTGTCAAAAAGGTTGACAACTTTGTCATGGACTATAACATGAACGGGTGGGACAAGAACATAAGTGAGCTTCACTTTATGCTCAAAATTGCCAAGGCGGCCATGGGTAAAAGGGTTTTACCCGTTCTCACCATTAATGAAGGTGGGAACAAGAAGAGGCCTCACCCCGCGCCCAAGGCAAATGTTGCCAAGGGTAAAGGGAACGTTAAGGGAAAGGGAAAGGGAGTGGTAAGAGCGCCACCACCAAAACCAGCGGAGAAGAAGCAAAATATTGCTTGGAATGACCCATGCTTTAAGTGTGGGGAAATTGGACATTGGGTAAGAAATTGCCCAGTCCATCTCAAAGAGTTGCAAGCAAAGAGAGATGTCGGGCAAACCTCAGGTACAATTTTCATTATTCATATTGATCTTAATTTAATATCCCTCTAACACATGGATATTGGATACCGGATGTGGAACTCACATTTGCAACTTATTACAGGGGTTGAAAAGAAGTAAGGACTTCAAGAAAGGGGATGTTATCCTCTGTTGGGTTTGCAAGAACATAAAACTAAGTTTAACCCATTAAACTTATTGAAAATGCAGCGGAATAACAACATATTATTGACTTACTTATAAGCTAAAAATTATGATCTTTAGGTGACCATTTGAATGTAAAAGGCAAACCCAAAATCAAAGGATCTAAATATGTGAATAAGCAAGCTATGAACACATAAAACAAGCATAATAGACAGCCATTAACAAGCTGCCAAAACTACCTTTCAGCAGTTGAGAACAATACTTCCAAAAGGGCTACCAAAAACGTGGATTTGATGAAGATGGAGATGTCAAAATCGGCCAAGACTCCAAGAAGAGGAGGTCCTCAAGCTAGTATACCCCAAGCAATGTGCAAACACTCTTCTTGTTAGGGAGATTAACACCAAGAGTGATTACATATCCATTCAATCAGCTGAAAAAGCCGAGAACACTTTTGGGAGAGAAAACACTTCGAAAATCACTTTTCATGTGTGTGAGATGATGTGGTAGTGTGTTAGACCAGCTCATAAGTTATTAGTGTTCAAGAAGGTAAAAACACTCTCATTGGAGAGGGTTTGGGCGGCCGAATATCTCTAGACCAAAAATTTCCCTCTTAAAATTTCACTAAACAAACTTTATAGATTAGTCCCTTGCAAGTTTATACAATTAACATTTAGTTGTATAACTTATACTCTCTTTTAATTACTTAATGTTATCTAACTAACTTAAATAACATTAAGTAATATTCTTGAACAAAATATCCTAACAAGTTGTTCCATCTCTCATGCAACTTATTTAGAAAACCCATTTTCTAAATTTGGTGTTATTATTCAATACATGATCATATCATCAATTGAATATTAATTGGTGTTTGCTAGCTTGTTATTGGGTATAACCCGACTTGGATCAATATTCTATGTGTCTTGGGCACATAGAATCCAACATCCTCTACATGGGGAATGTGGCAAAGGTTCAAGTTGAAGGCCGAGGGGACTACATCTTGTAGCTTCCAAATGGTTTGAAAGTAATTTTGATCAATATTTTGTATGCTCCTAGTTTGACTAGGAACATTATTTCCCTTGCCCAATTAAGACAATATGGTTATGTTTTGTCATTCGTTGAGAATGAAATTCATGTTTCTTTAAATGGCACGTTTTATTTTAAAGCTATTCATGTTAATGGTATTTATGAATTGGTTCGTGAAAACACATTATATGATAGCTCATTATACCAAACCACCACTAAAAACTCAAATTGGATTTGAGTGATACCTATCATTGGGATTGCCGTCTTGGTCATAGAAACAAGAATCACATACAAACACTTCAAAAGAACGATCTTTTAAAAGCAAATGATATGATTCATTCGATGTATATGAATCTTGTTTACAAGGTAAAATGACTAAGACACCTTTTAGTGGCATGTCCGAACGGGCAAAAGATTTATTAGGCATCATACATTCGGATGTATGAGGTCCTTTTAAGCCAATGACTAGGTACCGTGAAAGATACTTCATTACCTTTACTGACGATTATAGTCGATATGGTTATGTGTACTTGTTAAATCACAAAGATGAGGCTCTTGAAATGTTCAAAATCTTCCAAAATGAAGTAGAAAATCAATTCAACAAGAAAATAAAAATTCTCCACACTCATAGAGGATGTGAATACGTAAGTGATGCATTTAGATATCATCTTAGAAGTTGTGATATTGTCTCACAACTATCTCCTCCTAGAACACCATAACAGAATGGCATGTCCGAGAGGAGGAATCGAACACTATTGAATATGGTTCGATCTATGATTGCTAGAAGCTCACTGCCTCTATCATTTTGGGGTTTCACTTTGCTCTCTGCGGTTCGTATTTTGAATATGGCCCCAACCAAGAATGTGGAAATGACACCTTTTGAATATGGCATGGAAGGGTTCCATCACTGTCATATTTAAAGGTATGGGGTTGTGAGGCTTATCATAAGACTCCCACATCAAACAAGCTAGAAATCCGTTCCACTAAGTGTATCTTCATTGGATATCCCAGAGATTCTATGGGATATTATTTCTATGATCCATTAGAACAAAAGGAGTTTGTTGCCAAGAAGGTTGGGTTCTTAGAAGCTAAGTTCCTTACAGAAGGAACTAGCGGTAGAACTGTGGATCTTGAGAAGGATCAAGAACCACAAAACGATACAAGTTTGGTTAATACTAGCACTTAACATGAGGATATTAAGAATGATCAAATGGTTGATCAAAGTACATAGAACGTTCAAAGATCTGGTAGAATTAGTAATCCACCTGAAAGATATGGATTTTTCATAGATGGATGCTATGTGGTAGATTCCGATGAACCCACCACCTATCTTGATGCAATGTCCAATTTGGATTATGACAAATGGCTTGAAGCCATGAATGTTGAGATGCAATCCATGTATGACAATCAAGTGTGGGACTTGGTTGAACCACCTCTTAACTACAAGGTAGTTGGAAGTAAGTGGGTTTTCAAGAAGAAAACCGATATGCATGGAAACTTGGATACTTATAAAGCTAGACTTGTAGCAAAAGGTTTCACTTAAACTCAAGGGGTTGATTATGATGAGACCTTCTCAGTAGTTGTAATGCTAAAGTCTATTAGGATATTGTTTTCCATAGCTGCTCATTATGATTATGAGATTTGGCAATTGGATGTCAAAACCGCTTTTCAAAATGGATATCTTGAGGAAGATGTCTATATGGTTCAGCCTAAAGGTTTTGTCAACTCAAAACATCCTAACAAAGTATGCAAGTTAAAGAAATCAATCTATGGATTAAAGCAAGCATCAAGAAGTTGGAATCACCATTTTTATGAAGAAATAATCAAATTTGGTTTCATCAAAAACGCTGATGAAGCATGTGTATATAAGAAAGCTAGTGGAGCATCACCATTTTCCTAGTATTGTATGTCGATGACATCCAACAATTTGGAAATGACATTCCAACCATGGAAGGTGTAAAAACCTGGCTTGGAAGTTGTTTCTCAATTAAAGATCTTGGTTAAGCCGCCTATATTTTAGGAATAAAGATCTATAGGGATAAATTAAGGCAGTTGATAGGTTTGAATCAAAGTGCAAACATTGATAAGATCTTGAAAAGATTCAAGATGGAAAACTCTAAGAAAGGTACCGTACCTATTCAAAGAGGAACGATATTGAGTAAGACTCAATGTCCAAGCTTAAAGGATGAGCAAGAAAAAATGAAAGGAATCCTGTATGCGTCTACTATAGGATCCATCATGTATGAAATGATATGCACTAGACCTGACGTGTCATGCGCTTTGAGCATGACAAGCTGATACCAACAAAATCCTGGAAGCAGTCATTGGATGGTTGTTAAGAACATACTTATGTGCCTAAGGAGGATCAAAGATATGTTCCTAATCTATGGATCTAGTGAGGAGGAGCACGTAGTAAAGGGTTACAAGGATGCAAGTTTCCAAACTGATCAGGATGATTCACGATCACAATTGGGGTGCATTTTCATCTTGAATGGAGGAGCAATCTCTTGGAAGAGCTCTAAGCAGGATGTGGCGGCATTATCAACTACAGAGTTCAAATACATAGCCGCTTCATTAGCAGCTCAGGAAGCAGCATCGTTAAAGAAGTTCATTGTTGATCTAGGGGTGGTCCCTTCCATTCAAAACCCCCTAGTAATTCTTTGTGATAACGAGGGTGCGATTGCTCAAATCAAGGAACCTCGTGCACATCAAAAGACTAGGCACATTGAACAAAGATTCAACTACATAAGGATGAAGTTGAAAAGGGGAAGATATATATTCACAAAGTTCACACGGATCAAAACATTGTGGATCCACTCACGAAGCTTCTTCAAATGCGAAGAATGAACGTCATGCTTGTGCCATGGGACTTCAATATTCTAGTGACTGGATTTGATCTTTAATTTCTGTAATGAAATATTGTAACCCTTTATTAATTGAATGAATTATTTGGTTATAATGATTCAACTAATATTTCTATTTTGCATGTTTAAAATCCATGAGTAAATTGTTTACTCAGAACATCCGTAGTTGTTCATGCTTGTGGGAACAAGTATGAAGGTAATACTATTATGAACTTGGATTGGTAGATATTCATATGGATGAATATAGAGCAAAAGATTGCTGCCAAAGTTCATAGATATTTGGGGGATGCAAATATTGGACTGACTTGCATCTCAAATATTACTACATGGAATCTTTCTGATTGATCATAAGTAATTTGGAATAAAGGTGAACATCATTTGGTATCCTCTGACCTGAGACACATATTTGGTCTTGATATTTATCGAATATTATACTTTGACTTAGCTCTTCGCTGTTTTGAAACATGGCAGTACATAAGTTTGAGTTCAGGTATGATATAAGGTATTGTGAGAGACGTATGTAGTCAAGATGATATTTGTCCCTCTTATTTGTTGAGAGTAAGATGTCTAAGGCCTGATAAAGTTAAATCAATGGAGAATGATCACTCTGTGTCTCTAGGAATTAACATGACATCTGTGACAACAGGATAAATGATTGATTCACCTAAATCATTTCAAGTATGGTACTTGAAGGAGATGATGTTATTGAATGGCACTTAGTCACACGTATTAAGGGTAGTAAACCGTTATTAGGCGGTATTTACTGCTTGCATCAATCTTCTATGAATCTTGTGCAAGTGAGCGATTGTTGGACCTTATATGCCCAAGACGCATACAAGATTGATGTGGTTAGTACGTTATAATCCAAGTCGGGTCTTACCCAATAACAAGCTATACAAACACCAATTAGTATTTATTTTTTGATAAGATCAAACAAATAAATACCGACACCAATTTAGAAAATGGGTTTTTCTAAAACGTTCCTTTTGTAAAAGAACAACATTATGTGGATAATTTGTTCATGAGAATTGTTTGTTTCATTATTTTAGTTGGTTAAATAATAAAAAATAAAAGTGTGCTATTGTTATAAATTAAAAGAGGTTTTAATTTTATAAGATGAAGGGCTAAGAGTGTAACATTTTATAAAAACTAAAGTGGGGGGAAACCCATTTTGAAGGCCATGTTCGGCCGCCCATAGTGTGCATTGGGACTTCGCTTTTGTCTTGGCTTTTGTAAGTCATTTGACACTACAACACTCTTCCATCAATCTCACCTTTCTCTCACACACACTAAAGCAAGAAAACTCTCAAGAAGGCTGAAAATATTCGGATTATAGCCTCCAATAAGGCTGAAATTTTTGGATTTTGAGGTGCCTTGGTATAGAGTTTTGGTGTAAAGCTCCCTAACTAGCTAAGTGTTTGAAGAGCTTGTGGGTATTACAAGCTTTAGGTCTTCTCCTTTGAAGGCTAGCTACTCAAGAACATCATATTCTTCATCTTAGACATCTACAACAACTTGTCCAAGAAAGGTTGTATCTTTGAACACCCTATGGTGTTATGTTTTGTTTGATAGCACACTATTTCACATATGTTTATATGATCCTTATTCTTGGGTTTTGATTATGTTTTACATGGTTAAAATTTTCAGATTGCTAACCATATATTAAACCTATATTCCCTGTGATTTTTCAAGTTTAAATGGTTAAACTGGCTTGTTTTACATGTGACAAAACCCAACACAATACAGATTTTGAAAAGGTTTTCGAACGGGATGGACAAATAAAAATTTATCATCCCAATAGCTGTAATAAGATATTTGAATCTTTGTTCATGAAATGCTTTGGTGAACAAATCAACATATTGGTCATTTAAATCAACTTCGACTAGTTTAATCAGATTTTTCTCATGAATATCTCTAATGAAATGGTACCTGATATCAATGTGATTTGCCTTGGAGTGCATTGCAGGATTTTCTGTAATGGAGATAGCACTGTTCTTGTCATTGTGGATAGGAGTACTCATGAGGTTGAATCCATAGTCTATCATCTGGTTTGAATCCACAACAGCTGAGCACAACAACTAGCAACGACAATGTATTTAGCTTTAGCAGTAGATGTTGAGACACATGATAGCTTCTTGCATTGCCATGACATGATCCTTCCACCAAGAAATTGACATCCTCCTGAAGTTGCTTTGTTGCTGATATTACAGCCACCATAATCACTATCAAAATAACCATAGAGATTGAAATTGTTATTCCTTGGATACCAAAGACCCAGTTTAGGAGCTCCTTTGAGGTATCTTAGGATTCTCTTGGTAGCAACTAGTTGAGACACCTTTAGAGCAGCTTGATATCATGCACAGATGTCTGTCGCAAACATAATATCAGGTCTACTTGTTGTGAGATACATCAAAGATCCAATGAGTACCCTATACTGATGTTGATCGGTATCCTCCCCCTTAGAGTCAGGACAAAGATTATGATTTCTGGGTATTGATGTTTTTTGTTGGCTTACAATCTTTCATATCAAATCTTTCAAAAATGTCATTGACATATTTAGATTGTTTGATAAATAAACCTTCTTTCATCCATTTTACTTGAATTCCAAGGAAAAAGTCCATATTTCCATGGAACTCATTTCAAATTTCTTTTTCATGATGCTCTCAAAGTCTTCACACATTTGGTCATTTGAGGAACCAAATATGATGTCATCAACGTAGACTTGTATGACAAAATGTCTTTCCCAGACTTTTGTATGAATAAATTATTATCATGGTACCTCTTGAATAACCGTTCCTTAGGAGAAATTGAGAAAAAGTCTCATACCACAGCTTAGGTCCCTGGTGCAGCCCATAGAGAGCTTTATCTAGTTTGCACAAAAAGTTGGGGCGATGTGGGTCTTCAAATCCCGAAGGCTAGCATACATAGAATTCCTTATCTAAATCCCCATATAGAAAGGCAGACTTGACATCAAGCTAGTAGATAGTAAAATTCTAGGATGCAGCATACGCAAGAAAGATCCTCACTGTCTCAAGTTTTGCAACTAGTGCAAAGATATCAATGTAATCAATTCCCTCCAATTGAGTGTATCCTTGACCTATGAGTCCTACCTTATTCTTGAGGATCAAGCCTCTATCATCTCTCTTGTTTTTAAAAACCCATTTAGTGCCTATTGGTAGTTGACCGGATGGTAGCGGACAGAGGTTCCAAACCATTTGTCTTTTGAATTGAAGCAATTCCTCTTGCATTGGTACAACCTAGCTACTACCTTTTTAGACTTCTCCTACCTTCTTGGGTTCCATCAGACATAAAAAGCATGTGTACATACAGACATTACCATTATGAGTTTGTCTGCTTGTTCTCACACCTTCGGAGACATCTCCAGTGATGTTCTTAGCTGGATGAGTGTTATGAATTATGAGCCTTGGGATAACATATAGTTGCATGCATAGATCCAAGTTAGAAAGGTTTGGATCAAAGTTTTGAACACTTGGTCCAACTAATGTTCATATTCATTCAATGAGGACTGATTGAATGAAGGAGAAACAACATTAGCCTCAGTCAACTATGAAGCAGCATTAACAGTTGCATGTTACTTCAAAATGCTACTTTCATCAGCTTGGTCTGGTAGATTGTCACGGATGAGTTTTGATGCTCACTTCGTTGACAACTTGTTGAAGCTCCACTGGTTCCTAAGACAGTTATACTATCAGATCTGCAATAATGGGAGCTTGATTTTCAACAACTCTTGAATAACTTGGAAGAGGACTGGGTAACTCAAATAGCTAATCATCATCAAAATCACTTTGAGTACATGTTCTAGCTGAAACATTCTCACAAGATGGTTTAGAATAGTTTGGAAAAATTCTATATCAAAAATATGATTAGGGTCAGTCCCCTTAACACAAGGACTGTGCTCATTAACAACAATGTCTGATGATTCCTCAAATTGTTGATTTTTGATGTTATACACTCTCTAAGCAATAGAGGTAGAGGAATATCCAACAAAGATACTATCATCTAACTTTTCAACAATCTTTTCCAAATTGTCCTTTGTGTTAAGTATGGTACAGCTACTGCCAAAGGACCTAAGAAAGCTAATGAATGATGGGCTCTTGTTCCATAGCTCATAAGGGGTTTTTCCATGTGGCTTAAGTACAAGAGTCGGGCTAGAGCTAAGGAGACGACTCATATGGACCCTCAAACCCCTCATCTAGAGGGTGGTATTGAGTGTGGTAACTTAAGGGCCTTAGTGAAGGAGGCTTTGGTGGAGAGGTTCATCAGGTCATGCAGACGATCCTTCCGCCTGTGGTGACCGAAGTGATTAAAGTTGTGAGGGAAGGTGAAATGAGTGAAAGGAGGAGGTCCACAGGGGACAGGTTACAATCGGAGACTAAGATGGTTGTCTCTAGTGACAAAGAGGAGGAAAAGCATGTACATGAAGAAACACGAGGCTATAACTATGGGCCATTGCAAAGGTGCAAGCCCCCAACCTTTAATGGAAATAGCAATGTTGTTGTTGCCCATCGGTGGGTACGAGAGATGGAGGTTGTGTTCGATATCAGCGAGTGTGGGGAAGATCAGTTGGTAAAGTTTGCCACCCACTCCTCTGTGGACTTGGCCTTATGTTGGTGGGACAACATTTTCCAGGCTGAGGGTAGCAGGGCTATCGGCAGGATGAAGTAGGTAGAACTGAAGAAGTTGGTGATCGAGGAGTTTGTCCTCACAGAGAGCTCAACAAGGTAAAGTGGGAGTTCCTATAGCTGGAAGCGGAAACCATGACACACCAAGTTCAACAAGATGGCACAGTTGGTTCCGAATCAGGTGATGCATGTGTCATGAAAGATCAAGAGATACATCCAGGGATTGTGGTGGATGTCTGTAGGCATATGGTTGCTGACCGAATAGGTACCTTAGTTCAGTGGTTAACCTGGCTAGAAGATTATATGATGAGAGGGAGATGGCAGCGATTGAGGTTGTAAAGAAGGGGGGTGGTGATCAGAACTAGAATGGGAAACGGTTTGGACGTGGCGGGGCAGCTGCAAACTAAAAGATTGTGAAGGTGGATGACTGGTGTGTGGTTACATTTGGTGCGGGCTCAAAAGGTGTGGCAAATGTGGAAGGGAGTATACTAGAGAATGTAGGTAGAGATTAAATGTATGCTTCAAGTGTGGGAAGACTGGTCATATGGCGAGGGAGTGTATGGTGGCTACATGTTACAACTGTGGTGGAGAGGGCTACATGAGCAGGGATTGCAGGAACCTAAGGGCAGAAAGCTCTAGGGCATCGAAGAAGGCAGGTACGCAGGGAAGTAGGCTAGTGCTGTTGGACCAAAAGAACCAATGAGCCAAGATCAGAAAACCTCTAAGTCCCACATGGTATCACAACAACTACTGAAAGCCTCATCAGTAGTTTGACAAGTGCTGAAGACTTCAACAGCTGAAGATCAGTGCTGAAGACCTCAACAGCTGAAGAACCAAGTGCTGAAGTACAACAGCTGAAGAACACAAGTGCTGAAGCTGAAAGACCAAAGTACTGAAGTACAACAGCTGAAGAGTTTACAAGTGCTGAAGATCAACAACTGATGTACAAGGTCTGAAGACAAAGACTGAAGACATCAGCTGATGATATCTACTGAAGTCATCAGCTGATGAAACACCTGAAGGGCAAAGTCTAAAGATCAAGTACTGAAGCCTCAGTAGTTTGTCACAACTGCTGAAGAGTACTTCTTCAGTAGTTGTGATATCAGTAGTTTTATATTTTATGTTTCAGTAGTTTTGTAAAACGACTTAAGAGCTTGTTATTCAGTCGTTGTAGTTTCAGTAGTTTTATATTTGTACTTAACATGCTGATATGTTCTCAGTAGTTGTGAACATTTCAGTAGCTTGTTAAGAATTAGTTATTTTTATATTAGATCTGCCAGTTGTCACTTTCCGTGATAACAGCAGTGATTGTTGCACTCTATATAAGGAGTGCAACACTATTGTAACCATGGATGAATGAATGGAATGAATGAATGATTTGATTAGAAATATTCTACCTCTATAAACATTCCTTCAAATCAGAAATATATATTCTCTCCCTATAACCGTATGCGCTCTTAATGCTTACAAGTATCGATTGCTTGCTACAATTTGTCTAATTCTAGTTTGTATTCCGCTGCTTTGTATTCTAATACATCAAACTTGTGATCACTGATCCTGTCAAATGGTATCAGAGCAGGTTAATCATTGATCGATCTAACAATTGATCATTGAAACTGCTATTCAAGATCTAAGTTTGATTGAATTAGCTTTTGTTTTTGCAAGAAACGGTTATGGAGATTGAATTTTCTGTATTTCTGCTCATTCATCCTGAGATCTTTTCTTGGCTCTCATTGAGTTTGTTGTGGTCTGTCTAAAACTTTTTAAAACTTGAACTAAATTGTTTTTGAACTGAAAATGACCACTCCTTCCAATGATCCTCACAATACTGGTTCCTCAACCAAGCCACCTATGCTGGTTAGGAATGAGTATAACATATGGCAAAGACGTATGCTCCATCACCTGTCTGTTTACAGCGCAGGGTGTTGGACATCAGTGGTACATGGTCCACACAAGCCTATGGTGAATAACCCGGAAACCAATCAAATGGTTCTGAAGAGGAGGGAGCAATACTCAGATGAGGATAAGAAGTTGCTTGAATTGATGCAAAAGCCCATGGAATTCTGGCCATGGCATTGCCCAATGAAATCTATTCTGGGCTAATGCATCATGAAACTGCCCATGACCTCTGGATTGCCTTGAAAGAACAATTTGGAGGAACAGATGAGGTCTTGGCAAATAATAGAGAAATTCTTGCCCAACAATATGAGACATTCTCTCATAGAAAGGGTGAGACACTGACTCAACAATATGAGCGGTTCTCTTGTTTGATCTCTGAACTAAAAATGGTCAAACTTGAATACACCAATATTCAGATGAATAACAGATTTCTCAGATCACTGCCTGAGAGATGGGACACATATACTATTGTCCTACGCTCCAGTGCAAGTTTGGACAAACTATCTCTCACCCAACTCCATGGGAAACTCTCACTTTTGAGAGGGAGATAGAACAGAAGAGAAAGCTGTCTTCATCTGGAAAGCTCACTGAAGACTTTATACAAGGCAACACTGCCTTGGTGGGTCATGAGTCAGAATATGCTTCATCTGAATGCCAGTATGATGAGCATATTAATTTCTCTTCAAGCACTTCTGATTATGCATTTGTGAGTGTTGATGGTCAGTTTACTGGGTGTAATAATGACAATCTATGTTTCATTATGGATGATCTCAAGGGGATTGCTGATGATGACTTAGAAGAGATGGATATTTTGAGCCAAATGGCCTTGATAAATATCAAATCTCAGAAGTTCTATAAAAGAACTGGAAGAAAATTCCCAGGACTCTCTGGCAAAACCAAAGTTGGTTTTGACAAGAGCAAGTTGAGGTGTCACAAATGCCAAAGGCTTGGACACTTTGCAAGAGAGTGTAGATCAACTGGATCTAACTCCACTGCACCCTTTGTGACTTTTCCTGGCAATAGTCAACAACACAGAGGGCAACATCCTGTCACCTCTAGTCATCATCCTCAACAACAATCTCCGGCATATTTTGTTCCTCAGGGTCAAATGCCATATCCGTACCCTTGTTATTACATGCCACAGTCAAATCAAGTTCAAGTTCCTATGACACCACAACCTCATGCACTACCAGAACCTCAGCCTTCCCAATCTCATCAACAACCTCAATCTCAACAACACAGCTTCTTCACCCCAGGAGTTGTTGACTGGAGCAGTTTACCAGATGACTTGTCTGGTCATGATCAACTGTTCTCAGGTGCTGGTCAACATGGTGGTGACTGTCCCTTTGGGAATCTAGCTCTTATGGCTTTGGAGTCTGCTGATACTTCATTTTCCAATGCCTCGACACCTCAGGTATCACAGGTATCCTCTGAGGCAAAAGCCAAATTATGTTCTGAACCATGCATAGCAGCATTTGCTTCCATTAGAGAAGCAAATGTAGCTCTAATTAATAAGAACATTGAGCTAGAAAAATAATTTCCAAAAACAAAGCTGAGTTTGAGTCTGTGCTCAAAGATAAAAATGATGAGATTTATAAACTGAATTGCCAATAATTGATGATAAGGCTAGAGAAGAAGTACTTCTAGAGAAGTACAAAGATCTCAAAGAAACCCTTGCAGTTACCCAGGTCGAGTGTGATAGATGGGTACAATCATGCAAAGGTTTTGAAATGCTTCTTAGTAAGCAATCTGCTTCAAATGTGAAGTTTGGAATTGGTTACAATCACACTGCTCCACCTACAGATTTTACCCCAAGAGCAGAGGTAGAATCTAATGGTGAGAGTGATAACCAATCCATCACATCATGTGATCTACCTTCTGATACAGCACAATCAGAAGTAGTAGTCAGCATCAAGCCCTCCTTGAACCTATCAGCTGATGTTGATGGTTCAAATGCTGACATTCACATGATTAATGAGTTGATCAACTCAGGAGTTAATCCTGAAGGTCCTGAAAGGACTAGAGAGCAGGATTTAACACCTGAAGTTCAAACTTCAACTGCTGTCAGTACTGAAGAGAAGAAAACTGGCAGTAGAAAAAGTTTGAAGACTACTAAAGAGGTAGTCAAGAAAGCAACCAATGCTTCCAAAGCATTGAAGAACAAGTCTTCTGTTGCTTCACCCTCTTTAGTTGATGATCAACCTAAGATGAAGAAGAAACCATGTGAAGTATGTGGTTTGTTCAATCATCTTACAGATGATTGTTGGTACAAAAGAGGTTCCAAACTCAAACAAAAAGAAGAAATTAATGAGAAAATGGTAAAAATGAAAACTGAGTTTGAGACCACATTTGTATCAGCAACATCAAATCCTGTAACCCTTAAGTCCTTAAAGAAATCCAAAAAGGAAGGGGTTAAACAGGTGACAGCTGAGGGTGCTCAAAAGAAGAAGGTGCAACATAGGAACTTATCAAACTCCACTAGCAATGTGTCTGATGAGCTGAAAGCTTTATCACAAAATCAGACACAGCTGGTGATGATGGTACAACATCTGTTGGGTAGAGTTAACCAACTAGATTCTCCTATGTTGAAACCACAGAAAAGGAGGTCCAAGCCAAAGGACTCCTCTTCTACACCATCTTCTTCCTCTCAGGCTTTGTTTCAAATAAACCTGTTAGTTTACCATCTATTGATGAGACCAGACCCAAAACCAAAAAGGTTTGGGTCTCTAAAACTAACTGATTGTTTATTATTGCAGGGTTCTTCAACATGCCAAAGTAGCATCTGGTATGTAGACAGTGGGGGATCTATGCACATGACTGGGAACAGTCTCTTCTTCATGACTACTCTCAAGGAAAGAAGGGATTTGTCTCTTTTGGCAATGATGCTAGGGGTTACATCATCGGTAAGGGCTTTGTCTCCAATGAGAAATCAAATTGATGATGTTAATCATGTGGAAAATCTCAAGTACAATCTCTTGAGTGTCAGTCAAATGTGTGATAAAGGCCATGTTGCCCTTTTCACCAGTCAAAACTGTAGGATTCTGTCATCCAAAGTTTTGCACTTGATTGACAAGGTGTTGGATGATCACACTCTCCTGAGAGCCAACAGGACAGGAAGAGTGTATGCCTTAGATCTCTCTAAGAAGATAGATCTCAAAGGCAATCCTTGCCTATTTTCCAATGCCTCTTCTCAAGAATCTAAACTGTGGCACAGGAGGCTTGGTCATGTTAATCTCAAAAACATGAATCTGCTTAGCCACAATAGTTAGTCAGAGGCTTACCAATAAAGGAGTTCCACTGTGATGAAACCTGCACTGCTTGTTTAAAAGGAAAACAACACAAAGTCTCATTCCCTCCTATTGAAGTGTCCAAGTCCACTGCCTGCTGCAATTACTGCATATGGATCTATTTGGTCCTGTGAGAGTAATGAGCATGGCAAAGAAGAAATACTGTCTGGTAATTGTGGATGATTACTCCAGATTTGTATGGACTTTCTTTCTACATTCAAAGGATGAGGCTGCTCAGAAGATTATTCACTTTGTGTTGTACATTGAGAAGCAGTATTCCCTTCCAGTCAAGTGTATTAGGAGTGATAATGGAACTGAGTTCAGAAATCATACACTTGATGACTTCTATCTTTCAAAGGGAATCAAAAGGCAGTTCAGCATTCCAAGGACTCCAGAACAAAATGGAGTAGTGGAGAGAAAGAACAGGACCCTCATTGAAGCTGCAAGGTCCATGCTGGCTGACTCAGGTTTGCCACTGACCTTTTGGGCTGAAGCTGTCAACACATTTGTTATGTGCAAAATAGAGTTTTAGTAAATCAGAGGTTGATGAAGAGACCATATGAAGTTCTCCATCATTTGGCTCCTCTGATTTCATTTTTCAAAGCATTTGGGTGTCCCTGTTTCATTCTCAACACAAAGGATCAACTCCATAAATTTGATCCTAAGGGGATGCAGGGTACTTGTTGGTTATTCATCTACTTGCAAGGCATACAGAGTCTTCAACTGCAGAACAAAGATGGTTGAAGAAACTATACATGTTAAGTTTAATGAATCTCCAAAGGACAAGATTCCACAAAGTCCTGTGGAGTTATTTGATTTGGACATACTGCAATATGTTCCTTATCAAACTCCTGCTGTTGCTCCTGTCAACAGTTCACCACCTGGTGGTACTGCTGATGATGATGATGATTGCAGTACTCACCTCTTCAGGTTTAGTGATCAGCTGCCTGACTCAGCTAGACCTGATGTTCCTGTAGCTCCAGTAGCACCATCCACAACAAATGCTGATGAGATTTTCGAATTCAACTTCCTTTGAATTACCATCCACTGATTGGTTTCAAGGAAATGATACACCATCACCATCTGTTGCTGCTGAACCGGCTACAAACACTTGCACAGATCTCATTGTGTATCAAGATCTGAAGAATCACCCTATGTCTCAAATCATTGGTGATATCACTGCTGGAGTATCAACAAGAAGTCAATTGTCAAATTCTGCTTCTATGCTCTCTTCATTAGTCAGCAAGAGCCAAAGAATTATCACATTGCTTTAAAGGACAATGGATGGGTTGATGCCATGCAGCTTGAGCTTCTTCAGTTCAAGAAACAGCAAGTGTGGGAACTGGTTCCTCTACCTCCAGGTAAGTGTGCAATAGGCACTAAATGGGTGTTTAGGAACAAAACTGATGAAAATGGGCTTATTGTTAAGAACAAGGCCAGACTGGTTGTTCAGGGGTTTGCACAAGAAGAAGGTATTGATTATGATGAAACCTTTGCCCCTGTAGCCAGATTGGAAGCAATTCGATTGTTTTTAGCTTATGCTGCTTATCAAAACCTTAAAGTTTTTCAAATGGATGTCAAAAGTGCATTTTTGTATGGAAAAATAAAGAAGAGAGGTTTATGTATGTCAACCTCCAGGCTTTGAGGACAATAAACATCCTAATTGGGTGTATAAGCTTGATAAAGCACTTTATGGGTTAAAAACAAGCTCCCAGAGCCTGGTATGAGACATTATCAAACTTTCTTCTGGAAAACAATTTCACTAGAGGCTCCATAGACAAGACTTTATTCATTAAGAAAGCTGGGCAGCATAATCTACTTGTTCAAATTTATGTAGATGATATCATTTTTGCATCCTCTAATCCAAAGTTGTGTGATGCCTTTACAAAGTTGATGCAACAGAAGTTTGAAATGAGTGCCATGGGAGAATTACAGTTCTTTCTGGGGTTGCAAATCAAACAAAAGGCTGATGGAATTTTATTCATCAGTCCAAATATACAAAAGATCTTTTGCAAAAGTTTGATTTACAAAACTGTAAGCCTTGTTCTACTCCCATGAGCAGCACCACACAACTGGACTCAGATCAGAAAGGTAAAGTGGTTGATGAAACACTTTACAGATGTATGATTGGGTCCTTGATGTATTTAACAGCTTCTAGACCAGATATTATGTTTGCTACATGTGTTTGTGCTAGATTTCAGGCTGCACCTAAAGAGTCTCATCTGATTGCAGTCAAGAGGATCTTTAGATATCTGCAAGGCACTCCATCTCTAGGTTTATGGTATTCTACCGACATTCTGGTAAATTAGTTGCTTTTTCTGACAGTGACTATGCAGGGTGTAAGTTGACTAGGAAATCAACTTCTAGTGGATGTCAATTCCTAGGCAACTGCTTGATTTCTTGGCAGAGCAAGAAACAGACCTCAGTTGCTACATCCACTGCTGAAGCAGAGTACATTGCTGCTGCAAGTTGTTCATCTCAGGTACTCTGGCTTCAAAACCAACTTTTGGATTATGGCATTACAGAGACTAAGACTCCATTGTTAATGGATAGTGCTTCAGGTCTTTGTATTGTCAAAAATCCAGTCCAGCACTCTAGGACCAAACATATAGAGATCAGACATCATTTTATAAGGGATTGTTTTGAAAAAAGTCTGATTGATCCTAAGTTTGTGCCTAGTGCTGATGAGCTTGCAGACATTTTTACTAAGCCTTTGGATAGTTCAACTTTCCAAAACCTGGTGTTAAGGCTTGGTATGCTGCAACTAGAATAAGTGACAACTACTGATGATCTTAGTAATTCATACTGATGATCATAAGTACCTATGTCACATATAAGTACTGATGAGCTCTTTTACCCTCAGTAGTTTTTATAACTACTGAAGGCTAAATGTCTCACAAGTACTGAAGTACTTCATCTGTTCTAAACTACTCATGTAGTCACAACTACTGATGCAGTTACAACCACTGCAATCAGTAAAAACAGATAAGTACTGATGTCCTATGAAACAACTGAAATCAGCCAAAAAGACTGATGAATGTGTTGAGGACAGATTGAAACAGCTGAAAAGCTAAGAATTGACGAAAACAGCTGAAGAGAACTTTCTCTTCAGTCGTTTGTACAACTGCTGTTTCATTTTAAACAACTGAAGCAAAACCACGTCTTCAGTAGTTTTTATAACTACTGATGACTAATCCCTAGTCTTCAGTTGTTTACAACAGCTGATGACAAAACCACTGTCTTCAGTAGTTTCATAACTACTGATGACAAACACCAAGTCCTCAGTTGTTTCAATCATCTGAAGTCAAAACCACGGTCTTCAGTAGTTTTCTAAACTACTAATGCCTAACACCACGACTTCAGCTGTTTCAACGTCTGAAAGGATAATACCATGTCAACGGTCGTTTAAAACTACTGATGACTAACACCACATCCTTCAGTCGTTTCTTACTGTACCTACCCTATATACCCTAACTTAGCTCTCAATGCTTCATCTTCTTCAAACCTAACGTTCCTCCAAAACTTCCCTCTTCTCAATGGCGTCTATGCAAATTAAACCGCGACACAACTGTGTTGCCTACCTCACTAAATCGCCGATCTGGACTAAGTTCGATACTGCTATCGATCTTATGGTTCAGTCCCAATACAACAAGGCATTTCTTCTGAACCCCATCTTACATGCCGAATCCTTGCACCAATTTTGGATGAACGTTACTGTTACCACTGGGGAGAACAACACACCATCCCTCCGGTCGGTCGTCAACAACAAAGAAGTAGTCATTACTCCTGCAATAATCCGCCAAATTCTTCAACTGAATGATGCTACTTCTCCTGCTGGATATCCGAATGGCACCATAGATCTATCCTTTGCTCAACATGGATATCAAGGCGATCTCAGTGCCTCCACCATCATGAAGAAACACTTTAATGACGCTGAGCGCCTGATTTTTCACATGGTAAATGTATGTTTGGCCCCTAAGATGTCGTCTTGGGATCAAATGTCCACCAAATGGCAGCAGGTAATGTATTCTATCCTTGAGCAAAAACCACTAAACTTTTCAGAATTAATATTTTCAGAGCTCAAAGATATGGCTCAAAAACTAACTGCCAACCGTTGGATACTTTATCCACGGTTCATAATGGCCATTATTACAGACCAGCTTAATGCTGTGGACTTGTTGGCTTGGGAGTCCCTGCTACGGCTGTTCTGCCGGAAGTATACTCCCGGCACAACTCTGATCGGACACTCAAAATGGCTGCCAAGCTGCGAAAACCCACGCAGTTGGAACCCACAGCCACCACCTCCAAATCCAAAGTCCCCACCAAACCCACCAAAAAGAAACCCAAAACGGCTACTCAGGGAATTGAGTCCCCTGAGGATGCCCCTGCAACACAAACGCAGGATATATCCACTAGTCCAAACCCCCTAGTGGATACAATGACTCCTCCAGCCATAGCCGCTCAGGCTTCCTCTCAACAGGAGCCTGCAGCAACCACCCAAGGGGCACCTACATATCTGGGATCTTCCTCACTTGAGGAGATTGCCATTGAAGAGCACCAACCTCCCCAGGTGCACACTGCTTCTATCCCTTCACCCCAAACAACCGCCCCTCACAGCCCACTTTAATAGTTGCACAAGTGCTGACTCAATTGCACTCCTCCCCCCTTCCCAGAAACCACTTACTACTGGGAATACCTCTACAATTGAGGGGGAGGAACACAGTGCACTTGAGAACCCACAGCACAGGGGTTTCCCACTTCTATCTCCTGGTGTAGACAAGGAGCTTAGAATATCTAGTGCGGCTGCCACCTCCTCTGACTCAGCACATGACCAGAGTGAGGCTGGTAACATTGCTAAGACCTCACTAGAGGCAACAGCTGATGATGGACATTGTCCTGAGGCTGGAAGTCCCCAGTACCAAGCACAAGGGGCACATTCACCAACTGGTCTACACCCAGTGCATGTAAATCCTGCTCTAAGCAGGAGGTCAGCTGATTCAGCTTCGGCTGATGATGACCTAGGCTTTTTCTATGATGTTCTTGCCCAGAACACACTCCTTGAAGAGAAAGTCTAGGCTGCAAAACCTACTTGACCAACTCTCACAAGGAGAAAGACCATCTGCCTCTATCCACCCACAGATGGCACCTTCACTTGAAGGTTCCCAAACACCGAGCCGCTCCAAAATCAACCACCTGCCTCTGCTTCAGGCCCTACTTCTCAGGAACAGAACCCTCCTGAGCAAATAGGTGCTGCACTCCAAAATTCCCTCCCTCTCATCACACCATAATCACTGATATAGTGATCAAAGCCATTGATGAGAGGCTTTCCTCAACTTTACAGCCCTTGGTTGATGCTGCTGTCCAAAAGACTCTTTCTGCGGTACAAACCCCTTCCTCCAATGCAACCAAAAAGGGGGAGAGTACTGCAGTGAAAGAAAAGAAGAGGAAAAGATCCGAGGAAAAGAAGGAAGTGAAGCAAGCCCAAAAGGAGGAGAAAGAACAGCAACCAATGCTCACCTACAAGCGAAAGAAAGTGCTGATGAGCACATTGCTGAAGATAAAGCCTTGGAGCTACTGATAAAAGGCTGATGCTGAACACAGCATATCAATGGACAACATCATTGATCAGCTGTTTAGGCAAGGCCATGACGCCATAAACTTGACTCTGAGATTTGACGAATAGAGATTGAAGAAATCCAGAATAGATGGGCAAGTTATGAAGTGTTAGAAAGAGAAAGGCTTGAATCATGATAAGATTTATTGCAAAATATCTTGGAAGATCAATGATTGAAATCAAAGCTTGGTCCAGGGACAGTATCTTGGCAATTACCACCAAGATCTGTTCGTCTGAAGCATACACTAAGGGGCTTGTTATTGAAGCTTTGAATGAAGCGGGTGCTGGGAGCAGGACTGAGCTAGCCAAGCAATCAAAAGCCACACTCACCTCAAGGATGCTAGCACAGCCTGTCAACATTCCCACACAAACACCCCAAAACACAACCCACCAAACCAACTCCCTTACCCTCAAAACCCATAGCCGATGATATACCCTTGAAGAAGAAGGAAGGATATTGAGGCTAGAAGAAGATGAAGAAGATGATGAAGACAGGCTGCCGCTCTCAGCTGTGATTCAGTTGCCTAAGGGCACAAGTCACTCCTCAGCAATTACTCCTGATGTCCAGAGACAAATGGTTAAAGTGAAGCTAGAAGAAGAAGAGCTTCATAAACAGCATGATGAGGAATTGCTGAAGAGAGTTGACAAAGCTTATGCAGCCACATCTTCTATCATCAATATGAAGGAGCAAGCCCTCAGACTTTACACTCTCAGGCATACCTTTCAATATCAAAAGGAAAGAGTGAGGATTTGGCCTGATCCCAGGGTCTCTCACCGAATTCATAAGAACAATATACCTCGGAGATACATTGGCCAGGTGAAAAAGATCGTAGATGAAGTGATCTCTCTGGTCTTTGTAGTTTCATCCTGGGAAATCTAGAAGACTTCAAGAAGGCCTACAAAGCTAATCTAACCCCTCAGAAGATGCTGGAAAACAAAATAGTGAAAAAGGGGTTAGTTTACAAGAGGCTTGAGGAAGTCAGGAAAAATGAGCTCCAGTTGTTCCTAGAGGGTAATCACCCGGATGAGTTTGCTTACAGAATAATAACAACTGTGGAGCTAAAGAATGGGAAACATGCCAAATACCTGTCTGAGTATTATGGGCCGGAATCATTATTTGAAGGAGGTGCTGAAGAGCTAACCATGGAGGAACAAATCACCTTCCTTGAGGCCTACACAAGAGAGTCGTACAGACTCATTATGGGGAAGTGATCTCTCATGAATGGGATAACAACTCTGTGTCCTGTTCCCCAAAACAGAATTCCCATTCATACTCTGCCAAACAAATATTTGAGGTTTCTTCCCAGGCCGGAGCTTACATGGGTCATCTTCTCTACTGATCAAGAAGGAAAAAGACCAACATTTTGCCATCAATAAGTGGGAGAATAAATAAGTTAGAGGTTTTGGCTGCATTGGTTTAGGGGGAGTTTGTTGGACCAAAAGAACCAATGAGCCAAGATCAGAAAACCTCTAAGTCCCACATGGTATCACAACAACTGTTGAAAGCCTCATCAGTAGTTTGACAAGTGCTGAAGACTTCAACAGCTGAAGATCAAGTGCTGAAGACCTCAACAGCTGAAGTACAACAGCTGAAGAACACAAGTGCTGAAGCTGAAAGACCAAAGTACTGAAGTACAACAGCTGAAGAGTTTACAAGTGCTGAAGATCAACAACTGATGTACAAGGTCTGAAGACAAAGACTGAAGACATCAGCTGATGATATCTACTAAAGTCATCAGCTGATGAAACACCTGAAGGTCAAAGTCTGAAGATCAAGTACTGAAGCCTCAGTAGTTTGTCACAACTGCTGAAGAGTACTTCTTCAGTAGTTGTGATATCAGTAGTTTTTATTTTTATGTTTCAGTAGTTTTGTAAAACGACTGAAGAGCTTGTTATTCAGTCGTTGTAGTTTCAGTAGTTTTATATTTTGTACTTAACATGCTGATATGTTCTTAGTAGTTGTGAACATTTCAGTAGCTTGTTAAGAATTAGTTATTTTGGATTAGATCTGCCAGTTGTCACTTTCCGTGATAACAGTAGTGATTGTTGCACTCTATATAAGGAGTGACAACTTATTGTAACCATGGATGAATGAATGGAATGAATGAATGATTGATTAGAAATATTCTACCTCTATAAACATTCCTTCAAATCAGAAATATATATTCTCTCCCTATAACCGTATGCGCTCTTAATGCTTACAAGTATCGATTGCTTGCTACAATTTGTCTAATTCTAGTTTGTATTCCGCTGCTTTGTATTCTAATACATCAAACTTGTGATCACTGATCCTGTCAAGTACCAATGTCACACCCTCAAATTCCACGTGTAGAGTTCTACCGCGAGGCATGGTGAACAAAACAGGATCACAGTCACTAGCTACTCAGAATGACACTATATGCCAAATTTAAAACAAACCAAACAAAGTTCAATATTTAAAACCATGCGGAAGCGTTTTGTAAATAAGACAAACCCAAAATATAAAAGTGTATATTTGGCAAAACACATGCCAAACCAAAACATTAAACACAAACAAATAAAAACCAACAAAGATGTCTTTAAAATAGTGTCTCAGAATGCATGTTGGACCCGTGTTGTGCTCCTAATGGCAAGCATAGTTAACGATATTAGAATAGCTTACTAAAATGACAACACAATGGTTGGTGAGTTCATGAGTTTTCATTTATCTTACATGTTAATAGTTGTATAACATAAGAAGTGCATTGAAATAGATAGCTAGTTTATATTCACATGTATTAACAATAGTGACTTTGCGATAGAAGCTGACTATGATGCGTTTGTTGCCTCCTGTCATGACTTACCAGGTCGTGAAGAATGTTTGTGGCTAGGACAATATTGCACCCGTTTGACCTCTAGTCTCATAGGTGGGGCTTGTCTGACCAAGTAGTACTACCCAAGATTCCCCGCTACTTACCATTATTAACGATCTGAAAGTGTGAGGACTTTCCAATGTATTAAACACTATGTTAAAACATACACAACTTATAATAATTATAAAACCGTGTTTGCGTACAAGTATGCTACCTCCCCCCGAAGAAGGTTTGTAAAATAAAGGGGCATGAACTCACCTAGTGTGTAAAGATAATGAATAAAAAGACTCGTCATACGTGCAAAGACAACTCTTCAAAGGCTACCTAGAACACACAAGTAAATAAGTAGGTGTACATTGAAAAACTTAATAATCCTAAGTTAACCCAGTTGACCCGTTTGACTTGTTGGTGACATATTATTTTGAAATGTAGTTTAATCATACATGAAAACTTAACATACAAGAGTATCACACAATTTATCCATGTGTATGACATTATCAACCTATGTTCTACCCACGTCATCATGCCACATTAGATCATCATACACTTATGAAAATCTCAAACAATAAACATGCTAAACACATATGTAATACATCACAACAAATAATTCATACGTAAAGACTAATCATGCACCACATACCATGTGAACCGCCCATGACTTCACATCCTACAAAGTTGGGGCCTCGGATGCGCATGTTTGTATGACAATCATAGTTACATTCACCCACTTAATTCATCCCAACCAACATTCATAACCACAATCTATCAAATCCCAAACATGATCACCTAATCACAAACCATAATTCATCATCATGTATGATCACTAAAACCTATATTTCTTATATGATCAACCAAGAATCCATACAACTCAATTTACACAATCTATCACATCAAACATCATCAACAATCATTCTAACATGATCTTAACATCACAAGCATGCGCAATTCATCCCATCCGATGTTCTACAAAAGTGATCTACAAAAGTGATCGACAAAAGTGATCTAGCATCCAAATCAATAATAATTTCAACAATTTCATACTTAATCAAGTTCATAACATTCATTCTAACATGCTAGTCATCACCAAAACATCCAAATTTCCAAACATCATTCATAAAAGTTTCTACTTTTTGTAAGTCATGATCAACATCTCAATTTCATGGATTTTCTTGCACAATTCAGTTAAACTAATATCCAAACATTGTATCTAGTACCATAACATCATCAAATCATGAATTCCAAGAACAAAAAGTTTTCTCTTATGGCAATGTATGAACTAGATGATCAATACATGGATTTCATGGATAATCAACATAATCTAGCATTCATACAACCTAATAAACATCATATTAATATCTAAGAATCATCAATTTCATGTTTTCATCACTAATCTCGAATCTAGGGTTCATCAAGATCAAAACTATGAAAAACCAATCAAAATTAACCTTCAGATGTGTAGAACTCAACAATTGGACTTGCAAAACACCTTGTAACACTTGGAATCAACCAAAAAACCAAATTGTATGTTTGTTTCTTGATCAAAATCTCAATGTGAGGGTGTGTGGGTGGGGTTATGGCCGCAAATGGGATTTGTGGGGGATTTAGGGTTTCAATTTTGGTAACATTAGTTAAATGACGATTACAAAATAAACCTCTCTTGTTTAAAATTTATAAAAACTAATATTTTTAAAAGTTTTTAAATAATTTTAACAACAAATTTTAAGTATTATTAGCCAATAATAATAATCATCAACATTTACAATAAGTCACACAACACATAAAATATATATAACCAATAGTCACGATATCATGTAGAATTCACAAAATAAATATTTAAAATCTATAAATTCATCAATCACATAATCAAAACTAATAATCGACATTATTAATTAGATTATTATTATTTATCATAGATTAGTATTGTTATGTCACCTACATTCAACGACAACTAGTGTGTGCCCATGACACGTGTATGCAAAACCTAATGAAACTAATGGATTTTGGTAAGAGAAAAATTATCGGATGTCATAGCCAAAGCATTCACAATGACCAGAGAGGAGGCTCGGATGGACCCTGATGTTGTGTCTAGTACATTTTTATTAAACCAAACTCTTGCTTCTCTATTATTTGATTCATATGTTAGTAGGAGTTTTATTTCTGCTGCTTTCTTTGCTAAGTTGCATGTCAGTAGTAGGAATATTGAAGAGCCCTTCGATGTAGAAACTGTCATAAGTGAGTCTACCAGGATTTCTAAATTGATAGAAGGCTTTTACGTAGAGCTAGAAGGTCATAAGTTTCCTGTTAGACCATTTGTAAAAACCTAAGGTGAGTTTGATGTAGTCCTAGGAATGGACTGGTTAGCGGCCCATGAGGCGAATATTGTGTGTTGTAAGAAGATGTTTCAAGTAACGGCGCCTGATGGGAGTTCGGTGACGATCTACGGTGATCGAGTTACAACTATCTCGAAGGTGATTTCGATGGCGGTGGTGGGAAAGTGCATAAGGTGTGCACGTAGTGTCTACCTGGCCTACGTAAAGGATGTAGATACGCTAACACCACAACTATCTCATGCACCAATTGTATGTGAGTTCCTAGATGTGTTCCCAGAAGATCTACCAGGTGTGCCATCGGGCTGTGAAATCGAGTTTCAGATTGAATTGATACCCGGTGCTCAACCAGTTGCTAAGGCATTGTATCGGTTAGCCCCCACCAAAATAAAGGACTTGATGGAGCAACTACAAGAGTTGTTGCATAAAGGATTCATTAGATCGAATGTATCTCCTTGGGGGTGCTCCAGTATTGTTCATGAAGATAAAAGATGGTAGTGTGAGGATGTGCATCGACTACCGTGAGCTGAAGAAGTTGACGGTGAAGAATCGGTACCTGTTGTCATGGATTGATGATTATTTAACGAGCTCCAAGGTGCCATTTGGTTCTCGAGGATAGATCTTTGATTTGGTTACCATCAATTGAAGGTGAAGGAGCAAGATATTCCTAAAATAGCTTTTCGCACGCGTTATGGATATACGAGTTTCTCGTTATGTCTTTCGGTTTGGCCAACGCGCTAGCTGCTTTTATAGATTTGATGAATCGAGTGTGTCGACTGATGTTAGATAAATCAGTGATTATGTTCATTGATGATATTCTAATTTATTAGAAGAGAGAAGAGGAACATGCCGGTCATATTTAGGAATTGTTGTAGACGCTAATAAAAGAGAAATTGCATGCTATGTTTTCAAAGTGCGCATTCTAGTTGCGGGAAGTTCAGTTTTTGGGTCACGTGGTGAATCCTAAGGGGATAATGGTGGACCCAGCAAAGGTGAAGGCGGTAATGCAATGGAAGTCTCCAAAGATGACATCTGAGATCCGTAGTTTCTTGGGGTTGGTGGGATATTATATAAGATTCATCCAACACTTCTCTAAGATGGCTTCTTCATTGACTAAGATGAGACATAAGGATGAGAATTTTGTATGGGTTCAACAGAAACAGAATGCTTTTAAAGAGTTAAAGGCGAGGTTGACTCAAACTCCTGTCTTGTCGTTACCCGAAGGAAGCAAGGATTTGATGGTCTATTCAAATGCTTCCTATTCAGGGCTGGGTTGCGTATTGATGCAGTGAGGAAAGGTTATAACCTACGCATCCCAATAGTTGAAGGTTCAAGAGATTAATTACCCTACTCATGACTTCGAGCTAGCGGTTATCGTCTTCGCATTAAAATTTTGGAGGCACTACCTTATGGTACGTAGTGCACCATCTTAACAGATCACAAGAGCTTAAAGTACTTCTTTGAGTAGAAAGATTTGAATATGAGGCAGAGCCGATGGTTGGAGGTCATAAAGGACTATGATTGCGAGATCCATTACCACCCGACAAAGCCAACGTGGTAGCGGATGACCTTAGCCAAAAGGAGAGGGCTAAACCAATTTGGGTGAAGGCGTATCAGTTGGTTATGAGCTAAGCCGTGATGAAACAGGTTAAGGAGTTTCAAGAGAAGGCGTTGAAAAAGTATCGCCTCAACTCCAAAAGGATGCGAGGCCTAGTCGCGTAATTTGGTGAAAACACTCTCGGTATTAGAACCCGACAAGGATGGATGTGGATTCCTCGTTGTGGGGATTTACGTGGAAAGATCATAGATGAAGCTCATAACACTAGATACTCCATTCATCCCTGAGCCACAAAGATGTATCAAGATATGAAGAAAGATTATTGGTGGCCGGGTATGAAACGTGATATGGCGGGGTATGTAAGTAAGTGCCTTACTTGTTTGCAAGTGTAGGCAAAGCATCAAAAGCCATACGGGAAGATCCAACCGTTGGATATACCCGAGTGAAAGTGGGAGCACATCACCATGGATTTTATTACGAGGTTACCACGTACCGCGAAGGGGTATGATGCAATATGGGTAAAGTTGATCGCCTGAGGAGGAGTGCTCATTTCTTACTGATCTGAGAGACGTATTCTTCACAAAGACTTATGGATCTATTCATCATAGAGATTGTAACTCGTCATGGTGCATCGGTGTCTAATGTGTTTGATCTTGAAAACCGGTTTACATCCAAATTTTGGAAGAAATTTAACGATGCAATGTGGACAAGGTTACATATTATCACGGCTTATCAACCCTAGATGGATGGTCAGTCAGAGAGAACTATCCAAATGCTAGAAGATATGCTTTGGGCATGCGTCATTGAGTTTGGAGGAAGTTGGGATGATCATTTACCGTTAGCCGAGTTCTCATACAATAACAATTATCATGCCAATAGTTATCATGCCAACATTGGTCAAAAAGAGTTCGGAAGCATTGAAGTGATCGAGAAACTTGAGAAGATCAAAGCCCTTATGAAAGCGGCCAAAGATAGGCAAAAGTCATATACTGAGAAGCGTTGTAGACCGTGTGAGTTCAAGGTGGGTGATAGAGTCATGCCGAAAGTCTAACCTTGGAAGGGTATCATTCGGTTCAGAAAGCGGGGCAAGTTGAGCCCGAGATACATAACACCTTCCGGATACTTGCCCGAGAAGGAGAGGAGGCCTATAGGTTAGAACTACCCAAGGAGTTAAGTGGAATTCACTTGATACTCATGTATCTCATCTACGGAAGTGTTTAGCTCACGAAGATATGGTCATTTCACTAGAGGACATTGAAGTGGGTGAACGGGGCAATTATGTGGAGTAACCGGTGGCGATCATTGATCATAAGGAGAAGAGATGGCGGAATAAAGTGGTCCCCTTGGTGCGTGTGCAGTGGAAACACCGAAAGGGATCCGAGTCTAGATGGGAGACTAAATAAGAAATGAGGCGGCATTACCCATGACTATTCGAGGAATAAAAGGTTTTGGGGACGAAACCTATATAAGGGGGGTGGACTTGTAACACCCGGAAATTTTAAAAGAACAGAAACAAAGAATAAAAGTGTAGAAAAAGAAGGGAATGTAATTTAACCCAAGTTGGGGGGCTAAATGTGTTAAAAAGGACAAAATAATAAAAGTTGGTGGATAAAGTAACATGGCCTTCCTTGCCATGTTATTTTATCCTTTTTGAAACCGGTTTTAGAGAGAGTGTGTAGAGAGAAGTCTCGAGTGTTGAAGAACAAGAAGGATCCGAATTCAAGGTAAGATTTGGTGTTTTTAAGTTGTCTTGGCTAGTTCTAGCCCCCATAGCTTATGTTTGTGTTTTGTGGGTTTGTGTGTGTGTTTTGGTGTGTTTTAGGTGGTTGAACTCATTGCATACAAGTTTAGAGAGTGTTCTACCTGAAAGTTACATAAGGTGAGTTCTAAACCCCCCCCCCTCTTTACATGTTTAAATAATTCTGGGGTGGAAATACATATACAAACATTTTTATTAAATGGGTATTTATACCCGGATGTATGTGTGCATGTGATTGCGGGTGGGGCTTGATTTGGGTGATTATATTGTTACAATTATGTTATGTATGTGTTTCTTTGTCTTTGAATGATAGTGCTAGGCCTAGAACATGATAAATTTTTTTATTGGAGACGGAAATATATTGTTTAGAGTAAGTTGGTTGCCCATGCACCCAATTGTTGAATTTGCCTAAGTGTTCCTGAGATGCTTAGGTCATGCGCCCAAATAGTGCCCATGCACCCGAAAGATCCCATGCACCTAAGTGTTCCCTTGTGCCTAAGTGTTCCCATGCGCCTGAAAGACCATACGCCTACATAGTGCCCATGCACCTAAGTGTTCGCATGCGCTTGAAAGGTCATGCGCCTGCATAGTGCCCATGCACCTAAGACTTAGTTTTATTTCTGAAATTTTAGGAAAAAGTGAAGTATTAGGCTTTGACTTGGGTTATTCTCGGGGGTGATCTAAGTTGACTTTATGGTGTTGCATGATGATTGTATGTGATGTGACTGATGATGCCATGTATGGATATGTATGTTTATGTTTATGTTCCTTATCATATTATTTCTATGGCTTTACACGGTATGACTATGGGAATGAATGTAAAGTATTATGAAACGTAAAGAGGAAGTTAATGATATGAAAAAAGGAACGTAAAGAATGAATGAATGCATGCAATAATGAAAGAATGAATGTAAGAAAGTCTTGTAAGCAAATGTATGGAGGTTCACACCCAATGAACAGTGTTACTCAGCTATTGTGTGGGTTAGCTACCCTGGAAGGATGCACACTAGGGTCCAATCTTTGTGATTGACCATATGTATGGGACAATTGCCGATTACCGTAGGTAATGGAGTCAGCTTCGGGCATAATGTTTGGGGTCTATTGATAGACCTCAGCCTAGTAACGAGCTTCGTGCACAATGTTCAGGGTGTTGCACATGGCATTGGTCTGGAATGATAAGAGAATGATAGTGATGAATGTACTTGCCAAAGGCCCAAGTAGCGAGCTTCATGCACAATGTTTGGGGTATAGTACATGGCATCGGAAGTTAATGACGTGCATGCAAAATGTAAGAGATGTACTATAAGAACGAGAACAAACGAATGAATGAATGATAACGAGTAACGTACAATAATGAATGATGATGGCATATAATAATAAGATTATCTATTTGTACCTATGATGTATGATCGCGAATGAAAGTAAAGAAAGGTTTTAAGCAAAAGTAAGGTATTTTATTTATAAAACTAGAACTCACTCAACAACATTGAATTTTATATGTTTTCCAGTTGCCAGGTGATTGTTGTTGATGACATCCATTTTGTATAACGATGACGTTTTTGTGATGTAATGCAAACGATGATATTTTGTAAGTGTTAACCATGTTGTATTGTTTTGCAAAAGAAATCATTAATATATGAAATGGTTTTAAGTTATTCCACTGTGAAGTATTAATAAGTTTAAATGTGTATTTTATGTTTTAAGTGCAATAATTGTCTAACTGTAAGTGTTTCGCGAATAGGGCCATACAAAATTAGTCTGTTGGTCGGAGGACTTTGTATTTGAAGCTTCAAAAGACTTTGTATTTGGCTTTAGAAGAAATGGTCTCCTCTCTTTGAAAGAGTTGATCCTTTGTGAATTTCATTGAGTTGTATCCAATTGTCTAAAGTAACTTTCCTTGTACTTCAAATGTGCATGCTGGGAGCTCTTTCGTTATATCAACATCTAAGTATAATTCTTTCAACGAGGTGTTGTGATTAGAAGACGTCAAACCCCGAGTTCTAATATGTCAACTAATAGAGATATACCAACATCTTCGCCTCTTGTGACTGTTAGTGAGGCTATTCATCAAGAGAGTCATGTGACTGTTATAGAAGCAACAACTGTAACATAAACATGTTTTCCAACAATAGAGGTGTTCTAAGTACACCTCGAAGAGGTCAAGCCGATGCTGATACATTTGGTATGGATAATTTTATTAACACTCCAAACCAAAGACATACGTCTGGAACATCTTCAAGTTCACCAACATCAGCTACACTGGAACAAAGAGAGATGTTGGAGAAAACATAACAGATTTATGAATTACATCATTTGAGTCAGGAAAAAGATGAGAAGATTAAGAGTCTTGAACATCAGTAACAATTCCTATTCAATTATTTCAAATCTTAGTGAACAACATTATAGACCTCACTTTCAGGTTTTCATTTCTCACTCCCTCAATTTCAACAAAAGGGGTTTTACCATTAAGCGCGTGACATACTCAGATCTTAGCCGATAGTTACACCAAATGACATGATAATTACTAGACATAATATTTAGTATTATTAGAAAATCCCAAAAACATAATTGATAATGAATTCAAAAAAACATTTGAGGAAATAAAATTTGTTAATCATTTATATTTTCAAATAGCGCAAAACACGCGCAAACAACTAAACATAATTTGGAACAAACATCATTAAACCGTTTAAATTAATCAGAATGTATGCAATAGTGAAATGCTCCTACCGTGCACACCTTAAGGGCCTGAAAGAAACATGCTAAAGGGGTGTTTGTTTTTTCAGAAAGCTCTTACCGACCACTTTTCTCTGTGCCGCAAATACCACGTGCAGACATTAAGGTCTGGAGAGTGTTTGTATTTTGGAAGTCTTATCATTAAAAAAGGTAAGCACAAGGTCTGCAAGGTGCAGATGATTGAACACCATCACCCACCCCAATCATTCACCTCCACTATCACCGTCCGCCACCACCACCGTCCGCCACCACCCACCGTGCACCTCCACCACCGTCCACCTCTACCCACCACGTGCGACCACCACCACCAACTATCCACCACTACCCACCATCTATCATCACCACCACCATCCCGTACCGATATATACCACCACCAACTCATTTCAGTAATCTACAAAGGTTAAAAAACAAACTCTTTTCTTGTTGCAAACTGCAGAGGTTTGCTCCACCTCTTTTTCTATAGATATGGTTAGTAGACTGTAGACATTTTATTGTAAAAAAACAAACAACACCAAAGTATTAACATAGGATTTGTGAGTTCACAGATTTTCATAAACATTAACTTAATTGAATGTAGATCCAGTAAACAAAGTAATATAAGTAGATAGCTAATCTACATAACAAGTTACATACACTAACGGAAGTGGTTACTAGACCACAAAAACACAGAATAGGTCAAATTAAACACCCATTTGATCTATAGTCTTTCTAGCGCGACTAACCCGGGTGGGATGTGTCAATCCAAGTAAATATACTCAGAATTATCTTGTTAAAAACATACACTAACGGTTTGAAGTGACAACTTAAATTGGTAAAACCCTAGTAAACATGTGATAATTATAATAATACACATCTATTGAATGAACGTTCAAATGAACATATTTCTTATCCCCGGAAAGAATATATGTGAAGCGGGGCCGTAAACTCACCTCAATACATAACAACAGGTAAAAGCTAACATAGGTGATTAGGTTTCCAAATAACCTGAATGCTTGATTATTATTTAATTAATATTTAATATTAGCAATAGAATTGTATGGTTTTACGTTTCACGACTTTGTTACGGTACAACCCGCAGAGATGCATCGTATATATAATACACCATCACATTAACCAGCATATACATTGTAGTCACACATTACATAATTTATATCATATACACACATATGAAAAATACACATATATGGAAAACACCACTAATATGTTTAGCTACCATGCACATGCCTACCAATATATTTACGTATTAGATACACTATATGCATGAAAGAAAACTATTTATTTTACTTATAATGTCACCCACCATCATTATACGTGTGCACAAGCATGCCATGCATATATACCCAAACCATAATCCACCAAACTCACACACATGCAATAGACCCAAGTGTCCTATTGATACACTAAAAAAATCCACATGGCTCACACATTCCTATGCACCCATGCCTGTATATTCAACCAAATCATAATCGGTTCCCAGATCCCAAACACATACATTCTCTACCTACAACAAAACACGCACACACACACGACTTACATACTTGAAGAATACATATATACGCATAACACACACACACAAAAACACAAATACCATCACATACTCAGCATAAAAGAATAAAACACACAATCAACAATACCCATACAATTACGCATAAGAACACACACACAGGAAACACCACCTAAGGCGGTATCCGTAACCCTACATCAGAGCATAACCTACATACGACACACATACATACGCCGCATAACTACAAGGAATCATGTATACGTCTATACATCACAGAACACACAACATATATAAATATGCTCGAATACAACAAAACCAAGCACAAACACATAAACACTAAGCCGAACACCATGCCAACCCGATCAAGAAAGTAACGAATGGGAATCTAACAAAACCAGATGGTGAACGAATTTGATGATGCCCTAGGCTGCCGTAGCGATGTTGGTTGCTGAAAGGATGACAATTGCCGAGAGGAGGGCACCGGAGGTGCGTAACAGAGAACGTGGTTGCTGGGGACTCATGCATGATTAGGAGTTTGACGGTAGGAGGAGGTTCACGAAGGTGTGGAAGCGCCAGTAGTGAACTAAGGTTACGGGGGTGAGGAAGGGATTGGTTATATTAAAGGACCAACTTTGCTAATTTGCATAATGGTCCCTTGACTCTATAATTTGCATTGCATGGTCATTAGTTACTTTTGGTTAACTTGATGTTAAGTATTATTAATAATAACAATAACCAATTTCATTTATTAAATGAAATTAAATACATATAAAGTAGCAAAGAGACAATTGATAATGAAACGATGTTAACCTGAATTTATAGGATGTCACATCATCCCCTTGTTGAAGGAATTTTCATCCCGAAAGTTAGAACAACAAGTTCAACAAAGGCACCAGATTTAGTGATCAAAATCATGCGTAGGATAGGGTTTCTAAGAAATTTTTGAAACAACCCAATAGAAGAGTTACAAGGTGTCGTGAAAGTTGCGACATCATTTATATCTGACAGACTAATTAGAGTAGATCTACTGAAGTTGGAGATTTTAGTGGACAGTAGTTCGTTGTTCCTAATATAGTTGTTGATCCTATTGTTACTACTGAAACAATAGAGACTACTAATGTTGATCCAGAACCAAATGCGACTTTGAATGAAGAAGCTGCGAAAGATCTACCTATGGTTTATGAGATTGGTGAAGTTATTGTTAGACCTAAGCATGTTATTCAGTATACTCAACAAGAAGATGATGATGATAGATTAGACAAAGTCAATTATGAGTTTAGTGATAATGATGATGGAAAAGATGATGATGATCATACGATGATGACAAATGAAAAAAGAAAGATGATAGAGACGATCTTGAGGGAGGACATATGGGCTAACTATGAATCTTTATAGTGAGTCTGGTTCTGACAACGTCTCCGGACCAAGGCTTGATGATCTAGAGGATTATGAACCACTAGATCAAGTATTGGACCCTGAATTGATCATATATGTCAGTTGAAGTGGTGGTTGATTGTTGCTCTGTTGGAAACTTGCACAAAGTCCAAGAAGATATACGGGTGAAAAACTACTAAAGAAGACCAAGTGTTAGCTATCTACATTTGTATATGCGGAAGACCAAAGAACAAATGCTGACAAGTGTTTGTTGATCCGTATATACAAATGCGAATAGTGAGACGAAATGCACACAAGTGTTTGCTCATCCGCGTTAACTAATGTGGATGCACAGAAGACAAATGCGCTAAGTGTTTGCTCATTCGCATTTGTCAATGCGGATGAACAAAGCTTAATGCCAAAGACAAAAGAAGAAATGCTGATGAAGTCCCAAGTCATCCGTACTAGACTAGTGCTCTGATGTATAGTTTCAGGTTAGTTTAGTCATTTTGTACAAGCCTTATGTTAACCTAAAAATAAAATAGAATACCCTACATTTGGGACAACCACAATAGTAGAATCTTTGATTGTAATATGTTTCAAAGGTGTCACGTTATTGTATTTTTCAAAAACCCTAGCATTCATTCAAACTTGTTTAACATCATTAATACAAAGCATTTATGAGTATTTTCAGTATTCAATGATCCTTGATTGTGTATTTCCGCTGCATAATCTCTAACTCAACATCATATTTGATTATTATTGATATCACACAAATAGAAAAAGTAATTCTCATACCTAGTCAATTGGTATCAGAACCTTGGCTCTTGGATTCACTTTAAATCATCATAAAATTGAAAGAAAATTGAGTGATCTAGTGATTGAGTTACTGATAGCAAGTTTTTCACCTTCTAATACGTACTCAGGCTGAAAATTCATGTTAAATATTGACATTCTTCATTATTTTATGTCACCAAAACAATAAGAACATCATCAAACATTGGATTATAAAAAAAACAGAAAAAGACATCATTGTCCTAAAATATTATTGACCTGAAATCAACAAAATCATTTCAACAGTAAACTGTACATAATATAAACCGTTTGCAGCTACTGTTCAAAAAAACTTATCTAAGAATACCTTGACTTTGGACTATTTGAACAATCTGGACTTAAAATCAAGCTATTCCATATTCATGCCTTCTAAAAACTTGTTAATTAAAATGGATTCCTTTAATTATTCTAAACCACCAATGCTTAAACAAAAATCTAAGTTTAAGCAATGGATGATACGGTATATGAATTATATTACTGGTGTAGATCCTGATCACTGGATTTCAATATGTAAAGGACCTTACATTCATGTGTCACTTACTAATGATGAAGTTGCACAATACAAGACAATTAGAATTCCCATTAATGATCCAAGCTTAAATCTTGATGATGATGAAGTCAAGAAAATCAAGAATGATCTCAAAGCATACTTGAAAATGGTTGAAAATGGTTGTTTTGAAAAGGCTGGAAAAATACGGAATAGCAAAAGGTGTATGGGATGCACTGTAGATAATGTGTGAACGAATCAGTGAAGTAGCTAAGATTAACAAAGACAACATGGTGAATTAGTATGAAACCTTCCATGACAACAAGGGTGAATCACTCTCAAAGCAAATGCATTGGTTTGTGTGATTTGTGAATGATCTAGAAATTATAGGGATTACTTACAAGGAGAAAGATTAATAAAAAAGATGCTCCATAGCCTTCCTGAATGTTGGAGGTAGAAAGTAATTATGCTCAAGAACACACTTGATCTCGATAGCAACAGTTTGGTTATTATGATTGCAATAGTTAAAGCACTTGAGCTAGATGAAAGTAACTATGGTGAAGAACACACTTGATCTGGAACACACTTGAGGAACCTCAATGGACCACAAGTCATTGAGGCATACAAATTTCCCTCTAAAACTCATTATGTTGAAAATGCTTTTGTGACTAAGGAAAACAAATTTCTCTCCTCATGAGATCAAGCAAGATCAATTGGATTCATTACTACTCCACCACAGAGCAAGCCATCAGACTCTACACAATGAACTGCGACTCCCTCAGGCATGCCTGCTAACCAAAGATTTGAAGATCAAAAGGCAACTTATAATGCCTTCTTTCCTAACTTTGAATCTTACTTGGGAGGAAGACTCACTTTAGTTCATTTGATCCAAGAAGATCTAGACGAAATGGATCCACATGATATGGAAGCAGTGGTAGATGGTCATGATTGCTATGAGGGAAAATAAGTTCTTTAGAAAGGGGAAAAAGCTGAGTTTGAAAGAAAATACTAAAATTGGATATGAAAGATCCAAGGTTAAGTGTATCAACTATGGTATGACTGCCACATCTCAAGAGAATGTAATGCACCCATAAGTGATTTCTAAAAATCAAAATCGTGCCTAATTTCTATATAGAAATGGGGATCAAGCATTTTACTACACTTCTGACTCTTCCGTTGAAATTGATCAGATGAAGCCAAACGAACCCAATAGAAATCCATCAAAGCTTCATCCTCTAAGTCACAACCTAGAGGAAAGTACCAAGAAGTTACATTCATAGATAGGAACACGAAACCTAAAGAAGAAACTTGTATTTTGTCAAAAGCATGAATAGATTGGTCATGAAGTGTGAACGTTAGGACATACAAAAGCATTATTTGATGATTCATAACTTTGGCATAAATGTTTGGGACATACAAATTTCAAAAATATGAATAGATTGGTCAAGGAAACCATGTAATTAGCTTTCCTAAAAAATAATTTCATTTGATTAACCACTATTCTGCATATATCAAAAGAAAACAACACAAAATTTCACATAAACCAAAGCTTCTTAACACAAATAATTCTCTATTAAATGTGATGGTTCTTTTTGTACCAACTCATACGATGAGTATTGGAAAGATACAATACTGTTTGGTGATCATTGATGACTTTAGACGATTAACATGGGTCTTCTTTGTACTTCATAAAAATGAAGCGTCCCAAATAAAAAAATATTTTATCATTAAAATTGAAATCAACTTGATCATAAAGTAAAATCAATTAGAAGTGATAATGGGACATAATTAAAAAATGAAGATCCAAGTTCATTTTGCATAACCAAAGGCATTGCTCATCAATTCAGTATAGCTAGAACTCCTCAACAAAATAGGGTAAAGCCGTAATAGAACATTGTTTGAAGCAGCATGAACAATGCTAGCCGATGCTAAACTGCCAATTACTATTTGGGCAAAAGCAGTAAACACATAGCGATTCATGCAAAATCAAACTTTGATATTCAAAGAAAGCAACAGGACTCTTTATGAACATCTTTTACATAGAATACCATTAATTCAAATTTTCAAGTCATTTAGTAGTCCTGTCTCAATATTAAACACCCGAGACCATTTGGGAAAGTTTACTCCTAAGTCTGATGAGGGATTCTTTTTAGGTTATTCCTTTGTCTAAAAGTCTTTTAAAGTGTTTAATCCTAGATTAAACATTATTGATGAATCAACCAATCTTCAATTCAATGAGATTCCATTCCTTAGTCAATAAATGGTCCTAATTGATTATTTGATATTGAATCATTTACAAGATATTTTGATCAATTTCACTTGTCAAATGCAAGTAACCTACAACCAACTTGAGAATCTAGAACAATTTAGAGAATAGATGATTTTCCTATAATTTCCCTATTGCAAGTTTACCCTATGAGACAAAATCTACAAAATCAAATTGTTTTAACTGGAACTGGTCCTCGCACACTTCCCACTCCTCTAGAAGAACCCTCTGCTGAAGTTGGAAATCCACAACTAGCTATCATCCTAGTTGAAACTAAGATAAATAAAAATGATGAAAGTCTTCAAAGTGTTGTTGATGCTAAAGCAAAAACTTGTGAAGCCTATGATTACTTTCAAAACTCTCCCACATCACAAGATGAAGGTGCCTCTCGCCAAGATGATTTGAATGTCTCTAACCTTGATCTATCAATTGCTGGTAACTCAATTTCAACCACTAGGATACATAAGGATCATCAGTGTCAAACATCGTTGGTGAACACAACGAATCAATTGACAAGAAGCAAGTCAAGTATTGCAAACATTTGTTTCTTTCTTGCTTTAAAACAATACCCAAGAATATTAAGAGGCTCTTCAAGATAAAAGATGGATCAAGGGAATGCAGGAAAATTACTCCAGTTCAAGAAGCAAGAAGTATGGCAGCTCGTAGACCTTCCTGAAAGATAATACCCTATCGGTACTAGACGGTTGTACAAGAACAAGACTGATGACATGGGTATTGTCATCAGAAACAAAGCAAGATTAATTAAATAGGGATACACTAAAGAAGAAGGAATATACTATGATGAAATATTTGCCCCTATAGCAAGACTAGAAGCCATCCGACTCTTTTTTGAAGGCCCGTACACAGAGTATACAAGCTTGAAAACGCTTTGTGTGATTTACATCAGCCCCACGAATATGGTACGAGACTCTGCCATATTTTCTCCTAGCACACATGTATGAGAAAGGAAAAACTAATCAGACATTATTCAGTAAACGAAAACGAAAAGACATGTTCCTAGTCTAGATTTATATGGATGATATCATTTTTGGCTTAACAAACAAGCAACTTTACAAAAATTTTGAAGACCTTATGCATTCTAAATTCCAAATGAGTGCAATGGTAGAATTCGTACTCTTCTTAGGATTGCAAGTACAACAAATAGGAGATGGAATGTTCATCAATCAATCAAAATATATGGAAACTATGCTAAAGAAATTACATTTTGCAAATTATCAATGCATGAGAACTCCTGTTGATACATGGATGAAGATAGGTTCAGATTCAGAAGGGAAATCGACGTATCAGACCCATTATCGATCAATGATTTGGTCACTCATATATTTAATGTTTGGTGTTTATGTTTGTGCCAGATTTTAACAGAACCCTAGGAATCACATGTGAATGTTGTCAAGAGGATATTCAGATATCTAAAGGGCAAGCCTACACTTTGATTTTGGTATCCAAAGGAATGAAATTTCAGCCTCTATGCTAACATTGATAGTATATATGGGGGATGAAACTTTAATAGGAAGTCCACTGTCGGTAGTTGTTAATTTCTTTGTCCCAAACTAGTCTCTTGGCAGTGCAAGATGTCGACAAACGTGTGTATTTAAACAACAGAATCTGAGCACATAGCAGCATTAGCTTGTTTCTCTCAAGTTCTCCACATTCAAAACTATATGCTGATTATGGTTTTAACTTCTTACACTCACCAACTCACATTGACAACACAGCAGCCATGTTCATAACAAATAATTTAGTACAACACTCAAAAACCAAACAAATTGAAATTAAATATCACTTTTTGAGAGATTGTGTTGAAAAAGGGTTAATCAAATTGATACAAGTCAACACTGACAATCAATTAGCTCATTTGTTCACTAAGGCATATGATCCTAGTTGGTTTGAATTCTTAGTTCAATCAACTAGCATGATTAACCTTGAATAAAAATAAAAAAATTACGAAACAAATTAAAATATTACAAAATACAAAAATAAGTCATTTTATGTTGAAGTATTTGATTTATACCTATGCGAAATAATATAATTACAGTTATTATATCATTAATTGTACTTATTATAAAATCTCAAAGACTGGCATGGCTTATCTAATATACGAGTAGGCCCAACTTGGAAATGAAGATACATACTATGATGAACTAAAACTCATATTCAACTGTGAAAGCATTCATCAAAGAGTATCAGTAAGTATTTTCTTATCCATGTCATTTTGTGTGTAGTAAACTAAGTACACCAGGTAATGATTCCTTATTATTCTTATTAACCACATTAGTTTCTTCACTATTTTGTTGAGCCAAGGTCTGGAGAAACAACATGTCATGTTGATGTCATGAACCAAAATGATTTCTAATGTTCAATAATCCACTGTAGATGAATAACTAAAAGAATTATATTCCTTGTGAGTGAATGAATAAAAAGAATCCCAATAGCGATCACCTTCCAAAGTTTAGTGAAAAAGAATCCTAATGTGGATCAAATAAATAAAAAGGATTAAAGTAAAAGATTCCTTATGAAGATCAATCAAAATGAGATTTCATAATTTAAATGACCTAGTCAACTAAGTTGTGATAAAGTTATAACATTCATTTCCTACGAGTGGTTGATCTTGCCATGCTTTTGAGTGTGAGGTACATGCTGAAGACTCAATTAACTCAAAACATGACAAAGATCACTAGCATCAAAATAGTAACCAAGCATGAGTTTAAGAGGACAACCATACCTACAATCAATATGTTCATGATTAGGTCTATGTTACTAACAATTGCTTGCACTTTTGAAACGTAAGATTGATATGATCCCAAGAAAGGTATATTTCCTCTTCATGAACAAATAAAAAACAAAAATTACAAAATTATTTTATCTTCAAAATTTTAAATCTCTAAAGTTTTTATCCCATATGGATACATACCTTAAGGGGGTAATTAAATTTTGATCATTATGCATAGTTGTTTCTTTTCTTAAAATTATAAAATCAAAAAAATTGATTTTGTTGATGCAGAAGTTATACCATAGTATCTCAGTATATGCAGATATATGCAAAGCATAAGAATGCAAGATTAGTTAAAACTAGAAAACTTGTATAATATTTGGAGTACAATTCAATCCAAGCAAGAATTGATAATCCAACATGAGCCAAAACTTCATAAATATCAAATTAACAACAGTCAAAAATAGAAGGCATATATTCATAATAGTAAAATCATCAACTCAAGACAACCAATACTATCCACAGCAAAACATTAATTTTTGACAAGTTCAAAATACAATGCAAGTAAGAGCATTGGTTAATGGAAGTGAAGGTAACCCAAGTACATAACCAATGCAGGTATAGTTTTGATTAAAAAAGTACAAGTGAAATTAATGCAGATAAGGTAATTCTTCCACATTTGTTTCAAATCAAATGCGTACAACAAGTTTTGAGGTGTTTAAAACTAATGCAGACGAATATGTTCCTACATATTTCTTTTGTGGTTATAACTTTTTGTTCAATCAGATTTCTCCCTATAGATAATTTTATTCATCCATATTTCCCAAATGTGGTTGACATCAATATTGACACTTTGTTGGGCATTTGTACCAAAAAATGAATAAGAAGTGTGGTCACACTCTTCTGTCATAGTGCTTGAAGGTCAAGAAATACGGACAACTTAATAGTTCATTCGCATTGTTGAGTAAATGCTGACAAGTAAAATGTTCTATCGCATTTACTACATGACACAAATGCTATTGATTTTGTTCTACTGCATTTGTTACAGTACAAATGCTTTGCAAGTTAAAATAAGAATTTGCTACAGTACACAAATACTGACAAATTCTGTTCTTCCACATTTTTTACATTACACCAATGTTCACAAGCTTTTGTCATTCGTATTTGAAAGGGATCGGGATCTAGTTTGATCAATTAAATTAAGATTTGCAGCTGAATAGCACATGAATTAGACGAAATTTAAGCAAGAATAATATGAATATTCAATCAAACAGTAACGGTTATAGAGAGAGAAATTTTTTTGCAAAAAGAATGTTTTCATTGACGCACATGCTTCCAATGCCAGGAAATTAGGTTAACATTCCTTTTATAAAGGAATGTGACAGCAGCTGACATAACTTGATAGTGACAGCTAACTGATTTATACAAACAACTGAAAGTAAACTAAACTACTGAACATGTCCACAACAACTGAGGACACCTTCACAAAATGCTAAGTGCAAGCTAACATTACAACTACTGAAGTTAATAACATCTGAAGTGTAAGAACTTCAGATTTTTTACATAATATAAAACTACTGATTACAACTACTGAAAAGTAAACCATCACAACTACTGAAGAGAACTACTTCAGCTGTTGTGACAACTTCTGAGAACTTGGTCTTCAGACTTTGTCTTCAGCTGTTGTCTTCAGACTTTGTCTTCAGCTGTTGTCTTCAACTGTTGTCTTCAGCTGTTGTCTGCAGCTGTTGTCTTCAGACTTTGTCTTCAGCAGTTGTCTTCAGACTTTGTCTTCAGACTTTGTCTTCATACTTTGTCTTCATACTTTGTCTTCAGACTTTGTCTTCAGCAGTTGTCTTCAGACTTTGTCCTCAAACTTTGTCTTCAGCTGTTGTAGACCACTTCAGTTGTTTTGATGTCTGTGGGGCTTAAACGTTTTTCTGATCTGGCTCATTGGTTCTTTTGGTCCAACAAACTCCCCCTGAACCAATGCAGCCAAAACCTTTAAGATTATTGAAGTCCCACTTATTAGCAGAAACATTATCTGGATCAGCTCAGAAATCTTCAAATTAAGCTCAGGCCAGGGAAGAGGTTTCAGAAGGTTTGATGGCAAAGGATGAATATGAACTCTTTCTTGGTGAATTGGACACAGAGTTGTTACCCCATCCATACCCTACGTCCTAATGACAAATCTGTAAGACTCTCTGACATAGGCCTCAAGGAAAACAATTGTTCTTCCATCGTGAGTTCTCCAACTTCACTTTCAAAGAAGAACTCAGGCCCATAGTACTCTGATAAGTACTTAACATGCTTTCCATTCTTTAGATCCACAGTAGTTATTTCTCTGTATCAAACTCATCAGGATGAGTGCCTTCAAGCAACACTGGAGCTCATTTCTTCTTATTTCTTGAAGCTTCTTGTAGATCAACCCCTTCTTTACCATTTTGTTTTCTAGTAAAGTTTGTGGAGTCATCTTAGACTTGTAAGCCCTCTTGAAGTCATCAAGGATTTCCCAGGGTGACACTACAAGGGCCAGCATTATTACAGCATCTACACTCTTCTTTACTTGGCCATTGTATCTACTTGGAATCTTCTTTTTATGAGTTCTGTCACTTACTCTGGGTCAGGCCAAATTCTCACTCTCTCTTTCTGATATTGAAATGTAAATATGAGAGCATACAACATCTAAGCATGTTTCTTCACAACTTGTATGGATGAAGACTTAGGAACTCTTCATCAATCATCCTTAACAGCTGCTCATCAAGTTGTTTGTGCTGTTCTTCTTCTTCAAGTTTGACTTTTACCATTTGCCTTTGGATGTCAGATGTGATTGTTGCTGGTTGACTCCTGGGCTCAGGCATCTTTATTTTAAGAACAACATAGATTGGCAGACTATCATCCTCATTATCTTCTTCTTCTTCTTCCATCCTCAACACCTTCTCTTCCTCTTGGGTGCATCATTGGTAGTGGTTTGAGTAGGTTTCTTGGGTAAAGGAGTGGGTTTTGAGGGTTGTGAAGTTGGTTGTTTTGGTTTGGGAGATTGTACAGGCTGCTCTAGCATCTTGGTTGTGAGTGAAGCTTCATCAAGAGCTTCTATGATCAATCCTTTGTTAAATACTTCAGAAGAACAGATTCTGGTGGTAATCTCCAAAATACTGTCTCTTGACAATGACTTCACTTCAATGATTGAACATCCCAGATGTTTTGATATGAAGCTTGTCATAGCTTCCAGCCTTTCCCTTTCTTTCTCACTCCAACTTGCCCATCTATGTTCAATCTCTTGAATCTCTAGCCTTCTGATTTCAGAGTCAAGTTTGGCTGTGTCAAAACCTTGTCTGGAGAGTTGATCAATAATCTTATCCATAGATCTGCTATGTTGCTCATCAGCTTCTTTGATCAGTTCTTCTAACTTTTTTTCACCTTCAGTCTGTCAGAGCTTTTCTTTCTCTTGTAGGTGATCATTTCCATTTCTTTCTTCTCTTTTTCTTCTTCCTCTTCAACTCTCTTTCTTTTGTCTACTTTCACTGACTTAGACTCCTCCTTTTTGGGTGCATTGGGTTCAGGGGTGTGAATGTCAGAAAGTCTCTTAGAAACATCAATATCAACTAAGGATTGAAGATCTGAGGAAAGCCTCTTTTCGATGGCTTGATGCATAATGTTTGTGATTATGGAAGTGATGAGAGGTAAGGATGATTGAAAGGCAACAACCATTTGCTCAGAGGGGTTCTGTCTCTGAGAAATGGTGCCTGAATCAGAGGCTGTGGCAAAGTTATTGGGAGTGGCTCAGTGTTTCAGAGAGTTTCAGAAGAAACTGCCATCTGTGGGTGAATTTAGGCATGGACTTGATTCTTGTGACATTTTGGCAAGCCGTTCTTGTAGTCTGCATAACTTAGTCTCAAGAATGGTGTTGTGGGCTAGAACATCAAAGAAAAAGCCCAAGTCATCATCAGTCTTTGCTGAATCATCTGACCTCCTGATTAAATCAGGATGAATATGTGCTGAGTTTAGATCAGTATTCACATGTGCCCCTATTTCTTGGAACTGGGGACTTCCTGCCTCAAGATTATGTCCTTCATTGGCAGTTGCCTCTGGTGAGGATTTAGAAATGATACCATCTTCATCCTGGTCATGTGCTGAAACAGGAGAAGAGGCAGCCTCACCAGATGTTCGAATCTCCTCCTCTACACAGGGATATTGAAATATGTAATCCCTGTGCTATGGGTTATCAGCCACATTATAATCCTCTCCCTCAACTGTTAAGGTTTTCCCAGTGGTAATAGGTTTCTGGGGAGGGTTAGAGGAATGTAGGTGAGTCAGCACTTGTGCAATAACCACAGTTGGGCTTGTAGGGTTGCTTCAGTGGGAGATAAGTGTGAAGAGGATTGCACCTGGGTGAATGGTGCTCTTCAATGGCAATCTTCACAAGGAGAGAGATTCCAGTAATGTGGTTTCCCCATTTTTGGTTGCATCAGGATCCTGTTAAGAGGATACCTGAGCGGTTTCAGCTGGTAGAGTCTTGGAAACTACAGGGGAATACTACCCATAGTTTCATCCTGCCTTTGCGTTGCAGGGGCATCATCAGGGGACTCAACTCCCTGATTAGCCTTTTTGGTTTGTTTGGATTATGATTTGGAGGGGACATTGGATCTGGAGGATGAGGCTATGGGTTCCTTCTGCTTAGTTTTAGTAGCTTGGCAGCCTCTTTGAGGTGTGGGTCAGAGTTGTGCCTGGAGTATACCTCTGGCAAAACTACCACAATAGGGACTCCAAGGCCAACAGGGCCATCAGATTGTAATTGATTTATGATTATGGCCATAAAAAATCGTGGATATAATAGCCATCTGTTAGCCACAGGTTTCATTGCCAGATCTTTTAATTCAAAAATATAATTTGAGAAAAATTTAAGCTTTGGTGTTCAAGGATAGAATACAATACCTGCTGCCACCGGATGACATTTGATCCCATGAAGAGGATTGGGGGCAAGGCAGACATTGATCATGTGGAAGATTAGACGTTCAGCACCATGGAAGTGGTTCTTCAGAATGGTTGTAGCACTTAAGTCACCTGCATATCCATGGTTGATGAATGATAGATCAATGGTGCCCTTCGGGTATTTGGTGACAAAGGTGGCATCATTCAGATCTAGTGTTTGGCGAATGATAGTAGGAGTGACTACCACCTTCTTTTTGTTTACAAATGATTGGAGAGTGATCGCGACATCATTCTCACCGGTATGGATAGTGACATTTGTCCAGAATTGGCGAAGGGTATCGGGATAGATGGGTTGATTAAGAAGAAAAATAGTTTGATACGAGGAATCAACCATCAGATCAATGGCAGCATCAAACTTAGTCCAAAAGGCCGATTTTGTGAAGTAGGCAACACAGTTGTGTCGTGGTTTGATTTGCATGGTCGCCATTAATGGAAGATGAACGTTCGGAAAACAATTTATGAAAAGTTTGAAGTTAGGGTTAGGTATTTATAGGTTATGAAACATCTGAAAGAAAACAACTGAAAGTTTTGGTGTTAGTCATCAGTTGTTAGTAAACGAATGAAGACATGGTTTCAACTTTTAGATGTTGTAAACAACTGAAGACTTGGTGTTAGTCATCAGTAGTTTGAAATTACTGAAGACTTGGTTTTGGCTTCAGTTGTTTTGAAATAAAACAGCAGTTGTTTGAAACAATTGAAGAGTAAAATTGCTCAGCAGTTGTTGTCGTCAATTCATAGATCTCGGTTGTTTCATTTGACCATAACACTTACTCAATTGATTATTTGATTTTCAGATGTTTCATTGGTCATGAGTACTTATCTGTTAGAACAGACATCAGTGGTTGTAACCACATCAGTACTTTACAACAAATAAAGTACTTTAGTACTTTTAAGTAATTAATCTTCAGTAGTTATGAAAACTGCTGAAGGTAAAATAACTTATCAGTACTTATTTTTACAGTTGTATACTAATCCTCATCAGTACTTGAACTGAGATCATCAATAGTTGTCAAATCATTTAAGCTATAACATACTAAGCCTTAGCACTAGATTTTGGAAAGTTGCACTGTCCAAAGGCTTAGTAAATATACCTGCAAGCTCATCAGCACTAGGAACAAACTTTGGATCAATCAGACCTTTTTCATAACAATCCCTGATAAAATGATGTCTGATCTCAATATGTTTGGTCCTAGAATGCTGGATAGGATTCTTAACAATACAAAGAGCCGAAGCACTGTCCATCAGTAAAGGAGTCTTAGTCTCTGTAATGTCATAATCCAATAATTGATTCTCAAGCAAGAGTACCTGAGATGTACAACTTGCAGCAGCAATGTACTCTACTTCAGCAGTGGATGTAGCAACTGAAGTTTGTTTCTTACTCTACCAAGAAACTAAACAATTGCCTAGAAATTGGCATCCACCAGAGGTTGATTTTCTGGTTAATTTACACCCTGCATAGTCAGAATGAGAAAAAAGCAACTAATTTACAAGAGTGCCCAGTGGAATATTAAAGTCCTAGAGATTGAGTTTGTTGCAAATATCTAAAGATCCTTTTGACTACAATCATATGGGATATTTTAGGTGCAGCCTAAAATCTAGCACAGACACAAGTTGCAAACATAATGTCTGGTCTAGAAGCTGTAAGGTACATCAAGGAACCAATCATACATTTGTAAAGAGTTTCATTAACTGCTTTACCTTTCTGATCAGCATCCAGTTGTGTGGTGCTGCACATTGGAGTAGAGCAGGTCTTACAGTTTTGTAAATCCAACTTTTTTAATAAATCCTTTGTATATTTTGACTGATGAATGAAAGTTCCATCATCCATTTGTTTGATTTGCAACCCCAGAAAGAACTGTAATTCTCCCATGGCCCTCATTTCAAACTTTTGTTGCATGAACTTAGTAAAGGCATCACACAACTGTGGATCAGAGGATGCAAAAACAATATCATCTACTTAAATTTGAACAAGGAGCTTATGCATGCCTACTTTCTAAATGAACAAAGTTTTATCTATGGAGCCTCTAGTGAAATTATTTTGAAGAAAAAAGTTAGACAGTGTTTCATACCAGGCTCTGGGAGCTTGTTTTAGCCATAAAGAGCCTTATCAAGCTTATACACCCAATCTGGATGTTTATGATCTTCAAAACCTAGTGGTTGACACACATAAACTTCTTCTTTTATTTTACCATATAAGAATGCACTTTTGACATCCATTTGAAAAACTTTAAGATTATGGAAAGCATCATAAGCTAAGAACAATCTCATTCCCTACAGTCTGGCTACAGGGGCAAAGGTTTCATCATAATCAATACCTTCTTCTTGTAAAAACCCCTGTACAACCAGTATGGCCTTGTTCTTAACAATTTGACCTTTTTCATCAGTTTTATTCCTAAACACCCATTTAGTGCCTATTGCACATTTACCTTGGGGTAGAGGAACCAATTCCCACTTGCTGCTTTTGAAACTGAAGAAGCTTAAGTTGCATGGCTTCAACCCATCCATTGTCTCTTAATGCAATATGATAGTTCTTTGGCTCTTGCTGACTAATGAAGAGAGCATAAAATTAGAAATTGGACAATTGACTTCTAGTAGAAACACCAGCATTGATGTCACCAATGATCTGAGACATGGGGTGATTCTTCAGTTCTTGATACTCAATAAGATCTGTGCAAGTGTTTGTAGGTGATTCAGCAGCAACAGATGGTGATCCTACTCTTGAAACCTAGAATGAGATGGCAATTCAAATGAAGTAAAGGATTCAAAGATCTCATTAGCATTTGTTGTGGATGGAACTTCTGAAGCTATAGAAACATCAAGTTTAGTAGACCTAGGCAGTTGATCACTAAACCTTGCATTTATACCAACGGATGGATAACAAGTTGCAGGAGATGATGGATTCACAAAATCTGCAACAGCTGGAGACTGATAAGGAACATATTGCAGTATGTCCAAATCAAATAACTCCATAGGGTTTTATGGGATTTTCTCCTTTGGAGATTCATTAAACTTTACATGCAAGGTTTCTTAAACTATCTTAGTTCTGCAATTAAAAACTCTGTATGCCTTGCAAGTAGATGAATAACCAACAAAGTACCCTGCATCCACCTTTGATTCAAACTTCTGAAGTGGATCCTTTGTGTTAAGAATATAACAAGGACACCCAAATGCTCTAAAGAAGGAAATCAGAGGAGCGAAATGATGTAACACTTCATAAGGAGTCTTCATCAACCTCTGATTACTAACACTCTATTTTGCACATAGCAAGCTGCGTTGACAGCTTCAGCCCAAAAGGTTAGTGGCAAACCAGAATCAGCCAACATTGACCTTGCGGCTTCAATAAGAGTCATGTTCTTTCTCCCCACCACTCCATTTTGTTCAGGAGTTCTTGGAATGCTATACTGCCTCTTGATTCCCTTAGAGAAATAGAATTCATCAAGTGTGTGGTTTCTAAATTTTGTGCCATTATCACTCCTCACACACTTGACAGAAAGGGAGCATTGCTTTTCCACATACAACACAAAGTAGATGACGATTTGACCAGCCTCATCTTTTGAATGTAAGAAGAAAGTCCATACAAATCTGGAACAATCATCCACAATTACCAAACAGTATTTTTTCGTTGCCATGCTCATCACTCTTACTGGACCAAAAGATCCATATGCAGTAATTGCAAGCAGGCAGTGGACTTTGGTTCTTCTATTGGAGTGAATGATACTTTATGTTGCTTTCCTTTTAAACAAGCAGAGCAGTTGTCATCACATTTGAACTCCTTTAATGGCAGACCTCTCACTAAACCATGATGGATAAGCTGGTTCATGTTTTTAAGATTCACATGACCAAGCCTTCTGTGCCATAGTTCAGATTCCTGAGGAGAGGCCTTGGAGAACAGACATGGATAGCCATTTAAATCAATTTTCTTAGATAAGTCTAAGGCATATACTCTTCCAATCCTATTGGCCTTCAGGAGAGTATATTCATCCAATATCTTGTCAATCATTCTCAAAACATTGGAAGACAGAATCCGACAGTTATGACTGGTGAAAAGTGCAACATGCCCTTTATCACACATTTGACCGACACTTAACAAGTTGTACTTGAGATTCTCCACATGGTTAACATCATCAAATCTTATATCACCATTTGACACAAAGCCTTTGATGATGATGTAACCCTTAGCATCATTACCAAAAGATACAAATCCCTTCTTTCCTTGAGAGTAGTCATGAAGAAGAGAACTGCTCCCTCTCATATGCATAGATCCTCCACTGTCCACATACCAGATGCTTCTATGGCATGCTGAAGAACCCTGCGTTTGTCACAACAAACTAGTTAGCTTTTGAGACCTAAACCATTTTGGTTTTGGGTCTATTCTCATCAAAAGATTTTATACTAACTGATTTGTCATGATTAACAACCTTTGAAGGTGGAGATGGTGCTGAAAAGGATTCCTTTGATTTTGGCTTAGTTTTCCTTTTCAGTGGTTTAATCACAGGTACATCTATTTGCTTAACTCTGCCCAACAGATGTTGAACCATGATAACAAGTTGTGTCTGATTGGTTGTTAAAGCCTTCAGTTCAGCAGACACATCAATACTTGTTTTTGATAGGTTCCTGTGACTCGCCATGTCCTCCTTTTTGAAAGACACAGACTTAGTCTGGTGTTTTGATACTCCTTGAGGAATATTTTCAGCTGTTTTATGATAAACCCCTTCCTTCCTTTTAGATTTTTGTGAAAACTTTGGGTTATCAGTTTGAGATGTTTGTGGCACAAAGTTGGTTTCAAATTCATCTTTCATTTTATTAATTTTCTTTTTAATGATTTTATCTTTGTTGAATTTGGAATCCTTTGTGTACCAACATTCATCAGTGAGATGATTGAATAGACCACATATTTCACATGGCTTTTTCTTCATCTTCTATTGTTCAACTGCTGAAGAAGGTGAAACTACTGAAGGTGTGTTCTTCAGTACTTTCTTCCTCTCAGTACATATGTGAAGTACTGAAGGATTTGTAACAACTAAAGACTTGTTCTTCAGAAGTTTTCTATCAGTATTTTTGAATTTCCTAATAGACTCTTCAGCAGTTGTCAAACCATGTTTGTTTTCATTTGTTTTGAAATGTTCTTCAGGTGTTGTTACTTGCACTTCAGTACTTTGAATACTTTGTGAGATAACACCTGAAGTACTCAACTTTTCTTTGATCATGTGTTTATCAGCAGTAAGACCATGAGTAGATTGATTACCTGAGGTACTATTACTGACTTCATCCTCTGATTTTGCTTATCACTTGAGGATGAGACATATGATGATGTGGTTTGGGAATTGATTTCACCTTCAGATTTTACTTCTGTCTTGGGAGTAAAATCTGTAGGAGGTACAATGTGATTATACCCAATCCCAAACTTCATATTTGAAGCTGTTTGCTTACTGAGAAGCATTTCAAACCCCTTGCAAGATGTTACCCAGCGTTCACACTCTACCTGAGTAGCTGCAAGTGTTTCTTTGAGATTCTTTTGATTCTCTAAAATGACCTCTACCTTTGCCTTTTCATCAGTGATTTGGCATTTTGATTTGTAAATCTCATCATCTTTTTCCATTAAAACAGACTCAAACTCAGCTTTTCTTTTGGAAATCACTTTCTCTAGGTCAAGATTTCGATCAATTAAAGCTACATTTGCTTCTCTAATTGAGACAAAAGCAGCTATGCATGACTCAGAACACAACTTGGCCTTAGCCTCAGAAGATACTTGTGGTACCTGTGATGATGAAGCATTTGAGCATGAACCATCAGTAGACTCCAGGGCCATAAGAGCAAGATTTCCTAGAGGATTTTCACCACTGTGTTGACCAGCACCAGAAAACACTTGTTCAGAATAACCAGAAAGATCATCTGGTAAGCTACTCCCGTCAACAACTCTACGAGTGAAAAAGCTTTGATGTAATTGAGATTGAGATTGTTGATTTGATTTAGATGATTGAGGCTCAGGTAGGGCATATGGTTGTTGAGCTATGGGTACTAGAACCTGATTGGACTGAGGCATGTAAAAACAGGGATAAGGATATGGCATTTGACCTTGAGGAACAAAATATGCAGGAGATGATTAAATTTGTGAATGATGACCAGAACTGGTAGAATGTTGCCCTTTGTTTTGTGAACTATTGCCTGGAAAGGTCACAAAGGGTGTAGAAGAGTTAGATCCAGATGATCTACACACTCTTGCAAAATGTCCAAGTCTATGGCACTTGTGACACCTCAACTTGCTCTTGTCAAAACCAACTTTGGTTTTTCCACAGAAACCAGGAAATTTTCTACCTGTCCTTTTGTAAAATTTTTGAGATCTGATATTGACTAATGCCATTTGGCTCAAAATATCCATCTCTTCCAAATCATCATCAGCAATTCCTTTCAAATCATCCATCAAAAAGCACAAATTATCACTATTACACCCTGAATTACTATCAACACCAACAAAAACAGGATCTCCACTGTTTGAAGAGAAATCTATATGCTCATCATAAGAACTTTCTGATGCAGCATATTCTGACTCATGACCATCCAGAACAGTATTCCCTCATACAAAATCATTAGTGAGCTTTCCAGATGAAACCAGTTTCCTTTTCTATTCTATCTCTCTTTCAAATGTTAACAGTTTCCATGAAGTTGGGTGAGAGATAGATTGTCTAGATTTGCACTGGAGCGTAGGACAATAGTATATGTGTCCCATCTCTTAGGCAGGGATCTGAGGAATCTGTTGACTGTTTGTATATTCATGTTTAACCATTTTCAGCTCAGATATCAAACAGGAGAATCGCTCAAACTGTTGAGTTAGTGAGTCACTTTCTATGAGAGAATGTTCTATGAGAGAATGTCTCATATTATTGGGCAAGGATCTCTCTATTGTTTGCCAAGACCTCACCAGTTCCTTCAAATTATTCTTTCAGAGCAACCTAGAGGTCATGAGCAGTTTCATGATGCATAAGTCCAAAATAGATTTCATTAGGCAGTGCCATGGCCAGAATTCCATGGGCTTTAGCATCAATTTCAAACAGTTTCAGATCTTCATCTGAGTATTGCTCTTTCTTCTTCGGAACCATCTCATTGGTTTTCGGATTACTCACCATAGGCTTATATGGTCCATGAACCATAGATTTCCAACAACCTGAACTGTTGACAGACAGGTGATGGAGCATTCGGCGTTGCCATATGTTATACTCACTCCTAACAAGCATCGAAGGCTTTGTTGAGGAGCCAGTATTGTGAGGATCATTGATTGATGTAGCCATTTTCACCAATTCAAACAGGTTCAATGAGATTTTAACAGATCTAGCTCAAAAACTCAACAACACAGTTTGAAACAAGACGAATCTCAAATTAATTCACAGAAGCAACAGAAAATCAAACTCTATAACCAATTCTTGAAAATTTGCTAATTCGATCAAACTTAGATATCAACAGAGCAGTTTCAATGATCAATTGTTAAATCGATCAATGCTTAACCAGCTCTGATACCATTTGAAAGGGATCGGGATCTAGTTTGATCAATTAGATTAAGATTTGCAGCGGAATAGCACACGAATTAGAGAAATTTAAGCAAAAATAATATGAATATTCAATCAAACAGTAACGGTTATAGAGAGAGAAAGTTTTCTGCAAAAAGAATGTTTTCATTCTCGCACATGCTTCCAATGCCGGGAAATTAGGTCAACATTCCTTTTATAAAGGAATGTGACATCAGCTGACATCACTTGATAGTGACAGCTAACTGATTTATACAAACAACTGAAAGTAACTAAACTACTGAAGATGTCCACAACAACTGAGGATACCTTCACAAAATGCTAAGTACAAGCTAACATTACAACTACTGAAGTTAATAACATCTGAAGTGTAAGAACTTCTGATGTTTTACATAATTAAAACTACTGATTACAAACTACTGAAAAGTAAACCATCACAACTACTGAAGAGAACTACTTCAGCTGTTGTGACAACTTCTGAGAACATGGTCTTCAGACTTTGTCTTCAGCTGTTGTCTTCAGCTGTTGTCTTCAGACTTTTTCTTCAGACTTTGTCTTCAGACTTTGTCTTCAGACTTTGTCTTCAGACTTTTTCTTCAGACTTTGTCTTCAGACTTTGTCTTCAGCTGTGTCTTCAGACTTTGTCTTCAGCAGTGTCTTCAGACTTTGTCTTCAGCAGTTGTCTTCAGACTTTGTCTTCAGACTTTGTCTTCAGACTTTGTCTTCAGACTTTGTCTTCAGACTTTGTCTTCAACTTTGTCTTCAGACTTGTCTTCAGACTTTGTCTTCAGACTTTGTCTTCAGACTTTGTCTTCAGACTTTGTCTTCAGACTTTGTCTTCAGACTTTGTCTTCAGACTTTGTCTTCAGACTTTGTCTTCAGTTGTTATAGACCACTTCAGTTGTTTTGATGTCTGTGGGACTAAAGGTTTTTCTGATCTGGCTCATTGGTTCTTTTGTTCCAACATCATTTGCTACAGTACACAAATGCTAGAAAGTGTTACCCTTCCGCAATGGTAACAGTACACAAATGCCAACCAGTTGTGTCCTTCCGCATTTACTACAGTGTAAACCTCCGCATTTGTAGAAACTTGTAAAGTCTGTAAAAGCCATTAATTAGACTATATAAACAGATTAGTAAGAGTCATTTAATACTTTTCAAATTTGAGAGACTATAAAGTGTTATGAGCATTTTCTCACTGTTCTTCATCCATCATTAACATCATGACTTACAATCTGATTCTGGTGCTCATCTAACATCATTTCTCCTTTATTTCGATTCTCAACAACAGTAGTATTGAAACAAGGTGATAATCAATGGATTTAAAGACCCAAAACGTCAAACCTATGATGAACTTATAACCCTAGGTAAAGAAAGAATCATGAAAACTAACCTTAAAATATAGATTGAATGACATTTCAAGTGTTATGAAATCAATGGTTATGAAAATAACAATGAATAATCGATTTTCAAAACCTTAGTTTCATCATATGAACAAGGGAACAAAGAATTGAAAATGTCAAAGTCAAATCTTATATTTCAGTGTTAAAAGATGCTCAAAATAGAAAAGATCATCAAAAATAAAAATAAAACACAATAAAATTTGTCATTCATTATAAAATTAAGTTAGGACAAATTTCTATGAAATAGTTATTGTTGAACTATTGTTGAAAGTGGCAAGGATGGAGAACTACTTACTGAATGTCTGGGATCCTTCGAGACAGACATCTTGAGTTAGATGAGAAAGAAAAGGAGCTTAAGGAAGTTAAAGAAAGATATGAGTCTGAAAAGGAAGGAAAAGACAAAGAGATAGTCAGACTCAAAGTTGCTCTCAAACAAGCAAAATATAAGATCATTGTACATGTGGATACAGTTACTATCCAGACTCTTTCTACGGAAGAACAAAAGAATTTGCTTCAAGTCCAGACTGATATTATAGCTGATCTTCATAAATAGAATGAGGCTCTAATAAAAAGATTTTCTAAGCTGAAATGTTAATCAAGATCAAAGAAGAGATAACTAAAAGATAATAAGATAAAGTAGATGATGATTCTGAAAAGGAGAAGGGTGATGAAAGTGATAAAGAATAAACTAAAGAAGATGACAGTGTCTATGGTGAGAGTAGCAATAATAATGATGACCCTCCACTTGCAAAGGGACAAAAGGTAAATAAGTCTGTAAAGGAGATCTGTGAAATCATTTAAGAAGGCCAATGTATGGAAATGGTTGTGTACTCTAGTCAATCCTCTGATGAAAATCCTGATGAGGAATCTGAACATGAGGCATGATTAAAGAGCTGGATAGCTATTCAATTGTAGAATTATTATTGATGATGAGTTCTGGGAGTTTTTTAGGACCTAAGAACTCCAGTTGAGCATATAGTGATAATTCATCACTCTCCTATCCCATTAGAAAAGGAATTAAGCTTACAGATTGTGCATGTGTTAGATATATTTTCACTAGGTCTACAATCAATGTATAGGCTTAGAACTTTAATCATCTTTTTGTAATAAATTCTTCTACATATTTCTTTTATTGTTTACAATATATCTGTATAGGTTAACCAATTAAATGTGTTGATTTATATATGTGATTGTAGGACTAATATCACAGTTAATTAGTTTTTTAAATTGACCAAATGTAAGAACTATCAACGGTGTTGGGTATTGTATATGTTTATCAAAGTCACATTAACCATAATATGTCAAAAAGCAGCGGATTAATAATCAATGAAAATTTTCAGATTTGTTAATATGTATATATCAAATATATGTGGAAAACAAAACCCATTAACATGGATCTTTATATGAAGAACATGCTATCAAACAAACAAACAAAACATCTAAACTACCTTCTATAAATTGTGGATGAAAGGGAAGATGAAGATGAAAGAAAAATCTCCAAGTAGAAGATCTCAAGAGGTGATACCCACAAGCCTTTATAACACCTTGCTTGTTAAGATGCTCCACCAAGGATTGCTCTCTTGTTGTTCCTTAAAACAAAATCAGCAAGCCTTTTTTCAGCTCCTGAAAATCGAGAATAGGTTGGTCCTTTTGAGGTCTGAAAGATAATGTATTGAGAGCAAAAGTGTTATTGAATGATTGAGTGTTTTAGAGGAGAAAAGCTATTCAAGGACCAAGACCAAGGCTTGCTCCTAATGGCCTTCTTGGGGGGCCGCTTATTAGCCTCAAAAAGAGGTTTCTCCCCAAAATTGTTTTTAGTTTTATCAAAACTACACTCTTAAATCATTCTTTTATAAAATTAAAACCCCCTTTTAATTTTATAATACTTACACACTTGTATTTGCCATTTCATTTCATTTTTAACTCAAATTAAAATGAAACAAATAACTTTTCATGAACAAATTATCCATATAACATTGTTCATTTACAAAAGCAATGATTTAGAAAATCCATTTTCTAAATTGGCGTTTAATATATATTTGTATGATCTTATCTACGAATAAATATTTATAGGTGTTTGTATGGCTTGTTATTGGGTATGACCCGACTTGGATCATAACGTACTAACCACATCAATCTTATATGTGTCTTAGGCATATAAGATCCAACATGCGGATGAACATTTCGTACTTCCGTAGATGTTCATTTCTTAATGGAAAAAAATGAATAAAAGGTGTTTGTTCATTTGTTACGTTCATATATTTTACATTTATCTGAATAGTTCTTCATTGATTCATATTAAGATTGTTATTTAATCATCAATCAGTTAAACAATGACTAGTGATAATTCCACGATCATTATTCGTGCAATCTAGCTTGATAATTCTTGTTTCAATCATTTGATTTACAGGTGGTATTAGATCCACATGCTCACTAATCTATATCAATTGATCTATCAATGTTAGACTTGTTTAATTGATTGTTTATATCATTAGATCTATCAGATTTATGATTAAATATATGGATTTAGAGTAAATTGCTTTAGGATGTTCATAACTCGGATTCAAGGGTGTTATTGAATGAACTAATCAACACACAAGTTGAGTAAAGCTAATCGATAGCTAACAAAGTAATTCTACTCAAGAATTTTGGTGTAATCATTTTAAAATCATCAAACCTTGATTTATCGTTTGACGAGTACTGTTTCCATAGCTCGATTAACATCAATCTGCATCAAAATCGTTATGATTCGTAGATTTGTGTCAATAATCGATATTTAACGGTTGTTTAAATAAGTTTAAACAAAACTTATCATTAGACATCCTTAATTCTATATCAGTTGAGAATTTATTTAGAGAATTGACTAATTTTGACTTTAACGACTTAATTAACCGATAATTAAGAGTTGTCATTTTAGTTCATTTACAAATGTGTTTATGTTTTATTTAGCAATTATTACATTAACTAAGATGAGTAATTCACTTGTTGGATGAGCCTACCAACCTCCAATGTATGAAAACATAGTTGCTATCAAGACATGGAAAATCAGGTTCAGGAATCATGTTAATTACACTAATTCTAATTTATTTGTGTCCATTACTAATGGTCCTTATATTCTACCAACACTTGGACATGATTACATGGACAACAATCAACCCATAAGTTTGAAGGATCTGTCACGTAAGGATGCAAAGAAGGTCAAAGTCGACACTAGAGCATATAGTAAGCATACTATGGCTTTACTTGAAGACCTACAAAATAGCAAACTCCTTGTGGTAGATTTTTCACACTCTTTGTGATGGGAGTGGTGAGATCAGAGGCATTAGGATGGATACACTTCACTTATAATATGAAACTTTCCATCACATTATGGGTGAATCTATACCTTAACAACTTCACAAATTCATGGAGGTGGTGATTGAGATGAACATCATGGAGTTGAAATACAACAACGAGGAGTTAAACAAGAAGATGCTCCATACTTCACCTGAAAGTTGGACTCAAACAATATCCATGTTCAAGATACCCTTGATCTTAAAGACATTAGGCTAGATACATTGGTAGTTAAGGTGGAAGCACTTGAAATGGATGAGAAAACAAGAAACAAGAGTGTAAAAGCACCCATAGCTCAATACCACTCAAAGGTGTTGGAAGCTCTTGTCCTTTCAATTATAATGAATAAGAAGTTGGTTTTTATGCTTCAAGCCCATCCAGATCCAACTCTTAAAACAATTCATCAAGGAAAGAAATAGGAAGACATGAAGAAGGAAAAAGCTCACCTGCTGCATCAACAAAGGCATCCTCATCCAACAAGAAAAACAATCAAACAAAACCAATTATTGTGGTTCTAGACTCAAAAGAACAAAAGGCAGCTTTTGCAGCATCCGGTTCAAGTTTGAAGCTTATCTAGGTAGCACATTGACACCTACACACATTTGCCAGCAAGATCTTGAGGAACTACATCTAGATAAAGTTGAAGAGAGGCATCTGCAATGACAAATGGCCATGAGTGCTTATAGAGCCAAAAAGTATCTAAGAAGAAACAAGGATTGGTAGCTGCAGGTAGAACAACAAAAAATAGTGTTGATAAGTCCAAGGTGAGATGCTAAAAATGCAATTTGTATAGGCACTTCTCAAGGGAATGTAATGAGACAAAATCAACAACATCAGTCTCATAAACAATTAGCAAGTCAAAGAACCTTCAAACAACCTCAACTTATAAACTCATTTCCATCAGCCACAAGTTCATCAACAAGACCAAGCAAAACCAGGAAACTGGGTTGATCATTCTATTAGATGGAACATGTAATTGGAGCATGTATGAAAAAGAGGTGCTGGAAGAAAGTCAAGCTTTGATGGCCAACATGGAGAACAAAAAACTCCCACCTATGGCTAGAGAGATAAAGGACAGATTGTGTTCATCAAGTTGTGTTGAAAAGGTAGAGAGATATAGATTCCATGCTCAACAATTGGCTAACAAAGTAAAAGAAACAATGGTTTTGAGTGAATCTCGTGTAAGAGAGCATGAATTAAATCAATCGAAATCACCTCTTTACAAAAGGATTTAGATAAACTTGTTTCTGAAAATTACAATTTAAAAACCCAGGTTAAGCATTAGAACACCTCTTAACAAAATCCATGTCTAATCATGCATCAACTAAAGTGAAATGTTAGAAGTTTAAATTATCATTTCATCAATATGAGAAATAGTTAAATTCTCATAGTGAATCCAAGAATACGTACTGTTTGGGATTTAATGTTGTTGCACCCCCATTTCATGATAACTATACCCCTTTACATGAGTCTGTGACCCACAATTTATCAAACCACTTCCTGCTAAGCACCAAAACTAAACCAAAAACTAAAATTAATGAATATGTAAATGGTAGTGATACTAAGGTGAGTGAAATTGCATGTTTGGAATCAAAATTTCTAAAACAAAATGGCTCAAAATTTGACTTTGATGAGTGTGATGACTTGGGTGATTCTGATGAACATGCTGAGCAAAATTTTGATGATTTGGGTAAGGGAAAGAATGTTTCATTTCAACCCATCATGCCTAAAGTTCTGAAGAGATCAAGCTACCTTATCTTCCAAAGCAAAGAAACATGCTAAAGACAATTTACAAGAGGATAGCTTATCAAAATGAAGGGCTTTGTGAGCTCAACAAATAGCAAAAATCTCTATCGACAGCAACTGAAGCTGGTGTCAATCTCAAATCTATGGAAGAAGTAAAAATCACTTCCAAAGAAAAAGCAAAGAAAGCACCATCAGTAGTACTTCTACGAAAGAAGATACATGTTGATCTATCAACAACATCCATCAAAGATCTACGGAAGCAAAAATTAGTTGCACCAACTAACATCAAGAAAAAGGACAAGCAACAGTAAGTTATGAATCTTAAGCAACAAAATCATCTACTGGTAAACAAGAAACCTTTGACATCATGTCTGGGAATGGCAAGAATTCATGAGTTGCCAAAAAAAGGAGTTGGTGGCTCAAAACCTGCTAAAGAAGAAGAAATTGATTTAGTCTGCAAGTGAAGCAGAGCAGAAATATTGCAAGTAGTGTGATATGCATAATCGCAACACTGATGAATGCTACTACAGTAGTTATTATACCATACGCAATATAAAAACTCACATGACTTCTGATTGTTATTTTAACAAACATTATGCTATTTGTTAAAAGAATGACCATTCTACTCAGGAATGTTATTTCAACAAAAAGAATAAAATAAAGAGCACAAGAAGCAACTATCTAAGAAGGTTGAATCAGACTCATAATCAAGTGACAGTTAAGAAGATTCAAAGCCCAAGAAGTAGCACCAAAAGTAAAATATGCCCAAAGCAAAGAAGCAACCATCTTATGATGATAAACAATGAAGAAGAACGGGAAAAAATATCCTCAACTCAAAACACCTCACGAGAAGGTAGAGTTGAAGGAGAAGACAACCAATGCTACTGAAACCTTCTTTGATCATTTTGAAAAGAGTACTCAAGTACCATAATCAATATCAAAGGATAGTAAAACTTTCTTCAATCAAGGTTCATCATCAAATTCTAAGTATAAGAAAAACCAAGAGAAGGTGAAAGAAGAAGTGTTTGTGAAATAATAAAAAAACGTATCAAGCCCATCTTCAACAAAATCATCCTCACCAAAAACAAAACATAATGAATCAATTGAGTCAAAAATTAAACTTGATACATGAAGACTCATTCATGAGGGAGTAACAATTTTAGAAATAAGTGGTAAGCCTATGATCATTAAGGCTTGGGTTCCACATTCTAATTGATTTCATTATGTGTGGAGGAACAAACATGGAGGACTGACAACAAGTGATATGTCAATTGTGATTGTTCTAGGCATATCACAGGAAATTGTTCACTACTCCATGATTTCAAATATAAAAATGATTTATACGGCATTTGGTGGGGATAAGAAGGGAGGTAAATTTATGCTGAAGGAGTAGTAACAAATGGTGTACTCAAGTTTAAGAAAGTAACTTATTATGAAAATTTACCATACAATTTACTGAGTGTTTCTCAAATTTCTGATCAAAATTATACCACTTTATTTCATAACACTTAATATTACGTTCTTAAGCCAGGTTTTCACATTCCAGAAGATTGGATCCTTCTTAAAGCCTTAAGAAAAGGAAACACATATTTTTGGATATGAACAACACCTCTACCAAAAAATGAAACATGCTTGATTTCTAAGTTTCAAAAGATAAATGTCAACTGTGGCATAGATGGCTGGTTCATTCAAACATGAAGAACATGAACAAGCTCATAAAACATGACTTATTCATTGGACTACCAAAGAACTATTTTTATTGTTCTAATCATTGTTCATCATGTTATAGAGGAAAACAACATTGGATGTCTCATAATCCTAAAACAATCAACACAAACACAACACCACTCAAAATGTTTCACATGTATCTTTTTGTTCCAACCAATGTGATGAGCATTGGCAAGAAATATTGTTTGGGGATTATTGATTATTTCACTAGATTCACATTGGTCTTTTTCATAAAAAACAAAAGTGAAACATCAGAAAGATTAATGGAGTTTATCACTTAGATTGAAAATCAACTTGATTTAAAAGTCTTAATCTTAAGAAGTGATAATGGGTCTGAATTTGTTCATCATGTTTTAGATTCCTTTTGCAGGAACCAAGGCATAGCAAGGCAATTCAGTGCACCAAGAACTCCACAACAAAATGTTGTTCCTTTTGCAGGAACAAAGGCATAGCAATGCAATTCAGTGCATCAAGAACTCCATAACAAAATAGAGTTGATGAAAGAAGAAACATAACTCTCATTGAAGAAACAAGAACAAAAATAGCTGACTCACATTTGCCAATCACCTTTTGGGCTGAAGCAGTGAACACAACATGCAATATTCAAATCTGGATGTTAATTGTCAAAGAACATAACAAAAGATCATATGAGCTCTTATTTAAAAGGAAACGTTTTATAGGATATGTAAAAGCTTTTGGGTGTCATATGTCTATCTTAAATCAATTAGGAGTGTTTTTTGAAAAAGCCTATGATGGTTTCTTTGTTGGTTACCCAACATCAAAAGATTATGGAGGAAACACCTAATGTAACCTTTGGTGAATCGTTATTTCCAAAATCTGTGAAAGAATCATCATGGCTATTTGATATAGATACTCTAACAAATTTATTTAACACTTATTCTTTGAATGTTGTAGGTTCTATGGATAGATGTTATCCATATGTACCTTCAAGTATGAGTGAAGTTACATTATCTGCTAATCCTCTAAGACTATAGCCACAAACTTCAAGTGTTGTTGATCCTGGCCCTTCATCACCAACAAGCAATAACGAGCCTGATGTAAATCATATTTCAACTTCCAAAGTAATAAACAAAGTATTAGTAGTAGTTAACTTTGCATTCGTACAAGCTTCTAATGCATCTGGAGAAATGAACACTTCATCAGCATATGTTCCTTCTACATCAGTAGATATTCCATCTTCTAGAATTGCTCCATTACTTTTAAAGGAATACAACACATCAGCATGTGAAACAACATCTATAAATATTCCTTTACCTCTTATGGAACTTATTCATACATTTGTTGAGACACAAACTCATGAAGATGGTTTTCACTCAGCTTTCGAAGATCAACATGATGAAGATTTTAACTATTTTGTTGATTCTTCATCTTAGTTGGATCCATCTCCATCAACAAATATGACCATCTTGGAATCATCCATTCAAGTTGCACCCATTTCAATCAAGTGTTCATAATAATCATCCATTACACAACATCATTGGTGATCTTAATGAAAGAACCACAAGAAGCCAAGGGGGAGCTACCAACATTTGTCGTTTCTCTTGTTTTCTATCATAAGCGGTTCTGTCAACATCCCTAAAACATTAAAAGACAACAGTAGGATTGAAGCTATGCAAGAAGAATTTCAGCAATTCAGAAAGCAAAAACTTTTGAATCTTGTTGATCTTCTAGAATGACAACATCCAATTGGCAAAATGTAGCTTTTTAAGAACAAACGAGCTGACAGAGGTATCATAGTGAGAAACAAAGCAAGGCTAATAGCACAAGTTTATACACAAGAAGAAAGGCTAGACTATGATGATGTCTTTGTACTAGTTGCAAGGATTGAAGCCATTAGAGCTTCCTAGCCTCTGTGTGACACACGAAGTTTACAGTTTACCAAATGGATGTAAAAGGTGTCTTCTTATATGATAAAATTTATAAAGAAGTTTATGTTGCTTAACCTCTGGGCTTTGAGGATCCGGATTACCCACACATGGTATACAAGCTTGAAAAGCTTGTATGGTCTTCATCATGCACCAAGAAAGTGGTGTGACATATTATCATCTTTCTTGGTCAAGCATGGATACAAACATGGAAAAATTGATTAGACTCTCTATCTCAAGCATAATCATGAAGACCTCTTTACAAGTTCATCACAAATGGATGGCATATTCATCAATCAATAGAAGTATGTTTATCAAACTATGAAGAAGTACAACCTTCCTCACACTTCTTCATGCAAAACATCAGCATCAACAATAGATTAGATTATACCTGATCCTAAAGGATACCAGTAGACCAAAGATTGTATAGATCAAAGATAGGATCTTTAATGTATTTAATTGCCAACAAACCTAATATAATGTTTGTCGTGTGTGTTTGTGCTTGGTACCAATCAGACCCTAAAGACTCATATTTTAATGTAGTCTTGAGTATTTTCAGATACCTCAAAGGGAAGCCAACTCTTGGACTTTGATATCCCAAAGAAGGAGACTTCACCCTCTACTCATATTCTGATAATGACTTTGGAACGTGTAACAACAACAGAAAATCCACAATTGGTGGATGTCAAGTCATAGGACAAAGACTTGTTTATTGGCAGTACAAAAAGCAAACAAATGTATGAGTATCCACAACTGAGGTTGAGTACATAGCTGCTTTAGCTAGTTGCTCTTAAGTATTATGGTTGCAAAACCAATTACTTGATTATGGTTACAATTTTCTTCAAACTTCAATAAACATTAATAACTCATCTTCTTTTCTCATCACTGCTAATCCAGTGACTTCTAAGAAAAAGGTTTGATCAAGTTGATCAAAGTGGGTACAAAAGATCAGCTTGCTAATTTATTCACTAAAGCCTTTTGATTCAGTGAGATTTAATTTATTAATTAAATCATTAGGCATGATCAACTTAGATTAGAAATCATTCTACCAAAGAAAAGCATGATGTGTATGTCCTTATATTTAATATGTATAAGTCAAAAACAGTCACGAAACATATAAAAATATGAAAAGATTGTCTTGTTAATATGTTTTCTATTTATGGCATTCATATTCTGGGAAATGATATTTAACTTTTACTAAAGACTAATCTGATGTGATTTGATATGTGAGTAGGTTTCATCTTGAATAGAAAATAAACAACTTCATTCCTAACATAATGCTTAGATGACTTATTGTGGGTAATTACATCTTGAGGAGCAACCTAGTTAGTTTATCCTAATGTGATCAAATTACTCACTCAAACACACTATGTTCTGACAACTTATAACTTCTATCTTTGCAAATTATATTCTCATTGTTTTGTGTATGCCAAGATCTTGGTTTATGAACACTTTGGTTTACAATATTAAACACTAATGATATAATTATGATCATCATCAACTCTCTGCTTTGTGTAAACAAGGACCTAGGTTAAACGCACCTCTGTTTTAAGAAAGTAAAGATCTGGTAATCTAATGATGATCATATCTAAGCTCTAAAAAAATCCAATGTGATCAAGTGTATACTATATTACAAAGCTTATACATCAATATGCATTCATAAGATTTCATAGAAATCTTAAGACAAAACTTATGCTATAAGGCACATACTTTTCAAGTGTGAAAAAGTGATAAATTGACTCATAACGGAGGACAAACTCTAATGTGACTTGAATGTGGAGTCCATTTTTGTCCATCATTAGTCAACATCACAACATGATAATCAACATGACATGTTGACCATATACTCTTGTCTGAATTTAAGTGGATGAACATACTTGCAATCAACACTAGATCTATGTCTATAGTGTGAAACTTAAAAACAAGGTTAAAATTTGATCGTCCATAGATTGGTAAACTATAGATGTGTTGATATTTTAACAAAGTGTAATTTATTTCTGTAGTTTGGTAACCTATGGAAAAACAAATTATACTTCCATAGATTTAGTTCCTAAAATTATGTTAGTAATCCGTAGATGTTGTATGCAAGAATTAATATCAGCGGAAACAATAAATTACCAAGGTAGGGGTAATAAGGGTCGAGGGTCCCATAACATTGAAAAGGTTTTAAATATTCTGGGAACATATAAATGACAATTTTCACTTGTTATTTTCATTCACTTTTTAGAACATTTTTCAAACCTAAAAAAACACTCATTAAACCCTTAAACCCCTCTTTCCGGCAACATTCAAATTACCCTCTTTCAACAATAAATCATATATAAATCTTGATTCTGTTCATCGTAAGAACAACATTACCAAGGTAAATCGTATGATAAACATCAAAAATCAACTGTTTGATTATTTAGTATCACCGCAACCCTTCAAATTATTATGTTTGAATTTTCAATGTGCCCTAATTTTCTTATCTTCTTTGAAGATGGCAACTAAATTAGCCAAGGAACACAATGTGTGTGCGTTCCTTGTTCCTAACAACCCAATAGCTGGAGGATGTAGAGACAACATAATTATGTATGGAGGTCAAGGCTTTTCTATGCATTATTTGCTGATCCAATCATATATCAATCACACACAATAGATGTTTGGAATACAACAAGAATAGAAGAAGAGGGAGACAATTTGCTAATTCAAGCAATTATTAGAAATGAAGGATTAACGACTTATGAAAGAAAAATCAGAAGTGTATTTCAGTTGGGTGAACAAATAAGAACATCCTCATGTATTTGAGCGTGAGTATATAGAGAAAATATTTGATTAGATGGGATATGATGGTCATTATCAACATGGGGAAATCACAAGGGAAGATTTTGTAGTAATTACAAGGGCTTCTAGGATGATACAATATTTCACTTTGATTGAAACAATCATATCACTCCCAGATGCTAATATATCTGATCTAAAAAGCTTACCTATCACCAACTATCCAGTCAATTCAAGAGAAAGAGATTTCTCTATGACTTTTGGTAAGTTGAAAACAAAATTTAAGGACGATGTGATAAAGTATGTTAGAATGAAAGATAATGAACATAAAAGAAGCAAATAGAGACAAAGGATGTCACAATCTGGTTTTTCAACTCTTATTAATGATGAATTTTTAAAAAGAGTTGAATATGCAAACAGGAGCTCAGCAACAATCAACAATGTTGGTGGAAATCAATAAACATATCCCATCACTGAATGCGATATGTCAAATGAACCTAGAGCTAGTGCTACTAAAAATGAACCAAAGATGAAGCTCAAAGCATAAGATCGTTTTACCCAATGGAGATCAAAATGCTCCATCCAAGTTATACTTCTTATCTCCAGGAAAAATATTTCCCAAAGCTCATGATGAACATGCTCAGAGTGACATATGCTTATATGTGCACATTATTCAGTTATAGATAAATTGCATGCCAAGGCCTACAAACAAAGAAAATTTAAGGTTGGTCAGCCGGTGGGAGTAGATATCCCATTTTTCATTGAATTAAGAGTTACAAAACAAGATGAGTTGGTGATTGTTAACAACAGTATGATGGCCACACTCACTACAAAAGAAGAAGTGCTTGGTCTCGGTTTTGACACTTTAAAGAAAATTAGCTGAATGGAGATCAAGTACAAATATGATGATAAACCAGAAGCAGTCTCATACTTTAATAAAAATATTACGTCAAGAGTAAAGGAGCTGTTAGATCTAGTATCATAGGTCTAGATTGAATGTATAGGCTTAGAACTTTAATCATCTTTTTGTAATATAATCTTGTATATATTTCTCTTATTGTATGCAATATATATATATCTATAGGTTAACTAAATAACTGTATTGATTTATATGTGTGATTGCAGTAATAACATCATACTTAGTAAATTTCGTAAATTGGCTATGTGTAAGAACTATCTATGGATGAACATTTTGTACTCCTATAGATTTTCTTCTGGAACAATAAGGAATTATGCATCATAGGATCTTCTATGGAAGAACTACTTGATGGATGAAGTCCCAAGTGACAGACTCCTACCGAAGAGAAAAGTCCTTAGGAAGGCTAAACTTCTACTAAAGAACAAACTCATAGGGAAAACTCAAGTCCTACGGAAGACCAAAACACTTGCATGTACTTCACCAAGTACATCAAGTCGACAAGTCAAACACTAAAGTGATGTCATAAAGTCAACTTCTGTAGACGACTTTACTTTAGTAAGAGAATGTCACATCTAGCTTTTCTTTGAGTAACTTTCTTACCACGATAAGAAAGTTATTGTTACCAAAATAGTAAACCCTAAGCCTATAGATACGAGACATAGGTGAACACTTTTAGTAACTGATTGCTACCAATCATTACGTAAAAATAAACCCTACAAACCTTAACAACAAGCATAGCAATATACACCAAATTCTTATTAGAACCCTAGCAATCAACAATAGCAATCATTCACTCATTATTTGTTCAATTGTAATCGTTAATCAGTATTAATGAAAAAATTTTGAATCAAACATGTTTGTTCATTTATTACGTTCATCTTTTTTACATTCATCTGAATTGTTTATCGTCGATTCATATTACGATTGTTATTTAATCATCAATCAATTAAAAAATGAGTAGTGATAATTCCGTGATCACTATTCATGCAATACAACCTGATAATTTCTCTTTCGATCCTTTGATTCACAGCCTTCCATTTCTTTATCTGACGAGCAAAAAGAACACATCAAAGATTATGTGAGGAGATAAAAGAAAAGGAAGAAGCTGATGAGAAAGAACAAGAAAACAAAAAGAAAAAAGCCGAATCCTCCATTTCCTCTTCATATCGATCACGTGTGCACACTTATTCTAGGAAGAGAAAGAATTTGTCTGAGAAGGTCAGAATTTGTCTGAGAAGGTCAAGGGAAAAAGGCCTGTAGAATAAGAGGAGCTAGTGAAAAAAAACTAAAAGATGATCCAAGAAGCTAGATGCAATAGCTCAATTTCCTCAAGAACATAAAAATGCTAAGGAACAAATGAAGAAAAATGATAAATTAATAGACTTGGTAGAAGGAGAGATTAAAGGAGGTCATTAGGGTCATGAACCAATGGTCAAAGACAGTCCTTTGAAGGCTGAGTTTTCGGTTAAGGATATATTTGAAAAGGCTCAGAATGATGATGTGATCATCAAAGCTATGTTTTTAATCAATCACGGTTATGATGTTCATGAAGTTTTTAGTATGACAAATGAAGCAATATTGGAAGAAGTGACAAAGCTGAATAAACTTCTGGATCCAATCTGTGTGATGATTATGAGAAGAAAACAGACAGGTCACGAGTTTCATCTACTCCAACCATATCACAAAGTTCTAAACCTCCCATCATAGTATCCAGATCCCTATTGTATGTCTGACAGGGAAATGAATGATTATCGCTATACAAGAATGAAATTAGGATACCTGAAAACAAGTTCCCTCCGGGCTGTAATCCTCAAATGATCAATGTTAAGAATGAAAGACATAAGAAGTTAGAAGAAGATAATGTGTAGATACATATGTACCTAGTTTATTAGGTTAATGTAAAATGTCTTTCAGGTCTTACATATATGTAACAGAATGGGTTTAGTGAAATACAGTGTGTGGTTTATGCTTATAATGTTTAAGATTTCATTGATTATTATGTGTTAATGCTTATTAAACTAACTATATAGGTTTGTGATTGTTTACATAGTTCTTAGTCAATAATGATTGAGAAGCGTGCTTAAGCTTAATCGTGTGAAGTTCTCATGCGAATGGACCATGCTAATGGACCATACGCCTGAACAACTTCATGCTAATGAACCAGTCGCATGACTTAACTAGGAGACTGGATCAGTCACATGATTGTGACATGAGATTGACTCAGTCGCACGACTGAAGCCTCAGTCATGCGGATGGATCAACCGCATGCTTCAATTGCACGACTGAACCATGCAAATGGTTCAGTCGCACGAATGAGCAACCCTAATCTATAAATACCACTTAATTCATGGAAAAACATATCAATTCGAATACCTACGCACTAAATCATACCCTAGCTGTCCAGAGACTCATGAACACCTGTTTGAAGTTCATAGATTGCTATAAATCATCCTACTATTGTTCTTGATGTTTAGTTACATTCTTGGATTGATTTTACACGCGTTCTCACTAATTTGGTTGCCAATCAAATAGGATTCCCCACTATTTGAGTTGGTACACACCTAAATCAGTTAGTACTTCGTACCGTACACAGTCCATAACAAGTGGTATCAGAGCCTTGGCTCTTGATTTACGTGTGATTCAATCGATTTTGATATAGAAATCGTGTCTCTCACTCAAAAACGCAATCCTTTTCTGCCAAACAGTGTTTTACATGTCTCCAGGTCATAAAGTTAACTTTTTCTAGCATACGAAAATTAGGGTTAGTGAGAAATTCATGTTTTTACGTCAAAATATCTTAAACCTTCAATTCTCAAAATTCAGCCGCTTCTATCGCACGATTGACTCAATCGCACGACTGAATCCATCCACATCCCTCATACGCACAATTGGACTCAGTCGTTCATCCATTCGTACGATTGAACTGCCTATTCGTAGGTGCAGATGGAGTCAAACTTACCTTATATGGCAGACTGATGGCCAAAAGATAAAGTACAATGCTGAGAAGAAAGTATATGTATTGGTAACTCAGTCAATTCCTAAGGGTATCTTCCATCAATTTTCTGAGAACAAGCAAGCAAAGAAGCTATGAGATGCATTGGAAAAACAGTATGACGGAAATGCCCCATTAAAGCTCTTAAGGCTAAAGCGTTAAAGAAGGAGTTCGACAACTTCTTATCAATAGGTAAGGTGAGCTTGGATGACGTCATCGATCGGTTCTACCACTTGATGAGTGAGTTGCACACATGGAGTTATGTCTATGGAAGACAAAGTTTCAAACTTTGCAGATGGGTTGCCAGAGAAGTGGGCCTCTTTTGTATCCAACCTCAGATAGAATGATATGCTGGCTAAGTTAGATATCAACAACTTCATTCTGAAGCTAAGAGAGGAAGAGTTAAGGAAGAAGTACAGGGCTCAAAAGTCTTCATATGATCAGAACCCATCACTGAATAACTCAACTCCACAAGCCAAAACGTCTGGAGCGCCACTTCAAACGACATTCGTGTCGAGTTCAGCTGCTCCATCTCAAGCTACTACTTCAGGATCTGACACGTCAGGGTCCTCTTGCACCCAATACATAGCACCTGAAGCGAATGTTACAAAATTGAAGACAGAGAATCTCAGGATTATGACTGTAGAGGTAGAAAAAGAGCATATGGATCTCTTAGCAGTTGTTGTTCACTCCTATGACGGACTAGTTGCTGGGAAGATTGGGAACTGCCATCAAACATATGAGGACTACGAGCAGGTAGACAAGACAGAGATGGAGAGAATGGACATCATGTGTTCCTTAGCAAGTGTTGTCCGGAGAGCTAAGAAGTTTGTCAAGAAGACCGGACAGAATCTGATTGCCACTAAGGACACAACTTTTGGTTTTGACAAAACCAAAGATACCTGCTTCAATTGTGGAGAGAAGGGACACTTCAACCATGAATGTGTGAAGCCCAAGAAGATAGGAAATTGGAATTGATGCTCATCTTTCAATCATTAGGATAAACCCACAAGTTTTCCTACTTCATCAAGGAAGGATCCTAAGGCCTTGACCGCTGAGGATGACGAAGGACAAGATTGGAGCTTTCGGTTTGTGTCTCCGTGAGAATCTAACATCGCTAGTGTTGAGGATTTAGATGATGACTCAGCAAGTGAAGGTGATATTGTAGTGGAACTCGTGATGTCAAATATTGAAGAAACTGCAACTGTGGTTGATCACCTGCCTGAAGAAGGGACAAGTTCAACAAGTTGAGAATCACCAGAACAAGAAAAGTCAGACTCTGCTTTGGTGGCTGATTCAACCGCACCCTCTCAGGTAAGTTCCACTAATCAACTTTTCAATAACCATGCTTGTTCTGATTGTAATAAATATAGGGAAAACATAGATTTGAAGTTTGCTAGGTTATTAGATCACAATGATAGCCTAGTAAAGGACTTGCAACTATGCACTGAAGCAAATCGTATTTTAAAATTAAATGAGCATAGTTACAAAGAGAAAATAGAACTGTTAAATAAACAACTTAGGGAAATTGAAGTTATGGCTTTTAACCAATCTAATGACATTAAGTTCTATCTAAACTCCCTAGAAGAATCAAAGAAACAAAAGGCAGTTTTGGAAGTACAAGTAAATTTATTAAAACAAAAGCTGCATAGTTGGAAAAGTTCTTCTCATATTGTCCAACACTTAGTGAGAGAACACAACAATAGGGAGGGATTGGGTTATAAAGTGGTTCCACCACCACATGAGACCTTGTTGAATGCAAAAAGTAAATCTATAAATAACAACCCAATCAAGGATCATGTGGTGTCCACTCCTCTTGTAAGTGATCCAGATTCCACATGTCAAACTATTGTATCTGGCACTAAAAAAAGGACACCACTTCAATATCAAAAGGTAAAATGCATATTGTTAATCAGGATGAACAATTTGAAAAGGTTAATATAAAGTCAGGTTCAACCACATCTAATTCTAAACCTAAAAAGACCATACATGTTACCAAACACATGCATCATGTCCAAATCCATGTAAACAAAAGAGTAAAGATGTTAACAAGGTTCAAAAAATTAATTTTGTTAATCAAGTTAAAACATCAAAACAAGAAGTGTCTAAACACAAACTGAATAAAATCACATGTGTGTCACACACTTCTCCACAGAAACAGTTACACCAACATGTTGAAAGTAGATCATGCTACAACTATGGAAAGTATGGACACATCGCGTCTTACTGTCCTTTTATCGACTCTAAGCAAAAGAGTTGAACTTTTTGGCAGTAAACAGAGCTCAACCAAAAAAGCTCCATGACTCCACCAAAAAGAGTCAGTGAACCTAAAGTTCATCCCATTAGCCAGTGGTCAGTTTATTACAAACAGTCCTTACACAAAGCCGGCTTATCAAAAGAAAAGTCTACTTCAATGTTTGGTAATGAGAACAATAAGAAGAATGATCTTCCCTCACCTTCTAATGGCCAATGGGTGTAATTTATGATGTGTGATGCCTCTGGGACACCCAAGCCGATTAAGGCCTGGGTCCCTATCCTTAACTAATGTTTTCAATTAGATGTGCGGGGTGTTCGCTATAGTGCTGAAACAAACACTTGGATTGAAGATAGCGGAGCATCCAGACACATGACTGGGAACTGGGCACTCCGGTTAAACGTCAAACAAATAAAAGGAGGTCATGTTTCATTTGCTGGAAACAAAGGAGGGTATATCACAACTCAAGGGGAAGTGGGGAATCAGAAAGTGAAGTTTGACAAGGTAAACTATGTTCAACAACTCCAAAATAATTTGCTTTCTATTTCCCAAATATGTGACAAAGGATTTATGGTGGTTTTCAACAATAAGAAGTGCTATGTCCTGTAAAACGATTATGTGATCCTGGAGGACCAAGTCTTAATGTCAGCCTCAAGATATAATGACCTTTACGTTTTGGATCTATCAATGGCCTCCACAATGGATCATCAAGTTTAGTGCTTCTTGTCAAAAGCTACTGAGACGGATTCTATCTCCTGGCATAGGAGAATGGGGCACATCAATCCACGGAAGATGAACCACTTGATCCAGAATGATCTAGTGCGAGGAGTAAATGTCAAAAACTTCCAACTACTAGATTTTTGTGTGGCCTGCAAGAAAGGCAAACATACTAAGAAGCCTCACAAGGAAAAGAAAGTTCATTCATAGAACTGCCTCTTGAGCTTCTTCACATGGATCTGTTTGGTCCAGTCAGTACAAGGAGCATCGCTGACGACTTGTACTGCTATGTAGTTACAGATGACTACTCAAGATTCTCTTGGTAATGTTTCTAAAATCTAAATATGAGACACTTTAGTCATTCAAAGAGTTAGTAACTACACTAGAATCTCTCTACAAGCTAAAGGTAAGACAAGTCCGCTCAGACAATGGAACAGAGTTCAAGAATCATGACTGGAGGCATACTGCAAAGAAAAAGGAATTGTACATCAGTTCACATCTATATACACTCCACAGATGAACGGGGTTGCTCAAAGGAAGAACAGAAGCTTGATAGAGACAACCAGGATGATGCTAGCAAACTCGAAACTACCAATCCAATTCTGGAACAAGACGGTGGCAAATGCATGTTACACTTTGAATCGAGTCTTGCTGGTTAAACGACATGGAAAAACGTATTACGAGCCGCTACAATGACGTAAACCTAATCTGGAGTACCTTGAACCGTTTGGAGCACCATGTACGTTGCCGGATAAAACTCGGGAAGACAAGTTTAGCGAGAAAGCTGAAGATGGAATCTTTCTAGGATACAACATACCGAATAAGAGAGTTTACAACAACTCAATGGGTCAAGTAGAAGTGTGGTGTAATGTGGACGTTCAGAGATACACCATCCCTCTTGCTGGTAAAGGACCCGCATTCTTTTTCGACTATGATGGATTCTTCAAGTCCTTCGACATTCCTCTCTCCACTTCTAACGATGTGTTAGCAACCAAAATGATGTATGATGTCTTAAACACACCAACACAAGAGTCTACAACATCTGGTTCACAAGGTGCGTTGCATAGTCAATCAGGGGGAGCACTCAAGATAAATGACTCCTCTTCTTACGATGAAGCCGTGGAGAATGATCAGAATGATCAGGAGGAACAGGTTCCTACAACTGAAAGTCCACAAGCATCTGACGTTGATGCCTTTGAGTCTTCGGAACCTCACACTCTTACTACCTCAGATACGGAACCAAACGTTTATAATCTTGATTATGAGATAGTTGTACCCACCAGTACTGGATCACACTTAAATGTCTATCATCCTCTGGACAATGTCATTGGCGATGCCAGAGCAGGAGTTCAGACGAGAAATCAGCTATATTCATCTGTTTATGACTCGGTAATGGAAAAAGGATACCTTCACGATGGTGCATATCGTTGTTTTGTGTCTTAGTTTGAGCCAAAATACATTAGCGAAGCCCTAAATGATGAGGCATGGGTGAGTGCATGCAAGAAGAACTTCTTCAGTTCAAGAAGTTAGGTGTATGGACACTGGTGGATAGACCTAAGGTTCTATAGTCATTGGCACCAAATGGGTCTTGAAATGCAAGAAAGATGACCACGGGTCATAATAAGAAACAAGGCTAGACTTCTAGTTCAAGGATTTCGACAAATCGAGGGAATTGATTACAATGAAGTATTTGCACCTGTGGCGAGAATGGAAGCCATCTGTATCTTCATAGCCTATGCCTCTTACATGAAAATTAAAGTCTATCAAAGAAAAGGATGGTGATCTACTGCTTGTTCACATTTATGTTGATGACATAATCTTCTGTTCCAAGAACGAAGACTCATGTAAAGAATTTGAAGCAGTAATGAAGGCAGAATTTGAAATGAGTGCCATAGGAGAGATGATGTTCTTTCTTGGGTTACAGGTGGATCAAACACCAAAGGGGATATTTCTACATTAGACCAAGTATGTAGGGATATTCTCAGTTGGTTTGACATGGAGAATTCTTCCGCAGCTGGGATTCCACTTGCTACAAACCATGAAGTACCACCCGACGAGAATGGTGATCTGGTTGATGCCACCATGTACTGAAGATTGATTGGATCCCTCATGTACCTCACTGCCTCAAGACCTGATATCATGTATGCGACGTGTCTCTGTTCAAGATATCAGGCGAAACCAAAAGTCAACCATCTTATAGGGGTCGAGAGGATATTTTGTTATCTAAAGGGTACACCAACGCTTGGGTTGTGGTATCCTCATGACGATGACTTTGAGCTTACCACATACAACGACTCAGATTATGGCAGCTGCAAAATGAACTACAAATCCGCCTCAGCAGGTTGTCAATTATTTGGGAGAAGATTAGTCACCTGGCAGTGTAAGAAGCAGATCTCGGTCGCTCTATCTACCTGTGGAGTCGAATATGTTCATGCTGCAAGTTGTTGTTCACAAATCATCTGGATTCAACAGCAAATGCAAGACTACGGTTTGCAACTCTCTAATACTCCTATATTTGTTGATAATTCTACTGTAATAGCCGTAACTAAAAATCCGGTCCAACATCCTAAAACCAAATACATCAGCGTTAAATATCACTTTATACGTGATTGTTTTGAAAAGAATCTAATCAATGTTGTTAAAATAAATATGGATTTCCAACGCGCTGATCTCTACACAAAAGCCTTTGATAAACCACGTTTTCTATATTTGTTAGAGGTCAACGTCGTTAAAAAAAAGTGATGTCATTCCAAAAGATGAAAATGTTTAGTCCGATGCGTCGAGTCCATTTTTCCTTTATTTTATTTCGTTTATTTAATTAGTCTTAGTGTTTTTTTTGGTTCGCATATTAAAATCTAAAAAGCAACACCACTTTTGGTTTTAGAATTTTAGGGAGAGAATAGGTTAAGTTAAGAAAAATAAAATAAATAAAAAAATTAAAAAAAAAAGATGGAGGAGAACAGGCAAGCTAAAAAAATGAGATCGTATTTGAAAAATCGATTCAACGACTATGGAAAATGATCGTACACAGGAACAAAGAATTTGGGATTTTAAGGATTTACATTGAATTAGATGCGAATTCAATATATAAGTCTGAGAAGTCTAAGCAAAAATAAATGGAAAAACGATAGTAAAACTAGCTACTACTAAGGTAACACGGAGAAAGTAGACCTAGAGGTTGCTAGACCATTAGATTATGTGTTGGTAGATTCAACACAATAGATAAGTAGACCTTGTTGGTGATCTCAAGATCAAACTAAGTTGTTCAACAAGCTATGGGTTATCATCTTATCCCTGGTTAACACAATCAACAGAGTTCCAATATGGGGTGATGAGCAAAATAAACGCCACAAATGTGTGCGGATGACCATAATATGAGCAAAGCACATGATGAAAAATGCAAAAAGCAATCAAACTAATAACCTATGTTGTTGGTGCGATCTATGCAAAAAGAATAAAATTGCTCAAACAAGAAGATAGGTTGTGTGCTTCCCTGCTGTGCGGTGGCACTGACCTAAGGATAAGCATAAGCTACATATTCTAGAATTCATTGTTGTTTGTTGTGCGGTGACACTGACCTAAGGCATGGCTTCTTATTGAAAGCTCTAAGAATAGTTTCTTTTTGTCAAAATACTCGTAAACCGCTCAAAAATCTCGTGAGGAATGTTGATTATCATATAAGCGTGGGATCCACAAATGCTTGTTGAAATAATTAAACCTTAAACCATCACCAATCTGTGTCAATAGTCTATGTATGGATTTAAGTGGACAAGTATATTGACAATCATCGTGGCGGCAAGTCTTGAAATTCCAAATCAATGTGTGCATCTTATAGTACTAGTATGATTTGATTATCTGTATGACTCCATAATGATTCGTTTCAGTTATTGTCAAATTAACTTGAAGATAATTGTTCTAGAAATAAATCTGTTAGATATCTATCTTAGGGTTTCCACCTCTCACAAAACCTACAACCATATGTTTACTTCTGTTTTTCAGTTCTAGTAGTTTCACTTCTTTAATTTTGTCATTTTAGTTGTTAAAAGTCAGACTACGTATTGGAATTATGTCTAGTATCTAATCACTTAAAAGGGACACGTCTGAGGTGACCAAACTTGCTTTAAATGTTAGATGGGTCACGTCTGAGGTGACAAAATGTTTTACTGTTAAAAGGATCACGTCTGAGGTGATCAAATGTTTACAAAGTTAAAACAATCATGTCTGTGATGATCAAATGCTTGTAAAGTCTTATCAATAGTTAAAAGGGGCTTAGTGTTAAATGGTCATAAAGTCAAAATCATAAGGATGATCCATTCGCACGACTGGACCATAAGTATGAACCATTAGTACGAATGGGCCATACGAATAAGCTCAATCACACGACTAAGTCACACGTATGGCCTAGACGTGCGATTTGATCATCAGCATGGGTAGCTTCATACGATTGGATCATCAGAATGAACCAATCGCACAAATGGAAGCAACCGAACGGGGTTGTCACAGGACTGAAACCCAGTCGCATGACTGATGATGATCGATTGAGTCAGTCGAACGACTGAGTCTCAATCGCACGAACCAGCTGTGCGATTAGGTCCAGTCGCACGACTGAAAGAAACCCTAGTATAAATAGATGGGAAATAGATCGCAAACCATCTTCACCCCCAATCGCTCATCTCTTCGCATGCCTATACTCTACCCAAATTTCATACGATTGTTCTTGGACTGTGATTATTACTTTCTAACGATTTCCGGTGATTGCACAGGTAATGTGCAATGATTCCTGTCAAATGCTCAATCGATTAGTAATCAAAAGATCGAATGGACCAATATTATGATATGCTCAAAATTTGAATGAGACTAGCTGGACCAATAAACTGATAAAACCAAGTAAAATGTTAAAATAAAGGTTATTAGGTGCTATGTCGGGTGTTTGCGAGAGTTATGAGCTATTTCAAGACATCCAACATTATGATTTGCTCAAAATTGAATTTAAATGACCTAACAGTCTGTCATGCGAATGGGCACCCTGATGAACCTCAATCGCACGACTGATATGGGTGAATGGCTCAGTCGCATGACTTAGATGGGCGAATGGCATAGTCGCACGACTGAACCATGCAAATGAGTTCAGTCGTATAACTGGTTCAATCACTTGGGATAGCGTACGACTAAGTCAAGTCGGATGCTCAGTTGTACGTATGAGCTCAATCACACGACTAAACCTCAGTCACACAGTTCATTCGCACGAAAAAACAAAAAGATTCATATTAGAATTTCATATGGCTATTCTCTTACACATACTACATTTATCCATTTTCTGTAATAGATGGCGAGTCGCTGGACCATGAGCACTAAGCACAACATATGTGCTCACCTGGATGTCACCTCCAAGAATGCTGCAGATTTCTCTGGCATCATTACTTTTCTACGGACATCGAGGATCTTCTGTGCCATACTGACATTGTGCACACCATACCGATCCGTTCAGCAGGACTTCTGGGAAGGCGCGGTTGTCGATAGGACCGCAGAGCCCCACTGTATTAGGAGTTCTATCTTCGGTCATGCCATTGAGATGGCAGAGGATGATCTCAGGACAGTATTAGAGTTTGGAGTTGATGCAGACTGTCCGACCCGCTTGCATCCACTGACAGTGCGCGGTTGCTTTCTACGAGCCAAGTACTCGGGGGACATCCCCGCAGGTGTGCTCAACGAGAGCAAACTGTGCCCCCAATTCAAGTACTTGGCACATGTACTGCTTAAGTGCATTGCCTCCAGGAAAAGAGGCTTCGATGAGATGTCAAACCAGATACAGAACGCCTACGTGGAGTTGGTGCTGAACCACCCATTCAGCTTCTCCCGGATGATCTTCACCTACTTGGTGGAGCACATCGAGGTGAAGGGGAAGGAGGGATTCTGTATGTATCCTCACTTCATGCAGATGATCATTGATCAGAAGCTCCCTGAGCTACTTAACGAGAAGGAGGATGTTGTAGCACTTGAGGTGATGGATGACACCACATTGGGACGGATGAAGGTGTACAGGGGGAACCAAGTTAAGCCCCGTGTGAGGAGATTGTTTGGCCAGCTGGCCCAGGAAAATTACATGGTGCCTGCCAGGAGAAAGTGGCGCCACGAGGACATTGATTCTGATACAGAGTAGATAGTACTCCCCACTTATCACTCAGGGGATGATGATAGTGGCGATGGTGGAGACACAGACCCCACTACATCTAGGGCTACCACTACTGATGTTACACCTCCACCACCTACTCATAGGGATGCTGACATAGCTGGTTTCCATCAAGATTTCTGGCCTGATGAGGTGGAGGAGAGTGATGATGACCCGTTGACCAGAACGGTGGGCAGTAGGGTGGTTGCTACGAACCATGGGACAGAGGCGGTTGGAGGACGCCAAGCTACGTCTGGGGAGACTACTAAAGATCCTAGTTATACCCGAGACCAGCTCAGCATCCTAGGGGGAGCATCCTCCTCAAGGGGTTCGAGGAAGAAGAGGGTGGCTCAGCCCTATGGGATGAAGCCAAAAAGACGGAGGTTCACGCTGATTCCTACCTCTACCACCACTGCCACCATATCTACCACCACCACTCACCCACCCACTACCACAACTACCACCACCACTACTACCACCTCACCAACCATCATTACCACAACGACTCCACCACCTATCTACACTACTTCTAGCACCACCATAGCCTACCCATCACCACCCATACATATACCACCACCCATATTCACCATAGCCACCACCACTACAACCAGCCACCAGCCGGGACCATCATCACACCAGCCATTCACTACAGGATCCTCCCTACCTTGTGTTAGGGTAGAGGATGAGCTGGAAACACTGAACAGGAGGTTGCTCAAGCAATGGGCTGCTGACGAGGAAAGAGCTGCACAGATCAGACAGCTTGTGGAGCCAAACGCTGCCCAAGCGCAGCAGATCGCTCAGTAGGCCCAGCTAATCGAGGATCTGGCTCAGCAGATGGCATTTCAAAGTCAATAGATTTCCCAACTCCAAGAGCATAAAGTTCTATCCACTAAGAATATTGAGGAGTTGGAGGATGCCATAAAACAATCATGCTCAAACTCAAAGTCACAAAGGATAAGCCTCTGAAGATACAAGAGGGTGATGATGATGATAGTGATAATGAAGAGGATGATGAAGAGGATGAGATCAAAGGAGGAGATGATGAAGATGCAGGAGATAATGAAGATGGTGGGTATGCATCTGCATCCGGTGCCACACAAGCAAGAGAGAGGCGGACCAAGAAAATTCAAGATTAGTGTGCCTCAACATCAGCCCCGACTGCAGAAGAGCTTTTGATTCAGGACAAACGTAATGATTAGGTATTTATGTAATTTTAAATCATGTGTAATTGAATCAAGTATTAAACTTATGTACATAATGTTTATATTTATTTAATGTTTATTGTCTTGATTATTGACTAATGGTTGATATGTTTATATGTTTAAATCAACCAGATCATTCATCTCAGCAAGATGAGTACGATGTTGCTCCCCTTCAGCATATCAAGTCTAAACTCATAGTAATACTTGATCTGCAAGGGATTGTCAGGAGGTCTGTGAGTTACACTCCTGAAGAAGGAAAAATAATTCACGACCTTACTGATAAGCAACTGGCTGAGATGTTTTGACTGAATCCAGATGAGCTTGTGAAGGATGCTCCTACTGTTGACAGGGATAGTGATGATGAGCTTAATGATGCGGATGAGATTAAGATTGAAGACATCACAACACAACATTATCCAGAGTATGCTAACAACAAGGGAAATGTAGTCCCCAATCTGGGTCACACCCTTGTCATTGATACATTTGAAAAACTGGATAAGATGGAGTAAGAGTCAAAGAAGAAGAATGATCAAGCCCAAGCCTCGAACGTTGATGTCAACCTCAAAAAGGCTGAATGGGTGGCATGTTTTGTAGAGATCAGAGCCCAAGGCAGTGGTCCAAAGTCTAGTACCTACACCAAGCTTTACAACGTAAAGAAGCATATGAAGGTGTTAGAAAAAATCATAGAGTGGGCATATTTTGATGATCTGAATGTTTATGCTATCAAGAGAGAGAAGGTAATCGAATTAGATTCCCACACGATGTAAAGACTCTACCCGGTTTTGAGCTTAACCAGCTAGCCAAATTGAAGCTGTTATATACTAACCCTTGAAAGATGTCAGGCTGGTTTGAAGATGCTTTGAAAAGAGAGTACCACACTAAGTGGGTCAACTTCAAATCTCAACAACCAATGAGGTATATTAGAAGATCTGAAGTTGATTCCATTACTAGAAAGCCAAAGATTATGCTGAAGTGGAGTCCTCCGCGCACAGTGTCGAGAATCCCTCTAAGGGAAATGCCTTAGGACTTCACTCCACACTTTAAGTGGTGGTACTACGATTATAGAACAGGTGAGGTGGTCATAGTTTTGAAAAGAAATGGTAATATGGAAACAATCAGGGCGTTTGACCCAATTTGGCTCACTAACTTGTCGGTTGATGATGTTTACACCTTATACAGGTGGCCACTGTTCTATGACGTGCATGACATTGTACGAGCCCTCCAGTTCCAAAACGTGATAACACTTTGCTTTGCATTCGAAATACACGTAAGAGTTACAAGGGAGGAGAAGTACAAGAAATATGAAGAGCTCATGAAGAATGTTAGACAATAGAGTAAACTAGGTCCAAGGGGGAGTTTGTAGATACATATGTACCTAGTTTATGAGCTTATATAAAATGTCTTTCATGTCTTACATATATGTAACAAAATGGGTTTAATGAAATTAAATGTGTGGTTTATGCTTATAATGTTAATATTTCATTGATTATTGTGTGTTAACGCTTATTGAAATGCAACCAAAACTAAGTCACTTAGATAATTTGGTGTTGCAAGCAAAGGCTTCCGAAGATTAACATGGAACATTCGAAGGTTATAGAGTTCTTCCGAACAAATGTGAAAGATTAACTTCCGAAGACAGAACTCTACTTCCAAAGTCAAGTGTATACTTCCGAAGTTCAAGTCTTAGAAGAATAAGCTGAAGACCACTTCCGAAGTATGTTGAAAAGAAGAAGTCTCCAAGCCTTGGAAGAAGCAGTCTCTTCCGAAGTATAAGTGGCCTCGGAAGTACTTACTCTTCCGAAGCCATTTAACCTTCCGAAGACACTGCTATGAACCATTGGACACAATTATGGTCTCTGGCACACCGCTACAGAGCTCTGATACTATACGGCTTCTTCCTAAAGAGCAATGCAGTTGACTATAATTTATTCCACTATTCACCTTTTCAATGATAGTAGAAATTACCAACTTTAGTTGGTGAAAAAGGTAAGTCAGGGACATGTCCTGTCTACCAAATCTCAGATAAGACTTTATCCGAGATACCTTAAACTTTAGTCTTGTAGTATAGACTTTAGCTATAGGATCCCAGCTGGTATCAAAGTATATATGGTTGTAGGTAGTATTATATATAGGTTCTCTTTGTAACTCATTCCACACAACTTATAAGAGTCTTGTAATATTGAGTTGAGAAGCAATATAAAAAAGTACCTTGAAAATTACTTTCTGTGTTCTTTATTACTTTCTATATTGTGATCAAATCTTACTGATTCTATTTTAACCCGAATATTGTTCTAGGTGAGTTTGAGAGAAAAACATAAGTGTTTAATGACAAACATCCATCCTGCAACTGGTATCAAAGCTTCTTAGGCTCTTGATTGAGTGATCTAACCATCCAAATCAACCTGTTTTTCCCTCCTCCCTACAACCCACTCACTCTAATGGCCCTTAACAAGTCCGAGGTAGAGATGGGAACCATGACAAAGGCTCCCATCATTACTCCTGAAAATTTCAGGTCTTGGAGCAGGAGAATGGAAGGCTTCATTAGATATCAAGACAGCAAAATGTGGAACTCCATCATCAATGGCCCGTATAAACCAAAGATGGCATCACCTGGTGGAAACGGTGCCATGATAAAAAAGGCTGTGGAGGATTACTCTGATGAAGACAGAAAGAAGATGGACATCGACAACAATGCCATGACCATTCTCATGATTGCAATACCGAACTCTATTATGGTGGGATTCGAACATTGCACAACTGCCAAAGAATTGTTTGATGCTCTTGCTCAGATGTACTCAAGCTCCAATGAATCAAAGAAGGACTCGCTGAAGCAGTAGTTTGAGAACTTCACTCATATTACTGGAGAGACTCTCAGCCAGCAGTACTTCACGTACATGGATCTTATCTCTTCTCTTCAGTCTGTGAAGATCACTCCCGAACTCAGAGATCTTTCTAGAAAGTTCATGAGTGCTCTTCCAAACGAGTGGAAATTCTATTGTGTCTCTATCAAGAGGACAGAGAACAGGAACACTCTCACTATGATTGAACTCTATGGCATGCTTGATGGATATCGCCTAGAGATGGAGAGTAAGAAGGGCCACCAAAGAAGCAGGCCCATGAGTCTTCCTGCTAGCAACGCTTTAATGGTTGTTGAAGGCTCATTACCCCCACAACCTCAGCATTACCTGACTTACCGGTAGCCATACTGCTCATCTAGACCTTACATCACTTATCCTAAGACTCCAAGGTCTCAACAGGCTCAACACAACTCCTTTCAGGAAAGTTATGCCTTTGTCTTAGGAAGTGGACACTCTGGTGATTTTCAATACTGCTTTGATGATCTTGAGTGTTTCAGTCCAGATGAAGTAGATTATGTGTACATTGTCCAACAGATGGCTCTTTTAACTCAAAGAGTGAAGAAGTTCGTTTAGAGAACTGGAAGGCATTTCCCTCAAAACCAACTACCAGCAAGTTAGGGTTTGACAAGACCAAGGCAAGGTGTTACAATTATAACCAACTGGGTCACTTTGCAAGGGAAATCAAGACTCCCAAGACCAATTCGGGAACCCCGCAGGCCTCCACACTGAATGGGGATATGTCAAATGAACCTAAGAGCTAGTGCTACTAAAAATGAACCAAAGATGAAAGCTCAAAGCATAAGATTGTGTTACCTAATAGAGATCAAAATGCTCCATCCAATTTATACTTCTTATCTCCATGAAAAATATTTCCCAAAGCTCAATGACGAACATGCTCAGAGTGACATATGCTTATATGTGCACATTATTCAAGTGATAGATAAATTGTATGCCAAGGCCTAAAAACAAAGAAAATTTAAGGTTGGTCAGCCGGTGGGAGTAGATATCCCATTTTTCATTGAATTAAGAGTTACAAAACAAGATGAGTGGTGATTGTTAATAACAGTATGATGGCCAGACTCACTATAAAAGAAGAAGTGCTTGGTCTCGGTTTTGACACTTTAAAGAAAATTAGCTGAATGGAGATCAAGTACAAATATGATGATAAACAAGAAGTAGTCTCATACTTTAATAAAAATATTACGTCAAGGGTAAAGGAGCTGTAAAATTGAGGACTTGATTACAAGTTTCTAAGCCTAAGGGGGAGTACTGTTAGATCTAGTATCAATAGGTCTAGATTTAATGTATAGGCTTAGAACTTTAATCATCTTTTTGTAATATACTCTTGTATATATTCTCTTATCGTATGCAATATATTATATATCTATAGGTTAACTAAATAATTGTATTGATTTATATGTGTGATTGCAGTAATAACATCATACTTAGTAAATTTCGTAAATTGGCTATGTGTAAGAACTATCTATGGATGAACATTCTGTACTCCCGTAGATTTTCTTCTGGAACAACAAGGAATTATGCATCATAGGATCTTCTATGGAAGAACTACTTGATGGATGAAGTCCCAAGTGACAGACTCCTACCGAAGAGAAAAGTCCTTAGGAAGGCTAAACTTCTACTAAAGAACAAACTCATACGGAAAACTCAAGTCCTACGGAAGACCAAAACACTTGCATGTACTTCACCAAGTACATTAAGTCGACAAGTCAAACACTAAAGTGATGTCATAAAGTAAACTTCTGCAGACGACTTTAGTTTAGTAAGAGAATGTCACATCAAGCTTTTCTTTGAGTAACTTTCTTACCACGATAAGAAAGTTATTGTTACCAAAATAGTAAACACTTTTAGTGATTGCTACCAATCATTACGTAACAATAAACCCTACAAACCTTAACAACACCATAGCAATATACACCAAATTATCATTAGAACCCTAGCAATCAACAATAGCTATCATTCAATCATTATTTGTTCAATTGTAATCGTTAATCAGTATTAATGAAAAAATTTTGAATCAAACATGTTTGTTCATTTATTACGTTCATCTGAATTGTTTTTCATTGATTCATATTACGATTGTTATTTAATCATCAATCAGTTAAACAACGAGTAGTCATAATTCCGTGATCACTATTCATGTAATATAACCTGATAATTCCTCTTTCAATCCATTGATTCACAGCCTTCCATTTCTTTATCTGACGAGCAAAAAGAACACATCAGAAGATTATGTGAGGAGATAAAAGAAAAGGAAGAAGCTGATGAGAAAGAACAAGAAAACAAAAAGAAAAAAGCTGAATCCTCCATTCCTCTTCATATCGATCACGTGTGCACACTTATTCCAGGAAGAGAAAGAATTTGTCTGAGAAGGTCAAGGGAAAAAGGCTTGTAGAATAAGAGGAGCTAGTGAAAAAAAACTAAAAGATGATCCAAGAAGCTAGCTGCAATAGCTCAATTTCCTCAAGAACATAAAAATGCTAAGGAACAAATGAAGAAAAATGATAAATTAATAGACCTGGTAGAAGGAGAGATTAAAGGAGGTCATTAGGGTCATGAACCAATGGTCAAAGACAGTCCTTTGAAGGCTGAGTTTTCGGTTAAGGATATATTTGAAAAGGCTCAAATTGATGATGTGATCATCAAAGCTATGTTTTTAATCAATCACGGTTATGATGTTCCTGAAGTTTTTAGTATGACATATGAAGCAATATTGGAAGAAGTGACAAAGCTGAATAAACTTCTGGATCCAATCTGTGTGATGATTATGAGAAGAAAACAGACAGGTCACGAGTTTCATCTACTCCAACCATATCACAAAGTTCTAAACCTCCCAATCATAGTATCCGGATCCCTATTGTATGTCTTACAGGGAAATGAATGATTATCGCTATACAAGAATGAAATTAGGATACCTGAAAACAAGTTCCCTCCAGGCTGTAATCCTCAAATGATCAATGTTAAGAAAGAAAGACATAAGAAGTTAGAAGAAGAGAATGTGTAGATACATATGTACCTAGTTTATTAGGTTAATGTAAAATGTCTTTCATGTCTTACATATATGTAACAGAGTGGGTTTAGTGAAATACACTGTGTGGTTTATGCTTATAAAGTTTAAGATTTTATTAATTATTATGTGTTAATGTTTATTGGACTAACTATATAGGTTTATGATTGTTTACATAGTTCTTAGTCAATAATGATTGAGAAACGTGCTTAAGCTTAATCGTGTGAAGTTCTCATGCGAATGGACCATGCTAATGGACCATACGCCTGAACAACTTCATGCTAATGAACTAGTCACACAACTAAACTAGGAAACTGGATCAGTCGCATGATTGTGACATGAGATTGACTCAGTCGCACGACTGAAGCCTCAGTCATGCGGATGGATCAACCGCATGCTTCAATCGCACGACTGAACCATGCAAATGGTTCAGCCGCACGAATGAGCAACCCTAATCTATAAATACCACTTAATTCATGGAAAAACATAACAATTCAAATACCTACGCACTAAATCGTACCCTAGCTGTCCAGAGACTCACGAACAACTATTCGAAGTTCATAGATCGCTGTAAATCGTCCTACTATCGTTCTTGATGTTTAGTTACATTCTTGGATTGATTTTACACGCGTTCTCAATAATTGGGTCGCCAATCAAATAGGATTCCGCACTATTTGATTTGGTACACACCTAAATCAGTTAGTACTTCATACCGTACAGGGTCCCTAACAAGTGGTATCAGAGCCTTGGCTCTTGATTTATGTGTTATTCAATCGATTTTGATATAAAAATCGTGTTTCTCACTTAAAAACGCAATCTTTTTCTGCCAAACAGTGTTTTACATGTCTCCAGGTCATAAAGTTAACGTTTTTCTAGCATACGAAAATTAGGGTTAGTGAGAAATTCGTGTTTTTGCGTCAAAATACCTTAAACCTTCAAATTCTCAAAATTCAACAGCTTCTGTCGCACGATTGACGCAATCACACGACTGAATCCATCCACATCCCTCAAATGCACAATTGGACTCAGTCGTTCATCCATTCGTACGATTGAACTGCCTATTCGCAGTGTTCATCCGCACCTGCTCATTCGGACGGTTGAGCCATCCGCACTTGTTTATTTCCACGTCTTGGCCAACCGCATTGTTCAATCGCATGAATTGTTCAATCGCATGAATTGTTCAATCGCATGAATTGTTCAATCGCATGAATTGTTCAATCGCATTCCTTCAGTCGCACAAGTAAAACAGTTTGTTCTAATGTTCAATGTCGATAGTAATGGAGGATCAATACTCAGCGTTCATCGCAGGGAGAGATTCAAGGATCCAGAATCTATTGCTTGTGGAAAATGAAGTGAGGAATCACAATAAACCCCCTAAGCTCATAACGTTAGATGATTACCCACAATGGATGAAAAGATTCGAGATCTACTAAAATGGAGTAGATCCTAATATGTGGGAGTCGATAGAGATAGGGTATAGCATGCCTGTAGGTGCAGATGGAGTCAAACTTACCTTATGTGGCATGACTGATGGCCAAAAGGTAAAGTACAATGCTGAGAAGAAAGTATATGCATTGCTAAATCAGTCAATTCCTAAGGACATCTTCCATCATTTTTCTGAGAACAAGCAAGCAAAGAAGCTATGGGATGCTTTGGAAAAACGGTATGACGGATATGCCTCATTAAAAGCTCTTAAGGCTAAAGCGTTAAAGAAGGAGTTCGACAACTTCTCATCAATGGTAAGTTGAGCTTGGATGACGTCATCGATCGGTTCTACCACTTGATGAGTGAGTTGCACACTCATGGAGTTACGTCTATGGAAGACAAAGTTTCATACTTTGCAGATGGGTTGCCAGAGAAGTGGGCCTCTTTTGTATCCAACCTCAGACAGAATGATATGCTGGCTAAGTTAGATCTCAACAACTTCATTCTGAATCTAAGAGAGGAAGAGTTAAGGATGAAGTACAGGGCTTAAAAGTCTTCATATGATCAGAACCCATCACCGTACAACTCAACTCCACAAGCCAAAACATCTGGAGCGCCACTTCAAACGGCATTTGTGTCGAGTTCAGCTGCACCATCTCATGCTACTACTTCTGGATCTGACACGACAGGGTCCTCTTGCACCAAATACATAGCACCTGAAGCGAATGTTACAAAATTGAAGACTGAGAATCTCGGGAATGTGACTGTAGAGGTAGCAAAAGAGCATATGGATCTCTAGCCGTTGTCGTTCACTCCTATGATGGACTAGTTGCTGGGAAGATTGGGAACTACCATCAAACAGATAAGGACTACGAGCAGGTAGACAAGATAGAGCTGGAGAGAATGGACATCATGTGTTCCTTAGCAAGTGTTGTCCGGAGAGCTAAGAAATTTGTCAAGAAGACCGGACAGAATCTGATTGCCACTAAGGACACAACTTTTGGTTTTGACAAAACCAAAGTTACCTGTTTCATTTGTGGAGAGAAGGGCCACTTCAACCGTGAATGTGTGAAGCCCAAGAAGATAGGAAATGGGAATCCATGCTCATCTTTCAATAGTTAGGATAAACCCACAAGTTTTCCTACTTTATCAAGGAAGGATCCTAAGGCCATGACCGCTCAGGATGACGAAGGACAAGATTAGAGCTTTTGGTTTGTGTCTCCGTGAGAATCTAACATCGCTAGTGTTAAGGACCTAGATGACGACTCAGCAAGTGAAGGTGATATTGTAGTGGAACTCGTGATGTCAAATATTGAAGAAACTGCAATTATGGTTGATCACCTGCCTAAAGAAGGGATAAGTTCAACAAGTTCAGAATCACCAGAACCAGAAAAATCAGACTCTGCTTTGATGGCTTATTCAACCGCACCCTCTCAGGTAAGTTCCACTAATCAACTTTTTAATAACCATGCTTGTTCTGATTGTAATAAATATAGGGAAAACATAAATTTGAAGTTTGCTAGGTTATTAGATCACAATGATAGCCTATTAAAGGACTTGCAACTATGCACTGAAGCAAATCGTATTTTAAATTTAAATGAACTTAGTTACAAAGAGAAAATCGAACTGTTAAATAAACAACTTAGGGAAACTGAAGTTGTGGCTTTTAACCAATCTAATGACATTAAGTTCTATCTAAACTCCCTAGAAGAAAGAAAGAAACAAAATGCAGTTTTGGAAGTAGAAGTAAATTCATTAAAACGAAAGTTGCATAGTTGGACAAGTTCATCTCATATTGTCCAATACTTAGTGAGAGAACACAACAATAGGGAGGGATTAGGCTATGAAGTGGTTCCACCACCACATGAGACCTTGTTGAATGCCAAAAGTAAACCTATAAATAACAACCCAATCAAGGATCATGTGGTGTCCACTCCTCTTGTAAGTGATCCAGATTCCACATGTCAAACTATTGTATCTGGCACTAAACAAAAGGACACCGCTTCAAAATCAAAAGGTAAAATGCATATTGTTAATCAGGATGAACAATTTGAAAAGGTTAATATAAATTCAGGTTCAACCGCGTCTAATTCTGAACCTAAAAAGGCCATACATGTTAACCACACACGTTCATCATGTCCAAGTCCATGTAAACAAAAGAGTAAAGATGTTAACAAGGTTCAAACAATTAATTTTGTTAATCAAGTTAAAACATCAAAACAAGAAGTGTCTAAACAGAAACTGAATAAAATCACATGTGTGTCACACACTTCTCCACAGAAACAGTTACACCAACATGTCGAAAGTAGATCGTGCTATAACTGTGGAAAGTATGGACACATCGCGTCTTATTGTCCTTTTATCAGACTCCAAGAAAAAGAGTTGAACTTTTTGACACTAAACAGAGCTCAACCAAAAGAAGCTCCATGACTCCACCAAAAAGAGTCAGTGAACCTAAAGTTGAACCCATTAGCCAGTGGTCAGTTTATTACAAACAAGACTTACACAAAGCTGGCTTATCAAAAGAAAAGTCTACTTCAATGTTTGGTAATGAGAACAAGAAGAATAATGATCTTCCCTCACCCTCTAATGGACAATGGGTGGAATTTATAATGTGTGATGCCTTTGGGACACCCAAGCCGGTTAAGGCCTGGGTCCCTATCCTTAATTAATGTTTTCAATTAGATGTGCAGGGTGTTCGCTATTGTGCTGAAACAAACACTTGGATTGAAGATAGCGGAGCATCCTGTTGGACCAAAAGAACCAATGAGCCTGATCAGAAAAACCTCTAAGTCCTACAGACATCACAACAACTTCTAAAGACGTGATCAGCTGTTGTAACAAAGTCTGAAGATCAACAGCTGAAGACTAAAGTACTGAAGACTTCAACAGCTGAAGACCAAAGTCTTAAGATCAACAGCTGAAGACTAAAGTACTGAAGACTTCAACAGCTAAAGACTAAAGTACTGAAGACTTCAACAGCTGAAGACCAAAGTCTGAAGATAGAAGAACAAAGTACTGAAGATCAACAGCTGAAGTACAAAGACTGAAGACATCAGCTGATGACAACAGCTGAAGTTCAAGTACAAGTACTGAAGCCTTCAGAGTTTGTTACAACAGCTGAAGAAGCATTCTTCAGTTGTTGTGATGGTTTCCTTTCAGTAGTTTTTTTTGTTTCAGTATTTATAAAACGACTGAAGAGCATGTTCTTCAGTCGTTGTAGTTTCAGTAGTTTCTTTTCAGTAGTTGTAGTAATAGTTAACACTTAGTATTTTTGTAAGAAGATGTCAGTTGTTTGACATCTTCAGTAGTTGTGTTAACTATCAGTAGTTTGAATAAATTCTGTTTGATGTCACTATCAAGTGACATCAGCAGACGTCACATCTCTTATATAAGAGGTGTTGACCTAATTGTATGTGTGACATTCTATTACCACGAAAGAGAATATTGAATGAAATATATTTTGCAGAATTCTCTCTGTCTATAACCGTTTGTTCTTACCTTGCATATCTTTTGTGTTCTTGTGAATTGGCTAATTCATTGTTTGATTTCCGCTGCTATACTCTCTAATCAATCAAACGTAGATCACTGTTCCTAACAAATGGTATCAGAGCAGGTTAATCATTGATCGATCTAACAATTGATCATTGAAACTGCTATTTGATATCTATGTATGATTGAATTAGCTCATTTGCAAGAACTGGTTATAGATTATTGATTTTCTACCGCTTTCGTTTATTAATTTGGACATCTCTCTTGGTTCAATTTGGTTTGTTGTGTTTTGTTCTAAATCTGTTATAGCTTAATTGAATTTGGTTGAATCTGAGATGACTACTCCTTCTAATAACCCTCACAATACCGATTCCTCAACCAAGCCTCCGATGCTGGTTAGGACTGAGTATAACATATGGCAACGAAGGATGCTTCATCACCTGTCTGTTAACAGTTCAGGTTGTTGGATATCTGTGGTACATGGACCACATAAGCCTATGGTGAACAATCCGGAAACCAAACAAATGGTTCCAAAGAAGAAGGAACAATACTCAGATGAAGATCGGAAACTGTTTGAGATTGATGCTAAAGCCCATGGAATTCTGGCCATGGCACTGCCGAATGAAATCTATTCGGGGCTTATGCATCATGAAACTGCTCATGACCTCTGGAATGCACTAAAGGAACAATTCGGTGGAATTGATGAGGTCTTAGCAAACAACAGAGAAATCCTCGCCCAACAATATGAGACATTCTCTCATAGAATGGGTGAGACACTGACTCAACAGTTTGAGCGTTTTTCCTGTTTGATCTCTGAGCTGAAAATGGTGAAACAGGAATACACCAATAGCCAGATGAATAACAGATTCCTCAGATCACTGCCTGAGAGATGGGACACATACACTATTGTCCTACGCTCCAGTGTAAATCTGGATAGCCTATCTCTCACCCAACTTCATGGGAAACTGCTTACATTCAAAAGAGATAGAGTAGAAAAGGAAACTGTCATCATCAGGAAAGCTCACTGATGACTTTGTACCAGGGAACACTGCCTTGGTTGGTCATGAGTCAAAATATGTTGCATCTGAAAGCAGTTATGATGAGCATATTGATTTCTCTTCAAACAGTTCTGATCATGCATTTGTTGGTATTGATAGTCATTCTGGCAGTAATAGTGACAATCTATGCTTCATCATGGATGATCTCAAGGGAATTGCTGATGATGATTTAGAAGAGATGGATATTCTAAGCCAAATGGCCTTAGTTAATATCAGATCTCAGAAGTTCTACAAGAGAACTGGCAGGAAATTTCCTGGACTCTCTGGCAAAACCAAAGTTGGTTTTGACAAGAGTAAGTTGAGGTGTCACAAATGCCAAAGGCTTGGACACTTTGCAAGAGAATGTAGATCAACTAGATCTAACTCTTCTGCACCCTTTTTGACTTTTCCTAGCACTAGTCTACAAAACAGAGGGCAACATCCTGCTGGTTCTGGTCATCAATCACACCCTGTATCTCCTGCATACTTTGTCCCCCAGGGTCCAATGTCATATCCTTTTCCCTGCTATTACTTGCCTCAGCCAAGTCCGGTTCAAGCTCCAATTGCACAACAACCACATGCATTACCTGAACCTCAACCTTCCCAATCTCATCAACAAACTCAACCTCAACAACACAGCTTTTTCACCCCAGGAGTTGTGACTGGAGCAGTTTACCAGATGATTTGTCTGGTCATGAACAACTGTTCTCTGGTGCTGGTCAACATGGTGGTGACAGTCCTTTTGGAAATCTAGCTCTTATGGCTTTGGAGTCTGCTGATACTTCATCCTCTAATGCCTCTACACCACAGGTATCACAGGTATCCTCTGAGGCAAAAGCCAAACTGTGTTCTGAAACATGCATAGCCGCATTTGCATCTATTAGAGAAGCAAATGTAGCTTTAATTAACAAGAACATTGAGCTTGAACAAACAATTTCCAAAAGCAAAGCTGAATTTGAGTCTATGATTAATGATAAGAATGATGAGATTTACAAACTTAAATGCCAAATCACTGATGATAAGGCTAGGGAAGAGATACTTCTAGAGAAGTACAGAGACCTCAAAGAAACACTTGCAACTATCCAGGTAGAGTGTGATCGATGGGTAAATTCTTACAAGGGTTTTGAAATGCTTCTTAGTAAGCAATCTGCTTCCAATGTGAAGTTTGGCATTGGTTATAATCACACTGCTCCTCTTACAGATTTTACTCCCAGAGCAGAGGTAGAATCTGATGGTGAAAGCAATAACCAATCCTTTTCATCATGTGATCTACTATCTGATACAGCACCATCAGAAGTAGAAGCCAGCATTAATTCCTCTCAGAAACTATCAGGTGATGTTGATGGTTCAAATGCTCACACTCACATGATCACAAAGTTGATCACTCCAGGTGATATTTCACAAAGTACTGAAAGTACTAAAAAGAATGTCATAACACCTAGAGAACAAGCCCAAACTACTACATGTACTAAAGGAAAGAAAACTGCAAGTAGAAAGGGTGGGAAAACTACTGAAGAAGATATCAAGAAAGCAGATACTAAAGGAAAGAAAACTGCTAGTACTGATAGCAAACTGCTGAAGAACAAGTCTTCAGTTTTTTCATCTTCTTCGGCAGATGATCAACTTAAGATGAAGAAAAAGCCATGTGAAATATGTGGCTTATTCAATCATCTTACTGATGATTGCTGGTATAAAAAGGGCTCCAAACTCAAACATAATGAAAACATTAAAGAGAAAATGGATAAAATGAAAACTGAGTTTGAAATCAAATTTGTACCAGCAACATCAAAACCTGTGACCCCAAAATCCAAAAAGAAATCCAAAAAGAAAGGGGTTAAACAGGTAACAGCTGAGGTTGCTCAAAGAGAGATGGTACAACACAGGAACCCATCAAACTCAAGCACTAATGTGTCTGATGAGCTGAAGGCTTTATCACAAAATCAGACACAACTTGTTATGATGGTTCAACATCTATTGGGGAGAGTCAACCAATTAGATGCTCCTGTGTTGAAACCACAGAGAAGAAAATCCATGCCAAAGGATTCTTCTTCTTCACCATCTCCATCCCCTCAGGCTGTTATTCATAGCAAGTCTATTAGCTTACCATCTGTTGATGTGAACAGACCCAAAACCAAAAAGGTTTGGGTCTCAAAAACTAACTAATTGTTTATGATTGCAGGGTTCTTCAACATGCCAAAGTAGTATCTGGTATGTAGACAGTGGGGGATCTATGCATATAACAGGGAACAACTCTCTTCTTCATGACTACTCTCAAGGAAAGAAGGGGTTTGTTTCTTTTGGCAATGATGCTAAGGGTTACATCATTGGAAAAGGCTTTGTCTCCAATGGAGAAATAAATTTTGATGATGTTAATCATGTGGAAAATCTCAAGTACAATCTCTTGAGTGTTAGTCAAATGTGTGATAAAGGTCATGTTGCTCTTTTCACCAGTCAGAACTGCAGGATTCTGTCATCCAAAGTTCTGAATTTGATTGATAAGGTGTTGGATGATCACACTCTCCTGAGGGCCAACAGGACAGGAAGAGTGTATGCCTTAGATCTTTCCAAGAAAATAGATCTCAGAGGCCATCCTTGCTTATTTTCCAAAGCCTCTCCTCAGGAATCTAAACTGTGGCACAGAAGGCTGGGTCATGTTAATTTCAAAAACGTGAATCAGCTGATTCACAATAGTTTAGTGAGAGGTTTGCCAATAAAGGAGTTCCACTGTGATGAAACCTGCACTGCTTGTTTAAAAGGAAAACAACACAAAGTCTCATTCCCTCCTATTGAAGTGCCTAAGTTCACTGCCTGCTTGCAATTACTGCATATGGATCTATTTGGTCCTGTGAGAGTGATGAGCATGGCAAAGAAGAAATATTGTCTGGTAATTGTGGATGATTACTCCAGATTTGTATGGACTTTCTTTCTACATTCAAAGGATGAGGTTGCTTAGCAGATTATCAACTTTGTGTTGTATGTTAAGAAGCAGTATTCCCTTTCAATCAAGTGTATAGGAGTGACAATGGAACTGAATTCAGAAACCATACACTTGATGAATTTTTCTTTCAAAGGGAATCAAAAGGCAGTTTAGCATCCCAAGGACTCCAGAACAAAATGGAGTAGTGGAGAGAAAGAACAGGACCCTAATTGAAGCTGCAAGGTCTATGTTGGCCGACTCTGATTTGCCACTGACCTTTTGGGCTGAAGCTGTTAACACAGTTTGCTATGTGCAGAATAGAGCCTTAGTAAATCAGAGGTTGATGAAAACTCCATATGAAGTTCTACATCACTTGGCTCCTCTAATTTCATTTTTCAAAGCATTTGGGTGTCCCTGTTTTATTCTCAACACAAAGGATCAACTCCAAAATTTGATCCTAAGGTGGATGCAGGGTATTTTGTTGGTTATTCATCTACTTGCAAACCATACAGAGTCTTCAACTGCAGAACAAAGATAGTTGAAGAGACTTTGCATGTGAAGTTTAATGAATCTTCAATGGACAAGATTCCACAAAACCCTATGGAGTTGTTTGATTTGGACATACTGCAATATGTTCCTTATCAACCTCCAGTTGTTGCAGATCATGTGGATAAATCATCTTCTGCAGCATGTCTTCCACCTGGTGGTATTGATGATGATGATGATAATATCAATACTCACCTATTCAAGTTTAGTAACCAACTGCCTGAGTCTGCTAAACTTGATGTTCCTGTAGCTTCAGCAGTTCCATCCACAACAAATGCTAATGAGATTTCTGATTCCTCTACATCTTTGAGTTACCATCAATTTCTTGGTTTCAAGAGTCTGCATCAACATCTGCTGCTGCTGAAGGTTCTACAAACACTTGCACAGATATCATTGTTTATCAAGAGCTGAAGAATCACCCAATGTCTCAAATCATTGGTGATATCAATGCTGGAGTTTTAACAAGAAGTCAATTGTCTAACTTCTGCTTCTATGCTCTCTTCATCAGTCATCTAGAGCCAAAGAACTATCATGTTGCTTTAAGAGACACTGGATGGGTTGAAGCCATGCAGCTTGAGCTACTTCAGTTCAAGAAACAGCAAGTGTGGGAACTGGTTCCTCTACCCCCACGTAAGTGTGCAATAGGCACTAAATGGGTGTTTAGGAATAAAACTGATGAAAATGGGCTTATTGTTAAGAACAAGGCTAGACTGGTTGTACAGGGGTTTTCACAAGAAGAAGGTATTGATTATGATGAAACCTTGGCCCCTGTAGCCAGACTAGAGGCAATTAGATTCTTCTTAGCCTATGTTGCATTCCACCATCTTAAAGTTTTTCAAATGGATGTCAAAAGTGCATTTTTATATGGTAAAATAAAAGAAGAAGTTTATGTGTGTCAACCACCAGGTTTTGAGGATAATAAACATCCTGAATGGGTGTATAAACTTGATAAGGCTCTTTATGGGTCGAAACAAGCTCCTAGAGCCTGGTATGAGACCCTTTCCACGTTTCTTCTTAAGAATAATTTCACTAGAGGCTCCACAGATAAAACTTTGTTTATTAAGAAGGTGGATCAGCATAAGCTACTTGTTCAAATTTATGTTGATGATATTATTTTTGCATCCTCTGATCCCCAGTTGTGTGATGATTTTACCAAATTAATGAAAAAGAGATTTGAAATGAGTGCAATGGGAGAATTACAGTTCTTTCTAGGATGCAAATCAAACAAAAGGCTGATGGAACCTTTATTCATGAGTCAAAATATACAAAAGATCTTTTGAATAAGTTTGATTTACAAAATTATAAGCCCTGTTCTACTCCCATGTGCAACACCACACAACTGGATGCAGATCAGAAAGGTAAAGCTGTTGATGAAACACTTTACAGATGTATGATTGGGTCCTTGATGTATTTAACAGCTTCTAGAAGATATCATGTTTGCTACGTGTGTCTGTGCTAGATTTCAGGCTGCTCCTAAAGAGTCTCATTTGATTGCAGTCAAGAGGATCTTTAGATACTTGCAAGGTACACAATCTCTAGGTTTATGGTATTCCACTGGACACTCTTGCAAATCTTAGTTGCTTTTTCAGATAGTGACTATGCAGGGTGCAAGTTAACTAGAAAGTCAACTTCTAGTGGATGTCAATTCCTAGGCAACTGTTTGATTTCTTGGCAGAGTAAGAAACAAACATCTGTTGCTACATCCACTGCTGAAGCAGAGTACATTGCAGTTGCAAGTTGTACTTCTCAGGTACTCTCGCTTCAGAACCAACTTTTGGATTATGGCATTACAGAGACTAAGACTCCATTATTAATGGATAGTGCTTCAGCTTTGTGCATTGTCAAAAATCCAGTCCGGCACTCTAGGACCAAACATATAGAGATCAGACATCATTTTCTTAGGGATTGTTTTGAAAAAGGTCTGATTGATCCTAAGTTTGTGCCTAGTGCTGCTGAGCTTGCAGACATTTTTACTAAGCCTTTGGATAGTTCAACTTTCCAAAACCTAGTGTTACGGCTTGGTATGCTGCAGCTAGAATAAGTGATTACTACTGATGATCTCAGTAAATAACTACTGATGATCATTAGTGACCATATCACATATAGTACTGATTCTGTTAAAACAACTGATAAAGTTACAACTACAGATGTAGTTATAACTACTGATGTCAGTAAAAACAACTAAGTACTGATGTCCTATGAAACAACTGAAAACAGCAAAAAGGCTTATGAGTAAACGTTGAGGACAGTATGAAACAGCTGAAAGGCTATGAATTGACGAAAACTACTGATGTGAACTTTCTCTTCAGTTGTTTCTACAACTGTTGTTTTATCCTAAACAACTGATGACAAAACCATGTCTTCAGTAGTTTCACAACTACTGATGACTAACACCAAGTCATCAGCTGTTTACAACAACTGATAACAAAACCATGTCTACAGTGGTTTCACAACTACTGATGACTAATACCAAGTTATCAGTTGTTTACAACATCTGAAGTCAAAACCATGGTTTTCAGCAGTTTTATAACTGCTGATGCCTAAAACCAAGACATCAGTTGTTTCAACTTCTGAAAGGGTAATACCATGTCATCAGTTGTTTACAACTACTGATGAATAACACCAAACCCTTCAGTCGTTTTCTAACCCTTACCCTATAAATACCCAATACCTAATCCTTCAGAGCTTCATCTTCTTCCAACCTAACGTTCAAATCTCCAAACCTTCTCTCTCATTAATGGCGACCATGCAGCTCAAACCACGACATAAATGTGTTGCCTACCTCACAAAATCACCCTTCTGGACAAAGTTCAATAACACCATTGATCTAATGGTCCAATCTCCCTACCAAACGGCCTTCCTTCTAAATCCCACCATTCATGCCGAATCCTTACACTAGTTTGGACGAACGTCACCCGTATAACTGGGGAGAACAACACCGAGTCTCTCCAGTCGTTCGTCAACACCCATCAAGTGGTCATCACTCCAGAAATCATTCGCCAAACCCTCAACTTGGATGATGCCACTTTCCCCGTTGGGTATCCAAAGGGCACAACTGATTTATCCTTTGCCCACTATGGATATCAGGGAAACCTCAGTGCCTCTACCATCCTGAAGAAGCATTTCCATGATGCAGAACATCTTATCTTTTACATGGTTAATGTTTGCTTAGCTCCTAAGACATCCTCTTGGGATCAAATGTCTACCAGGTGGCAGCAGGTACTATTCTCTATCCTTGAGCAACAAGACATAAACTTTTCTGAAATTATTTTTCTTGAACTTAAGGATATGGCCTCAAAACCTCTTTCTAATCAATGGATATTATATCCTTGGTTCATTATGGCCATCATAGAGAATCAGCTGAAAGCTGAGGGACTTGTTGGCCTTGGAGTCTCTGCAATGGTTGTATTGCCTAAAGTATACTCCAGGCACAACTATGACCAAACACTGAAACAGGCTGCCAACTGCAAAACCCACTCAGTTGGAACCCACAGCCACCACCTCCAGCTCCAGAGTCCCCACCAAACCCGAATCCAATAAGCCAAAAAAGGCTACTCAGGAGATGAGTCCCCTAAGGATGCCCCTGTACCACAAACACAGGAACCACATACTAGTATTAACCCCCCAGTTGTGTCAAAGACTCAACCTGCCAAAGCCGCACAGGTATCCTCTCAACAGGATCCTGTTGCAACCAATAATAGGGAAGCCACCTGCTGGAACCTCTCTCACTTAGAGGGTTACATTGAAGCGCACCATTCACCCCGGGTGCAATCTGCTTCTACCCAATCACCACATGCACCCGCCCCCCAAAGTCCTACATTAATTGTTGCACAAGTGCTGAGTCAGTTGCACTCCTCACCCCCTCCCCAGATACCAATTACAACTGGGAATACCTCTACCATTGAGGGGGAGGACCAAAGTGCATCTGATAACCCACAGCATAGGGGTTACAATGTTCCATCTCCTAGTGTAGAAAAGGAGATTGGAACTTCTGGTGAGGCTACCACTTATCCTGCTTCAGCATATGATCAGATGTAGTTGGTACCATCACTAAGACCTTACCAGAGGCAACTGCTGATGAAGGACATAGTCCTGAGGCAGGAAGTCTCTAGTTCCAAGACAAAGGGGCACATGCTACAACTGATCTACACTCAGTGCATGTTCATCCTCATTATATCAGGAGGTCAGATGACTCGGTAACTACTGATGATGACCTTGGCTTCTTTTACGATGTGTTAGCCCAAAACACCATCCTAGAAGAGGAGGTGAGCAGACTCAAAGAGCTGCTTGCCAAAACTTCTGAGGATCAAAGACCATCTGCCTCTCAAATCCCACAGATGGCACCTTCATCTGAAGGTCTCCCAAACACAGAGCCACTCCCAAATACACAGCCACCTGCCTCTGCTTCTGGCACTATTTCTCAGGAACATAACCCCCCTGAGCAAATAGCTGCTATCTTCCAAAATTCCCTACCTCTCATCACACCTATAATCACTGATATAGTGATCAAAACCATTGATGAGAGGCTTTCCTCAGTAATACAACCCTTGATCGAGGAAGTTGTGGGCAAAAAGCTTTCTGACAATCAAACCCTTGCAACCGATGCAACCAAAAGGGGGAGATTAGTCAGTGAAAGCAAAAAGAAAGAGGAGTGCAGAGAGGAAAGAGAAAGAGAAAGAAACAGAAGTGACCAAGTGGAAAAGGAGAAGGAGTTGACTGTGGAGACTGAAAAGAGAAGGAGAAGGAAGCTGACATGGAGAAATCAAAGAAAAGAAAGAATGAAAAGGAGACTGCCTTGGAGCTGATGGTAAAAGAGGCTGATGCCGAACACAGCAGATCAATGGATAACACATTGATCAGTTGTTTAGGCAAGGCCATGACACTGATAAACTTGACTCTGAGATCAAAAGATTAGAGATTGAAGAAATCCAAAATAGATGGGCAAGTTATGATGTGTTAGAAAGAGAAAGGCTGGAGATCATGATCAGGTTTACCGCAAAATATCTTGGAAGATCAATGATCGAAATCAAGGCTTGGTCCAGGGACAGCATCTTGGCAATAACCACCAAGATCTGTTCGTCTGAAGTATGCACTAAAGGATTAGTTATTGAAGCTTTAAATGAAGCTGGTGCTGGGAGCAGGACTGAACTAGCCAAGCAATCTAAAGCCACACTCACCTCCAAAATGCTAGAACAGCCTGTCAACATTCCCACACCAAAACCACCAAAACAACAACCCACCAAACCAACTCCCTTACCTCAAAACCAATAGCCGATGATGTACCCCAGAAGAAGAAGAGAAGGGTATTGAGGCTAGAAGATGATGAAGAAGATGAAGATAGGCTGCCACTCTCAGCTGTTATACAGTTGCCGAAGGCCACAAGTCACTCTCCAACAATTACTCCTGAAACTCAAAGACAAATGTGAAAGTGAAGCTAGAAGAAGAAGAGCTTCACAACAACACAATGAGGAATTGTTGAGGAGGGTTGACAAAGCATATGCAGCCACATCTTCTATCATCAACATGAAGAAGCGTGCTCTCAGATTATACACTCTTAAGCATACATTTCAATATCAAAAGGAGAGAGTGAGGATTGGCCTGATCCCAGGGTGTCTCATAGGATTCACAAGAAAAACATTCCACAGAGATACATTGGCCAGGTGATAAAGACTATAGATGAAGTGATCTCACTGGTCTTTGTAGTATCACCCTGGGAAATCCTAGAGGACTTCAAGAAAGCTTATAAAGCTAACCAAACCCCACAGAGAGCTGTGCTGGAAAATAAAATGGTGAAAAAGGGGTTAGTATATAAGAGGCTTGAAGAAGTCAGAAAGAATGAGCTCCAGTTGTTCCTAGAGGGTAATCACCCTGATAAATTGCTTATAGAATAAAACAACTGTAGAGCTAAAGAATGGGAAACAGGTCAAATACCTATATGAGTACTATGGGCCTGAATCGTAATTTGAAGGAGGTGTTGAAGAGCTGACCATGGAGGAACAAATTACCTTCCTTGAGGCCTACACAAGAGAGTCATACATACTCATAGTGGGGAAGTAGATCTCATGGATGGGGTAACAACTCTGTGTCAAGTTCCCCAAGACAGAGTTCCCATTCATACTTGCCAAATAGATCATTGAGACTTCTTCACAGGCCTGTGCTTAAAAGGGTCACTTCTGAGCTGATGTAGAAGACAAAAAGACCAATCATTTTGCCATAATAAGTGGGACATCTTCAATAAGTTTAGAGGTTTTGGCTGCATTGATTCAGGGGGAGTTTGTTGGACCAAAAGAACCAATGAGCTGATTAGAAAAACCTCTAAGTCCTACAGACATCACAACAACTGCTGAAGACTTGATCAGCTGTTGTAGCAAAGTCTGAAGATCAACAGCTGAAGACTAAAGTACTGAAGACTTCAACAGCTGAAGACCAAAGTCTGAAGATCAACAGCTGAAGACTAAAGTACTGAAGACTTCAACAGCTAAAGACTAAAGTACTGAAGACTTCAACAGCTGAAGACCCAAGTCTGAAGATAGAAGAACAAAGTACTGAAGATCAACAGCTGAAGTACAAAGACTGAAGACATCAGCTGATGACAACAGCTGAAGTTCAAGTACAAGTACTGAAGCCTTCAGAGTTTGTTACAACAACTGAAGAAGCATTCTTCAGTTGTTATGATGGTTTCCTTTCAGTAGTTTTCTTTTTGTTTCGGTATTTGTAAAACGACTGAAGAGCATGTTCTTCAGTCGTTGTAGTTTCAGTAGTTTCTTTTCAGTAGTTGTAGTGATAGTTAACACTTAGTATTTTTGTAAGAAGATGTTAGATGTTTCACATCTTAGTAGTTGTGTTAACTATCAGTAGTTTGAATAAATTATGTTAGATGTCACTATCAAGTGACATCAGTAGACATCACATCTCTTATATAAGAGGTGTTGACCTAATTGTATGTGTGACATTCTGTTACCACGAAAGCGAATATGAATGAAATATATTTTGCAGAATTCTCTCTGTCTATAACCGTTTGTTCTTACCTTGAATATCTTTTGTGTTCTTGTGAATTGGCTAATTCATTGTTTGATTTCCGCTGCTATACTCTCTAATCAATCAAACGTAGATCACTGATCCTAACACATCCAGACACATGACTGGGAACTGGGCACTCCGGTTAAACATCAAACAAATAAAAGGTGGTCATGTATCATTTGCTAGAAACAATGGAGGGTATATCATAACTCAAGGGAAAGTGGGGAATCAGAAACTGAAGTTTGACAAGGTAACCTATGTTCAACAACTTCAAAATAATTTGCTTTCTATTTCCCAATATGTGATAAAGGATTTATGGTAGTTTTCAACAATAAGAAGTGCTATGTCCTGAAAAATAACTATGTGATCCCGGAGGACCAAGTCTTAATGTCAGCCTCAAGATATAATGACCTTTACGTTTTGGATCTATGAATGGCCTCCACAACGAATCACCAAGTTTAGTGCTTCTTGTCAAAAGCTACTGAGACGGATTCTATCTACTGACATAGGAGAATGGGGCACATCAATGCATGGAAGATGAACCACTTGATCCAGAATGATCTAGTGCGAGGAGTAAATGTCAAAAACTTCCAACTACCAGATTTTGTGTGGCCTGCAAGAAAGCCAAACATACTAAGAAGCCTCATAAGGAAAAGAAAGTTCATTCATAGAACTGCCTCTTGAGCTTTTTCACATGGATCGTCAGTGACTTGTACTGCTATGTAGTTACAGATTACTACTCAACATTCTCTTGGGTAATGTTTCTAAAATCTAAATCTGAGACACTTTAGTCATTCAAAGAGTTAGTAACTACACTAGAATCTCTCTACAAGCTAAAGGTAAGACAAGTCCACTCAGACAACAGAACAAGTTCAAGAATCAATGACTGGAGGCATTCTGCAAAGAAAAAGGAATTGTACATTAGTTCACATCTATATACACTCCACAGATGAACGGGGTTGCTGAAAGGAAGAATAGAAGCTTGATAGAGACTGCTAGGATGATGCTAGCAACTCGAAACTACCAATCCAATATGGAAGAAGGCGGTGGCAAATGCATGTTACACTTTGAATCGAGTCTTGCTGGTTAAACGACATGGAAAAACGTGTTACGAGCCGCTACAACGACGTAAACCTAATCTGTAGTACCTCGAACCGTTTGGAGCACCATGTACGTTGCCGAATAAAACTCAGGAAGGCAAGTTTAGCGAGAAAGCTGAAGAGGGAATCTTTCTAGGATACAACATACCGAATAAGAGAGTTTACAACAACTCAACGGGTCAAGTAGAAGTGTGGTGTAACGTGGACGTTCAGAGATACACCACCCCTCTTGCTGGTAAAGGCCCCACATTCTTTTTCGACTATGATGGATTCTTCAAGTCCTTCAACATTCCTCTCTCTCACTTCTGACGATGAGTTAGCAACCAAAATGTTGTATGATGTCTTAAACACACCAACACAAGAGTCTACAACATCTGGTTCACAAGTTGCGTTGCCTAGTCAATCAGTGGGAGCACTCGACATAAATGACTTCTCCTCTTACGATGAAGCTGTGGAGAATGATCAAAATGATCAGGAGGACAGGTTCCTACAACTGCAAGTTCACAAGCATCTGACTTGATGCCTTTTAGTCTTCGGAACCTCACACTCCTACTGCCTCAGATATGGAACCAAACGTTCATAATCTTGATTATAAGATAGTTGTACCCACCACTGCTGGATCACACTTAAATGTCTATCATCCTCTGGACAAAGGATACCTTCACGATGGTGCATAATGTTGTTTTGTGTCTTAGTTTGAGCCAAAATACATTAGTGAAGCCCTAAATTATGAGGCATGGGTGAGTGCCATGCAAGAAGAACTTCTTCAATTCAAGAAGTTAGGTGTATGGACACTGGTGGATAGACCTAAGGTGCTATAGTAATTGGCACCAAATGGGTCTTGAAATGCAAGAAAGATGACCAACGGGTCATAATAAGAAACAAGGCTCGACTTCTAGTTCAAGGATTTTGACAAATCGAGTGAATTGATTACAATGAAGTATTTGCACATGTGGCGAGAATGGAAGCCATCTGTATCTTCCTTGCCTATGCCTCTTACATGAAAATTAAGTCTATTAACTAGATGTAAAGAGTGCATTTCTTCATGGTGAAATCCGGGAAACAGTGTATGTTAGTCAACCTGAATGATTTGAGGATCCATATCATCGGGACAGAGTTTACAAACTGGATAAGGCTCTCTGCGGGCTTCACCAAGCCCCGAGGGCATGGTATGAAAAACTCTCAACTCACCTTGTAAAACAAGGATTTCGCAGAGGTGTAATTGACTGTATACTGTTCCTCAAAGAAAAGGATGGTGATCTACTGCTTGTTAACATTTATGTTGATGACATAATCTTCGGTTCCAAGAACGAAGACTCATGTAAAGAATTTGAAGTAGTAATGAAGGCAGAATTTGAAATGAGTGCCATGGGAGAGATGAAGTTCTTTCTTGGGTTACAGGTGGATCAAACACCAAAAAGGATATTTCTACATTAGACCAAGTACGTAGGGGATATTCTTAGTTGGTTTGACATGGAGAATTCTTCCACAGCTGGGATTCCACTTGCTACAAACCATGAAGTAGCACCCGACGAGAATGGTGATCTGGTTGATGCCACCATGTACCGAAGACTGATTGGATCCCTCATGTACCTCACTGCCTCAAGACCTGATATCATGTATGTGACGTGTCTCTGTTCAAGATATCAGGTGAAACCAAAAGTCAACCATCTTATATCGGTCAAGAGGATATTTTGTTATCTAAAGGGTACACCAACGCTTGGGTTATGGTATCCTCGTGACGATGACTTTGAGCTTACCGCGTACAGCGACTCAGATTATGGCGGCTGTAAAATGAACTACAAATCCGCCTCAGCAGGTTGTCAATTATTTGTGAGAAGATTAATCACCTGGCAGTGTAAGAAGCAGATCTTGGTTGCTCTGTCAACCTATGGAGCCGAATATGTTGATGCTGCAAGTTGCTGTTCACAAATCTTCGGGATTCAACATCAAATGCAGGACTACGGTTTGCAATTCTCTAATACTCCTATATTTTGGATAATTCTGCTGTAGTAGCCGTAACTAAAACTCCTATCCAACATCCTAAAACCAAATACATCAGCGTTAAATATCACTTTATACGTGATTGTTTTGAAAAGAATCTAATCGATGTTGTTAAAATAAATATGGATTTCCAACGCGCTGATCTCTACACAAAAGCCTTTGATAAATCATGTTTTCTATATTTGTTAGAGGTCAACGTCATTAAAAAGAAAAATTATGTCATTCCAGAAGATGAACATGTTTATTCTGATACGTCAAGTCATTTTTCCTTTATTTTATTTCGTTTATTTAATTAGTTTTGGTGTTTTTTTTGGTTCGCATATTAAAATCCTAAAAAGCAAAAACAGATTGTTTAAAATTTTAGGGAGAGAATAGGTTAAGTTAAGAAAAATAAAATAAAATAAAATAAATAAATAAAAGAGGGAGGAGAACAGGCAAGCTAAATGAGATCGTATTTGAAATATCGATTCAACGACTATGGAAAATGATAGTACAAAGGAACAAAGAATTTGGGACTTTAAGATTTACATTGAATTAGATGCGAAATTCAATGTATAAGTCTGAGAAGTCTAAGCAAAAATAATGGAAAAACGATAGTAAAACTAGCTACTACTAAGGTAACACGGAGAAAGTAGACCTAGAGGTTGCTAGACCATTAGATTATGTGTTGGTAGATTCAACACAATAGATAAGTAGACCTTGTTGGTGATCTCAAGATCAAACTAAGTTGTTCAACAAGATGTGGGTTATCATCTTATCCCTGGTTAATACAATCAACAGAGTTCCAATAAGGGGTGATGAGCAAAATAAACGTCACAAATGTGTGCGGATGACCATAATATGAGCAAAGCACATGATAAAAAATGCAAAAAACAATCAAACTAATGACCTATGTTGTTGGTGCGATCTGTGCAAAAAGAATAAAATTACTCAAACAAGAAGATAGGTTGTGTGCCTCCCTGCTGTGGGGTGCACTGACCTGAGGTTAAGCATAAGCTAGATTTCTAAAATTCATGTTGTTTGCCACCTCTCTGTTGTGCGGTGACACTGACCTGAGGCATGGCTTCTCATTGAAAGCTCTAAGAATAGTTTATTTTTGTCAAAATACCCGTAAACAGCTCAAAAATCTCCTGAGGAATGTTCATTATCATATAAGCGTGGGATCCACAAATGCTTGTTGAAATAATTAAACCTTAAACCATCACCAATCTGTGTCAATAGTCTATGTATGGATTTAAGTGGACAAGTATATTGACAATCATCATGGCGGCAAGTCTTAAATTCCAAATCAATGTGTGCATCTTATAGTACTAGTATGATTTGATTACCTGTATGATTCCATAATGATTCATTTCAGTTATTGTCAAATTAACTTGAAGCTAACTGTTCTAGAAATAAATCTGTTAGATAGCTATCTTAGGGTTTCCACCTCTCACAAAACCTACAACCAATATGTTTTACTTCTGTTTTTCAGTTCTAGTAGTTTCACTTCTTTAATTTTGTCATTTTAGCTGTTAAAAGTCAGAATACGTATTGGCATTCTGTCTGGTATCTAATCACTTAAAAGGGACACGTCTGAGGTGACCAAACTTGCTTTAAATGTTAGATGGGTCACGTCTGAGGTGACAAAATGTTTTACTGTTAAAAGGATCACGTCTGAGGTGATCAAATGTTTACAAAGTTAAAACAATCATGTCTGAGATGATCAAATGCTTGTAAAGTATTATCAACAGTTAAAAGGGTTTTAGTGTTAAATTGTCATAAAGTTAAAATCATAAGATGATCCATTCGCACAACTGGACCATAAGTATGAACCATTCGTACGAATGGGCCATACGAATGAGCTCAATCGCACGACTAAGCCACACGTATGGCCTAGACGTGCAATTGGATCATCAGCACGGGTAGCTTCATACGATTGGACCATCAGAATGAACCAATCGCAAAAATGGAAGCAACCAAACGGGGTTGTCGCAGGACTGAAACCCAGTCGCATGACTGATGATGATCGATTGAGTCAGTCAAATGACTGAGTCTCAATCGCACGAACCGCTGTGCGATTAGGTCCAGTCGCACGACTGAAAGAAACCCTACTATAAATAGATGGGAAATCGGTCGCAAACCCTATTCACCCCCAATCGCTCATCTCTTCGCGTGACATACCTATACTCTACCCAAATTTCATACGATTGTTCTTGGACTGTGATTATACTTTCTAACGATTTCTGGTGATTGCACAGGTAATGTGCAATGATTTCCAGTCAAATGCTCAATCGATTAGTCATCAAAAGATCGAAATTTAAGCCCTAAATATTAACCGAGACTAACTCGACCAATAAACTGATAAAACCAAGTAAAATGTTAAAATAAAGGTTATTAGGTGCTATGTCGGGTGTTTGCGAGACATATGAGCTATTTCATGACGTCCAACATTATGATTTGCTCAAAATTTGAATTTGAATGACTTAAAAGTCGATCATGTGAATGGGCACCCTGATGAACCTCAATCGCACGACTGATATGGGTGAATGGCTCAGTCGCATGACTTAGACGGGTGAATGGCACAGTCGCACGACTGAACCATGCAAATGAGTTCAGTCGCATAACTGGTTCAACCACTTGGGATAGCATACGACTAAGCAAAGTCGGATGCTCAGTTGTACGTATGAGCTCAATCACACGACTAACCTGAGTCACACAGTTCAGTCGTTGGACCATGAGCACTAAGCACAACTTATGTGCTCACCTGGATGCCACCTCCAGGAATGTTGCATACTTCTCTGGCATCATTACTTTTCTATGGAAATCGAGGATCTTATGTGCCATTTCGACATTGTGCACACTATACTGATCCCATTAGCAAGAGTTCTGGGAAGGCGCGGTTGTCGATAGGACCGTAGAGCCCCACTGTATTAGGAGTTCTATCTTCGGTCATGCCATTGAGATGACAGAGGATGATCTGAGGACAGTATTAGATTTGGAGATGATGCAGACTGTCCGACCCACTTGCACCCACTGATAGTGCGCGGTTGCTTTCTACGAGCCAAGTACTCGGGGACATCACCGCAGGTGTGCTCAACGAGAGCAACTGTGCCCCCAATTTAAGTACTTGGCACATGTACTGCTTAAGTGCATTGCCTCCAGGAAAAGAGGCATCGATGAGCTGTCACGACCAGATACAGAACGCCTACGTGGAGTTGGTGCTGAACCACCCATTCAGGCTCTTCTGGATGATTATCACCTACTTGGTGGAGCACATCTAGGTGAAGGGGAAGGAGGGATTCTGTATGTATCCTCGCTTCATGCAGATGATCATTGATCAGAAGCTCCCTCAGTTACTTAACGAGAAGGAGGACGCTGTAGCACTTGAGGTCATGGATGACACCACATTGGGACGGATGAAGGTGTACAGGGGGAAGCAAGTTAAGCCCCCTGTGAGGAGATTGTTTGGGCACCTGGCCCAGGTGGATTACATGGCACCCGCCAGGAGAAAGTGGCGCCACGAGGACATTGATTCTGATACAGAGTAGATAGAACTCCCCACCGATGACTCAGGGGATGATGATAGTGGCGATGGTGGAGACACAGACCCCACTACATCTAGGGCTACCACTACTAATGTTACACCTCCACCACCTACTCATAGAGATGCTGACATAGCTGGTTTCCATTAAGATTTCTGCCTAATGAGGAGGAGGAGAGTGATGATGAGCCGTTGACCAGAACGGTGGGCAGTAGGGTGGTTGCCACCGACCATGGGATAGAGGCAGTTGGAGGATGCCAAGATGCGTCTGGGGAGACTACTAAAGATCCTAGTTATACCCCATACCAGCTCAGCATCCCAGGGGGAGCATCATCCTCAAGGGGTTCGAGGAAGAAGAGGATGGCTCAGCCCCATGGGATGTAGCCAAAAAGACGGAGGTTCACGCTGATTCCTACCTCTACCACCACTGCCACCATATCTACCACTACCACTCACCCACCCACTACCACAGCTACCACCACCACTACTACGTCCACACCAACCATCACTACCACAACCACTCCACCACCTATCTGCAGTACTTCTAGCACCACCACAGCCTACCCATCACCACCCATACATATACCACCACCCATATTCACCATAGCCACCACCACTACAGGATCCTCCCTACCATGTGTTGGGGTAGAGGATCAGTGGGCAGCACTGAACAGGAGGTTGCTGAAGCTGGGGGCTGCTGACGAGGAAAGAGCTGCACAGATCATACAGCTTGTGGAGCCAAATGCTGCCCAAGCACAACAGATCGCTCAGTAGGCCCATCTAATCGAGGATTCGGCTCAGCAGATGGCGGTTCAAAGTCAAGAGATTGCCTAACTCCAAGAGCATAAAGTTCTATCCACTAAGAAGATTAAGGAGTTGGAGGATGCTAATAAAACAATCATGCTCAAAGTCAAAGTCACAAAGGATAAGCCTCTGAAGATACAAGAGGGTGATGATGATGATAGTGATGATGACGATGATGGTGATGATGAAGAGGATGATGAAGAGGATGAGACCAAATGAGGAGATGATGAGGATGCAAGAGATAATGAAGAAGGTGGGTATGCATCTGCATCCGGTGCCACATAAGCAAGAGAGAGGCGACCAAGAAAAGTCAGGATTAGTGTGCCTCAACATCAGCCCCGACTGCAGAAGAGCTTTTGATTCAGGACAAACGTAATGATTAGATATTTATGTAATTTTAAATCATGTGTAATTGAATCATGTATTAAACTTATGTACATAATGTTTATATTTATTTAATTTATTGTCTTGATTATTTACTAATGGTTGATATGTTTTATGTTTAATCAAGCACATCATTCATCTCAGCAAGATGAGTACAATGTTGCTCCCCTTCAGCAAATCAAGTCTCAGCTCATAATAATACTTGATCTGCAAGGGATGGTCAGGAGGTCTGTGAGTTACACTCCTGAAGAAGGAAAAAATATTCACGACCTACTGATGAGCAACTGGCTGAGATGTTTTGACTGAATCCAGATGAGCTTGTGAAGGATGCTCCTACTGTTGACAGGGATAGTGATGATGAGCTTAATGATGCGGATGAGATTAAGATTGAATACATCACAACACAACATTATCCAGAGTATGCTGACAACGAGGGAAATGTAGTCCCCAATCTGGGTGACACCCTTGTCATTGATACATTTGAAACACTGGATAAGATGGAGTAAGAGTCAGTGAAGAAGAAAGATCAAGCCCAAGCCTCGAACGTCAATGTCAACCTCAAAAAGCTGAATGGGCAGCATGTTTTGTAGAGATCAGAGCCTAAGGTAGTGCTCCAAAGTCTAGTACCTACAACAAGCTTTACAAAGTAAAGAAGCATTTGAAGGTGTCAGAAAAATCATAGAGTGGGCATATTTTCATGATTTGAATCTTTATGCTATGAAGAGAGAGAAGGAATCGAGTTAGATTCCCACACGATGTAAAGACTCTACCAGGTTTTGAGCTTAACCAGCTAGACAAATTGAAGCTGTTATATATTGACCCTCGAAAGATGTCAGGCTGGTTTGAAGCTGCTTTGAAAAGAGAGTACCACAACAAGTGGGTCAACTTCAAACCTCAACAACCAATAAGGTATATTAGAAGATCTGAAGTGATCCCATTAATAGAAAGCCAATATTGTGGTGAAGTGGAGTCCTCTGCACACAGTGTCGAGAATCCCTCTAAGGGAAATGCCTTAGGACTTCATTCCACACTTTAAGTGGTGAAAAAGGTGAGGCAGTCATAGTTTTGAAAAGAAATGGTAATATAAAAACAATGAGGGCGTTTGACCCAATGTGGCTCACTAACTTTTCGGCTGATGATGTTCACACCTTATACAGGTGGCCACTATTTTATGACGTGCATGACATTGTACAAGCCCTCCGGTTCCAAAACGTGATAAGACTCTGCTTTGCATTCGAAATTCATGCAAGAGTTACAAGGGAGGAGAAGTACAAGAAATATGAGGAGCTGATGAAGAATGTTAGACAATAGAGTAAACTAGGTCCAAGGGGGAGTTTGTAGATACATATGTACCTAGTTTGTTGGGACCTGGTATTTGACCGAAATACCTAGAGATTAACGTGTAAACCAGATCAAATAGTGCGGAATCCTATTTGATTGGCGATCCAATCAGTGAGAACACACGAAGAATCAATCAAGGATTGAAACTAACGTTAGAAATCGATTGGGAATCGATCTAAAGTGTTCTATGAACTTGGAGAACGAGTTGGAAGGTTTCTGGACGGCTAGGGTTCGTCTGGAGTCGTAATTGATCGAGAGACCTTGTTTTTCACGAATTGAGTTGTATTTATAGGTTGGTATTATTCAATCGTGCGACTGAACCATTAGTCTGGTTCAGTCGTGCGATTGAACCATGCGGTTGATTCATTCGTACGACTGAGTGTTTAGTCGTGCGACTGAGCCAATCTTATGTTACAGTCGTACGACTGATCCAGTCTCCTGGTTCAGTCGTGCGACTGAGTCAATCGTGTGAAGTTCTTCATGCTTATGGTTCATTCGCATGAGCCATTCGCATGGGAACTTCATTAAGTTAAGTTTGAATGTTTTAGTTAATTAATATAACATAATGTGCAACCATTCAAATAATCATAAACCCAATCAATTCAGTCACGACTCATTAATGAACTATTAAACATTATAACTAACAGACTAACAATATCATTTCATTAATCATACCAAACAAGAACTATTACATCACATATCATGATCTAGGGACATACATGTATCAACAAACTCCCCCTTGGACCTAGATCTCCCTAATGTCTTGTTTTCTTCATTACCTCCTCATATTTCTTGTACTTGTCCTCTTGTGTGACTCCTGCGTGAATATCAAACGCGAAGCAAATTCGTATAACGTTTTAGAACTGGAGGGCTTGTACAATGTCTTGTGTGTCATAGAACAGTGGCCACTTGTATAGTGTATAGACATCATTAGCAGTCAAGTTGGTTAGCCATATTGGGTCGAATACCCTGATGGTATCCATTTGGCCCTCTTATCCAGAACTATGACAGCTTCAGCAGTTCTCCAATCATAGTACCACCACTTAAAGTGTGGTGTGAAATCCTTTCTCATTTCCCGAAGTGGGATTCTTGACATTGTGCGTGGAGGATTCCACTTCAACACAATCTTTGGTTTTCCAGTAATGGCATGCATCTCAGACCTTCTAATATACCTTGTAGGTTGTTGAGGTCTGAAGTTAATCCACTGGTGTGGTACTCTTTCTTTAGGGCACTCAAACCAGCCTGACATCTTTCTCGGGACAGCATACAACAGCTTCAATTTGGCCAGCTGGTTGAGTTCAAAACCTGGTAGTCTTTAGATATGTGGAAATCTAAAGTACTCTATGCCTTTTCCCTTTTAACGGCATAAACATTAAGATCATCAAAATATGCCCATGCTAATCCTGCCTGACACGTAAGAGTTTCTTGACGCTGTAGAACTTGGTGTAGGCATCCTCTTCGGTGCAGCACGTTGGGCTCTGACTTCTTTAAAACATTCAGCCCACTCAGCTTTCGAATGTCTACGTCATCATTTGAAGCTTGGGCGGTCCTTCGGTCTTTCCGGTTTCCTGCTCCATCTTGTCTAGTACCTCAAACATATCACTGACTAGTGACTCACCCAGATTGGGGACCACATTACCCTCGTTGTCAGCATACTCAGGGTACTCTTCAGCAGCAATATCTTCAACCTCAACTTCATCAACGTCATTTAGTTCTTCGTCAATGGTTGAATCAACTGTTGGGAGCCCTTGACAATTTCATCAAGATTGAGTCTGAACATCTCTGCCAGTTGCTCGTTAGATAGGTCATGAATTATTTCACTTCTTCAGGGGTATAACTCACTGACCTTCTCACAATCCCTTGCAGATCAAGAATCATTGTCAGTTGAGACTGACCTGTTGAAGGGGAGCAATATCAAACTCATCTCTGTTGTACTTTGGATCTGTTTGATTTATACATTTCACACTCAAATCATTAGTAATTTATCAAAGAAAATGCATTAACTTAATATAAACATTTAGTACATGGTTTTTCAATACAGAATACAAAAGTAAATAAATACATAAACATCTACTATTTACTTTTATCCTGAATCCTCGACTCTTCACATGAAGGTGCAGAAGCAGAAGCTGACTGATCTTGTCTGTTCTTTGTTCTCTTCTCTTGCCCTGGAGCTGAGACAGATTCAGCTGCTTCTCCTTCTTCAGTGTCTTCATCTTCACACCATTCTTCGGTTTTCTCTTCATCAGTATCACTCTCCTTATCATCATCGTCTTCATCATCTTCATTATCTCTGTCTCCATCCTTTATCTTTAAAGGTTCCTCCTTTGATCCTTTCAATTTTAGCAAAATGGTCCTCTTAGCTTTTTCCAACTCCTCTATTTGCTTACTTGCTGCGACACTTTGAGCTTGGAGTTGGTTCATCTGGGTGCTCTGAGCAGCCAATTGCTAGGCCTGCTCCTCAATTACTCGATCCTGCTCTGCAATTTTATGCGATTGTGCAGCAGTCAGGTCGGTAAGCTAGCGGATGTGAGTTGTCTTTTCCTCATCAGCCGCCAGCAATCGCAACACCATTCTGTTTAAACTGACAACTATTCCTCTACCCCGATTGGAGGTAGAGGAGATCTATAGGTGTGTGAGGGAAAGGCTGAGGGCTCGGTTTGGTGGCTAGTGGTGGTGGTGGTGGGGGTGAATATCGGGTCAGGTCGGGATGATAGTGGTGGTGAGTGTGGGTGTGAATGATGTAGTGGTGGCTGGGATCTGTCTTGTGGTGGTCGGTTGGTGGTGTCTGTGGTTGCTGTGGGGGAAGGTATGGTGGTAGATGGTGTGTCTGAAGAGGTGTAGTGGTGGAAGGTATAGTGGGAGGTGGGGAGTGGTGGATGTGGTAGTGATAAAGGTTACCCTACGCTTCTTCTTAGGTTTCTGGCCATGGGGTTGAGCCATCCGTTTACTCCTCGTTCCTTCGAGGTGGATGCTCCCCCTACAATCCCGCCTGAGCACCGGAGCATAAGTGGGTCAGTTTCTGTATCTCCGAAGCCTCGGTTGTTCACCAACAACCCTTAACCCATGTTCTGTGGGAACAACTTTCCTTCCCACAGTTCGGGTAAGTGGCTCCTCATCCGATTCATCTCATCCTCCTCGTTAAGAACAAAATCTTGATGAAATCCCGCTGACTCAGTTACTTCAGCAGATGAGACAGACACAGGGGGGTATAGAGTCAGACATAGTGCCTCTGGGTGGAATGCATCATCCCCACTGTCATCCTCATCTGAGTCAAGAGTGGATAGGGCTATCTGTTCCACCTCGAGTCACTGTCCACGTGACGCACCTTCTCTTTTCTGGTGAACATAGTCCTCTCTGGCAAGATGACCAAACACCTCCTGACCGGAGGCTTTACTTGCTTTCCCGGTATACTTTCATCCTTCCCAGGGTGGTGTCATCCATTACCTCCAATACCACCGAATCCTCCTGTTCTTTTGGCAGGGAAGGAAGCTTCTGATCGATTATCATTTGCATAAACCGTGGGACATACAGAAGGCTTCCTTTCCTTTCCCCTCGATGTTCTCCACCAGATAGGTGAAGATCATCTTAGAGAAGCTGAACGGATGGTTCAGCACCAATGCAACGTATGCGTTTTGCATCTGATCCGATAGCTCATCAAACCCACCTTTCTTGAAGCCATGCAACTTGAGCAGCACGTGTGCAAGGTATTAAACTGGGGACAGAGGTTACTCTGGTTGAGTACCCTGAATTGATGTCCCCAGATTATTTGGCTCTGAGAAAACATCCTCTGACAGTGAGAGGGGGTGTAAACGGGTTGGGCAGTCACCGTCATCCCCAATTGAAGTACAATCCTTAGATCTTCCTCAGAAACTGTAATATCTCGCCAAATATGGTACTTCTTATGCAGTGAGGTTCGATGATCTATCAACTGTAGCGCCTTCCCAGAAGGCTTGTTGAAGGATCGATATGGGGGTGCAGGGGGTAGAGATGGCATGCGCAATCCGTGATCTCAATAGAAACGTGATAATGCTAGTGAATTCTGCAGCATTCTGGATGTTAAGTCCAGATGGGCGAATATATTATGCTTTGTGCTCATAGCCATCTACTTGTCATCTGTTACACAAAGATAGTAGACATTAGTACCATTTACTAAGAAAGTCATGAACTCATTAAGCTTAAAAAACATCTTTCGGTCATGCGATTGAAATTTGTGCGACTGAGTTCAACAGTGCGATTGAACCGTGCGAAAGGGGTTCAGTCGTACGATGAATGGTCGAATGGGGTTCAGTCGTGCGATTGACCCCTACGTATCTCAGTGTGTGCGATTGGGCTCCTACGCATATACCTTCATGCGGTTACCTCAGTCATGCGACTGAACTTCAACGCATGGTTCAGCCATGCGTATGGGCAGTTGAGCCCTTCAGTCGTGCGACTAAGTCATCATGCTGTCCATTCGCATGAAGACCAACTGTGCGATCACATATTCAGTTTCACAATTTTTTGTTTTAACCACTCTATCTAGTTCATTGGACTCGCCATCTCGTCACTAATGACCTAGTAAACTTAATTTTAACATTAGCAGTTTATGTAGGTTACTAGGGCATTTTCAGTCCGATCAAAGTTTCATTCGAATAACCCAAATTGGACTTAAAATCTTCTGATTTCTACAAAATTGAACTGCAATGTACCTTTATTCTTGTCAATCGAAAGTCAGAATATGATTTGCAATGTGAGCAACTATCTCTAGAGATTTTGGCAGAGAGTAACGGTAAAGAGAGCGATTGGGGTGCGATTGGGAGTGATGAATGAGACGCGATCGACTGAGGCCTTTAAATACTGACCCTAATTTCAATCGGCCGACTGGCCTCATTAGCTCAGTTCATTCGGGCGACAGAGGTTCAGTAGTGCGATTGGTCCAGTCGGTTGCTTTCAGTCGGTCGCTTTCAGTCGGCCGACTGAGTCTTAGTCGGTCGACTGACTCATTCGGTCTCCTTCATTCGCCTCTTTAGTTGACCAACTGAGCCTCAGTCTGTCTACTGTTTCATTCTCCCCCTTCTATTCGGTCGAATGGATCATTTTCATGCCATTCGGCAGATTGGAAGCCATTCGCATAGTTGGTCGATAACCATGATCCACTTGTGCGAATGGGTCACACTTGTGAGTTTACGTCATTTTGAACATTTACTATTAAGACCCTTTTCACTTTTGAAAATAACATTATAAGCTCTTAACCAATTCAGTCACTTCAGACGTGACTTTTTAAACTTTGAAAAGCATGTGGCCATCTCAGACATGACCTTTTAGGTAAGTTAATTTCCTTCTGATTTCCCTGATGTAGTCCGACAGACACACAAAAAAAGATAAAATAGACAATTAAACTAACTACACAAATAAAGTTATTTTTTGGAGTTTTTGTGAGAGATAAAACCCTAAGATGGAAATCTACGGGATTTGGTTTGGGAGTAGACAACTCAACTTAGATTGATCATATATGGACCAATTCAATTTTGAAATCATACAGGAACATCAAATCATTGGGACTAGTTATTAAAACTTTTTGATGCTTATTTTGGTGTTCATCCAGAGTTGTTAGCAACTTAAGGAAATCATACTGAAATCTTAGATTTTCATATTGATTTGAACTCTTGAGAATGTAGCCACTCAGATTGTCAGTATGTTCGTCCACTTAAATCCATACACCGACTTTTAACGCAGACTGGTGACTGTCTTAGGTTTAATTATTTCAGCTAACATTTGTGGATCCCACATTATATGGTAATCACATTCTCAGAGGTTTTTGAGCAGTCTACGGGTATTATTCAAGAAGAGATATTCTTAGAGCTTTCAAAGAGAAGCCTGTCTCAGGTCAGTGCCATCACAGCAGAGAGGCGGCAAAACAACAATGAATTCTAGAATATCTAGGTTATGCTTATCCTCATGTCAGTGCCATCGCACAGAGAGAGGCACACAACCTATCTCCTGTTAGAGCAGCTTATTTTATTTGACACAATATGCACAACACACATAAGTCATTAGCTTTATTGCATTTGTCTTTCATTTTTTCTTGCTTTGCTCTAATTATGGTCATCCGCACACTTTTGTGGCATTTAAATGCTCATTACCCCTTATTGGAATATATTTGATTGTGACCAGTGATAAGATGGAAGCCCACAGTCAGTTGAACAACTTAGTTTGATCTGAGATCACCAATCAGGTCTAATTGTCTATCGTGTTGAATCTACCCACATATCATTGTGGTCTAGCAGCCTCTAAGTCTACTTTCTTTGTGTCACCTTAGGAGTTGCCAATTTCTATCATCTTCCCTTTTTTATTGCTTAGACTACACAGACTTATACTTTGAACTTTTGCATCTTTTCAAAACTTAAAATTTTAAAATCCCTCTCGATTTGTTCCTGTGTACTATCATGTTCCAAAGGTATTGAATCGGTATCACAGACACAATCTACCTCATTTCAGCTAGTTCCCCTTCTCCCTCAATTTTTTTTTAATGTTAACTTGCTGACATATTCTCCCCCTAAAATACTAAAATCATTGCGGATTTAATTATTTTTGGATTTTAATAAACAGCAAAATAACATGAGTTTAAATATAACAGACAAAAAGAGAAAAACAGATAACATAAAAGAAATAAACGTTAATGAAACTACATCGGACTACACATTATTCTCATCAGGATTACCTCACTTTTCTTTTTAACGCCGTTGACCTCTAGCAAATATTGAAAACGTGGTTTATCAAAGGCTTTAGTATAGAGGTCAGCACGTTGAAAATCAGTATTAATTTTAACACATCAATTAAGTTCTTTTCAAAACAGTCTCTTATGAAGTGGTATTTAATACCGATGTGTTTGGTCTTAGGATGTTGAACCGGATTTTTTGGTTACTTACTGCAATTGCAGCAGAGTTATCAACAAAAATAGGAGTAGATGAGAATTTTAAACCGTAATCCCGCATTTGCTGTTGAATCCAAATGATTTGTGAACAGCAACTTGCAGCAGCAACATATTCGGCTTCACAGGTTGACAATGCAACCGATGTCTGCTTCTTACACTGCCATGTAACTAATCTTCTCCCAAAGAATTGACACCCCGCTGATGTAGACTTGTAGTTCATTTTGCAGCCTCCGTAGTCCGAGTCACTATACGCCGTGAGCTCAAAATCATCATCATGAGGATACCACAACCCAGTGTGGGTGTACCCTTTAGATAGCGAAAAATCCTTTTGACACCGATCAGATGATTGACCTTAGGTTTAGCCTGATATCTGGAACATAAACATGTAGCATACATGATATCAGGTCTTGAGGCAGTGAGATACATGAGGGATCCAATCATTCCTCGGTACATAGTGGCATCGACAAGATCTCCATTCTCATCAGGTGCTATATCATGATTCGTAGCAAGTGGAGTCCCAGCAGCAGAAGCATTCTCCATGTCAAAGCGACTGAGAATGTCTCCTACATACTTGGTCTGATGTAGAAAGATCCCATTAGGTGTTTGATCCACCTGTAACCCAGAAAGAACTTCATCTCCCCCAAAGCACTCATCTCAAACTCTTCTTCATCACTGCTTCAAACTCTTTGCATAACTCTTCGTTCTTTGACCCGAAGATTATGTCATCAACATATATCTGTACAAGCAGTAGGTCGCCATCCTTTTCTTTAATAAACAGTGTACAGTCAATGACTCCCCTGCGAAAGCCGTGTTTCACAAGATGAGTCGAGAGTTTCTCATACCAAGCTCGAGGAGCTTGATGAAGCCCATATAAAGCTTTGTCGAGCTTGTAAACTCTATCCCGATGATAAGGGTCTTCAAATCCCTCGGGTGACTTACATAGACTGTTTCCTTTCCCCATGAAGGAATGCACTCTTCACATCTAATTGGTAGACTTTAATCTTCATGTACAAGCATAGGCAAGGAAGATACGAATAGCTTCCATCCTTGCCACGGGTGCAAACACCTCATTATAGTCAATCCCCTCGACTTGGCGAAAACCTTGAACCACCAGTCGAGCTTTGTTCCTGATAATGACTCCTTGGTCATCCTTCTTGCATTTTAGTACCCATTTGGTGCCAATGACTTTAGCACCTTTTGGTCTATCAACCAGAGTCCATACACCTAACTTCTTAAACTGCAGAAGTTCTTCTTGCATGGCACTCACCCACGCCCTCATTTAGTGCTTCACTGACATATTTGGCTCACCTGCGAAACAAACATGATAAGCACCATCATGAATGTAACCTTTCTCCATAACTGAGGCGTAATCAGCTAGTATAGCTGATTTCGGGTTTGTACTCCTGATCGGACATCTCCAATAACATTGTCAAGGGGATGATAGACGTTTAGTCGTGATCCTGGAGTAGTCGGCACAGTCAACTCCGAACCAAGATTGTGAACATTTTGTATGCATCTGAGGAAGATGGAGTTTGAGGTTCCGAAGTCGAGGGTGCACACATGGATGCTTGTGGACTTTCAGGAACTGGAACCTGTTCCTCCTGACTGTTTTGGTCATCTGCTTCAGTTTCATCTTCAGAGGAGGAGTCACTGTCATCGACTACCCCTTCTGACTGAGTAGATGATTCTCCCTGTGTGCTAGATGGTGGTATAATATCATACATCATCCTAGTAGCTAACTCATCATCCGAGGGAGAGAGAGGGATGTTGAAGGATTTGAAGAATCCATCATAATCGAAGAAGTATGCAGGTCCTTTGCTGTAGTGGTGTGGTATATCTCTGAACGTCGACATTACACCACACTTCTACAAGACCCGTTGAGTTATTGTAAACTCGCTTGTCGGTATGTTGTATCCTAGAAAAATTCCTTCAACTGCCTTCTCGCTGAATTTTCCTTCTTGTGTCTTCTTCAGAAGTGTACACGGTGCGCCAAAAGGTTCAAGATACTCCAAATTCGGTTTGCGTCTTTGCAGTAGCTCATAACATGTCTTTCCGTGGCGCTTGACTATTAGGACTCGATTCAGTGTATAACACGCATTTGCCACTGCCTCATTCCAGAATTGGATAGGCAGTTTCGAGTCTGCCAGCATAGTCCGTGCTGTCTCTATCAAACTCCTGTTCTTTCTCTCAGCAACGCCATTCATCTGAGGTGTGTAAGCAGAAGTGAATTGATGCACAATTCCTTTTCCTTGCAGTATGCCTCCATCCCTTGATTCTTGAATTCTGTCCTGTTGTCTGAGCGTATTTGTCTAACTTTTAGCTTGTAGAGAGATTCCAGTGTGGTTACTAATTCCTGAATGTCTCCAAAGTTTCTGATTTGGATTTCAGAAACATTACCCAAGTGAACCTTGAGTAGTCATCAGTGACCACCAAACAGTACACGTCGCCTGCAATGCTCCTTGTACTAACTGGACCAAACAGATCCATGTGAAGAAGCTCAAGAGGAAGTTCTATTGAATGAACTTTCTTTTCCTTATGAGACTTCTTTGTCTGTTTGCCTTCTTGCAAGCTACACAAAAGTCAGGAAGTTGGAAGTTCTTGACATTCACTCCTCTCACTAAATCCTTCTGAATCAAATGATTCATCTTCCTTTGACTAATGTGTCCCATTCTCCGATGCCAGGAGATTGAATCCTTCTCAGTAGCTTTAGATAAGAAACACTGAACCTCATGATCCGTTGTAGCAGCTGTTGACAGATCCAAGACATAAAGGTCTTTATATCTTGAAGCAGTCATCAGAACTTGGTCCTCTGGGATCATATATTCTTTCTTCAGCACGTAACACTTTGGTTATCGAAGATGACTTTAAATCCTTTATCACAGATTTGGGAAACAGAAAGTAAGTTGTCTGAAGTTGTTGAACGTAGTTCACCTTATCAAACTAACTTTCTGATTTCCACTTCTCCCTGAGCTGTGATATAGCCTCCTTTGTTTCCTGCAAAGGAAACATGCCCTCCTTTTATTTGTTTGACGTTAGATAAAAGGGCTCTATTTCCTGTCATGTGCCTGGATGCTTCGCTGTCTATAATCCACGTGTTAGTCTCAGCACTGTATCGAACACCCTGCACATACAAAGTAAATGAATTAGTTTAGGTAGGAACCCAAGCTTTGACTGTCTTGGGTTTCCCAGAGGCATCACACATCATAAACTCCACCCATTGACCCTTAGAGGGTGAGGGTAGCTCAGGTTCCTTCTTGTCATCAGTATTAGACACGTAGGTGGACTTTTCTTTCCATAAGCCAGATTTGTGCAATGCCTGTTTATGATAAACAGTCGTCTGGCTTACAGGTTGGACTTTAGGTTCACTAGCTTCTAGGTGGAGTTAGAGAACTCGCTTAGAAGACCTAGGTCTAGAGTCCTGAAGATCAATCTTCTTCCTAGGTGTCTGATAGAAATGACAGTAGGAAGCAATGTGTCCACATTCTCCACAGTTGTAGCATGACCTGCTATCAACTTATGAGTAGACTTTCTTTGTGGAGAAGTGCGTGACACTCTAGTAACATCAATCACTTTAGTTTTTGACTCTTGTATGTTTGATGTTTTCTCTGATTTAACAAATTTACTGTTTTAACCTGTTTCACTTTTGGTTAACTGGTTTTGACTTGAAGCATGTGAAAAAGTAGCATTTGAAGTCCTTTTAGGTTCTGATTTGACTCTGTTTGACCTGACTTTAAGTTAACTTTTTCAAATTCATTTTCCAGGTTAACACAAGGCAATTTACCCTTTGCCTTTGAAGTGGCCTCCTTTTGTTTCTGACCAGATTCAGTAGATGAACTGAGGTGTCTGGATCAGTAACAAGAGGAGTAGTCACCACATGATCCTTGATGGGGTTATTATTTACTGGTCTAGACTTAGTGTTCATCAAGGTCTCAGGTGGTGGTGGAACCACTTTGTAGCCTAATCCCTCCCCGTTATTCCTTTCTCTCACTAAGTGTTGAACTATGTGTGAAGAACTAGTCCAACTATGCAGTTTCTTTTAGTGAATTACTTCTACTTCTAGAACTGCCTTTGTTTCTTAGTGTCTTCTAGGGAGTTTAGATAGTTCTAATGTCATTTGCTTGGTTAAAAGCCACTACTTCGGTTTCCCTAAGTTGTTTAGTCAATAGGTCTATCTTTCTTTATAACTATGCTCATTTTGTTTAGTACTCTATTAGCCTCAGTGCACAGACGTAAATCTTTTACTAGTTATCATTATGATCTAATAACCTAGAAATTTTCATCTATGCTATTCCTAAAAGTGTCACAATCGAACAAGCATGATTATTAAAAATTTGGTCAGTGGTACTTACCTGAGTTGGTTCAGAAGAGTTAGCATCAATGCAGCATCAGATGTTTCTGGTTCTGGTGATTCTGACTTTTCTTTCTCTGACGTGGAAACTTCCCCAATTGGTTTGTAACTGACCTCGGCTGTAGTTGTTTCTTCACTATGTGACATTGCTATCTCAACTGCTATATCACCTTCACTCGCAGAATCATCATCAATATCCTCAACACTGGCAATGTTAGATTCTCCTGGTGAGACAAACCTAAAACTCCAATCCTGTCCTTCATCATCATGAGCAGTAAGGCTTTTGGATCCTTGTTTGATGAAGTAGAACTAGAGGGTTGCTTGTCTTGGCGAGTAAAGTATGAGAACGGGTTCCCATTCCCCGTCTTCTTTGGCTTGACACATTCTCTTTTGAAGTGCCCCTTCTCACCACAGTTAAAGCAGGTCACTTTACTCTTGTCGAAGCCAAAGGTGGTATCCTTAGTAGCAACCAAGTTCTGTCCAGTCTTTTTCACAAACTTCTTCGCCCTCCAGACAGCACTTGCTAAGGCCCACATTATATCCATTCTCTCAAGCTCCATCTCATCCACCTGCTCGTAGTCCTTATCTGCCAGATGGCAGTTTCCAATCTTCCCAGCAACAAGTCCATCATATGAATGAACCACTGCTGCTAAAAGATCCATATGCTCTCGAGCTACTTCCACGGTCACATTACCGAGGTTCTCGATCTTCAGTTTGGTAGCGCTTGCTTCTGATCCAATATGATGGGTACATGATGACCCAGACGTGTCTGATCCAGAAGGAGAAGCATGTGAAGGACCTGACGAGCTAGACACAAAAGCAGTCTGGAGTGGTGCTCCAGATGTCTTAGCTTGAGGGCGTGGCGTTGTATAAAGCTGGATTTTGTGTGTACGAAGACTTCTGAGCTCTATACTTCATCCTTAGTGCTTCTTCTCGCAACTTAAGAATGAAGTCATTTATATCCAGCTTTACAAGTATTCCATTCTGTCTCAGGTTAGACACGAATGTAGCCCACTTATCAAGCAATCCGTCTGCGAAGTTGCTTACTTTCTCTTCCATGGTAGTAGCCACTCCATGTGTATGCAATTCGCTCATCAAGTGGTAGAATCTGTCTATGACTTCGTCCAAACTTTCATTACCAATTGATGAGAAGTTATCGAATTCCTTCTTTAACTCCTTTGCCTTGATTGCCTTCAATGATGCATTACCATCATATCTCTTCTCTAGCTCATCCCACAGTTTCTTGGACTGCTTGTTCCTGAATACTGGTGGAATATGTCTTTGGGGATAGACTGAGTGATCAATGCATAAACTCTTTTCTCTGCATTGTACTTTACTTTCTGTGCGTCTGTCATCCGCTTAATGTTAACTTAACTCCATCAGTTCCCACCGGTGTACTATAACCAATCTCAATGGCTTCCCATAGATTAGGATCTACTCCATTAAGGTAGATCTCAAAACGTTGTTTCCAGTGGGGAAACTCATCTAAAGTCAAAAGCTTTGGTGGTTTATTGTGATTCCCCACCTCACTTTCAAGCAACAGCAGGTTCTGTATCCTTGAGTCCTTCCTAGCAGTAAAGGCTGACATCTGATCTTCCATGACTAATAAACTTCTAATCTAATCAAACAACTTTCACTGATGCGACTGAAGGATGCGAATGAGCTAATCATGCGAATAAACTCTGCGATTGGTTCAATCGTGCGAATGAATCTGGTGCGTATGAGCTATGCGAACGAACGGTTCAGTCGGCCGAATGAGGGTGCGACTATGTCCAATCGTGCGTATAAGCAATGCGAATGGAGTCCAGTCGTGTGAATGAGTCACTCGTGCGACTGAAGCTGCCGTTTTGCGAAAATTTCTAGGTTTGACGGGTTTCAGCCGTAAAAATTCGAAATTTCACAAGTTCTAATCGACTAAGTTCGTAGAAACCAAACTTCGATTAGCAGGGAACTTCCAAGATCACTTTTCATGCCAAAGATTGCGTTTTTAGTGCAAAAACACAAACTTTTATGCAATCTTGATCGAATCAACACGTAATCAAGAGTCAATAGCTCTGATACCACTTGTTGGGACCTGGTATTTGACCGAAATACCTAGAGATTAACGTGTAAACCAGATCAAATAGTGCGGAATCCTATTTGATTGGCGATCCAATCAGTGAGAACACACGAAGAATCAATCAAGGATTGAAACTAACATTAGAAATCGATTGGGAATCGATCTAAAGTGTTCTATGAACTTGGAGAACGAGTTGGAAGGTTTCTGGACGGCTAGGGTTCGTCTGGAGTCGTAATTGATCGAGAGACCTTGTTTTTCACGAATTGAGTTGTATTTATAGGTTGGTATTATTCAATCGTGCGACTGAACCATTAGTCGGGTTCAGTCGTGCGATTGAACCATGCGGTTGATTCATTCGTACGACTGAGTGTTCAGTCGTGCGACTGAGCCAATCTTATGTTACAGTCGTATGACTAATCCAGTCTCCTGGTTTAGTCGTGCGACTGAGTCAATCGTGTGAAGTTCTTCATGCTTATGGTTCATTCGCATGAGCCATTCGTATGGGAACTTCATTAAGTTAAGTTTGAATGTTTTAGTTAATTATATAACATAATGTGCAACCATTCAAATAATCATAAACCCAATCAATTCAGTCACGACTCATTAATGAACTATTAAACATTATAACTAACAGACTATCAATATCATTTCATTAATCATACCAAACAAGACTATTACATCACATATCATGATCTAGGGACATACATGTATCAACAAGTTTGTAGATACATATGTACCTAGTTTATGAGCTTAATATAAAATGTCTTTCATGTCTTACATATATGTAACAAAATGGGTTTAATGAAACTAAATGTGTGGTTTATGCTTATAATGTTTAATATTTCATTGATTATTATGTGTTCACGCTTATTGAACTAACTATATAGGTTTCTGTTGGATCAAGAAGAAGGCTAATGCAACCAAAACTAAATCACTTAGATAATTTTGGTGCTGCAGGCAAAGGCTTCTGAAGATTAACATGGAACTTCCAAAGGTTATAGAGTTCTTCCAAAGACAATGTGAAAGATTAACTTCCGAAGACAGAACTCTACTTCCAAAGTCAAGTGTATACTTCCGACGTTCAAGTCTTAGATGAATAAGCTAAAGACCACTTCCGAAGTATGTTGAGAAGAAGAAGTCTCCAAGCCTTGGAAGAAGCAGTCTCTTCCGAAGTATAAGTGGCTTTGGAAGTACTTACTCTTCCGAAGCCATTTCACCTTCCGATGACACCGCTATGAACCATTGGACACAAGTATAGTCTCTGACACTCCGCTGCAGAGCTCTGATACTATATGGCTTCTTCCTAAAGAGCCATGCAATTGACCATACTTTATTCCACTATTCACCTTTTCAATGATAGTACAATTTACCAACTTTAGTTGGTGACAAAAGGTAAGTCAGGGACATGTTCTGGCTACCAAATCTCAGATAAGACTTTATCCGTGATACCTTAAAATTTAGTCTTGTAGTATAGACTTTAGCTATAGGATCCCAGCTGGTATCAAAGTATATCTGGCTGTAGGTAGTATTATATAGGTTCTCTTTGTAACTCATTCCACACAACCTGTAAGAGTCTTGTAATATTGAGTTGAGAAGCAATATATAAAAGTACCTTGAAAATTACTTCTTGTGTTCTTTATTACTTTCTATATTGTGATCAACTCTTACAGATTCTATTTTAACCCGAATATTGTTCTAGGTGACTTTGAGAGAAAACATAAGTGTTTAATGACAAACATCGATCCTGCAATTGGTATCAGAGCTTCTCAGCTCTTCATTGCATGATCTAACTATCTAAATCAACCTGTTTTTCACTCCTCCCTACAACCCACTCACTCTAATGGCCCTTAACAAGTCCGAGGTAGAGATGGGAACCATGACAAAGGCTCCCATCATTACTCCTAAAAATTTCAGGTCTTGGAGCAGGAGAAATGGAAGGCTTCATTAGATATCAAGACAGCAAAATATGGAACATCATCAATGGCCCATATAAACCAAAGATGGCATCACCTTGTGGAAACGATGCCATGATAAAAAAGGCAATGGAGGATTACTCTGATGAAGACACAAAGAAGATGGACACCGACAGCAATGCCATGACCATTCTCATGACTGCAATACCAAACTCTATTTTGGTGGGATTCGGACATTGCACAACTGCCAAAGAATTGTTTGATGCGCTTTCTCAGATGTACTCAAGCTCCAATGACTCAAAGAAGGACTCACTGAAGCAGCAGTTTGAGAACTTCACTCATATTACTGGAGAGACTCTCGGCCAGCAGTACCTTAGGTACATGGATCTTATCTCTTCTCTTCAGTCTATGAAGATCACTCCCGAACTCAAAGATCTTACTAGAAAGTTCATGAGTGCTCTTCCAAACGAGTGGACATTCTACTGTGTCTCTATCAAGAGGGCAGAGAAGTTGAACACTCTCACCATGACTGAACTCTATGGCATCCTTAATGGATATCTCCTAGAGATGGAGAGTAAGAAGGGCCACCAAACAAGCAGACCCATGAGTCTTCCTGCTAGCAACGCTTTAATGGTTGCTGAAGGCTCATTACCCCCACAACCTCAGCATTACCTGACTTACCAGTAGCCATCCTGCTTACCTCGACCTTACATCACTTATCTTGAGACTCCAAGCTCTCAATAGGCTCAACACAACTCCTTTCAGGAAAGTTGTGCCTTTGTCTCAGGAATTGGACACTCTGGTGATTTTCAATATTGCTTTGATGATCTTGAGTGTTTCAGTCCAGATGATGTAGATTACATGGACATTGTCCAACAGATGGCTCTTTTAACTTAAAGAGCAAAGAAGTTCTTTAAGAGAACTCAAAGGCATTTCCCTCAAAACCCAACTACCAGCAAGTTCGGGTTTGACAAGACCAAGGCAAAGTGTTACAACTATAACCAACTAGGTCACTTTACAAGGGACTGCAAGGCTCCCAAGACCAATCTCGAAACCCCACAAGCCTCCACACAACCCTCAACCTTAAAGCCCGCTCAGAAGTCAACTGAAATAGCTACAATAGCTCAAGAAGTTGACTCGAGCTTCATGGTATCGGATGTGACTCCTGCTTAAGCTCTCATGGTCAGAATAGATGATGCCCAAGTATATGAACATCTCTGCACTCCAACCTGTATAGCTATAGTTAACTCTATCACGATTAGAATATGGAAATCAGGTCTGATATTGAGTCTTTAAATATCTTAAAATGTGATTTTAAAAGAGCTGAATCTGACTATCAAAAGAAAATTGAGGAGTTAGAGATCATTATGTCTCTTTTAAAACATGAACACACCACTACAAGACTCAAATCAAAGATCTGATATCCAAATTGTCTGAGGCTCACACCCCGCTTGTCACTGCTGAGGCTCAGGCCAGGAAGCATGCTATTTCTGAGCAAAACATCCAAGCTATTCTTGCATCATCCTCCCATTCCAAACTCTGTTATCAGAACAAAGGAGGGTTGGGAACCAATGAAATTTCTCCACCACACTCTTATGAGTCTCCTAGACAGCTTTCATGTGGTACTGAGGAGCAAGAGGTTCCAACTGCTGACCCTTCCTCATCAGAGTTGAAGGATGAAGCAACAACAGTGGTCACCACGGGAAGGAACAGGTAGATGTACCCATCTCCTCCTATGAAGAACAAATCCTAACCACTAAGGCTAGAAGAAGCGGAGCTAAAAATGCTAGGAGAACTGCCAAGAAGGTGGCTGAGTCCATGCTGAAGATTGATCCCAAGCAGAAGGGTATCTATATCTCAGCTAGATTCCAAGTGTTAGGTACTTCTGATTCAGGAAAAGAGTGTAATACCAGCACTTATGTCCTGCCAAAGGATCAAAAGTTAAAGGGAAAAGTTTCTCATGAAGAAAAAAAGCCCAAGAAACAGCAACCCTCATATTCCCAATAAACTAACATTGCATGCATAATGTGTGGTCTGCAAAACCATATGGCAAAAGATTGTTTCTACAATCCTGCAAGCACACATTATGCAAATAATGTTAGAAAAGAAGGAGTCAAGGAAGGTTTCCTATTTGGACCTTTTCAAATGGTTCAAGTGATGAAAAAGGGAAAGCTAGTTTCGGAAGGTAGGTTGCTTTCAGAAGAAACTCCTTCTTCCGAAGGGAAAATGGCTTCGGAAGCAAAAGTTACTAAGGTTCAGAAGAACAAGAAAGTTCCCTTGAAACTTCCCTAGAAGAAGACTGCTTTGGAAGAAAAGGTGGTGAAGACTTCTTCTGAAAAGAAAGATGCTTCGGAAGATAGCCATGCTGCTAAAGCTTCAACAAGCTCATCCTCCAAGATCAACCAAAGGACAGACTGAAAGATCAAGGAAGATGCTGCAGCCCAAACCTCTTCTTCAAAGACCTCTATTGAACCCCATGCATAACATTTGGTTCAATTATGTCATTATATTTGGTAGAACCCAGACCAGCAAGGCTTGGGCTTCCAAACCAAACTAACAAACTCATCTTATGTGCAGGAACATCCATATGACAAGAACAATAATGTCTGGATTCTAGACAGTGGATGCTCCAGGCACATGACAGTGAACACATCTCTCCTTCAACAATTTCAGAACTATGAAGGAGGTCCTGTCCAATTTGGAGGTGAGGCCGGAGGATAAATTTCTGGCAGAGGGAGTATATCCACTGGTAAATTAAAGGTTGACAAAGTTCACTTTGTCAAACAGCTTGAACACAATCTGTTAAGTGTTTCTCAATTCTATGATCAAAAGCACCAAATGCCTTTCGCAGAACATGAGTGCATTATCCTCAAACCTAGGATGACAATTCCTCCAGAATTGGTGCTTCTTAGATCTCCCAGAAAAGGGGATATGTACAAGCTTGATATGAACAATGCTTCCCCAATGGGTGAAGTATCATGTTTTCTTTCCAAAGCTGATAGTGATGAGTCAACACTACGACATAAACGTATGTGTCATGTAAATTTCAAGACAATGAATAAATTGGCGAAAAATGACTTGGTACATGGTTTGCCTAAAAAGCAGTTTTATCTGCAAAGATAACTGTGTTGCTTGCCTTAAAGGGGAACAACACAATACATCTCATAAATCCAAATGTGTTAACTCTATCACTACTCCAAATGTGTCAGCACTACATGCTATGTGCAGAACAGAGTTCTTGTAGTTAAGCCCCATGAAAAACCCCTTATGAGCTATGGAACAAGAGGCCACCGTTCATGGGCTTTCTAAGGTCCTTTGGCAGCAGGTGTACCATACTTAACACAAAAGACAATTTAGCAAAGTTTGCTGAAATGTCAGATTATGCTATCTCTGTTGGTTACTCTTCTAGATCCAAAGCTTATAGAGTATACAACATTAAGAATCAACTATTTGAGGAGACATCCAACATAGTTGTTAATGAGCACACTCCTTGTGTTAAGGGGAATGGCCCTGATCATATCTTCAATTTGGAATTGTTTCTAAACTATTCTAAACCTTCTTGTCAGAATGTTTTAGTTGGAATAGGAGTTCCACATGATACTGATGCTACTGCTGATGATCAACTGTTTGAGCTACCCAGACCTAGTCCGATTCTCCAAGAGCTGCAACAAACAAAGTTTCTACCATTCATAGATCTGATAGCTTGACTATATCAAGGAATTGTGAAGCTTATACAAGTGAATCACTTACTGAGCCTCAAAACTCATCAGGTGATCCACCATAACACGAGGCAGAAGGAAGTAGTGTTTTGAAGGAATAGGAAACTGTTAATACTCCTTCACTGCCAACCATTGATGATGTTTCTTACTCATTCAATCAGTCCTGATTGAATGATTTTGAAACAACAGCAGGACAAAGTGTTCAAATTCCTGAGCAGAATATGTCCAACCTAGATCTATCTCTGCAACTGGAAGTGATTCCTCGCCTTAGGATTCATAACACTCATCCTGCTGAGAACATCATAGGGGATGTCACTGAGGGTGTGAGAACAAGAGGACAGACTTATCATGGGAATGTCTGCTTGTACTCATGCTTTCTATCCCAGATGGAACCCAAGAAGGTAGAAGATGCCTTAAAACATAGTAGCTGGCTTGAATCGATGCAAGAGGAGCTGCTTCAATTCAAGAGACAGAAGGTATGGGACCTATGTCTGCTACCATTTGGTCAAGTACCAATAGGCACTAAATGGGTTTTCAGAAACAAGAGAGATGATAGAGGCTTGATCATCAAGAATAAAGCAAGACTTGTAGTTCAAGGATACACACAAGAGGATGGAATTGATTATACTGATGTCTTTGCACCAGTTGCAAGACTTGAGGCAGTTAGGATCTTCCTTGCTTATGCTGTATCCAAGGACTTCACTGTCTATTAACTTGATGTCATGTGTGCATTTCTATATGGGGATATAGATAGAGAAGTCAATGTATCCCAACCTCCAGGATTTGAAGACCCACAGTACCCCAACTATTTGTGCAAATTGGATAAAGCTCTATATGGGCTGCACCAAGCACCTAGGCTATGGTATAAGACATTATCTCAATTTCTTTTGAAGAATGGCTATACTAGAGGTACCATTGACAAGACTCTCTTCATCAGAAAGTCTGGAAAGGACATCTTACTCGTTCAAGTCTATGTTGATGACATCATATTTGGTTCTTCGAATGACCAAATGTGTAAGGATTTTGAGAGCATTATGAAGAAGAAGTTTGAAATGAGTTCCATGGGAAAAATGGACTTTTTCCTTGGAATTCAGGTGAAGCAAATGAAGGAAGGGTTCTTCATTAATCAATCTAAGTATGTCTGACATCTTAGAAAGATTTGAAATTAAGGATTGCAAGCCTGCCAATACACCCATACCCAAAAACCATAATCTTTGTCCTGACCTTGAAGGGGAGGATACTGATCAACATCAGTATAGAGCAATTATTGGTTCTCTGATTTATCTTACTGCTAGTAGACATGATATCATGTTTGCAACTTGCATTTGTGCAAGATATCAGGCTGCTCAAAAGGTGTCTCACTTAGCTGCTATTAAGAGAATCCTCAGATACCTCAAAGGAGCACCTAAACTAGGTCTCTGGTTTCCTAGTAACAAGGATTTTAATCTCTATGGATACTCTGATAGTGACTATGGTGACTGCAATATTGACAAGAAATCAATAACAGGAGGATGTCAATTTCTTGGTGGAAGAATCATCTTATGGCAATGCAAGAAACAATCCTGTGTATCTACATCAACTGTTGAAGCTGAATACATTGTTGCTGCTAGCTGCTATGCTCAACTGCTATGGATTCAGAATTAGATGTTAGACTATGGATTCAACTTTATGAGCACACCTATCCATATTGACAACAACAGTGCTATCTCCATACTGACAATCTGGTGAAGCATTCCAAGACAAAGCATATTGACATCAGGTACCATTTCATTAGAGATATTCATGTGAAAAATCTGATTAAACTAATCAAAGTTGACTAAAATGAACAATATGCTGATTTGTTCACCAAAGATTTTGATGTGAAAAGATTTAAGTATCTCATAACAGCTATTGGGATGATAAAGATTGATTAAATGACCTTTTTTCAATACCTTTTAATATGTAATGTCCTCTGTCAATACAATTTAAGCCCTATTACAAAAGATCTTTCTCAAAATTTTCTAAGTGTAAATTTCTTCCCAAGAGAAATTAACCCTTGAAAGTTATTTCTATATCTTCCGAAGAATAATTTCTCAAAAGATAATTTTTCTTCTCGGAAGAACTTTTGGTCTCGGAAGAAGCAATTGATTCCATATCAGATCTACTTCTGAGGTTTACAAACTCTCCATTCGGAAAGCAACTCTAACTTTCGGAAGCAATGTTTTAGCTTCGGAAGTAAGAATTGCCTTCGAAAGACTAATTACCTTCGGAAATGTTTTACATTTGGAAGAAAGATTCTACTATGTAACATAAATCTCTTGGGCCCCACACTGTAAAAAGTAAATATTTTGTTAATGATGTCGGATTATTTAACTGATTTTAACCTTACCGCCACTGTCAATTCATCCACTAAACCATCACATCACCTTATCCTAACCCCCATTACCGCCTTCCCACCCTCTAATAAATAATCTCGACTATTCAATTTCATCTTTTTACTTGCAATTTTTACTACCCTAGAAATTTCTCTCCTCTCTAACTTTACCTAAGCTCAAAATCATCCACATTCACCTTTCTCCAATAGCACTTAACCCTCAGCACAACCAAGTCGCATTTCTTGATTCTTCAAGAGATGTCGACTTCTCTGAAATCATCTCCTTTCTCACCCAATCCCCTTACTACACTACGCTTATCGTTAACCCCACTGTTTACTCCAACCACATGGCCGAATTTTGGGGAAATGGTCAAGCCAAAACCTAAATGGGATTCGAGTACTAAGGTCCAGCATTTTGTGGACAGGAGTTGATCATTACTGAACAACTCATCAGGGAGCATCTAGAGCTTCATGATGAAGGAGCTCCTACTGAATACCCGAAGGCAGATTTGGATAGAACCTACATCCTGATGGGATATGGCGGACATATAAGCAGGTCAACGGTATACAAGTTTAACTTCTCCTACAACAGGAAGTTCCTCCTGCATGTTGTTCTCCACTGCTTGTCCAACAAGTCCGGCGGATGGAATCAAATCCCATATGAACTAGGATGCTTAGTTCATGGAATGGTGAGAGGCCTGCGATTCAATTACTCACGATTTGTGTTCACCAATCTGATTGGCAATCTACAAAGGGAGACATTCTATATGTATCCAAGATTCATTCAACACATCATCAACTATGAGTTGGACCAGAGCATGCTTGCCTGTGCAGCTGCTCTGACTGTTCCCCACATGCGGCCTACCATCTTCAAGACTTTGAAGAAGGTATCCACCAACTTCACTGGAAGGTACACCACTCTGCTTCCAGGTATGATTGAGTGCATAGATCCTGGTGAAATCCATGTTCACCCCACAGGTGATGAACCCACACCAGCAACCACCACCATAATGTCAACACTACCTTCTCCACCCATCACCATCATATATCAAAGACGCCCCAAACGAACCCTTGTTCAGTCTACTCTGATTGAACAAGCCCCTCCTGTTCAATCCAAAAAGACTAGAGTGGAAACATGGGCTCCCACTCGGTCTGAGGTCTCTCTATCCTTCTCTTTTGACCTAAATATGGGTTTTGAGTCTCCTCAGTCTTAAACCCAGGAGCCCGACACCCAAACTAGCAGCCCTCAGGATGAGTATCTACACTCTTCTGAGTAGCCAACTAGGGACAGCCCCACCAAAGGCTCAATGCTTGTAGACATTGATCAAGATCCCAGGTCAGTAGGCTTAACCTCCGTATCTTTTACTGACCTTCTCTTCAAAACTAGTGAAGAGATAACATCTCTGCATGGCAATGAAGTTGATCTATAACGCCCTCTTCAAGATCAACAGAGCCCAGAGAAATCCCATATCTCTAGCCCCCATCAGCAACCTATAACTAAGGTGAGTCCCACTGATGTGGAGGGGACTCTTGTAGATTCAGCTACCACTACAGAAGGTGCGTCAACAGACCTTGTGGACAGTGGTAACATATCTCAGACTGAATTTGTGGCAACCGAGCCCTTTGATGACTCTGAAAGAGACATCACTGCGCACGGGAAACCATGGTGTCAAGAAACCACATCTAGTGGTGAGGCTGAACATACCAAGTATGTTACCTTATCTCCCTGTGATTCTTCAAAAGAAGATGAGGGAAGAATGCAACTCCTCATTCACGACCTTCTATCGAAAGTCTCAAACCTTGAATCTTTGGTTAGGACTTTAGAAGAAAGGTTCGCCACTCAGCAACTTGAGATTGACAATCTCAAGGTCAAACTAGCTGAGAAACAGAAAAGATGTATGTTAGGCATGTACCTGTTTAGGTCTCCTTGACTTCTTCCTCTAGCTCATCTAGCTCTTAAGATGATGCTACCAAGAAGGGGGAGAATGTTCATAGACAAACACTTGAGGACCCACAACAGAGCCACACTTCAACTTCAACTTCATCTACTCCTATCATTACTGTGTCTCAGCCATCTCAAGTCATTATTCAATTGACTCAAAGAAGCTCAGCGATCTCTATAGAATCTTCACCAAATTTTTGTTGAGATCCTCCACTGATCAGCCAAGCCCAGATGCTGCAATGCTCTACTTTGGAGCTGAAGAGCTTTAGAGGCTGACTGCACCTTCTACCATTGTGGAAGAAGTTGGTCAACCTAAGGTCCACATGGAACCTAAGATTCATTTCGAAGGGGAAATGGGGACTGATGGCCTAGCAACTGAATCAGTTAGGACAGAATCTACATCTCCTCCAACTTCCCAATCTGATGTTAAAGCCTCGGAAGAACAAGCTGAATCTTCCGAAGCTGAAATGGAAGCTGCGGAAGGACTGTTTAATATGTCCGAGGACTAGTCATTATAGATGCAATCCTTGAAATGGCATCTGAGGTGAACAACGAGGACTTTCTGAATCTACCTCCATCCCAGACACCATCTCTACCTCTCTCACAATCAGAATCCATTCTCCAAGAACCCCCGCAGTCAGGCTCTTCAAGGATAAAGGGAAAAGAAAGATGACTGCGGAAGAGCTTCAAGAAGAGGAAAAGATTAAGAAACTTTAGAAGAAAGGATGACTTCCAACTGAGAAGTTGCTAGCTTCCAGTACAAAAGCAGTTGCAGCCAATCAGGAGGTTGTCAATAATAAGAAAAGGGAAGAGATCAATGACTAGCTTATCCAAAAGGGAGCTGCCAATGAAGAGACACTCCTGCTACCACTAGAGGATTTGGTGAATCTGGAAAAGGCAACCTGACTGAAACTTGAAGAAGAAGCCAGGTTGGCCTTGGAAAAAGAAGAAGAACAAAAACAGAAAGAGGCTGAACTGCAACTGAGGAGAGAGGATAAATTTCCTACTCTGCAGAGGCTTTAATCTTCAAGAACTTTCTCCACACAATGATGAGAAGATCCTCTGGCTCTACAACAAAGAGCAAGATCAAATGGAGAAAGAAAGAAAGAAAGAAGAGGTGGCAAGAGAAAAGGCAAATAAGAGGAAAAAGCTAGGGACACTACAACCAGGAAGCTCAGTGAAAAGGCCTGGATGAAAGACTATATTCGGGGCCATGGCTTTTCTATAAGGAAGGTGGGTCCCATGTTTGACAAGACACTCCAACGGATTGTCAGTGAAATCAAGGCTGACATCCGCTAGGAAAGAAGAAAGAGATGTATAGAAGGATAAAGGGATGACCTTCACTGCAACCACTCCACCACAACCCTCACCCTCACCCCTACCCTTCTCCATTAAAACAGAACCCTTCACCCCTGAACCAACATCCTTACCCACATACATTCTCTCACCACAACCACCCAAACTTCCAATCCTTCAACCCAAAACACTCGCTAGAACCTCTAAGCCTCAACCTACCTAACAATCATCCATACCATCCCCTCAGCCTTCTTAATATCTCTCTCTTGAGGAGTTCAAGGTAATCAAGACCAACCTTATCAACTGCATAACTCTAACCAAAGTCTCATGCGATGAAGATCCTATCACCATTACCTATGTTGATGGATCCTCTTGTTCCCTCACAAGAGATCAATTTCTTTATTTACCTAGAAGAACACTAGACCAGGTAGCTAGACTTCTAGGCCTCAACTCAGATTCATTAAATGATGAAGAGAAGAAACTTAGAAGGAAACTGGTGACTCTGCTAGACACCAAGAAAGATGACAAGATTCCCAGTCAGTCTCTTGTGCCTAGAAAGAAAATAGTCCAGTGGAGGTTCGATGAAACTGCTCACAACTTTGTTGTGGAAAGGAAAATGGCGAAGTCAATAGACTTAATGCAACCTCTCTGCTACACTCCAGCAGATTTGATATTGCTGAGTTAGCAAGAAGCGATTCTCCAACCCCTCCAATTTTGAAGCTGCTGCACTCATCAGAAATCATCTCAGCAGCATTCACCTAGCCGAGCTAACTACAAAGGCCAAGATTGAAGAAGAGTTGAGATTGAGAAGACATGAAGACAAGGAAAGACCTCCCACCAAAGGCATTGCCTTTCTACACATGGTGGAGGGTCCAGAATTAGAACCTATAGTCAGATGGGAATATGATTACAGTTCCCATAAACTAACTCTTTTATCAGAGGGCAACAACAGAGGGTACATGTTATCCAATGTGACAGAATGGATTTCTTGTCTACCAAGGATCTGTACAAACTTCTCAACACCATATCATGGAAGAACAAGGACAAACAAATATTTAATCTCCTTGGTGCTGAAAGTTTTGAGAAGCAAAAACTAACAAGTGAAGTTTTGGTAGCATCAGCCTAGGGGGAGTTTGTCGGATGAAGAAGAAGGCTAATACAACCAAAATTAAGTCACTTAGATAATTTTGGTGCTATAGGCAAAGGCTTTCAAAGCATAACATAGAACTTCCGAAGGTTGTAGAGTTCTTCCGAAGACAATGTGAAAGATTAACTTCCGAAGACAGAACTCTACTTCCAAAGTCAAGTGTATACTTCTGAAGTTCAAGTCATAGAAGAACAAGCTGAAGATCACTTCCGAAGTATGTTGAAAAGAAGAAGTCTCCAAGCCTTAGAAGAAGCAGTCTCTTCCGAAGTATAAGTGGCTTAAGAAGTTGTTGGACCAAAAGAACCAATGAGCCGGATCAGAAAAACCTTTAAGTCCCACAGACGTCACAACGAAGTCTGAAGACACAGTGCTGAAGACAAAGTCTGAAGACAAGTACTGAAGACAGTCTGAAGACACAAGTGCTGAAGACAAAGTCTGAAGACACAAGTGCTGAAGACAGTCTGAGACACAAGTGCTGAAGAAAAGTCTGAAGACCAAGTGCTGAAGACAAGTCTGAAGACAAGTACTGAAGACAAAGTCTGAAGACCCAAGTGCTAAGACAAAGTCTGAAGACACAAGTGCTGAAGACAAAGTCTGAAGACACAAGTGCTGAAGACAAAGTCTGAAGACACAAGTGCTGAAGACAAAGTCTGAAGACACAAGTGCTAAAGACAAGTCTGAAGACAGTACTGAAGACAAAGTCTGAAGACAAGTACTGAAGACAAAGTCTGAAGACACAAGTGCTGAAGACAAAGTCTGAAGACAAGTACTGAAGATAGTCTGAAGACAAGTGCTGAAGACAAGTACTAAAGACCAAGTATCAGACGTTGTCACAACAGCTGAAGAGGTCTTCTTCAGTAGTTGTGACGGTTTTCTTTCAGTAGTTTTATGTTTTTTGTTTTTAGTAGTTTTGTAAAACGACTGAAGAACTTGTTCTTCATCATTGTAGTTTCAGTAGTTTTGTATCAGTAGTTTTATGTTTTATACTTAGCACTCTGATATGTTCTCAGTAGTTGTGACATTTCAGTAGTTTGTTAAGTGTTAGTTATTTTTGTAATAAATCTGCCAGATGTCACTATCCCGTGATATCAGCAGTGATTGCACTCTATATAAGGAGTGTCAACCTAATTGTAATAGGTGAATGATTGAGTAGAAACATTTGATGTAATTGAAACATTCCTTTTCACAGAAATATATTCTCTCGTTACAACCATATTTGTTCTTAATGCATACGAATATCAAATTTTTGCTATAATTTGTCTAATTCTTAATCTTATTCCGCTGCGTTACACTCTAATCCATCAAACTTGAGATCACTGATCCTGTCAAATGGTATCAGAGCAGGTTAATCATTGATCGATCTAATAATTGATCATTGAAACTGCTATCCAAGATCCAAGTTTGATTGAATTAGCATTTTTGCAAGAAACGGTTATAGAGATTGAATTTTCTGTGTTTTTGCCATTCATCCTGAGATTTATTCTCGGTTTTCATTGAGTCTGTTGTGGTCTGTGTAAAATCTTTTAAAAGCTTGAATTAAATTGTATTTGGACGTAAAGTGACTACTCCTTCCAATGATCCTCACAATACTGGTTCCTCAACCAAGCCTCCAATGCTGGTTAGGAGTGAGTATAACATATGGCAACGACGAATGCTCCATCACCTGTCTGTTAACAGCTCAGGTTGTTGGACATCAGTGGTACATGGTCCACACAAGCCTATGGTGAATAACCCGGAAACCAATCAAATGGTTCCGAAGAGGAGGGAGCAATACTCAGATGAGGATAAGAAATTGTTTGAGATTGATGCAAAAGCCCATGGAATTCTGGCCATGTCACTGCCCAATGAAATCTATTCTGGGCTAATGCATTATGAAACTGCCCATGACCTCTGGAATGCCTTGAAAGAACAATTTGGAGGAACAGATGAGGTCTTGGCAAATAATAGAGAAATCCTTGCCCAACATATGAGACATTCTCTCATAGGAGGGTGAGACACTGACTCAAGAGTTTGAGCGGTTCTCTTGTTTGATCACTGAATTAAAAATGGTCAAACATGAGTACACCAATAGCCAGATGAATAACAGATTTCTCAGATCACTGCCTGAGAGATGGGACACATATACTATTGTCCTACGCTCTAGTGCAAATTTGGACAAACTATCTCTCACCCAACTCCATGGGAAATTGCTCACATTTGAGAGAGAGATAGAACAGAAAGAAAACTGTCATCATCTGGAAAGCTCACTTATGACTTTGTACTAGGAAACACTACCTTGGTAAGTCATGAGTCAGAGTATGCAGGATCAGAATGCCACTATGATGAGCATATTGATTTCACCTCAAACAATTCTAATCATGCCTTTGTGAGTGTTGATTGTCATTCTAGCAATAATAGTGACAATCTATACTTTATCATGGATGATTTGAAGGGCATGCTGATGATGATTAGAAGAGATGGATATTTTGAGCCAATGGCTTTGATCAATATCAGATCTCAGAAATTCTACAAGAGAACTGGCAGGAAATTTCCTGGACTCTCTGACAAAACCAAGTCGGTTTTGACAAGAGCAAGTTGAAGTGTCACAAATGCCACAGGCTTGGACACTTTGCAAGAGAGTGTAGATCAACAGGATCTAACACCTCTGCACCCTTTTTGACTTTTCCAAATAACAATTCACAATCCAAAGGGCAACATTCTGCTGGTTCTAGTCATTCATCACACCCTCAATCTCCTGCATATTTTGTTCCTCAGGGTCAAATGCCATATCCTTATCCCCGCTATTATGCCACAGTCAAATCAAGTTCAAGCTCCTATAGTACCACAACCTCATGCACTACTAGAACCTCAACCATCTTCATCTCAATCACAACCTCATCACAGCTTCTTCACACCTGGAGTCGTTGACTGGAGTAGCTTACCTGATAACTTGTCTGGTCACACTAAGCAATACTATGCTGGTGCTAGTCAACATGGTGGTGAACACCCTTTTGGAATCTTGCTCTCATGGCCCTGGAGTCTACTGAGGGTTCCTGCTCAAATGCATCATCTTCACAGGTAACGCAGGTATCTTCAGAGGCTAAAGCCAAGTTATGTTCTGAATCATGCATAGTTGCCTTTGTCTCTATTAGAGAGGCAAATGTAGCATTAATAAATCAAAACTTGAGTTTGAGAAAACCATTTCCAAAAGAAAAGCTGAGTATGAGTCTGCTCTTAACAGTAAAAGTGATGAGATTTATAAGCTTAAATGCCAATTAAATGATGAAAAGCCAAGCTAGAGGTTATTCTGGAAGACCACAGGAGTCTCAAAGAAAAACTTGCAGTGACCCAAGTTGAGTGTGACCGCTGGGTCTCATCATGCAAGGGATTTGAAATGCTTCTTAGCAAGCAAACTGCTTCAAATGTGAAGTTTGGTATTGGTTACAACCATACTGCTCCACCAACAGACTTTACTCCTAACTCCATAGTTAAGTCTGAAAGTGAAAGCAATCTCCAAACCACATTATCGTGTAAATCATTCTCCAGTGATAATCTAAGATCAGAGAATGAAACCAGTGTTAAGATCTCAGCAAATAAATTGACTGATGGTCTAACTACTGAGACTCATATGAAGCTGAGTACTTCAGATGTTGTTCCTTAATGTACCCCAAGTACTGAAAGAGACCCAACATCTGAAAAGCATTTCAAATCAGTTGCAATACAAGGACTAACAATGATGAGGAATCCATCAAACGGTCTATTAGGAAGGATGGAAAACAGTTGAATTACCAGTCATCAGCTATTACAAATCCTTTAGTACCTAGTACTGATAGGAGAAAGTACTGAAGATCACACCTTCAGTAGTTTCCACTTCAGCAGTAGAGATGTCCAAGATGAAGAATAAAACATGTGAAATTTGTGGTAATTCAATCATCTATCTGATGAATGTTGGTACAAAAAGGGTTTAAAACTCCAAAGGGATGAGCTCATTAAACTAGAAATAAATAAAATGAAAACTGAGTTTAAGACCAAGTTTGTACCACAATCATCTCAACCTGATAAACCCAAGGCCTTACCCAAATCCACTAAGAAGGATGCGGTTTATCAGAAGACAGCTGATATTGTTCCTCATGATAAACATAAGACTAAGTCTGTGAAATCTAAGAAGGAGGAAATGGTGGGTCACGGAACTCATCAAAAACAAGCTCTGGAGTGCAAATGAACTGAAAACTCGAGCTTCAAATCAGACACAGCTTGTTATGATGGTTCAGCATCTGTTGGAGAGTTAACCAACTTGAAGCCCATGTGATCAAACCACTGAAAAGGAATTCCAGGTCCAAATCTATTTCAGCACCATCTCCATCTTCATCAGTGTGTAATCATGATAAACCAGCTATGGTTAAATCTATTGATAAAGTCAGTCCCAAAACCAAAAAGGTTTGGGTCTCCAAAGCTAACTAGTTTCTTATGATGTTGCAGGATTCTTCAGCATGCCAAAGAAGCATCTGGTATGTGGACAGTGGAGGATCCATGCACATGACTGGGAGCAGCTCTCTTCTTCATGATTAATCTCAAGGAAAGAAGGGATTTGTCTCATTTGGAAATGATGCTAAAGGTTACATCATTGGAAAGGGATTTGTGTCTAATGGAGATATTAGATTTGATGATGTCAACCATGTGGAGAATCTCAAATACAATCTGTTGAGTGTCAGTCAAATGTGTGACAAGGACATGTTGCTCTTTTCACAAGCCAGAACTGTAGGATTCTATCTTCCAAGGTTCTGAGCCTGATTGACAAAGTACTGGATGATAATACTCTCCTAAAGGCCAACGGATAGGAAGAGTATATGCCTTGGATTTCTCAAAGAAAATTGAGTTAAAAGGCCATCCATGCTTGTTCTCCAAGGCCTCTCTCCGAGAATCTAAACTGTGGCATAGAAGCCGGGTCATGTTAATCTCAAAACATGAATCAGCTGATCCACAAGAGTTTAGTGAGAGGTCTTCCAATAAAGAAGTTCAATTGTGATGAAATCTGCACTGCATGCTAAAAAGGAAACAACATAAAGTTTCATTCCCACCATAGAAGAATCCAGTCTAATGCCTGCTTACAACTACTGCACATGGATCTTTTTGGTCCTGTGAAGGTAATCAGTATGGCAAAGAAGAAATACTGTCTGGTAATTGTGGATGATTACTCTAGATATGTATGACTTTCTTCTTTCATTCAAAGGATGAGGCTGCTCAGTCCATTATGAACTTTGTGTTACACTTGAGAAGCAGTATTCCCTACCAGTTAAGTGTGTGAGGAGTGACAATGGTACTGAATTCAGAAACCACACTCTTGATGAGTTTTACTTGTCAAAGGGAATCAAGAGGCAGTATAGCATCCTAAGGACTCCAGAGCAAAATGGAGTATGTGAGAGAAAGAACAGGACCCTCATTGAAGCTGCAAGGTCCATGTTGGCTGATTCTGGTCTGCCACTGACCTTTTGGGCTGAAGCTGTCAATACAGCCTTCTATGTACAGAATAGAGCCCTAGTAAATTAGAGGTTGATGAAAACTCCTTATGAATTTTACATCATTTAGCCCCTTTGATTTCATTCTTAGAGCATTTGGGTGTCCCTGTTACATTCTCAATACAAAGGATCAACTCCAAAAGTTTGATTCTAAGGTGGATGCAGGGTATTTTGTTGGGTATTCATCCACTTGCAAGGCTTACAGAGTATTCAACTGTCGGACAAAGATAGTTGAAGAAACTTGCATGTGAAGTTCAATGAATCCCCTAAGATACAATTCCACAAAACCCTGTGGAGTTGTTTTGATCTGGACATTCTGCAATATGTTCCTTATCAACCCGACTGCTGTTGCAGATCATATGAATCCATCATCTTCTGTAGCTAGTCATCCATCGGTGTTACTGATGATGATGATGATATCAGTAATCACCTTTTCAAGTTTAGTGATCAACTGCCTGATTCAGCTAGACCTGATGTTCCTGTAGCTCCAGTAGCACAATCCACAACAAATGCTGATGAGATTTCTACAACTTCAACTTCCTTTGAATTACCATCTACTGATTGGTTTCAAGGAAATGCTTCACCATCACCCTCTGTTGTTGCTGAGCCTGCTACAAACACTTGCACAGATCTTATTGTGTACCAAGATCTGAAGAATCACCCTATGTCTCAAATCATTGGTGATATCAATGCTGGCGTGTCAACAAGAAGTCAATTGTCAAATTTCTGCTTCTATGCTCTCTTCATTAGTCAGCAAGAGCCAAAGAACTATCACATTGCTTTAAGGGACAATGGATGGGTTGAAGCCATGCAGCTTGAGCTTCTTCAGTTCAAGAAACAGCAAGTGTGGGAACTGGTTCCTCTACCTCCAGTAAGTGTGCAATAGGCACTAAATGGTGTTTAGGAACAAAACTGATGAAAATGGGCTTATTGTTAAGAACAAGGCCAGACTGGTTGTACAGGGGTTTTCACAAGAGGAAGTATTGATTATAATGAAACCTTTGCCCTGTAGCCAGACTGGAAGCAATTCGATTGTTTTAGCTTATGCTGCTTATCAACCTTAAAGTTTTTCAAATGGATGTCAAAAGTGCATTTTTGTATGGGAAATTAAAGAAGAGTTTATGTATGTCAACCACCAGGTTTTGAGGACAATAAACATCCTAATTGGTGTATAAGCTTGATAAGGCTCTCTATGGGTTTGAAACAAGCTCCTAGAACCTGGTTGAGACATTATCAAACTTCTTCTGGAAAATAATTTCACTAGAGGCTCCATAGATAAACTTTATTCATTAAGAAAGCTGGGCAGCATAATCTACTTGTTCAAATTTAGGTAGATGATATTATTTTTGCATCGTCTGATCCACAGTGTGTGATGCCTTTACAAAGTTGATGCAACAGAAGTTTGAAATGAGTGCCATGGGAGAATTACAGTTCTTTCTGGGTTTGCAAATCAAACAAAAGGCTGATGGAATTTTCATTCATCAGTCCAAATACACAAAAGATCTTTTGGAAAAGTTTGATTTACAAAACTGTAAGCCCTGTTCTACTCCCATGTGTAACACCACACAACTGGATACAAATCAGAAAGGTAAAGTGGTTGATGAAACACATTACAGATGTATGACTGGGTCCTTGATGTACTTACAGCTTCTAGACTAGATATTATGTTTGCTACATGTGTTTGTGCTAGATTTCAGGCTGCACCTAAGGAGTCTCATTTGATTGAAGTCAAAAGGATCTTTAGATATCTGCAAGGCACTCCATCTCTATGTTTATGGTATTCTACTAGACATTCTGGTAAATTAGTTGCTTTTTCTGACAGTGACTATGCAGGGTGTAAGTTGACAAGAAAGTCCACTTCTGGAGGATGCAAATTCTTAGGCAACTGCTTGATTTCTTGGCAGAGTAAGAAGCAGACCTCAGTTGCTACATCAACTGCTGAAGCAGAGTACATTGCTGCTGCAAGCTTACATCTCAGGTACTCTGGATTCAAAACCAATTATTGGATTATGGCATAACAGAGAGTAAGAGCCCATTGTTAATGGACAGCTCTTCAGCTCTTTGTATTGTCAAGATCCTGTCCAGCACTCTAGGACTAAACATGTTGAAATCAGACACCATTTTATTAGAGATTGTTTTGAAAAAGGTCTGATTGATCCAAAATTTGTTCCTAGTGCTGATGAGCTTGCAGACATTTTCACTATGCCCTTGGATAGCACAACTTTCCAAAACCTAGTGCTAAGGCTTGTATGCTGCAGCTAGAATAAGTGACAACTACTGATGATCTCAGCACAAGTACTGATGATCATTAGTTTATTATTGTCATATATAAGTACTGAAGTTATCCTCCCTTTAGAAGTTTTTAAAACTACTGGAGCTTAAGTAACTTCTCAGTACTCAAGTACTTTATTTGTTAAAACAGCTGATGTAGTTACACAGCTGATGTGGTCACAACAGCTGATATAGTCACAACAGCTGATGTAGTCACAACAGCTGATGTAGTAACAACAGCTGATGTAGCTACAACTACTGATTCAGAAATGCAGATAAGTACTGATGACCAATGAACGTCTGAAACTCAGATCTAAGTCTGATGAGTAAGTGTGGAGGTCAGACTGAAACAGCTGAAAAGCTATGAATTGACGAAAACAGCTGATGAGAAATTTCTCTTCAGTCGTTTATACAACTACTGTTTCATTAAAACAACTGAAGCCAAAACTATGTCTTCAGTAGTTTACAACTACTGAAGAATAACACCAAGTCTTCAGCTGTTTACAACAACTGATGGCAAAACCACTGTCTTCAGTAGTTTCACAACTACTGATGACAAACACCAAGTCCTCAGTTGTTCACATCATATGAGTCAAAACCACGACCTTCAGTAGTTTCAAAATACCGATGGTTAACACCAAGACTTCAGCTGTTTCAATGTCTGATGGTCAAAACCAAGTCTTCAGTTGTTTTATAACACCTAATGACAACACCACCTGTCAGTCGTTTTAAACCTCTGAAGGTTAATACCACGTCATCAGTAGTTTCAAACAGCTGATGACCACACCAAAACCTTCAGTAGTTTTCTTTCAGCCTTTTCCTATCCCAACCCTATAAATACCTGTCTTCTTCTCAAACGTTCCATTAGCCGTTCCTCTGACCTTCATACTTTCAAAAATGGCAACAATGAGTCTAAAACCCAGACATAATTGCGTCGCCTACCTCACGAAATGGCCTTCTCGACAAAGTTTTATCACGCCATAGACCTAATGGCTGATTCTTAGTATAGTACTGCTCTGCTCTTAAACCCGACCATCTACCCAGAGTCACTAAGTCAGTTTTGGTCCAATGCCTAAGTTCACACTGATGTGCATTCCGGCCAAATTTCTGTTCGGTCATTGGTCAATCAAAAACAAGTAGAGGTTACACCTGATAGCATTCGTCGAGTGCTAAATTTCCACGATGCTACTGCTGTGACTGAGTACCCGAAGGGCACAACTGATATATCCTTCATCAATAATGGGTACGACGGAAATCTTCGAGCTACTATCATGCTGAAGAAGAACTTCCCTGATGCTGAAAGACTGATATTTCATATGGTGAATGTTTGCTTAGCCTCGAAGACATCCTCATGGGATCAAATGTCTTCCCGGTGGCAACAGGTATTATATTCAATTCTAGAACACCAACCTTTAAATTTTTCACAAATTTGTTTCTAGAAATCAAAGATCTGGCACAGAAAACTGTGGGAAACAGATGGCTATTATATCCCAGTTTCTAATGGCCATAATTTTAAATGAATTACAAACTGATGGCCTTGTTGGCCTTGGAGTCCCTGCACCAGCTGTTCTAGCTGAAGTATACTCCAGGCATAACTCCGACCAATCTCTCAAAGAAGCTGCCCGTTTGCTCAAACCCAAGCAAAGGGAACCCACAGCTTCAACTGCCAGATCCAAAGTCCCCACCAAGCCAAAATCCAAACCCAAACATGCTATTCAGGGAGATGAGTCCCCTGAAGATGCTCCTGTACCACCAAGGCAGGATATACTTGCTGGTTTAAACCCCCCAACAGTATCAGAGACTCTACCAGCTACCCCGCACAGGTATCCTCTCAAAAGGATCCTGTTGCAACCACTTCAGGGGAACCACATTACTGAGACCTCTCTCACTTGAGGAGGTTATCATTGAAGAGCATCCCTCTCCCCGATGCAATCAGCTTCTATCCCCTCTCCACATGCAAATGCCCCTCAAAGCCCAACCATTATAATTGCCAATGTGCTGACTCAGCTGCATGCCTCTCCTCCTCCCATACAACCACCAACAAAGGGGAGACAACAGCAATTGAGGAAGAGGATACACATGCTTCTGACAACCCACAGCACCGGGGTTTAAATGTTCTATCTCCTGGTGTGGATATGGAGATCAGAACAACTGGTGAGGCTGCCACCTCTTCTGAATCAGCATATGATCATACTGAGGTTGGTAACATAACTAAGACCTCACCAGAGGCAACAGCTGATGAAGGACAAAGTCCTGAGACTGGAAGTCCCCAGTTCCAAGACAAAGGGGCACATGCTACATCTGGTCTACACCCAGTGCATGTACATCCTGCTACAAGCAGGAGGTCAGGTGATTCACATCTGCTGATGATGACCTGGGCTTCTTTTATGATGTTCTTGCCCAGAACATAATCCTAGAGGAGGAAGTCAGTAGGCTGCAAAAACTACTTGACCAACTCTCTTAGGGTGAAAGACCATCTGCCACCACATCAACCCAACAGATGGCACCTTCCTTTGAAGGTCACTTAAACACACAGCCACTCAAAGAATCTCAGCCACCTGCCTCTGTTTCTGGCACCATTTCTCAGACCAAAACCCCCCTGAGCAATGGATGCTATCCCTCAAAATCCCCTATCTCTCATCACATCGCAGATAACTGAACTTGTCATTAAAACTGTTGATGAGAGACTTTCTTCTGTCTTACAACCTATAGTGGAGGATGTACTGAGCCAAAAACTTTCTGCTACTCAAACCCTTAAAACCAATGCACCCAAAAAGGGGGAGAGTACAACAGTGAAAGAAAAGAAAAGAAAAGAAATGAGGATGAGAAGGCACAAGAGAAAACCAAGGAGTTGGAGAAGGAAAAGGAACAACAACTGATCACTTACAAAAGAAAGAAAAGTGTTGGTGATCAAAAGAATGCTGAAGAAAAATCCTTGGAGGAGATGATAAAAGATGCAGATGAAGCACACAGCCGATCCATGGACAAAATCATTGAGCAACTCTTCAAGCAAGACTTTGGTACAGCCAAACTAGATAGTGAGATCAGGAGGTTGAAAGTAAATGAAATCCAAAACAGATGGGCTGGGTACAGTGTGCTGGAGAAAGAGAGATTGGAGATCATGATTCGATTCATAGCCAAATATTTAGGAAGATCAATGATGGAGATTCGTTCATGGACCAGAGACAACATTCTGGCTATAGCCACCAGAATCTGTTTGTCTGAGCAATTTCATAAGGGGGTAGTTATTAAAGCACTTGATGAGGCTAGAGCTGGGAAAATGCTTGAACAACCTTCCCAATCACCCACTCAAAAACAGCCTACCCCTCAAATCTCCAAACCAATCTCAAAACTCAAATCCAAACATCCTCAACCCTCAAAACCAATTCCTTTACCACAAAAACCAACCCACCATCATCCAGTGATGCACCTAGAAGGAGGAGAGGGTGCTGAGGATAGAAGAAGATGAAGAAGAAGATGATGAAGATGATAGTCTGCCACTCTCTGTTGTTCTAAGGGTACCAGAACCCAGGAGTCAACTCATGATCACACCTGACTCACAAAGGGAAATTGTTAGAGTCAAAATAGAAGATGAAGAACAGCAGAAGCAGCATGATGAGCAACTACTAAAGATGGTTGACAAGGAATTTCCCCAGTCATCATCTATACAAGCCATGAAAGGGCATGCTCAGAGGCTGTACACTCTCGGACACACATTTCCGTATCAAAAAGAGAGAGTGAGAGTATGGCCAGACCCCAAGGTGAGCTCTAGAATACACAAAAGATCCATTCCACATAGATACAATGGCCAAGTTAGAAAAACAATAGACTCTACAATCATGTTGGCCATTGTAGTCTCACCTTGGGAAGACTCGATGAATTCAAGAAGGCTCATCAATCAAAAATGAACCCTCAAGCCTTACTGGAAAACAAGATGATCAAAAGGGGTTATTATATAAGAAGCTTGAAGACATTAAGAAGAATGAGCTCCAGTTACTCCTTGAGGGCACCCATCCTGATAATTTGTCTATAGGGAGATAACTACTGTGGAGTTGAAGAATGGCAGGACTATAAAGTACCTATCTGAGTACTATGGTGCAGAGTTCTTCTTTGAAGGAGGAGTAGAAGAACTCTCCAAGGAGGAACAGGTTGTTCTCCTTGAGGCCTATGTTCGTGAGTCTTACAGACTCGTAAATGGGAAGTAGGTTTCATGGTTGGGATCACAACTCTATGTCCAGATTCCCCAAAACAGAGTTCCCCTCCATACTTAGCCAAACACATGATTAGAAACCTCTTCCTGGCCTGTGCTGATCCGATTCTCTGAAGCTGATCAAGAGAAGTCTTTGCCAACAATAAGTGGGACCTCAATAAAGTTAAAGTTTTGGCTGCATTGGTTCAGGGGAGTTTGTTGGACCAAAAGAACCAATGAGCCGGATCAGAAAAACCTTTAAGTCCCACAGACATCACAACAAAGTCTGAAGACACAACTGCTGAAGACAAAGTCTAAAGACAAGTACTAAAGACAGTCTGAAGACACAAGTGCTGAAGACAAAGTCTAAAGACACAAGTGCTGAAGACAAAGTCTGAAGACACAAGTGCTGAAGACAAAGTCTGAAGACACAAGTGCTGAAGACAAGTCTGAAGACACAAGTGCTGAAGACAAGTACTAAAGACAAAGTCTGAAGACATAAGTGCTGAAGACAAAGTCTGAAGACACAAGTGCTGAAGACAAAGTCTGAAGACACAAGTGCTGAAGACAAAGCCTGAAGACACAAGTGCTGAAGACAAAGTCTGAAGACAAGTACTAAAGACAAAGTCTGAAGACAAGTACTGAAGACAAAGTCTGAAGACACAAGTGCTGAAGACAAAGTCTGAAGACAAGTACTCAAGACGGTCTGAAGACAAGTGCTGAAGACAAGTACCGAAGACCAAGTATCAAACGTTGTCACAACAGCTGAAGAGGTCTTCTTCAGTAGTTGTGACCGTTTTCTTTCAGTAGTTTTATATTTTCCCTTTTCAGTTGTTTTGTAATCAGTAGTTTAGTTTCAATAGTTTAGTTTTAGTAGTTTAGCATCAGTAGTTTTATATTTTGTGCTTAGCACTCTCTTATATGTTCTCAGTAGTTGTGAACATTTCAGTAGTTTGTTAAGTGTTAGTTATTTTTGTAATAAATCTGTCAGATGTCACTATCCCGTGATATCAGCAGTGATTGCACTCTATATAAGGAGTGTCAACCTAATTGTAATAGGTGAAGATTGAGCAGAAACATTTGATATAATTGAAACATTCCTTTTCACAGAAATATATTCTCTCGTTACAACCGTATTTGTTCTTAATGCATACGAATATCAAATTTTTGCTCTAATTTGTCTAATTCTTGATCTTGTTCCGCTGCGTTACACTCTAATCCATCAAACTTGAGATCACTAATCCTGTCAGAAGTACATACTCTTCCGAAGCCATTTAACCTTCGGAAGACACTACTATGAACCAGTGACACAAGTATGGTCTCTGACACTCCGCTGTAGACCTCTGATACTGTATGGCTTCTTCCTGAAGAGCCATGCAATTGACCATACCTTATTCCACTATTTACCTTTTCATGATAGTACAAATTACCAACTTTAGTTGGTGACAAAAGGTAAGTCAGGGACATGTCCTGACTACCAAATCTCAGATAAGACTTTATCCGAGATACCTTAAACTTTAGTCTTGTAGTATAGACTGTAGCTATAGGATCCTAGCTCGTATCAAAGTATATCCGGCTGTAGGTAGTATTATATACAGGTTCTTTTTGTAACTCATTCCACACACCTTGTAAGAGTCTTGTAATATTGAGTTAAGAAGCAATATATAAAAGTACCTTGAAAATTACTTCCTGTGTTCTTTATTACTTTCTATATTGTGATCAACTCTTACTGATTCTATCTTAACCCGAGTATTGTTCTAGGGGAGTTTGAGAGAAAAACATAAGTGTTTAGTGACAAACATGGATCCTGCAGTTTGTGGTTGTTTACATAGTTCTTAGTCAATAATGATTGAGAAACTTGCTTAAACTTAATCGTGTGAAGTTCTCATGCGAATGGACCATACGCATGAACAACTTCATGCTATTGAACTAGTCTCATGACTGAACTACGAGACTGGATCAGTCGCATGATTGTGACATGAGATTGACTCAGTCACACGACTGAAGCCTTAGTCGTGCGGATGGATCAACCGCATCCTTCATTGCACGACTGAACCAGGCAAATGGTTCAGTCGCATGAATGAGAAACCCTAACCTATAAATACCACTTAATTCATGGAAAACATAACAATTCAATACCTACGCACTAAACCGTACCCTAGCCATCTAGAGACTCAAGAACACCTGTTCCAAGTTCATAGATCGCTGTAAATCATCCTACTATCATTCTTGACATTTAGTTACATTCTTGGATTATTTTACACTCGTTATCAATGATTTGAACGTCAATCAAATAGGATTTCGAACTATTTAAGTTGGTACACACATAAATCAGTTAGTAATCTGTACCGTACACGGTCCCTAACCAATGTAAGAAGAAAGCCTAGGACTAGTGTATTACCTTAAGTCATCCATCTCACTCCAAAGACAATGATGTCTTAGCACCCGTGCTTCATAAGAATTCTGAATGGTTTATTGAGCCCTCATAATTGAAGCTTCAAGAAGGGCTAACCACTTAAGAGATGATTTAGGGTGTGTCTGCTCCAGAAAGCAAGTTGATGTGAAAATAATTGCCTAGAAGTATGATAATGACTAGAACATGATTATGGTCTAAAGGATCAAGGTTCAATTCTTCAAAGAGCTTGAGCTTACCAATTATAAAGAAATTATTTCAAATCTTTGAAAGCTTGAGCTCATCAATTATAAAGCAATGTACAAAGGATATGATTTTGAAGACATGTTGAGAATATTCAAGAAAATCAATAATTTCAAATCTCTGAAAGCTATCTACATATGGAAAGGCAATTCCTTTCATAATCCATTGGGAAAGAAGAAGAAGGTTAATGGGACTGAAGAGTTGGTATTTCTTGAATTTAATGTAAAACCAACTAAATCCTTGAAAATGAATATGGTAGTTGGAACTCACAAGTCAAAACCAATCTCCAATGTGTTTTATGATTAAAAGACATATAAGTTGGTGATTGAGAGAAGATGGGGAGGAAAAGAGAAAGCAGAGATTAGGTTCTTTAATAAATATGAGGTAAGATTGCTTGATGAATCCTTTATCCATTACATCTTCACAAGACACTTTAGAGAGACAGATAACAAGTTGGGAGAGCCTGATATAGACACTTCAAAGAGATAGATAACAAGCTGGGAGAGGCTGATATGTATTTCTTCTTGAAATGCATCAAGATATTGAAGATGGCCTATGATAGAATAAACACAAAGAGTGAACAAAGAAAGAAGAAAAAGGTTCCTCTCCAGTTGGGCAACATTGTGAAGCTTGAGCATGATGCCAAAGGGTCTTTGTTGATTCACAGGGATGGGCTTTCAACAGTATCAATGTGTGAACTTGTATCCCTGAGGCAGATGCCAATTGAAGCTATCTATATCATAAGCTAGATGAAGATACATATGCTAAGTAGAGACAAGATGACCGAGGCAAGAGACTTCTCCAACATGATCAAAATCATATTGGATCAAACACTGGCAGACCCAACTCCATCTCCATCATCACGAGTCCAAGCAATAGCTAAAGACCCAACAGAATCTTCACAATCTCAACCACCATCAAGCCCTTGAAGTAATTAGGTTGTATAATCCTTAGGGGGAGTATTGTTGGACCCTAAAAGGAATATACATGCCATTCAAGAGTGGGTGATGGTTGCTCTATTGGAAATCCCCACAAAGTCTAAGAAGATATGCGAGTGAAGAAACTGCTGAAGAAGACCAAGTGTTGGCTATCCGCATTTGTATATGTGGATGACCAAAGAACAAAGGCTAGCAAGTGTCTGTTGTTCCTCATATACAAAAGCAGGTAGTCAAACGAAATGCTGACAAGTGTTTACTCATCCGCATTAACTAATATGGATGCATAGAAGACAAATGGACTAAGTAATTTTTCATCCACATTTGTCAATGTAGATGAACAAAGCATAATGCTAAAGACAAAAGAAGAAATGTTGATGAAGTCCAAGTCATCCGTATTAGTCAACGCGGATGAACAAATACAAATGCTAATTAGGTTTTTGTACTTAGACTAGTGTTCTGATGTATAGTTTTAGGGTAGTCTAGTCATTTTGTACTGGCCATATGTCAGCCTATAAATAAAATAGCATACCCTACTTTTGGGACAACCAGAATATTAGAGTCTTTGATTGTAATAATTTTCAGAGGTGTGAATTACTGTATTTTGCTAAAACCCTAGCATTCATTGTAACTTGTTTACCATCATTAATACAAAGCATTTATGAGTACTTTTCAGAATTCAATGGTCCTTGATTATGTATTTCCGTTGCATAATCTCTAACTCAGTCATCATTTTCGATCCTTGTTAATATCTTATCAATAGAATATCAGTCTCGTATCAGTCACCCAGCCATAGAGGAGGTGTATGTGAAATAATTTTACACTTTCCAACATCAAATTCCAGAGGAGGAGTCTAATTATGATATGGGTCCATTTGACGATTTAGACAAGTCTATTGATTACATTGAAATATTTGGTAATAGTTTGAAGAAGTTATTTTCAAATTCTTTTTATAGGAGTGGGAGAGATTGCCACTGATTCTAAATTTGAGAAGTAAACATTTAAGAGTAGTGACATGACAAGAAAGATAGGTTTACGTCAAGTTGGAAATCTATATATGCTTGTTCCTGCGTAGTCAGGTTCATGCGCCTGCATAGTGCCCATGCGCCTATAAAGTTACCCATAATGATCTTCACTTAGATTGCTAATAATGTTTATACAAGTAATCCTTTAATCTATTGATCATACAACCATCAACCTAATTCTAATTACAATTAGACTATCTATAGTCTAGTCTAAGTTTCCCTATTTACACATAACCCCCTTTACTATATAACTAGACTAAAACATGACTCAAACAAGTAAAATATATTTTGTCCACACAAAATATATTATTGCAATAAAATTCATAGTCATCTTAATCTTCAATGTCTCGTCTTAGTTCGTCATCTCGAATGTGTCGGGTTTGACTATTGCGTTGACTGTTACCGTGACATTGACTATTGTTGACTTTGATTGTGTTGATAATATACAATATCTTGTATAACTCCAATACCACTCCCCCTTAGTCTATCATTATCAACGTACTTAAATGAAATCAGCACCGAGAAGTCACAAAAGAAAGATATTCAGCTTTGAAACTTTCTCAATCTGATGAGAAAAATTAGTCATATCATAAGCATCCCCTATTTATATGCTCCCCCTTTTTGAGTGCCTCCTTTGGGAGGATGTTGGAGCAGCTTTCTTAAATCTATAATCTCGAGTGCTTTAGAAGATGTAGGAGCACGATTCCTAGCTCGGTATCTTCTGCAAACTTGAGGAATAGATTCTTTGATCAGGTACATAGCTCAACTAATGATCAACCATCACTTACAACAAATATCTTAAACACCTTCACAAACACAATCCCGACATTTCTAATTAGATCATTTCATTTTAAAAAATAAACTTGTGTTTATTTGTGTTTGAAAACAAGCAAACCCATGTTCGTTGTATGTAATTTTTGTGAAATGCATGAAAAACGATAAAATTGTAATAGCATAATATGGAAGACCTAAAGGAAATTTTGAAATAAAAATTTATTATAATTTTTATTTTTCTTATATACATTTATTATAACATTTTTTATCTATTAATTTTTTTACAACCGAGAAAAGAATCAATCCTGAGATCACATCCTCAAGATTTACTTTAGCATAAAGATGAATTTAATCATCAACAAGCAATGAGATCACACTGATAACTAAATCTAATCACAGTCTTTCAATGATTTTGTGTTGGATTCTTTATGCCCAAGACACATAGAACATTGATGTGGTTAGTACGTTATGATCCAAGTCCGGTCATACCCAATAACAAGCTTAGCAAACACCAAATATTATTTAATTGATGATATGATCATGCCATTAAATAAATACACCAATTTAGAAAATGGGTTTTCTAAATAAGTTGCATATGAGATTGAACAACTTATTTTGATATTTTGTTCATGGATATTATTTGTAATGTTGTTTAATTTAGTTAAATAACATCAAATAATAAAAGTGTGTGTATATTATATAACTAAAAGGTTAATTATATAACTATCTAAAATTACTAGTTAAAGATTGGATTTTTTTTGGGGGGAAACCCAATCTCATGTGAAATTCGGCCGCCCCTAAGGGTTTGGCCTTTTGGTTTTTCATTTTGAGATGTCTTGAAAACACATACACACACTCTCCATCCAGCTCTCTCTCTCTCATATGCAAGATCCTCAAGAGCTTTTCTCCTTCCCCAATGTTGAAGAAATAGAAGCTGAAAATCATTTTAGCAGCTTTATGAAATAGAAGCTGAAAATCGTTTTCAGCAGCTTTCTTTGTGCGATTTTGGTGTCAAAACCTAGCAAGATAGGCGCTTTCTTGATGCTTGTGGGTATGGATGCTTTAGGACACCTCTCCTTGGTGTTTTCTTCATTCAAGAAACTCATTTTCTTCCTCCTTCATCACATTTTTCAGCAGCATACAAAAGGTAGTTTGTATGTCATTTTTGGGTTGTTATTTGTTGTTGATAACTAGTTCAAACACATATAAATGATCTTTGTGTTCTTGGTTTTGTTGTTTTTATGAAATGAACCTTATTTTCAGATTACAAATTAACATACTAATGTTTTATTCTGTTGCATTTTCATAGTTTAAATGGTTAAACTAGTTTGATTTGGTCCAACATACCCCAACATTGGTATCAGAGCCGGATATGTGGATGATTAGTTTCATTTGTTCTTGTAAAATTGGTTTTGTGGGGCTTTAACAACCTTATAGGGGCTGTTTTGTGGTGATGTTATAAATCCCAAAGCTTTCAAGGTTATATCTAACATGCTTGTGATTAAACCTTGAAAGAAAGATATCAAATGGTTGATTGTGTTTTGTTTGGACAAAAACACCCTAAATTCTTGGTTTATGTTGGCTGAAAATTTAGGGTCATATGGGGATTTATTTGGTTCTTAAATTTTGTATATGATGATTCATATTTTTGCATAACCTAGCCTTGACCTTGTGTTGATTTGGTTTTGAATGGATGATTGTTTTGGTTGATTTCATTCATAATGGGTTGTAATATTATTCTTTTGTGTTTTGTATTTGGATGTAATTTATTTATTCATTCAATGGCAATGTAATAGATAGATTAAGTGTGTTTTCTTTTATTAGAAAATTTGTATTAGGATGTAAATTTTGTAAAAGAAGGTGCACAAGATGGAAGCACAAAAGGAAGACACAAGAGGACTTGAAGCATTTGGATGCAAGCTCAAGTGGGGGTCTTTGGAGATCTCATCTTTGTGTTGTGTTCAACCCTTAGGAAAGACCAAATGACAACACTTGTGATGGCAAACAAGTTTTGTAAACATAGTGGCTATGGTTATGCGCATGTGGTTGTTTGATATATGCTTGTTTCATTATTAATTTTATGTTGATTGTTTCATATATGGATATGCTTAACAATCTAAATAAATTATCATAACAAGCTGAATTTTTTGGTTCCTAATCATTAAGTGACTAATAAAAGGTTATTAAAAGGATTAATGATTTCCAAATAAAACTGGTTTTATTAAAAGAGAACCATATGGTACCATGTATTTGAAAGCATGCATATACAAGGTACATAGGGTTTTCATAACTAGAATTAATGGAAACATAAATCCCTTTGGAAACAAGTTGAACACCATCCTTTTACAAGACACTCGAATCATTTGAGAACTACTTGTGGGTTAAAGGTCACCTAACCACTTTTAGAGAACTAGTGTGTTTGAGGTAGGCTTAACATACTTGTAGGAAAAGGTCACCTAACCACTTGTATGTATAAACTCACACGTGTGTGTAAGTAGGACGACTTGAATTGGAAACCATGTGCATAGGGTCACTGTAGCATGGCGTACAATGGTGTTGATGTGATTTTACATGTCGACTAAACATAAGATGTTTAACCGATCCCATAAAGCTAGAAGTTGCAATAGGTTGCAATTGTCAAATGTTGACTACCTTGTTAATTTAAATAATGGGATAAAGGTCACCTAACCATCATTTAAATGTAATGTTGGATTCTAGATTTTAATTATTAATTGTCTATGAGACGTGTAAAGGGTATTAATAATTAAAATGCAATTTTTCAGAAATACTAAAATGAACTTTGTAATTTTGTAGAAATGGCCGCAAACAATAATGCTACCACCCCGACCGTCCCTAACCTATCACTGAGAACAATCATAGAAAGGGATCGTATTAACCATAATAACTTTATGGACTAGTATAGAAACTTGAGAATTGTTCTCAAGCAAGAGAAAAGGGCCCTATACCTGACCAACCCAACCCCAAGGATGTTGAGGCCTATGACGATTGGCTTCAATACACTGAGGATTCCATACAGGTTTCCTTCCTCATGTTGGGAAATTTGATTCCGAACTCTAAAAGGATTTAGAGAATCTTGGGGCATATGACATAATTACCCAGTTGAAGGAAATGTTCCTTCAACAAGCTAGGGTAGAGCGCTTCGAAACGGTTCGAGGGCTTCATGCGTGTGACATGGAAGAAACCTAATCGGTATCATCTTATGTACTTAAGATGAAAAGCCACATTGATCACCTCGAGAGGCTTAATTGTCCCGTCTCGAAAGAGCTAGCCACAGATTTGATCCTTAATGGCCTAACTAAAAGGTTTGAGACGTTCATAATGAATTACCATATGAACGGATGGGACAAGAGCATTGGTGCGCTTCACGCAATGCTCAAAACAGTCGAGGTAGGGATGGGTAGAAAGGTTCTACCTGTTCTCACGATCAATGAGGAAGGCAATAAGAAAAGGCCATTCCCCAATCCTAAGGCAAATGTTGTCAAACGAAAGGGGCACATCAAAGGAAAGGGGAAAGGAAAGGCTAAAGCGGAACCTCCAAAACCTAAGCTTAGGAAGCCTAAGGTAACGAGAACGATCCATGCTTTGAGTGTGGAGAGATAGGACATTGGAAAAGGAATTGTCCAACCTATCTCAAAGAGTGAGAAACAAGGGGATGCTAGGCAAACCTCAGGTACAACTTTCATAATTCACATTGGTTGAAATGTTATTTCTTCAAACACATGGGTATTGGATACCGAATGTGGAACTCACATATGCAATTTTTTGCAGGGGTTCAAAAGAAATATGCACTTCAAGAAGGGAGACACAAGTCTTTACATGGGCAACGTAGCAAAAGTTGATGTCGAAGCCCAAGGAGACAATATTTTGAAACTTTCAAATGGTTTGGAAGTTATTCTTAAAAACATTTTGTATGCTCCTAGTTTGACTAGGAACATAAATTTGATATCCCTCTTTAAAACAATGTGGTTATGAATTAAAGTTTGTTAACAATTGTATTTATGTTTGTATGGATGATGTATCTTATTTCAAGGCTATGCCTTTTAATGAAATCTATGAATTGGTTCATAATGATTCATCCTATAATCATTATACCAAACAAGCACGAAGAAACTTAAAATGGGTTTAAGTGATTCTTATTTTTGGCATTGTCATCTTGGTCACACAAACAAGAATCGGATTCGAACACCTCAAAAGAATGATCTTTTGAAAACCAAATGAAAATGTTTCATTCGACAAGTATGAATCCTGTTTACAAGGTAAGATGACCAAGTCGCCCTTTAGTGGCACTAACGAGAGGGCAAAAGACTTATTGGGAATCATACATTCGGATGTATATGGACCTTTAAAGACAATGACAAGAATGGTGAAAGATACTTCATTTCCTTTACTGACTTTATAGTCGCTATGGTAATGTGTACATGATGACACACAAACATGAAGCTTTTGAAATGTTCAAAACCTTCAAGAATGAAGTAAAAAATGAACTCAATAATATTATCAAAGTTCTTCATTCAGATAGAGGAGGTGAATACCTTAGTAATGCTTTTTAGTACCATCTAAGAAGTTGTGGGATCGTCTCACAACTTACTCCACCGGAACACCATAACATAATGGTGTGTCTGAAAGGAGAAATCGAACCCCATTGGATACGGTTCGATCTATGATGGCTATAAGCTCACTACCTCTATCATTTTGGGGTTTCGCAATGCTCTCTGTGGCTCGTATTTTGAATATGGCCCTCACCAAGATAGTCTATTCACTAAGTGTATATTTGGTGGATATCCTAAAGACTGTATAGGATACTACTTCATTGATCCAACAAGCAAGAGTAATTATTGCTTAAAAGGCTGAGTTCTTAGAAACTACGTTCCTTATGGAAGGAATAACGTATAGAATACTGGAATTTTGATGAGGATCAAAATCCACAAGCCGGTACACGTTTGGTTGACACTAGCAATCAACAAGAGGTTGTTGATGATAATCAAGAGGTTGATCAATACACACAAAACGTTCGCAGATCTGGTAGAGTTAGCATTCCACCTGAAAGATATGGATCTTTCATGAATGGATGCTATGTGGTTGACTCCGATGAGCCAACTACATACCATGAAGCAATGTCCAATTCAGATTGTGACAAATGGTTGGATGCCATGAACGTTGAGATGCAATCCATGTATCACAATCAAGTTTGGGAATTGGTTGACCCTTCACTTAACTCCAAACCGGTTGGATGCAAGTGGGTTTCAAGAAGAAAATGGATATACATGGAAACTTGGATTCTTATGAAGCAAGACTTATAGGAAAAGGTTTCACTCAAAATCAAGGGGTTGATTATGATGAAATTTTCTTGCCTGTGGCAATGCTAAAGTCAATTAGGGTATTATTTGCCATAGCTGCATATTATGACTATGAGATTTGGCAAATGGATGTCAAAACCGCTTGTCTTAATGGACATCTCGAAGAGACTGTCCATATAGTCTAGCCAGATGGTTTTATCGATCCACAACATCATAAAAGTATGCAAGTTAAAGAGGTCAATCTATGGATTGAATCTAGCATCAAGAAGTTCAAATCAACTATTTGATGAAGGGATCAGGAAATTTGGTTTCATCAAGAATGCTGACGAAGCTTGTGTATATAAGAAGGCTAGTGGGAGCATAATAACATTCTTAGTATTGTATGTTGATGACATACTACCTTTTGGAAATGATATTCCAACCATGGAGGGTGTTAAAACCTAGCTTGGAAGTTGTTTTTCCATAAAATCTTGGTGAAGCCGCCTAAATATTGGGAATAAAGATCTATAGGGATAGATCAATGCGGTTGATAGGTTTAAAACCAAAGTGCATATATTGATAAAATCTTGAAAAGGTTCAAGATGGAAAAACTCTGAGAGAGGTATAGTACCTATTCAAAGAGGGACAATATTGAGTACATCTCAATGTCCAAGCTCAAAGGGTGAGCAATATCGAATGAAGGACAACCCATATGCATCAGCTGTAGGATCCATCATGTATGTGATGATATGCACTAGACCGGACGAGTCACGCGCGTTAAGCATGACAAGCAGATATTAGCAGCATCCAGGTAATAGCCATTGGATGGTTATTAAAAGTATATTAAAATACCTTAGGAGGACTAAGGAAATGTTTCTAATATACGGATTTGATGAAGAGGAACTCATTGTAAAAGGTTAGACGGATGCGAGTTTCCAAACCGATCAAGATGATTCTCGATCACAATCGGGGTATATCTTCATTATGAATGGAGTAGCATTGTCCACTACAAAATACGAATACATTGCCACATCATTAGCAGCTCAGGTAGCTGCATGGATAAAGAAATTTATCGCCTACCTAGGGTGGTCTTTACCATTCAAGACCCCTAGAAATCGTTTTGTGATCACGAGGGTATGATTGCATAAATCAAGGTACCCTGAAAAGGGAAAAATATGTATTTGTAAAGTTCACACCGATCAAAACATTATGGATCCACTCACGAAGCTCCTTGAGAGGGCAAAGCATGAAAGTCATACTTGTGCCTTAGGACTTTGATATTCTAATGACTGGAATTGATCTGTTTAGTATTAAAAGTTGAAACAATGTAATATTTAACTCTTTATATACTGATGATATTTTGAGTTATATTCATTTTAGCATGTATACATCCATGAATATGTTTATTATTCTACATGTCCGTAGTCGGTCATGTTTGTGGGAACAAATATGAACGTAAGACTATTATGAACATGGATTGGTGGATATTCATAAAGAATGAATATAGAGCAACCGGTTGCTGCCAAGGTTTATAAATATTTATGGGATACAAATATTGGACTGACCAGCATCTTAATTTTACTACATGGAATCTTCTAGATTGATCATAAGTAAATTTGAGTAAAGGCGAATATCATTTGGTATCCTCCAACCTAAGATACATATTGGGTTTTGATATTCACCAAATGTTATACCTTGAGCTAGTTCTTCACTGCTCTGAAATAATGGGCAGTACATAAGGCTATGTTCAGGTGTGACACGAGGTGATTGTGAAAAACGTATGTAGTCAAGATGGAATTTGTTCCTCCTATTCATTGAGAGCAAGATGTCTAAGGCTTGATTAAGTTAAATCAACAAGGAATGATCATTCTATGTCCTTGGATTTAACATGACATCTCAAACAAAAGGATAAATGATTGATTCACCTAAATCATTTCAGGTTGGATATTTAAAGGGGATGATCTTATTGAATGGCTTTAAGTCATGCGTAGTAAGGGTAGTAAACGGTTGTTAGGCGGTATTTACTGCTTGCATCAATCTTCTATGTATCTTGTGCAAGTGCGAGATTGTTGGATTCTTTATGCCCAAGACACATAGAACATTGATGTGGTTAGTACGTTATGATCCAAGTCCGGTCATACCCAATAACAAGCTTAGCAAACACCAAATATTATTTAATTGATGATATGATCATGCCATTAAATAAATACACCAATTTAGAAAATGGGTTTTCTAAATAAGTTGCATATGAGATTGAACAACTTATTTTGATATTTTGTTCATGGATATTATTTGTAATGTTGTTTAATTTAGTTAAGTAACATCAAATAATAAAAGTGTGTGTATATTATATACTAAAAGGTTAATTATATAACTATCTAAAATTACTAGTTAAAGATTGGATTTTTTTTGGGGGGAAACCCAATCTCATGTGAAATTCGGCCGCCCCTAAGGGTTTGGCCCTTTTGGTTTTTCATTTTGAGATGTCTTGAAAACACATACACACACTCTCCATCCAGCTCTCTCTCTCTCTCATATGCAAGATCCTCAAGAGCTTTTCTCCTTCCCCAATGTTGAAGAAATAGAAGCTGAAAATCATTTTAGCAGCTTTATGAAATAGAAGCTGAAAATCGTTTTCAGCCGCTTTCTTTGTGCGATTTTGGTGTCAAAACCTAGCAAGATAGGCGCTTTCTTGATGCTTGTGGGTATGGATGCTTTAGGAAACCTCTCCCTAGTGTTTTCTTCATTCAAGAACTCATTTTCTTCCTCCTTCATCATGTTTTTCAGCAGCATACAAAAGGTAGTTTGTATGTCATTTTTGGGTTGTTATTTGTTGTTGATAACTAGTTCAAACACATAAAATGATCCTTGTGTTCTTGGTTTTGTTGTTTTTATGAAATGAACCTTATTTTTCAGATTACAAATTAACATACTAATGTTTTATTCCGTTGCATTTTCATAGTTTAAATGGTTAAACTAGTTTGATTTGGTCCAACATACCCCAACATTGGTATCAGAGCCGGATATGTGGATGATTAGTTTCATTTGTTCTTGTAAAATTGGTTTTGTGGGGCTTTAACAACCTTATAGGGGCTTTTTTTTGGTGATGTTATAATCCCAAAGCTTTCAAGGTTATATCTAACATGCTTGTGATTAAACCTTGAAAGAAAGATATCAATGGTTGATTGTGTTTTGTTTGGACAAAAACACCCTAAATTCTTGGTTTATGTTGGCTGAAAATTTAGGGTCATATGGGGATTTATTTGGTTCTTAAATTTTGTATATGATGATTCATATTTTTGCATAACCTAGCCTTGACCTTGTGTTGATTTGGTTTTGAATGGATGATTGTTTTGGTTGATTTCATTCATAATGGGTTGTAATATTATTCTTTTGTGTTTTGTATTTGGATGTAATTTATTTATTCATTCAATGGCAATGTAATAGATAGATTAAGTGTGTTTTCTTTTATTAGAAAATTTGTATTAGGATATAAATTTTGTAAAAGAAGATGCACAAGATGGAAGCACAAAAGGAAGACACAAGAGGACTTGAAGCATTTGGATGCAAGCTCAAGTGGGGGTCTTTGGAGATCTCATCTTTATGTTGTGTTCAACCCTTAGGAAAGACCAAATGACAACACTTGTGATGGCAAACAAGTGTTGTCAACATAGTGGCTATGGTTATGCACATGTGGTTGTTTGATATATGCTTGTTTGATTATTAATTTTATGTTGATTGTTTGATATATTGATATGCTTAACAATCTAAATAAATTATCATAACAAGCTGAATTTTTTTGTTCCTAATCATTAAGTGACTAATAAAAGGTTATTAAAAGGATTAATGATTTCAAAATAAAAGTGATTTTATTAAAAGGGAACCATAGGGTACCATGTATTTGAAAGCATGCATATACAAGGTACATAGGGTTTTCATAACTAGAATTAATGGAAACATAAATCCCTTTGGAAACAAGTTGAACACCATCCTTTTACACGACACTCGAATCATTTGAGAACTACTTGTGGGTTAAAGGTCACCTAACCACTTTTAGAGAACTAGTGTGTTTGAGGTAGGCTTAACATACTTGTAGGAAAAAGGTCACCTAACCACTTGTATGTATAAACTCACACGTGTGTGTAAGTAGGACGACTTGAATTGGAAACCATGTGCATAGGGTCACCGAAGCATGGCGTACAATGGTGTTGATGTGATTTTACATGCCGACTAAACATAAGATGTTTAACCGATCTCATAAAGCTAGAAGTTGCAATAGTTTGCAATTGTCAAATGTTGACTACCTTGTTAATTTAAATAATGGGATAAAGGTCACCTAACCATCATTTAAATGTAACGTTGGATTCTAGATTTTAATTATTAATTGTCTATGAGACGTGTAAAGGGTATTAATAATTCTAATGAAATTTTTTAGAGATACTAAATTGAACTTTGTAATTTTGTAGAAATGGCTGCAAACAATAATGCTACCACCCCGACGGTCCCTAACCTATCACTAAGAACAATCATAGAAAGGGATCTTCTTAACCATAATAACTTTATGGAATGACCAACCCGAACCCAAGGATGTTGAGGCTTATGACGATAGGCTTCAATACACTAAGGATTCCATGCAGGTTTCCTGCCTCATGTTGGGAACTATGATTCCCGAACTCCAAAAGGATTTGGAGCATCTTGGGGCATATGACATAATTACCCATTTGAAGGAAATGTTCCTTCAACAAGCTAGGGTAGAGCGCTTCGAAACGGTTCGAGCGCTTCATGCATGTCACATGGAAGAAACCCAATCGGTATCACCTTATGTACTTAAGATGAAAAGCCACATTGATCGCCTCGAGAGGCTTAATTGTCCCGTCTCAAAAGTTCTAGCCACGGATTTGATCCTTAATGGCCTAACTAAAAGGTTTGTGATGTTCATAACAAATAACCATTTGAACGGATGGGACAAGAGCATAGGTGAGCTTCACGCAATCCTCAAAACAGTCGAGGCAGGGATGGGTAGAAAGGTTCTACCTGTTCTCTTGATCAATGAGGAAGGCAATAAGAAAAGGCCATTCCCCAATCCCAAGGAAAATTTTGTCAAATGAAAGGGGTACATCAAAGGAAATGGGAAAGGAAAGGCTAAAGCGGAACCTCCAAAACCTAAGCTTAAGAAGCCGAAAGTAACGGAGAACGATCTATGCTTTGAGTGAGGAGAGATAGGACATTGGAAAAGGAATTGTGCAACCTATCTCAAAGAGTTGAGAAACAAGGGGATGGTAGGCAAACCTCAAGTACAACTTTCATAATTCACATTCGTTAAAATGTTATTTCTTCAAACACATGGGTATTGGATACCGGGTGTGGAACTCACATATGTAGTTTGTTGCAGGGGTTCAAAAGAAATAAGCACTTCAAGAAGGGAGACACAAGTGTCTACATGGGGAACGGAGCAAAAGTTGATGTCAAAACCCAAGGAGACAATATTTTGAAATTTTCAAATGGTTTGGAAGTTATTCTTAACAACATTTTGTATGCTCCTAGTTTGACTAGGAACATAATTTTGATTTCCCTTTTAAAACAATATGGTTATGAATTAAATTTTGTTAACAATGGTATTTATGTTTGTATGGATGATGTATCTTATTTCAAGGCTATGCCTTCTAATGAAATCTATGAATTGGTTCATAATGATTCATCCTATAATAGCTTATTATACCAAACAAGCACCAAGAAACTTAAAATGGGTTTAAGCGATTCTTATTTTTGGCATTTTCGTCTTGGTCACATAAACAAGAATCGGATTCAAACACCTCAAAAGAATGGTCTTTTGAAAAACAAATGAAATTGTTTCATTCAACAAGTATGAATCCTGTTTACAAGGTAAGATGACCAAGTCGCCCGCCCCTTAGTGGCACTAACGAGAGGGCAAAAGACTTATTGGGAATCATACATTCGGATGTATATGGCCCTTTAAAGACAATGACAAGAAATGGTGACAGATACTTCATTTCCTTTACTGACTATTATAGTCGCTATGGTAATGTGTACATGATGACACACAAACATGAAGCTTTTGAAATGTTCAAAACCTTCAAGAATGAAGTAAAAAATGAACTCAATAATACTATCAAAGTTCTTCGTTTAGATAGAGGAGCTGAATACCTTAGTAATGCTTTTTAGTACCATCTAAGAAGTTGTGGGATCGTCTCACAACTTACTCCACCTGGAACACCACAACATAATGGTGTGTCTGAAAGGAGAAATCGAACCCCATTGCATACGGTTCGATCTGTGATGGCTATAAGCTCACTACCTCTATCATTTTGGGATTTCACAATGCTCTCTGTGGCTCGTATTTTGAATATGGCCCTGACCAAGATAGTCTATTCACTAAGTGTATATTTGTTGGATATCCCAAAAACTGTATAGGATACTACTTCTTTGATCCAACAAAGCAAGAGTAATTATTGCTCAAAAGGCTGAGTTCTTCGAAACTAAGTTCCTTATGGAAGGAATAACGTATAGAATAGTGGAATTTTGATAAGGATCAAAATCCACAAGCTGATACACATTTGCTTTCACTAGCACTCAACAAGTGGTTGTTGATGATGATCAAGAGGTTGATCAATACACAGTTTAAATGGTTAAACTAGTTTGATTTTGTCCAACAAATTAACATACTAAGGTTTTATTCCGCTGCATTTTCATAGTTTAAATGGTTAAACTAGTTTGATTTGGTCCAACAAACCCCAACATTTTGAAATTCTCAAACATATCAATAGCGATTGCTGATATGTTTGCCCAGTTAAACCCATGCCCTATTTTTTCAACAAGCAGCAGATGATTCCTTAAGGTTCGATTAAATACTTTAGAATGCAAGGACCCCAAAATCATTTAGCCAAAACCCTCACCCAACCTCAGGAGTTCTTGAATTTTGTTACGATATTTATAAAACAAGCCTTATGCATTACTGTGTACATGATTATCAACAGAATATTGCATTGTGTGATGAATTCATCATTTAGATGATTGACACAACTTAGACCAAAATGGTGAGAGTTGCAGGTCTATACTCACGTATAACAAAGGAGATGACCATATCAAATTAGTTTATGCTCATACACATATAAATCATCTGCTGATGAGAGCTCCAGGTCAGTACTATCGTACAGCAAAGGAGTGTTGGGTTTGTTGGACCATATCAAAGTAGTTTAACCTTTTAAACTATGAAAACGCAGCGGATTAATACCTTAATATATCATTAGTAATATGAAAATTAAGGCTTATAACATATCATCAACAAACCCAAGAACATAGGATCATTTATATGTGTATGAGCTAGCTATCAACTACAAATAACAACCAAAACAAGCCATATATACTACCTTTAGTATACTGCTGAAAATGTGATGAAGGAGGAAGAATATGAGGTTCTTGAATGACCAAGACACCAAGGAGAGGTGTCCTCAACCATCCATACCCACAAGCATCAAGCAAAGACCACTCTTGCTAGGATTTGTACACCCCAAACGACCAAGAAGGCTGCTGGAAAAAACGATTTTCAGCGTTGAATAAGCTGCTGGAGAAACCGATTTCCAGCCTTGATTACCTTCAATAAAGGGAAGAAAGTTTGTTCTTCTTGGTCTTTTACATGTATGAGAGAGAGAGAGAGTTGGAGTGTGTATCTTGTTCTTGGATTATGGTTAATTGAAAGCACAAAAGACCCCTCCCCATAAAGGGCGGCCGAAAATGTACAAGGGAGGAGGTTTTCCCCTCCAAAACCAATCTCCAATTTTAATAAACTAGTTGTTTTAATAGTTATATAATTAACCTATTAATTATATAACTCATACAAACTTTTATTATTTGATGTTAGTTAACTAAATTAAACAACATTACAAATAATATCCATGAACAAAATATCTTATAAGTTGTTCAATCTCATATGCAACTTATTTAGAAAACCCATTTTCTAAATTGGTGTAATTATTTAATTGCATGATCATATCATGAATTAAATATTAGTTGGTGTTTACTAAGCTTGTTAATGGGTGTGATCCGACTTGGATCATTACGTACTAACCACATCAATATTCTATGTGTCTTGGGCATAAAGAATCCAACAATCCCCCACTTGCACAAGATTCATAGAAGATTGATGCAAGCAGTGAATACCGCCTAATAACAGTTTACTACCCTTAATACGCATGACTTAAAGCCATTCAATAACATCATCCCCTTCAAGTATCCAACTTGAAATAATTTAGGTCAATCAATCATTTATTCTTTTGTTACAGATGTCATGTTAAATCCAAGGACATAGAATGATCATTCCTTTTTGATTTAACTTAATCAGGCCTTAGACATCTTGCTCTCAACGAATAAGAGGAACAAATTCCATTTTGACTACATACGTTTTTCACAATCACCTCGTGTCACACCTGAACATAGCCTTATGCACTGCCCATTATTTCAGAGCAGCGAAGAACTAGCTCAAGGTATAACATTTGGTGAATATCAAAACCCAATATGTATCTCAGGTCGGAGGATACCAAATGATATTCGCCTTTGCTCAAATTTAATTATGATCAATCTAAAAGATTCCATGTAGTAAAATTGAGATGCGGGTTAGTCCAATATTTGTATCACACAAATATCTATGAACCTTGGCAGCAACCAATTGCTCTATATTCATTCCTTATGAATATCCACCAATCCATGTTCATAATAGTCTTACGTTCATATTTGTTCCCACAAACATGACCGACTACGAACATTTAGAATAATAAACATATTCATGGATGTATACATGCTAAAATGAATATAACTCAAAATATCACAAGTATATAAAGAGTTAAATATTACATTGTTTCAAAATTTTAATACCAAACAAATCAATTCCAGTCACTAGAATATCGAAGTCCTAAGGCACAAGTATGACTTTCATGCTTTGCCCTTTCAAGGAGCTTCGTGAGTGGATCCGCAATGTTTTGATCGGTGTGAACTTTACGAATACATATTTTTCCCTTTTCAACCTCATCCTTTATGTAGTTGAATTTCCGCTCAATGTGCCTAGACTTTTGAGGAGGACAGGGTACCTTGATTTATGCAATCGTACCCTCGTGATCACAAAAGGATTTCTAGGGGTCTTGAATGGTAGAGACCACCCTAGGTAGGCGATAAATTTCTTTATCCACACAGCTTCCTGAGCTGCTGATGATGTGGCTATGTATTCAGACTTTGTAGTGGACAATGCTACTCCATTCATAATGAAGACATACCCCGATTGTGATCGAGAACCATCTTAAACGGTTTGGAACTCGCATCCTTGTAACCCTTTACAACGAGTTCCTCTTCATCAGATCCATATATTAGAAACACTTCCTTAGTCCTCCTAAGGTATTTCATTATTTTTTTAATAACCATCCAATGGCTATTACCTGGATTCTGCTAATATCTGCTTATCATGCTTAACGTGCATGACTCGTCCAGTCTAGTGCATATCATCTCATACATGATGGATCCTATAGCAGCCGCATATGGGATGTCCTTCATTCGATACTGCTCACCCTTTGAGCTTGGACATTGAGATGTACTCAATATTGCCCATCTTCAAATAGGTACCATACCTTTCTCAGTGTTTTCCATCTTGAACCCTTTCAAGACTTCACTGAGATTTTTCTTCCCAAAATAGGTACCGCCTCGATCTATCCCTATAGATCTTTGTTCCCAAAATATAGTCGGCTTCACTGAGATTTTTATGGAAAAACCACATCCAAGCCAGGTTTTAACACCTTCCATTGTTGGAATATCATTTCCAAAAGTAGTATGTCATCAACATACAATGCTAAGAATTGTATTATGCTCCCACTAGCCTTCTTATATACACAAGCCTCGTCAGCGTTCTTGATGAAACCAAATTTCTTGATCTCTTCATCAAAACGTTGATTTCAACATCTCGATGCAAGATTCAATCCATAGATTGACCTCTTTAACTTGCATGTTTTAGGATGTTGTGGATCGGCAAAACCATCTGGCTAAACCATATGGATAGTCTCTTCGAGATGTCCATTAAGACAAGCGGTTTTGATATCCATTTGCCAAATCTCATAGTCATAATATGCAGCTATGGAAAATAATATCCTAATTGACTTTAGCAGTGCCACAGGCGAGAAGGTTTAATCATAATCAACCCTTTGATTTTGAGTGAAATCTTTCGCTATAAGTCTTGCTTTGTAGGTATCCAAGTTTCCATGTATATCCATTTTCTTCTTGAAACCCATTTTCATCCAACCAGTTTGGAGTTAAGTGGAGGGTCAACCAATTCCCAAACTTGATTTTCGTACATGGATTGCATCTTAACGTTCATGGCATCCAGCCATTTGTCCCAATCCGAATTGGACACTTGCTTCATGGTATGTGATTGGCTCATAGGAGTCAACCACATAGCCTCCATTCATGAAAGATCCATATCTTCAAGGTGGAATGCTAACTCTACCAGATCTGTGAACGTTTTGTGTGTATTGATCAACATCTTGATCATCATCAACACCTCTTGTTGATTGCTTGTGTCAACTAAACGTGTATCGGCTTGTGGATCTTGATCCTCATCAAATTCCACTATTCTATACGTTATTCCTCCATAAGTAACTTAGTTTCGAAGAACTCAGCCTTTCGAGCAATAATTACTCTTGCTCTGTTGGATCAAAGAAGTAGTATCATATACAATCTTTGGAATATCCAACAAATATACACTTAGTGAATCGACTATCATGGTCAAGTCCATATTCAAAATATGAGCCTCGGAGAGCATTGCGAAAACCCAAAATGATAGAGGTAGTGAGCTTATAGCCATCATAGATTTGAACCATATCCAATAGGGTTCGATTTCTCCTTTCAGACACACCATCATGTTGTGGTGTTCCAGGCGGAGTAAGTTGTCAGACGATCCCACAATTTCTTAGATGGTACTAAAATCATCACTTAGGTATTCACCTCCTCTATCTGAAAAAAGAACTTTGAGAGTTTCTTGAAGATTTTGAACATTTCAAAAGCTTTGTGTTTGTGTGTCATCATGTACACATAACCATAGCGACTATAATCGTCGGTAAAGGTAATGAAGTATCTACCACCATTTCTAGTCATTGTCTTTAAAGGGCCACATACATCCGAATGTATGATACCCAATAAGTCTTTTGCCCTCTCGTTAGTGCCACTAAAGGGCGACTTGGTCATCTAGCTTGTAAACAAGATTCACACTTATCAAATGAAACATTTTTATTTGATTTTCAAAAGACCATTCTTTTGAGGTGTTTGAATCTGATTCTTGTTTATGTGACCAAGACGACAATGTCAAAGATAAGAATCACTTAAACCCATTTTAAGTTTCTTGGTGCTTGTTTGGTATAATGAATTATTATAGGATGAATCATCATGAACTAATTCATAGATTCCATTAAAAAGGCATAGCCTTGAAATAAAATACATCATCCTTACAAACATAAATATCATTGTTAACAAACTTTAATTCATAACCACATTATTGTAAAAGGGAAATCAAAATTATGTTCCTAGTCAAACTAGGAGCATACAAAATGTTCTTTAGAATAACTTCCAAACCATTTGAAAGTTTCTAAATATTGTCTCTTTGGGCTTTGACATAACTTTTGCTCTGTTGCCCATGTAAAGACTTTTGTCTCCCTTCTTGAAGTGCTTATTTCTTTTGAACCCTTGCAAGAAATTACAAATATGAGTTCTAGATCCGGTATCCAATACCCATGTGTTTGAAGAAATAACATTTCAACCAATGTGAATTATGAAAGTTGTGCTTGAGGTTTGCCCAGCATCCCTCTTGTCTCTCAACTATTTGAGATAGGTTGGACAATTCCCATTCCAATGTCCTATCTCTCCACACTCAAAGCATGAATCTTTCTCCGTTACCTTAGGCTTCTTAGGCTTAGGCTTTGGAGGTTCCGCTTTAGCCTTTCCTTTCCCCTTTCCTTTGATGTGCCCCTGTCCATTGGCAACATATGCCTTGGGATCAACAAATGGCCTTTTCTTATTGCCTTCCTCATTGATCAAGAGAACAGGTAGAACCTTTCTAACCATCCCTCCCGTAGCTGTTTTGAGCATTGCGTGAAGCTCACCAATACTCTTGTCCCACCCGTTCATATTGTAATTCATTATGAACGTCTCAAACCTTTTGGTTAGGCCATCAAGAATCAAATCCGCGGCTACCTCCTTTGAGACGGGAAAATTAAGCCTCTCGAGGCGATCAATGTTGCATTTCAACTTAAGAACATAAGATGATACCGATTGGGTTTCTTCCATGTGACACGAATGAAGCGCTCGAACTGTTTCGAAGCGCTCTACCTAGCTTGTTGAAGGAACATTTCCTCAACTGGGTAATTATGTCATATGCCCCAAGTTTCTCCAAATCCTTTTGGAGTTTGGGAATCATAGTTCCCAACATGAGGCAGGAAACCTGCATCGAATCCTCAGTGTATTGAGGCCAATCATCATAGGCCTCAACATCCTCAGGGTCGGATTGGTCAGGAATAGGATCGTCAAGGACATAGGCCCTTTTCTCTTGCTTGAGAACAATTCTCAAGTTTTGATACTAGTCCATAAAGTTATTATGGTTAAGACGATCCCTTTTTAAGATTGTTCTCAGTGATAGGGTAGGGACGGTCGGGGTGGTAGCATTGTGGTTGTGGCCATTACTACAAAATTACAAAGTTCATTTTAGTATTTCTGAAAAATGCATTTTAATTATTAATACCCTATACACGTCTCATAGACAATTAATAATTAAAATCTAGAATCCAACATTACATTTAAATGATGGTTAGGTGACCTTTATCCCATTATTTAAATTAACAAGGTAGTCAACATTTGACAATTGCAACCTATTGCAACTTCTAGTTTTATGGGATCGGTTAAACATCTTATGTTTAGTCGGCATGTAAAATCCCATCAACACCATTGTACGCTATGCTTCAGTGACCCTATGCACATGGTTTCCAATTCAAGTCGTCCTGCTTACACACACGTGTGAGTTTACACATACAAGCGATTAGGTGACCTTTATCCCACAAATATATTAAGCTCACCTCAAACACACAAGTTCCCTAAAAGTGGTTAGGTGACCTTTATCCCACAAGTAGTTCTCAAGTGATTCGAGCATCGTGTAAAAGGATGGTGTTTAACTTGTTTCCAAAGGGATTTAAGTTTCCATTAATTCTTGTTATGAAAAGTCTATGTACCTTGTATTCACATACTTTCAAATACATGCTACCTTATGGTTCTCTTTTAATAAAACCACTTTTATTTTGAAATAATTAATCCTTTTAATAACCTTTTATTAGTCACTTAATGATTAGGAACCAAAAAAATTCAACTTGTTATGATAATTTATTTAGATTGTTAAGCATATCCATATATCAAACAATCAACATAAAATGAATAATCAAACAAGCATATATCAAACCACCACATATGCATAACCATAGCCACTATGTTGACAACACTTGTTTGCCATCACAAGTGTTGTCATTTGGTCTTTCCTAAGGGTTGAACACAACAAAAAGATGAGATCTCTAAAGACCCCCACTTGAACTTGCATCCAAATGCTTCAAGTCCTTCTCTTGTGTCTTCCTTTTGTGCTTCCATCTTGTGCATCTTCTTTTACAAAATTTATATCCTAATACAAATTTTCTAATAAAGGAAAACATACTTAATCTATCTATTACATCACAAATGAATGAATAAATAAATTACATCCAAATACAAGCACAAAGGAATAATTATTACAACCCATAAGAATGAAATCAACCAAAACAAACATCCATATAAAACCAAATCAACACAAAGTCAAGACTAGGTTATGCACCAATATGAATCATCATATACAACATTCAAGAACCAAATAAATCCCCACATGACCCTAAATTTTCAGCCAACATAAACCAAGAATTTAGGGTGTTTTTGTCCAAACAAAACACAATCAACCATTTGATATCTTTTCTTTCAAGGTTTAATCACAAACATGTTAGATATAACCTTGAAAGATTGGGGATTTATAACATCACCACAAAACAGCCCCTATAAGGTTGTTAAAGCCCCATAAAACCAATTTTACAAGAACAAATGAAACTAGTCATCCACATATCCGGCTCTAGATGCCAATGTTGGGTTTGTTGGACAATATGAAAGTAGTTTAACCTTTTAAACTATGAAAACACAGTGGCTTAATACCTTAATATTATCATTAGTAATCTGAAAATTAAGGCTTATAACATATCATCAACAAACCCAAGAACATAGGATCATTTATATGTGTTTGAGGTAGCTATCAACTACAAATAACAACCAAAACAAGCCATATATACTACCTTTAGTATACTGCTGAAAACGTGATGAAGGTGGAAGAATATGAGGTTCTTGAATGACCAAGACACCAAGGAGAGTTGTCCTCAAGCATCCATACCCACAAGCATCAAGCAAAGACCATTCTTTCTAGGATTTGTACACCCCAAACGACCAAGAAGGCTGCTGGAAAAAATGATTTTCAGCCTTAAATAAGTTGTTGGAGAAACCGATTTCCAGCCTTGATTACCTTCAAGAAAGGGAAGAAAGTTTGTTCTTCTTGGTCTTTTGCATGTATGAGAGAGAGAGTTGGAGTGTGTATCTTGTTCTTGGATTATGGTTAATTGAAAGCACAAAAGACCCCTCCCCATAAAGGGCGGCCGAAAATGTACAAGGGAGGGGGTTTTCTCCCCCAAAACCAATCTCGAATTTTAATAAACAAGTTGTTTTAATAGTTATATAATTAACATCTTAATTATATAACTCATACACACTTTTATTATTTGATGCTATTTAAGTAAATTAAACAACATTACAAATAATATCCGTAAACAAAATATCCTTATAAGTTGTTCAATCTCATATGCAACTTATTTAGAAAACCCATTTTCTAAATTGGTGTAATTATTTAATTGCATGATCATATCATCAATTAAATATTAATTGGTGTTTGCTAAGCTTGTTAATGGGTATGACCTGACTTGGATCATTACGTACTAACCACATCAATATTCTATGTGTCTTGGGCATAAAGAATCCAACAAGGAGATCATCACTCCAGGTCAGTACTTTCGTATAGCAATTCTCCTTGTTAATGTCTTGTGTTTGTGCAAACAAGGAGATCATACACCAAACATGGCACAAAGATATGGCTTATATGATTTGTATCATGGTAGGTGAAACATCAATTCTCAATCTAATTTTTGTCGCGACTCAGTTTTGTGCAGGCCAAAATAATTGCGTAAATCCAGACATCCTTAAGTATATATTTTAATTTAAATAGTTATGTTGCTGTCTACTTTATTTTTTAGGTTGAGTCTACCAATCATATCATTAAAGAATTTGTTTGTTTTTCTATTATATGCAATTAAAAATATGTAAATGAGATAACAATATCAGTTACTATCATTTCTTATTTTAAACACAAGTCATGCAAAAACAAGCATATAAAGAAGATATAGAATCATTTCCCCATCATCTCGAATCAAGTTCACAGTTCTCTTTTCATTTTTATTTACTATACTCTCTCCCTAATTTTTTAATTTTGCAAACCTATTTTTTTATTTCTTTTGTATATATATTGTATATTTTTTAATTACTATTTTTATAAAACTACACAAAAATAGAAATTTATGAAAGAAGGTCTCCAAACCACATTGATATGAAGATAATAAAGAATTATCAAGAATATTCAGTGATTATGAGGTGAGAACTGTCATTGTGCATATAAAAATCCAGATTGTGGATAAGATACGAGGATGTTAACTTGTTTGTTCCACCACAAAATTGAATTAGGAAAAATCTCTGTCAGTAAAGCGGATTACTAACAGTCCTTCTTAATTGTTCCTACACTCATTAACAGATTAGTTTGAAAATGGAACCGGGACCATCGTAGTCCTGGAAGTTCCTTTTTCATTAATATTAGAAACCTGCTTTTGCACACAACTGTTTAAACAATCGGGGATATGTGTATCCTTCTTCTTGATTTGCCAAATTTGTTTCGGTTCAAATAATTTGGATTTGAATGAATTAAATTTGGAAATCATTTTCTGTTTAAGACTGGAAGGAAAAGAAATTTAGTTTGAACATTTGGTCATTTTTAACTTTGAATCATGTGAACCTGGCTTCACATGAAAAGGTTTGGACAGAGTTTTTCATCCAACCATTCAAAGATGTGTGCTTTTTACCTATTGAAACAGAGAAGCAACCCGTGTTGCCTTTACCCTCTAGAACATTATTTGTAGACTTACATCTGACAAGCAATTTGGTTTGCCTTTACCATTTGAAGCAAGTCTTTGAGGCACTTTTTAACCACATGCCCTACTTTTCGACACTCAAAACAAGACTTGAAAGGCTTTTGATCATTGTAGTCCGTGTGGTGCAGGCAGGGATGAGGATTGCTTTGAGCTTATAGTAGATTCTTGCTTGTTTTGAAGTTTCCTGTGCTGAATAGAGAATGAGATCTTCACTGGTTGACTACCTTGTTTTGAAGGTGGAGTAGAGATCCGTATTGGTCTTGATTCGTCTTTTGGAAGCTTTTGAAACTTGAAAATTTCAAGTGATATCTTGATCTTTGAAAAACTAATATTATCTTCTGTGTTTGATTAATCATATGTGCTTGTCCAGTCTCATATACACAAATCTGCTTCCAATGGATCTTGATTGACAGGATTAGGATATGTTGTTATTGTTTGAACTTTATGATTAGATGATTCCTGATTTATCTCTTCTTTCACAACCCTAACAGGCTCAAAAGTAGGAATTTCACATGTTTAAACTTATCAAAGAAGTTAGAAGACATAGAATTACAAACAACATGGACTGAACAATTGTTAGCTTTATTGTTAGCATTCGGTTTATTGTATCCCATACTTGTTGTAGAATCATAATCATCTCGCATGTCATTAGGATTGCTATAACACCCGCTATTTTTAAAAGTCAAGATATAAAGAATAAAAGCAAGAAAGGCAATAAAGTCCAAGTGGAGGGACTTAAAGTGTCCAAAAAGGACAAAACTTTCAAAAGTTGGTGTAAAAGGAGTATGGCCGCCCACCCTCACCTCACTTCGCCATTTTTCTCGGTTTTAGGGAGAGAGAGCAGAGAACACTCTCGGATTGAAGAGGAAGAGGAAGAAGGAAAGTGAATTCAAGGTAAGAATTCAAGGTTTTTATGTTTTTTTGTCGGGTTTTATCAGGGTTATGTGCTAGTATGCTTATGGGTTGTGTTTGTGCTCGGGTGTGTGTGTTTTTGGATGTTGTTTCTAGGTGTTTTGAACTCTTTGCAAGCGGTTTAAAAGGAAGAACACCCAAGTTGCACAATGTGAGTTCTAGACCTTGGTTTTTACATGTTTTGAACTACCTTTGGGGCTGAAAGCATATTAAAATGATTTTACAAAGTTTATTTGTGAACACCCGTATGTATTGTGTATGTTGGATGTTTGTTCTTGGATGTTTATAGGTTATTATGTTTAGAATAGCCACATTATGCTTCGAACCGATGGGTTTGATGATTATGATTGAAAATATCCTTGAAACATGTTTTGCAGAATGCTCATACGCCTAGATAAGTATTCATACGCCTGAAAGTGCCTTAGAATGAATTAAGTGTAAGCCATGCGCCTAACAGTAGCTCATGCGCCCAAATTTGCCTTAGAAATCTTTAAGTTTAGCCCATGCGCCTGAACAGTGGCCCATGCACCTAGAAATGTTAGTTGGATGACTAAGTGTAGGGCCATGCGCCCCAATAGTGCCATGCGCCCAGTGACCGATGCGCCTAAATGCTCATGTGTCTGAATAGTATCCATGCGCCTAGATTGGGCTATAATTTACTAAGTGTTCAGACGTCCAAAAGTCCCCATGCGCCTGAACAGTACCCCATGCGCCTGAAAGTGGCCCATGCGCCTAAGTGTTCCCCATGCGCCTGAATAGTGTTCATGTGCCTGAATAGTGCCCATGCGCCTAGGACTTAGAATATTTTTCTGCTTTTTGGGGGAAAATGTGTAAAGTAGGCTTTGACTTGGGAAATTCCCGGGGGACTATATAAGTTGACTTTTGGGGTCATAGATAGTATGATGGGCATCTTATGATGATGATTATGATGATGTTGCATGACTATGCATTATGTATATTATATATGTTTGATGCCCTGTGTGATGATGTATGAATGGTATGTTGATATGTTCCTATGATGATGAATGTTTATCTTTCTATGGCTTTACGTGTTATGTTAATGAATGAACCGAAAGTGTTATGTAACGTCAAGTGAGAGATAATGAAAGAGGAACATGATGAATGAATGCATGCATTAACGAATGAATGAACATAAAAAGTCTTGCAAGCAAATGTATGGAGGTCCACACCCAATGAAGGGTGTTAGCTCAACTGTGTGCGGGTAGCTACCCTAGAAGGATGCACACTCGGGTCCAATCCTTGTGATTGACCATATGTATGGGATCCATGCCGCTTGCCCCAGGTACTGGAGTCAGCTTTGTGCATAATGTTCGGGGTCTATGAAAGACCTCAGGCCCAGTAACCAGCTTTGTGCACAATGTTCGGGGTATAGCATATGGCACTGATCCGGAATGAAAAGAAAAGATAAATGGTGAATGTACTTGCCCCAGGTACTAGAGTCAGTTTCGTCCACAATGTTCGGGGTCTATGAAAGACCTCAGGGCCAGTAACCAGCTTCGTGCACAATGTTCGGGGTATTGTACATGTCACAAGATGTAACAAATGAACGAAGATAATAATGATGTTATGTGCATGTACGTATGATGTATGATCACGAACGAATGAAAAGTATAGTACGGACTCTGTAAAGAAGTAAATAAAGATTTATGTATGTTTTATTATAAAACTAGAACTCACTCAACGACGCTGACTTTTATACGTTTTATATTGGCATGTTAACGTTGCTGAGGATGGCACGAGGCGGCTACTCAGCTCTTTTGGATGGCATCCTTTTAATTAAGGCTTTTGTGATGTAATACAATAATGTAATTTTGTAACCAACAAACGATGCATTATTTTGCAAAAGTTTTTAGGATAAAATGAAATGTCATTTGTTTTTATGGTTTCCGCTGCAATGTTTTGATGAATAAATGTAAAGTATATGTTTTACGTGCAATGTATCACCCGCTGTAAGCGTCCCAAGATCGGGGCCTTACAATTGACACCGCTCAAACCTGTATGCAAACTATCAATAGGTTGTTCAAACAAATCATTTTTAGGATGTGGTCTAGGGATTGGTGAATAACATAAAGTAAAAGGAGGTGGAACTGAATTAAATACAGTTTCACCATCTCATATATATCCAATCCTATGTTTTACCTGAGCCCTTTATTGTTTAGCAATAATCTCATCCTTTTTCATGTGTGAAAGGGTCAATTTATCAAGCTTCGTTTGAAGTTATCTTATGTCAAATTAAGCTAAAACAACCTTTTCTCTTAGAATATTATTTCAATGTTACGCTCCAAAATAGTTCTTCTTAAAAGATCATTTTCAGCAATGCTTTATTAAGTTTCATTGAAAAAGCAATTTCATTTTCTTTAATTCTTTATTGATTATTTTTAATTCTATTTCATTTTCCAATAACAATCTGTTTGCCTTATAAATTGAAAACAACCGGATTCTGCAAGAAGAAGAACACATATCGTGAACAGTCTCATAAGGAAGGCTCAAGATAGTTTTTTTCTGTAGCTAAGCTCTTCTCATAGTCGAAAACCATTATGATTCTCTGTTGTTCCTCTTCTTTGACCTTCAGCATCCTGTTAGCCTTAGATTCTTTCTCTCTTTTATCAGCTTTTCCAGCCTTATCATCATCGGTTCTCAAAGACTCTGGTTTACTGTCATTGTAGACTCTCAAAGTTTCATACTTCTCTTCAATAGTTTCTTTGAATTGAAAATTTAAATTCAAATCAGTTCTCAATAACTTCAATTTTTCAATCATCTCTGTTTTGTAATCAAGTATGCTTGTTACAGAAGAAACAAGATCAGTATTAAACACATTGGTTTGATGTGGGAACACGGCTTGCTAAAATTTGTTTCTTTGGATATCCAGCTCGAGATATTTTATTTTGTTGATCATATGCATAAGTTTTGTGTCGACATAACCTCTTTCTTGCTTCAGCATTTTAACTTGATCATTCCATGCAGACGGAAGAGAGTTGAGAAGCTTTTGAATCTATTCATGATTACTAAGATCCGGCACATGCTTCTTTAGATTATTTGTCATCTTTAAGAATCGATCAATCAAATATGTCAATTTTTATTTCTTCATTGCTGCAAAAGAGTCAAACTGGTTTTGTGTCATTGTGAGATTATATGAATTAAAATCTTCTGGAGATGACATTTTATTAAAAAAATTGAACTAAACGCCCCAAAAATATTTTTCCCAAAAATTGTAAAATAATTCTCCCCCGGGAAAATTAACTTTTTCAAAATGTCACTTTATGCAATCTTAATAACTTGGGTCAAAAAATAATTATTTCTTTGATTTTTTTAAATTTCACTCTATGCACTCTATGCAATTTTATTTTTGTAAAATAATTTTTTTATAAATTCTTTAAAATCGTTGAATATTTCTTTATCACATAAAAAAAATAAATTATCTCTTTGAATTTGAATGAGCCCAACATTGTTATATTTTTTATTGTTTTTAATGAGCCCACACAATAACATGAGCCCATTTAACAATTAACTTGATTACCCAATCGAAACCCAATTATTAACCCATTATCAAATTGTTAGTCCATACAATTATGAGAAACTCAAGCGAATGAGAGATAACCCATTAACAAATTTCTAACCTTAACCCAACCAAAACACTAACACAAACCCTAAGCCTAACACAAAACACTTACACTACCCAACACACACAAAGGATAGAGAGACAAATATATGCGGATGAGATAACCAAGGGGTAGAGGATATATCATCCCCAATCATAATTCCATCATATCATGGCGGTGAGACGACTGCGAGATGACGGTGTTAGGTGGCACTGCATAAGATCTTGTAAAGTTTGATCAAAGAAATAATCGTGAAAACTCGAACTATGAATTCGAACTATTGAAAATTAAGAAAATATGGATTTCTCAAGAACTTTGATCTCGATCTCGGAATGAATTTTAATCATTTGAAGCCTCTTAATGCTCACACAACAATATCTACACGCAACCTAAACCCTACGTGACGACGCCGTGGTGGCAACCGAATAAACCTTCGTGGATGAACCAACCTGCTGCTCCGGCTCAGTCGTTGAATCTGGGTGGGTCGCTAAATGGACCTACATCGATGGTCGGAGATATCATTGGAAGGAGCTAGGCTTCATCTGCACCGCAACGTCCTTCTAACTCAAGAGCTACGAATATTGGAATTGCGAATAAAAAACCCTAATTTGCTTAGTGAGCTTCTTGGATCGAATTTGGGGGTAGGTAAGGGAAATGGTGGTAATGTTCCTTTGAAGAATGTTGGATCTGTTTCGTAGCAAGCAACTAGTAATAGCGCTTATTTGATGGGAAGTATGGCTGATTCTTTGCCTGAATCTGGTAATGATGTGAACAACGGTGGTGGTGGTGATTTGGGTGTAAGTGGGGAGAAGATGATAATTTCGCACAAACAATTTTTAAATTTGCAAGTTGAAGCTTTAATTTAGCAGTTTTTTTATTTATAAATTTGTTGAAGAATTTGTATTGATTTCGCAGGTTCGTTTATTATTTTGGCAGCATTTTCACTAGTATTTTCGCTAGAAAATGTGAACTTTCGTTCAGTTGGGTGTAAACTTCGCAGCTTGATGATTGTGTTGGGTTTTCTTACAAGTTTGTCAAAGCAAGTTTAACCATTTGGAATTCAAAATGCGGCGGATATTAATGCTTAAAATGTGTTAAAAAATGTGAAAATTTGAACTATTTTAACCAAAGACAAAACCCAAAAACAAGGATCATTAATATATGTGAAATGACATGGAATCAAAATGAAAGAACTATCATATGGTGTTCTAGAAATTACCTTTCAAGAACAAGATGATGAAGTATGGATGAGATAAAGATGATGATGCTTCTTGAATGTCCAGCCTCCAAGAGAGAAAGCCTCAAGTTTGTATACCCACAAACTCTTCCAAACACCTAAGTTGTTAGGGAGTGCAACACCATGTCTCAACACTTTCATGTTTATCCGAAAACCAACCAAGAAAACCATCAAGTTTAGCCAACTAATCCGAATTTTTCAGCCAAGGAATGATGTGAAGAGAGTTCTTTGCATGTGTGTTAGAGAGTGTGCTAAAGGGGAAGAGTGTAAGAATGGTTAATGTCTTGTACTTTACCAAGACAAAAGGAATCCAACAACACCTCAAGGGCGGCCGAACTAATGGTTTCAAAATGGGTTCCCTCCCAAACTTAATTTTATAAAAACTTACACTCTTAACCCATAAGTTTATAAAATTAAAATCACTTTTACTTTTATAATATTAACACACTTTTATTTGTTATTATTTAAGTCACTTAAATAATGAAACAAATAATTTTTCATGAATAAAATATCCTCATAATGTTGTTCTATTACAAATGCAATGATTTAGAAAACCCATTTTCTAAATTGGTGTCAATATTTATTTGTTTGATCTCATCAATAAATAAATATCTATTGGTGTTTGTTTAGCTTGTTATTGGGTATGACCCGACTTGGATCATAACGTACTAACCACATCAATCTTGTGTGTCTTGGGCATACAAGTTCCAACAATCTCCCACTTGCACAAGATTCATAGAAGATTGATGCAAGCAATAAATACCACCTAACAATGGTTTACTACCATTAATACGTATGTGTAACACCCAATTATTTGTAAAGAAAGAAAGAAAGAATAAAGTGAAGAAAAAGAAGGAAAAGAAATAAAACCCAAGCCTAGGGGTTAAAACTCACAAAAAGGACAAAATGTTTGAAAAGTGGGTGTAAAAGGGTGGTATGGCCGCCCATATGTCACGCCCATCACAAAATTTTAGGATTTTTAGAGAGAGAGAGAGTAGCAGGAAGTAGATAACTCTTCGTTTTGAAGAGAAACAAGAAGAAAAGTGTGAATTCAAGGTAAGAGTTCATCTTTTTATGGTGTTCTTAATTGGCCTTGCCTCGGTTGTATGCTTATGTGTGTTGTGTGTGTTCGGGAGTGTGTTTTTAGTGGGTTCCTAGGCGGTTGAACTCAATTGCAAAAGAGTTTGGAACAAGCCATACTCAAGAGCAGCTAAGGTGAGTTCTAGAACCCCTCTTTTACTAGTTTTTAACTGATTTTGGGGTTGGAAATGCATGGCTGTATGTTTTCATTAAACTGGATTTCGGACCCGAATGTTGATTGTGTGTATGTTGAATTTATGATGTGATATGTGGTTATATTCATGCTTCATAATGTATAATGGTGTTTCTAAGGCTTTGACGGTAAGACTTAAGCTTAGAACATGATAAATGGTGCTTGGAAACAGAGATCCAATGTTTAGAGCTCGTATGTTTAAGTTTTAGCATCTGCCTAAGTATGTAGAAGAAATGCGGATGAACATATAAAGTCAATGCGGATGAACATAGAAAGTCAATGCGGATGAACATAGAAAGTCAATGCGGATGAACATAGAAAGTCAATGCGGATGAACATAGAAAGTCAATGCGGATAAACATAGAAAGTCAATGAAGATGAACATAGGAAGTCAATGCGGATGAACTAGTTAATGCGGATGGATATTTTCTGCTAAGTAAGAGAAATGCGGATGAGTAGTGGGAAATGCGGATGATGTAAAAGAAATGCGGATGAAGGAAAGGGAATGCAGATGTACTATAGCAAAAGCGGATGAGCTATAACAAATGCGAATGACTGTAACAAATGCGGATGAACAGAAAACAAATGCGGATCAACACTTAGAATAGTTTGACTTTCTCGGGAAAAGTGAGATTTAGGGTTTGACTTGGAAGGTTCCCGGGTGCTCATGTAAGCTGACTTTTGAGGTCATAGATGATATGTTGGGCGTGTTATGATGTATGTTCGATGCTTATGCATGATGGTATGTATGATGCTCTGTATGATGTTGTTGTCTGTGTATGATGATGTTTCTTATTATGTAAGTTTATTTTCCCGTGGCTTTACGTTGAATGTTAATGAACGAAATGAAAAGTATTATGTAACATAAAGCGGAAGATAAAGAAAAGAGGAACATAATGAAAGAATGCATGCATTAATGAATGAACGAACGAACGTAAAAAAGTCTTGCAAGCAAAGGTATGGAGATTCACACTAAATGAGGAGTGTTAGCTCAACCGTGTGAGGGTTAGCTACCTCATGAGGATGCACACTAGGGCTTGATCCATGTGATCAAGCATATGAATAGAGGTTCACACCTAATGAGGGGTTGGCAGCTCAACTATGTGTGGGTTAAATACCCTATGAGGATGCACACAGGGGTTCAATCTTTGTGATTTATTAGATGTATTGGGGTCCTTGTCGCTAAACCCTAGATGAATTGCTTGGTGCTCTAGAGGGGGGTTAAGCATATGACAGGAGCTAGATGAAAACGAAAGATAATAAAAGTACAAAACGAATGATGATGAAGATAATAATTATTATCTATGTGTACGTATGATGTGTGATAACGTTCTAAGACTATTATGATTTGAAAGAAAGTAAAGGACGGTTTTAAATGAAAGATAATATATGTTTTATTATAAAGCTAGAACTCACTCAGCAACGCTAACTTTTTATGTATTTTCCAGTTGGTAGGTGAGCATTGCTGAGGATGACGCGGGGCAGCTACTTAGCATTTTGGATGGCATTCTTTTGTTAATGTTTTTGCATTGTAATGTGAATAAATGAATATGTGTAGTGGATGATTGTATTAACTTGCAAAAGCATTTTAATGAAATGAAAAGTTGTTTTGATTATCTGCTGTGATGTTTTATAAAATATAAGTGTAATTATATGTTTTATGAGCAATGATTAGCCAACCGTAAGCGTCCCAAGAACGGGGCCTTACAAGTCGGTATGAGAGCCAAAGTCTTAGTAAACGGGTAAATTTTCTAAATAAAGCGAAACTTAAACTAAAAATGGGATGGAAAGGGAAGGGATGCCAGTTTGAGGAGCTGCGTGCCATCAGGTATTTTCTTAATGTTAACTGGTATTTCGTGCGCATGTTATGTGCTTTATGTGTTGATAGTATATTTAGATATTGATGTAGTCAGGACAGGTAATGCTTGGGGTACGAAGAGTAAAGTAAGTGGCTAATCACAAATGACCACTATAATTAGGGACTTACTATATTTGAGATAAACTGAGTTGTTCCCTTGAATGACTATGTTGGTGTTTGAACGTTTCAACATGTGTGAGGATGGCCGGTGGTAGATCATCTAAAGCTTCACGTGGTGGAGGTCGTGATGCTAAACCACGGGTTACGAGAGGAAGGCCTAGGGCAGAAAAGGTGGTTCATGAGGAACCAGAGACCCCTTATCCGGAGGGCGGTGAGGAGATTGCCAATCTGAGGGCCTCGGTGAAGGAGGCTGTTGTGGAAGAAGTCCATTAGGTCATGCAGGCAATCTTACCGTTTGTGGTGACCGAGGTTATCAAGGCAACGAGGGAAGGAGAAAAAAAGGAGAGAACTAGACCTATGGGCGAAAGGAGACAACCCAAGCCTAAGACGGTTCTATCTGACGACGAAGAAGAAGAGGAAGAAGAAGAGCATGTGCCGAGGTAGCACGAGGCTGTAACTACGGGGCGTTTCAACGATGCAAGCCCCCTACTTTTGAATGTTATGGCACTGCTACTGCTGCTCACAGGTTGGTGAGAGAAATGGAAGTTGTTCTAAACATCAGTGAGTGTCGGGAAAGGTGAAGTTTGCCGCCCACTCTTTCATGGACTCAGCTTTATGCTGGTGCGATAATATTTTCGAAGCTGAGGGCAGCAGGGCTATCAGAAGAATGAGGTGGTCGGAGTTGAAAGACTAGTGATTGAGGAGTTTTGTCCTCATCGTGGATGGATAAAGTTGAAAAGGAATTCTCGCCGTTGGAGGCGGGAACTATGACGCATCAACAACACACCACCAGGTTTAATTGAATGGCATGACTGGTGCCGGATCAGGTGACACCTCTATCACAAAGAATCAAGAGGTATGTTTAGGTCTTGCCGGCAGATATCTGTAGGCACATGATTGCTGCCCAACCGAGCATGTTTAGGTTGGCAGTTGATCTGGCAGGAAGGTTTTATGACGAACGAGAGGTGCTGATGGCTGAGGTGAGCAAGAAGGGCGGTGGCGACCAAAATTGGAATGGGAAGAGGCTTGGTCGGGGTGGTGCCCCGACGGTTAACAAGAAGGCACAGATGGATGAATGACGTGTGGTCACATCTGGTACGGGGTCAAAGAGATGTGGAAAATGCGGAAAGGAGCCTTCGGGGGAATGCAAGTGGGGATCAAACATCTGCTTCATGTGCGGAAAGTCTCGTCATATGGCTAGAGATTGTGGGGTGATGAGCTGTTTCAACTATGGGGAAAGTGGTCACATGAGTAGGGAATGTAAAAAAGCCGAGGGCTAAGGGTTCTAGGGTGAAGAAGAACGGAGGTGAAGGGCCGAGGGCTAGCGCCAGGACGTTTACGATGACGCATGAGGAAGCTAGAATGGACCCTGATGTTGTGTCAGGTACGTTTCTAGTAAACCAAACATTACCCTCTATGTTATTCGATTCTGGTGCTAGTAAAAGTTCCATTTCTTCTAATTCTGTTCTAAACTGCCTATTAGTAGTAAGAATATAGATGCGCCCTTTGATGTAGAAACCACCATAGGTAAGTCTACCAAGATTTTTGAGGTGATAGAATGATGTAATGTGGAATTAGTAGGCCATAAATTTCCTGTTAGACCGTTCATGATGACCTTAGGTGGTTTCGATGTGGTTCTTGGGATGGATTGGTTAGCGGACTACCAGGCGAACATTGTTTGTCGCAAAAAGATGATTCTTGTGAAAGCGCTTGACGGGAGTTCGGTAACGGTTTATGGTGATCGAGTTATGACGATTCCGAAAGTAATCTCATTGGCGGTGGCAGGAAATTGCATGAGGCATGGATGTAGTGCCTACTTGGCCTTTGTAAAGGACGTGGATACGCCAATACGACAACTATCCGATGTACCGGTTATGTGTGACCTTCCGGATGTGTTTCCCAAAGACTTATCAGGAGTGCCACCTGACAGAGAGATCGAGTTTCATATTGATCTGATACCGGGTGCCCAACCTGTTGCTAAGGCACCGTATTGGTTGGATCCGACTGAGATGAAAGAGTTGATGGAGCAGTTGCAGGAGCCGCTTGATAAGGGGTTTATTAGACCGAGTATCTCCCCTTGGGGTGCTCCGGTCTTATTCGTGAAGAAGAAAGATGATAGTATGAGGATGTGTATTGACTACCGTGAGCTGAATAAGTTGACGATAAAGAACCGATATCCCTTACCGAGAATTGATGATTTGTTTGATCAGCTTCAAGGTGCCAGTTGGTTTTTAAGAATAGATCTTCGATCTGGTTACCATCAGCTAAAGGTGAAAGAGCAGGATGTACCTAAAACAGCTTTTCGCATGCGTTATGGTCATTTTGAGTTTCTTGTCAGGTCTTTTGGGTTAACCAACACGCAAGCTGCTTTTATGGATCAAATGAATCAACTGTGTTGGCCAACGTTGTATAAATCAGTGAATGTGTTCATTGATGGTATTTTTATTTATTCGAAGAGCGAGACTGAGCATGCCGGCCACATTCGGGAGGGATTGGAGACGTTAAGAAGGGATAAGTTGGATGCCAAGTTCTTCAAGTGTGCATTTTGGTTGCAAAAGGTTCAATTCTTGGTCATGTGGTGAATCCGGAGGGGATTTTGGTAGACTTGGCAAAGGTGGAGGCGGTGATGCAATGGAAGTCTCCAAAGATGCCATCCGAGGTTCGTAGTTTCTTGGGTTTGGCGGGCTACTCTAGGAGATTCATCCAAGACTTTTCTAAGATCGCTTCTCCACTAACTAAGTTGACCCGGAAAGATGTGAAGTTTGTATGGGGACAAGCTTAAGAGGTGGCGTTCGGAGAATTGAAGGCGAGATTGACTCAAGCTCCTGTTCTGTCATTACCCGATAGAAGTGAAGATCTGGTATTTATTCTGATGCTTCCTACTCGGAGTTACGGTGTGTGCTAATGTAGAGGGGAAAGGTTATAGCCTATGCATCCCGATAGTTGAAGGTTCATGAGGTCAATTATCCTACTCATGACTTGGAGCTAGCAGTCGTGGTCTTTGTGCTAAAGATTTGGAGGCACTATCTATATGGGACGAAGTGCATCATATTCACTGACCACAAGAGCTTGAAGTACTTCTTTGAGCAGAAAGATATAAACATGAGGCAGAGGAGATGGTTGGAGCTTATAAAAGATTATTATTACGAGATCCATTACCATCCGGGCAAACCCAACGTGGTGGCTGATGCCCTTTGTTGAAAAGAAAGGCTCAAGCCGATTTGGGTTAAAGCTTATTGGATGATCATGACCTCTGATGTTATGAAGCAAGTTAAAGAGTTTCAAGAGGAGGCACTGAAAGAAGATCACCTTAACTCTAAAAGAATGAGAGGTTTGGTTGTAGAATTGGGTGAGAACACGCTAGGTGTTAGAACTCGAATCGGGAGGATATGGATTCCTCGTCTTGGGGATCTATGGGTGAAGATTTTGGATGAAGCTCATAAGACTCGATACTCTATTCATCCTGGTGCCACAAAGATGTATCAAGACATGAAGAAAGATTATTGGTGGCCGAGTGTGAAACGTGATGTGGTGGAGTATGTGAGTAAATGCCTCACTTGTCTATAGGTGAAGGCCGAGCAACAAAATCCGTATGGGAAGATCCAACCTTTGGATATATCGGAATGGAAGTGGGAGCACATCACCATGGATTTCATTACGAAGCTGTCGCGTACGCCGAAAGGGTATGATGCCATATGGGTGATAGTTGATCGTCTGATGAAGAGTGCTCACTTTCTACCGATTCGTGAGACATATTCATCCAAGAGGTTGGTTGATCTTTTCATTAAAGAGATTGTAGCTCGTCATGGTGTGCCATTGTCTATTGTGTCGGATCGTGACACCCGTTTACATCTAAATTTTGGAAGAAATTCTACGATGCTATGGGGACGAGATTACACATCAGCACGGCTTATCATCCCCAGACTGATGGTCAGCTAGAGACGACCATTTAGACATTAGAGGACATGCTTCGGCCATGTATTTTCGATTTTGGAGGAAGTTGGGATGACCATTTACCATTAGCTGAGTTCTCATATAATAACAATTATCATGCCAGCATTGGTATGCTACCCTATGAGATGGTATATGGTAAGAGATACAGGACCCCTGTGTGTTTGGGTGATATAAGTCAGAAAGAGTTATGGAGCATAGAGGTGATCAAGGCTACGACTAAGAAGCTTGAAAGGATCAAGGCCTTCATGAAGGCAGCTAAAGATAGACAGAAGTCATATGCTGAGAAACGACACAGACCGATGGAGTTTAAGGTGGGTGACCGGGTTATGTTGAAGGTCTGACCTTGGAAGCGTATCATCCGATTCAGAAAGCGGGGCAAGTTGAGCCCAAGGTATATCGGGCTTTTCCGAATCGTTGCTCGAGTAGGAGAGGTGGCCTATAGACTAGAATTGCCAGATGAGTTAAGTGGAATTCACCCGACTTTCCATGTATCTCTTCTAAGGAAGTGTCTAGCGAATGAGGATATGATTGTCCCACTGGAGGATATCGAAATAAATGAACAACGCAATTATGTGGAGCAACCAGTTGCAATCATTGATCGAAAAGAGAAAAGGCTGGGGAATAAAGTGGTTCCCCTTGTGCGTGTATAGTGGAAGCATAGGAAAGGATCCGAGTCTACGTGGGAGATTGAAGAAGGGATGAGACAGCATTACCCATGACTGTTTGAGGAATAACAAGTTTCGGGGACGAAACCTATATAAAAGGGGTGGACTTGTAACACCCGGTTATTTGTAAAGAAAGAAAGAAAGAATAAAGTGAAGAAAAAGAAGGAAAAGAAATAAAGCCCAAGTCTAGGGGTTAAAAGTGACAAAAAGGACAAAATAGTTGAAAATGGGCGTGAAAGGGTGGTATGGCCGCCCATATGTCACACACATCACAAAAATTTCAGATTTTTAGAGAGAGAGAGAGTAGCAAGAGGCAGAGAACTCTCGGTTTTGATGAGAAACAAGAAGAAAAGTGTGAATTCAATGTAAGAGTTCATGGTTTTATGGTGTTCTTAACTGGCCTGCCTTGGTTGTATGCTTATGTGTGTTTTGTGTGTTCGGGTGTGTGTTTTTAGTGGGTTTTTAGGCGGTAGAACTCAATTGCAAATGAGTTTGGAAGAAGCCATACTCAACAGCTGCTAATGTGAGTTCTAGAACCCTTCTTTTACTGGTCTTAAACCGATTTTGGGGCTGGAAATGCATGGCTGTATGTTTTCATTAAACTGGGTTTCGAACCCAAATGTTGATTGTGTGTATGTTGAATTTATGATGTCATATGTTGTTATGTTCATGCTTGATGATGTATGATGGTGCTTCTAAGGCTTAGATGGTAAGACTTAAGCTTAGAAAATGATAAATGGTGCTTGGGAACTGAGATCCAATGTTTAGAGCTCATATGTTTAAGATGTAGCATCTGCCTAAGTATGTAGAAAAAAATGCGAATGAACATAGAAAGTCAATGCGGATAAACATAGAAAGTCAATGCAGATGAACATAGAAAGTCAATGCGGATGAACATAGAATGTCAATGCAGATAAACATAGAAAGTCAATGCGAATGAACATAGGAAGTCAATGTGGATGAAAAGTCAATGCGGATGGACATTTTCCACTAGGTAAGAGAAATACAGATGAGTTGTGGGAAATGCGGATGAGTAGTGGAAAATGTGGATAAATGCGGATGAAGGAAAGGGAACGCGGATGTACTATAGCAAATGCAGATGAGCTATAACAAATGTGGATGACTGTAACAAATGCGGATGAACAAAAGGCAAATGCGGATGAACACTTAGAATAGTTTAACTTTCTGGGGAAATGTGAGATTTAGGATTTGACTTGGAATGTTCCAGGGGCTCATGTAAGCTAACTTTTAAGGTCATAGATGATATGTTGGGCATGTTATGATGTATGTTTGATGCTTATGCATGATGGTATGTATGATTCCTTATACGATGATGTTGTCTGTGTATGATGATGTTTCTTATTATGTATGTTTATTTTCTTAAGGCTATACATTGAATGTTAACTTACGAAATGAGAAGTATTATGTAACGTAAAGTGGATGATAATGAAAAGAGGAACGTAATGAAAGAACGCATGCATTATGAATGAACGAATGTAAGAAAGTCTTTCAAGCAAATGTATGGAGGTTCACACTCAATGAGGAGTGTTAGCTCAACCGTGTACGGGTTAGTTACCTTACGAGGATGCACACTCGGGTTCGATCCGTGTGATCAAGCATATGTGTGGAGGTTCACACCCAATAGGGGTTGTCAGCTCAATTATGTGCGGGTTAAATACCCCATAAGGATGCACACAGGGGTTCAATCTTTATGATTGACCAGATGTATAAGGTCTTTGTCGCTCAATCCTAGATGAATTGATTGGTGCTCTAGAGGGGGGTTAAGCACATGACAGGACCTAGATGAAAATGAAAGATAATAAAATTACGAAACGAATGATGATGAAGATAATAATTATTATCTATGTGTACGTAAGATGTGTGATCACGTTCTAAGGCTGTTATGTTTTGAAAGAAAGTAAAGGACAGTTTTAAACGAAAGATAAAGTATGTTTTATTATAAAACTAGAACTCACTCAGCAATGCTGACTTTTTATGCGTTTTACAGTTGGCAGGTGAGCATTGCTGAGGATGGCGCGGGGCAACTAATTGGCATTTTAGATTCCATTCTTTTGTTAATGTTTTTGCATCGTAATGCGACAAATGAAAATGTGTAATGGATGATTTTATTAACTTGCAAAAGCATTTTTAATGAAATAAAATGTTGTTTTGATGTTCCACTGCCATGTTTTATAAAATATAAATATAATTATATGTTTTATGAGCAATGTTTAGCCAACTTTAAGCGTCCGGGAATGGGGCTTACAGTATGACTAAGTGCCATTCAATAACATTATCACCTTCAAGTACCTTACTCAAAATTGTTTAGGTGAATCAATCATCTATCCTTTTGTCACAGATGTCATGTTAAATCCCAGAGATACGGAATGATTATTCTCTATTGATTTAACTTTATCAAGCCTTAGACATCTTACTGTGAACGAATAAGAGGGACAAATCCCATCTTGACTGCATACTTCTCTCATAACTACCTTGTATTATACCTGAACTTAGACTTATGTACTGCCAAGTTTCGGAACAGCGAAGAACTAAGTCAAAGTATAATATTCGGTAAATGTCAAGACCCAGTATGTATCTCATGTGAGAGGATACCAAATGATGTTCCCCTTTACTCAAATTTACTTATGATCAATCAAGAAGATTCCATGTAGTAATATTTGAGAAGGTGGTCAGTCCAATATTTGTATCACACAAATATCTATGAACTTTGGCAGCAACACTTTGCTCCATATTTATCCATATGAATATCTACCGATCCAAGTTCATAATAGTCTTACCCTCGTACTTGTTCTCACAAGCATGAACGACTACGGACGTTCTGAGTAAACGATTTACTCATGGATTTTAAACAAAAACTAAACAACCAATCCAAGTAACGAAGGGTTACAATATCTAAATACAAAAATTAAACATCAATCCAGTTACTAAAATATTGAAGTCCCATGGCACAAGTATGACTTTCATGCTTTGCCTTTTCAAGAAGCTTCGTGAGTGGATCCGCAATGTTTTGATCCGTGTGAACTTTGCGAATACATATCTTACCCTTTTCAACTTCATACCTTATGTAGTTGAATCTCCGTTCAATGTGCCTAGTCTTTTGATGTGCACGGGGTTCCTTGATTTGAGCAATCGCACCCTTGTTATCACATAGAATTTCTAGGGGGTCCTGAATGGAAGGGACTACCCCTAGATCAGCGATGAATTTCTTTAACCATGCAGATTCTTGAGCTGCTAATGAAGCGGTGATGTATTCTGACTCTATTGTTGATAATGCCACTACATCTTGCTTAGAGCTCTTCCAAGAGATTGCTCCTCCATTCAAGATGAAAATGTACCCTCATTGTGATCGTGAATCATCCCAATCTGTTTGGAAACTCGCATTCATTTAACCCTTTACTATGATTTCCTCCTCACCAGATCCATAGATTAGGAACATATCTTTGGTCCTCCTTAGGTACTTAAGTATGTTCTTAACAACCATCCAATGACTATTTCCAGGATTTTGCTGGTATCGGCTTGTCATGCTCATGGCGCATGACACATCCGGCCTAGTGCATATCATTGCATACATGATGGATCCTATAGCAAACGCATAAGGGGTTCCCTTCATTTGTCTTGATCATCTTTTGAGCTTAGACATTGAGTCTTACTCAATATCGTTCCTCTTTGGATAGGTACCGTACCTTTCTTAGAGTTTTCCATTTTGAAAACCTTTTCGAGACCTTATCAATGTATGCACTTTGATATAAACCTATCAACCGCCTTGATCTATCCCTATAGATCTTTATTCCCAAGATATAGGTGGCTTCACCAAGATCCTTAATGGAGAAATAGCTTCCAAGCCAGGCTTTTACATCCTCCATGGTTGGAATGGCATTTCCAAACAATAGAATGTCATCGACATGCAATACTAGGAAAGTGATGATGCTCCCACTAGCTTTCTTATATACACATGCTTCATCAGCATTTTTGAGGAACCTAAATTTGATTATCTCTTCATGAAAATGGTGATTCCAACTTCTTGATGCTTGGTTCAATCCATACATTGATTTCCTTAACTTGCATAATTTGTTAGGATGTTTTTGATTGACAAAACCTTCAAGCTAAACCATATAAAAATCTTCCTCAAGATATCCATTTAGAAAAGTGGTTTTGACATCCATTTGCCAAATCTCATAATCATAATGGGCAGCTATGGCAAATAATATCCTAATAGACTTTAGCATCGTAACGGGTGAGAAGGTCTCATCATAATCAACCCCTTGAGTTTGAGTGAAACGTTTTGCTACAGGTCTAGCTTTAAAACTATCCAAGTTTCCATGCATATCGGTTTTCTTCTTGAAAACCCACTTACTTCCAACTATCTTGGAGTTAAGAGGTGGTTCAACCAAGTCCCACACTATGTTGTCATACATGAATTGCATCTTAACGTTCATGACTTCAAGCCATTTGTCACAATCCAAATTGGACATTGCATCACGATAACTGGTTGGTTCATTGGAATCTACCATATAGCATCCATGTTAGGATCAGTGATCTACGTTTGATTGATTAGAGAGTATTGCAGCGGAAATCAAACAATGAATTTAGACAATTTACAAGAATACAGTTGATATTCAAAGTAAGAACAAACGATTATAGAAAGAATTCTGCAAATCAAAGATTTCATTCAATACGCGCTTTCGTGGTGGCAAAATGTCACACCTACAATCAGGTCAATCATCCCTATATAGGAATGTCGTGGTGGAACATTCCTTATATAGGAGATGTGACGTCTGCTGATGTCACTTGATAGTGACATCTAACAGAATTATTCAAACTACTGAGAGTTAACACAACTACTGAAGATGTCAAAACAGCTGACATCTTCTTACAAAAATACTAAGTGTTAACTATCACTACAACTACTGAAAAGAAACTACTGAAACTACAACGATTGAAGAACATGCTCTTCAGTCGTTTTACAAATACTGAAACAAAAAGAAAACTACAGAAAGGAAACCATCACAACAACTGAAGAATGCTTCTTCAGCTGTTGTAACAAACTCTAAAGGCTTCAGTACTTGTACTTGAACTTCAGCTGTTGTCATCAGCTGATGTCTTCAGTCTTTGCTCTTTAGGTGTTGATCTTCAGACTTTGGTCTTCAGCTATTGAAGTCTTCAGTACCTTAGTCTTCAGCTGTTGAAGTCTTTAGTACTTTAGTCTTCAGCTGTTGATCTTCAGACTTTGGTCTTCAGCTATTGAAGTCTTCAGTACTTTAGTCTTCAGCTGTTGAAGTCTTCAGACTTTGTTACAACAGCTGATCAAGTCTTCAGCAATTGTTGTGATGTCAGTAGGACATAGAGGTTTTTCTGATCAAGCTCATTGGTTCTTTTGGTCCAACAAACTCCCCCTGAACCAATGCAGCCAAAACCTCTAAACTTATTAAAGATGTCCTACTTATTATGGCAGAGAGATTTGGTTTTTTTGTCTTCTAGATCAGCTCAGAAGTGACCCATATAAGCACAGGCCTGGGAAGAAGTCTTAATGATCTGTTTGGCAAAGGATGAATGGGAACTCTGTGTTAGGGAACTAGACACAGAGCTGTTACCCCATCCATGAGATCTACTTCCCAACAATGAGTCTGTATGACTCCCTTGTATAGGCCTCAAGGAAGGTTATCTGTTCCTCCATGGTAAGTTCTTCAGCTCCTCCTTCAAAAAGTGATTCTGGCCATAATATTCAGATAGGTATTTGACCTGTTTCCCATTTTTGAGTTCCACAATTGTTATTACTCTATAAGCAAATTCATCAGGGTGATTACCCTCTAAGAACAACTGGAGCTCATTCTTTCTGACTTCCTCAAGCCTCTTATATACTAACCCCTTTTTCACCATTTTATTTTCTAGCATCTTCTGTGGGGTCAGGTTAGCTTTATAGGAATTCTTGAAGTCATCTAGGATTTCCCTGGGTGATACTACAAAGACCAGTGAGATCACTTCATCTACAATCTTCTTCACTTGGCCAATGTATCTCTGTGGAATGTTTTTCTTGTGAATCCTATGAGACACCCTGGGATCAGACGAAATCCTCACTCTCTCCTTTTGATATTGAAATGTATGTTTAAGAGTGTATAATCTGAGAGCATGCTTCTTCATGTTGATGATTGAAGATGTGGCAGCATATGCTTTGTCAACCCTCCTGAACAATTCCTCATCATGTTGTTTGTGAAGCTCTTCTTCTTCTAGCTTCAATTTCACAATTTGTCTTTGAGATTCAGGAGTAATTGTTGGAGAGTGACTTGTGGCCTTCGGCAACTGTATAATAGCTGAGAGTGGCAGCCTATCTTCATCTTCATCATTATCTTCGTCATCTTCTTCTAGCCTCAGTACCCTTCTCTTCCTCTTCTGGGCTACTTCATCGGCTACTGGTTTTGAGGGTAGAGGAGTTGGTTTTGGTGTGGGAATGTTGACAGGCTGTTCTAGCATTCTGGATGTGAGGTCGGCTTTAGATTGCTTGACTAGTTTAGTCCTGCTCCCAGCACTAGCTTCGTTTAAGGCTTCAATAACCAATCCTTTTGTGTATACTTCAGACGAACAGATCTTGGTGGTTATTGCCAAGATGTTGTCCCTGGACCATGCCTTGATCTCAATCAATGACCTACCCAGATATTTCGCTATGAACCTGATCATGATCTCTAACCTTTCCCTTTCCAACACATCATAACTTGCCCATATAGCTTGGATTTCTTCAATCTCTAGTCTTCTGATTTCTGAGTCAAGTTTTTCAGTGTCGTGGCCTTGCCTAAACAACTGATCAATGATGTTATCCATTGATCGGTTGTGTTCAGCATCAGCCTTCTTCACCATTGTCTCCAAGTCAGTCTCCTTCTTATTCTTCCTTTTCTTGTATGTGACATGAAAGTCTTTAGTACTTTCAGTCACTTTCTCCATGTCAGCATCCTTCACCTTCTCCTTTTCAGTTTCTTTCCTATCTGCCATCCTCTTTCTTTTTGCTTTCACTGAGTGAATCTCCCCCTTTTGGTTGCATTGGTTGCAAGGGTTTGATTTTCAGAAAGCCTTTTGCTCACAACATCCTCTATCATGGGTTGTATAACTGAGGGAAGCCTCTCATCAAGGGTTTTAAGGACCATATCAGTATAGTTGATGTGATGAGAGGTAAGGACTGTTGAAAGGTAGCAGCTATTTGCTCAGGGGGGTTCTGTCCTTGAGAAATAGTGCCAGAAGCAGAGGCAGGTGGCTGAGTGTTTTGGAGTGGCTGAGTGTTTTGGAGTGGCTCAGTGTATGAGAGACCTTTTGAGGAAGGTGCCATATGTGGGTTGTGAGGGGTAGATGGTCTTTGATCCTGAGAAATGTTGGCAAGCAGCTCTTTGAGACTGCTCACCTCATCCTCGAGGATGGTGTTTTGGGCTAAAACATCATAAAAGAAGCCTAGGTCATCATCAGTGTTTACTCAATCACCTGACCTCCTGATAGAATCAGGATGAACATGCTCTGAGTGTAGATCAGTAGTAGCATGTGCCCCTTGGTCATGGTACTGGGGACTTCCTGCCTCAGGACCATGTCCTTCATCGAAGTTGCCTCTGGTGAGGTCTTATGGACAGTACCAAAATCATCCTGATCATTTTGCTGAAGCAGGAGAGTGGCAGCCTCACCCAGAATTCGAATCTCCGTTTCTACACCTGGAGATTGAATATGGTAACCCCTGTGCTGTGGGTGTCAGAAGCACTTTGTCATCCCCTCAATGTTGGGGCTATCCCATTGTGATTGATATCTGGGGATGGGGTGAGGAGTGCAACTGAGTCAGCACTTTGGCAATCATGATTAGGACTTTGGGGGCGGTTGCAGTGGGAGAGGGTGTGAAGGCAGTATGCACCGGGGAGAGTGGTGCGTTTCAATGCACCTCTCAAGTGAGGAAGGTTCCAGATGTATAGGTGCCCCAGAGATGGTTGCTACATCTCCTGTTGAGAGGAACCTGACGGTTGAGGGTGAGTGAGTCCGCGTATCTACTGAGGGGTTATGACCATAAATATAACCTTTGTTTGTGTTGCAGGGGCATCCTCAAGGGATCATTTTCCTGAGTAGCTGACAGTTTGATGTTTGTAAAACTTGACAGGATCAGTGATCACAAGTTTGATGTATCAGAATATAAAGCAGCGGAATACAAACACGAATTAGACAAATTGTAGCAAGCAATGATATTTGTAAGCATTAAGACCGCATACGGTTATAGGGAGAGAATATGTATTTCTGATTTCTAGGAATGTTTATAGATGTAGAATATTTCTAATCAAATCAATCATCATTCCATTCAATTACTCATTTCACTCTCTGATTACAATAGGTTGTCACTCCTTATATAGAGTGCAACAGTCACTGCTGTTATCACGGAAAGTGACAACTGGCAGATCCAATACAGAAATAACTAATTCTTAACAAACTACTGAAATGTTCACAACTACTGAGAACATATCAGCAAGTTAAGTACAAAATAAAAACTACTGAAACTACAACGACTGAAGAACAAGCTCTTCAGTCGTTTTTACAAAACTACTGAAACATAGAAAAAAAACTACTGATATCACAACTACTGAAGAAGTACTCTTCAGCAGTTGTGACAACTACTGAGGCTTCAGTACTTGATCTTCAGACTTTGACCTTCAGGTGTTTCATCAGCTGATGACTTCAGTAGATATCATCAGCTGATGTCTTCAGTCTTTGTCTTCAGACTTTGTACATCAGTTGTTGATCTTCAGCACTTGTGAACTCTTCAGCTGTTGTACTTCAGTACTTTGGTCTTTCAGCTTCAGCACTTGTGTTCTTCAGCTGTTGTACTTCAGCACTTTGGTTCTTCAGCTGTTAAGGTCTTCAGCACTTGATCTTCAGCTGTTGAAGTCTTCAGCACTTGTCAAACTACTGATGAGGCTTTCAGCAGTTGTTGTGATACCGTGTGGGACTTAGAGGTTTTCTGATCTTGGCTCATTGGTTCTTTTGGTCCAACAAACTCCCCCTGAACCAATGCAGCCAAAACCTCTAACTTATTTATACTCCCACTTATTGATGGCAAAATGTTGGTCTTTTTCCTTCTTGATCAGTGAGAAGATGACCCATGTAAGCTCCGGCCTGGGAAGAAATCTCAAATATTTGTTTGGCAGAGTATGAATGGGAACTCTGTTTTGGGAACTGGACACAGAGTTGTTATCCCATTCATGAGATTTACTTCCCCATAATGAGTCTGTACGACTCTCTTGTGTAGGCCTCAAGGAAGGTGATTTGTTCCTCCATAGTTAGCACTCAGTACCTCCTTCAAACAATGATTCAGGCCCATAATACTCAGACAGGTATTTGGCCTGTTTCCCATTCTTTAGCTCCACAGTTGTTATTATTCTGTAAGCAAACTCATCCGGTGATTACCCTCTAGGAACAACTGGAGCTCATTTTTCCTGACTTCCTCAAGCCTCTTGTAAACTAACCCCTTTTTCACTATTTTGTTTTCCAGCATCTTCTGAGGGGTTAGATTAGCTTTGTAGGCCTTCTTGAAGTCTTCTAGGATTTCCCAGGGTGAAACTACAAAGACCAGAGAGATCACTTCATCTACGATCTTTTTCACCTGGCCAATGTATCTCTGAGTATATTGTTCTTATGAATTCTGTGAGAGACCCTGGATCATGCCAATCCTCACTCTTTCCTTTTGATATTGAAAGTATGCCTGAGAGTGTAAAGTCTGAGGGCTTGCTCCTTCATATTGATGATAGAAGATGTGGCTGCATAAGCTTTGTCAACTCTCTTCAGCAATTCCTCATCATGCAGTTTATGAAGCTCTTCTTCTTCTAGCTTCACTTTACCATTTGTCTCTAGACTTCAGGAGTAATTGCTGAGGAGTGACTTGTGGCCTTAGGCAACTGAATCACAGCTGAGAGCGGCAGCCTGTCTTCATCATCTTCGTCATCATCTTCTAGCCTCAATATCCTTCTCTTCTTCTTCAAGGGTATATCATCGGCTATGGGTTTTGAGGGTAAGGGAGTTGGTTTGGTGGGTTGTGTTTTGGGTGGTTTTGGTGTGGGAATGTTGACAGGCTGTTCTAGCATCCTTGAGGTGAGTGTGGCTTTTGATTGCTTGGCTAGCTCAGTCCTGCTCCCAGCACCCGCTTCATTCAAAGCTTCAATAACAAGCCCCTTAGTATATACTTCAGATGAACAGATCTGGTGGTGATTGCCAAGATACTGTCCCTGGACCAAGCTTTGATTTCGATCATTGACCTTCCAAGATATTTTGCAATAAATCTGATCATGATTTCAAGCCTTTCTCTTTCTAACACTTCATAACTTGCCCATCTGTTTTGGATTTCTTCAATCTCTAGTCGTCGAATCTCAGAGTCAAGTTTATTGGTGTCATGGCCTTGCCTAAACAGCTGATCAATGATGTTGTCCATTGATCTGCTGTGTTCAGCATCAGCCTCTTTTATCAGTAGCTCCAAGGCTTAATCTTCAGCAATGTGCTCATCAGCACCTTTCTTTCTCTTATAGGTGAGCATTGGTTGCTGTTCTTTCTCCTCCTCTTCCTTTTCCTCAGATCTTTTCCTCTTCCTTTCTTTCACTGCAGTACTCTCCCCCTTTTTGGTTGCATTGAGGAAGGGGTTGGTACCGCAGAAAGAGTCTTTTGGACAGCAGCATCAACCAGGGCTGTAATGTTGAGGAAAGCCTCTCATCAAGGGCTTTGATCACTATATCAGTGATTATGGGGTGATGAGAGGGAGGGAATTTTGGAGTACAGCACCTATTTGCTCAGGAGGGTTCTGTTCCTGAGAAGTAGGGCCTGAAGCAGAGGCAGGTGGTTGATTTTGGGGTGGCTCTGTGTTTGGGAAACCTTCAAGGGAAGGTGCCATCTGTGGGTGTATGAGGTGGCAGATGGACTTGCATCCTGAGACATCTTGGCCAGCAGCTCTTTGAGTCTGCTAACCTCATCCTCTAGAATGGTATTTTGAGCAACTACATCATAGAAGAAGCTCAGGTCATCATCAGTTGATACTGAATCACCTGACCTCCTGCTTAGAGCAGATTTACATGCACTGGGTGTAGACCAGTTGGTGCATGTGCCCCTTGTGCTTGGTACTGGGGACTTCCAGCCTCAGGACAATGTCCATCATCAGCTGTTGCCTCTAGGGAGGTCTTAGCAATGTTACCAGCCTCACTCTGGTCATGTGCTGAGTCAGAGGAGGTGGCAGCCTCACTAGATATTCTAAGCTCCTTCTACACCAGGAGATAGAATTGGGAAACCCCTGTGCTGTGGGTTCTCAGGTGCACTGTGTTCCTCCCCCTCAATTGTAGAGGTATTCCCAGTAGTAAGTGGTTTCTTGGGAGGGGGTGAGGAGTGCAATTGAGTCAGCACTTGTGCAACTATTAAAGTTGGGCTGTGAGGGGCGGTTGTTTGGGGTAAGGGGTTAGAAGCAGTGTGCACCTGGGGTGGATGGTGCTCTTCAATGGCAATCTCCTCAAGTGAGTAAGATCCCAGATAAGTAGGTGCCCCTTGGGTTGCTGCAGGCTCCTGTTGAGAGGAAGCCTGAGCGGCTGTGGCTGAAGAGTCATTGTATCCACTAGGGGGTTTGGACTAGTGGATATATCCTGCGTTTGTGTGCAGGAGCATCCTCAGGGGACTCAATTCCCTGAGTAGCCATTTTGGGTTTCTTTTTGGTGGGTTTGGTGGGGACATTGGATTTGGAGGTGGTGGCTGTGGGTTCCAGCTGCGTGGGTTTTCGCAGCTTGGCAGCCAGTTTGAGTGTCCGGTCAGAGTTGTGCCGGGAGTATACTTCTGGCAGAACAGCCGTAGCAGGGACTCCCAAGCCAACAAGTCCCTCAGCATTAAGCTGGTCTATAATAATGGCCATTATGAACCGTGGATAGAGTATCCAACGGTTGGCAGTTAGTTTTTGAGCCATATCTTTGAGCTCTGAAAATATTAATTCTGAAAATTTAGTGGTTGTTGCTCAAGGATAGAATACATTACCTGCTGCCATTTGGTGGACATTTGATCCCAAGACGATGTCTTAGGGGCCAAACATACATTGACCATGTGAAAAATCAGGCGCTCAGCGTCATTAAAGTGTTTCTTCATGATGGTGGTGGCACTGAGATCACCTTGATATCCATGCTGAGCAAATGATAGATCTATGGTGCCCTTCGGATATCCAGCAGGAGAAGTAGCATCACTCAGTTGAAGAATTTTACGGATTGTTGCAGGAGTAATGACTACTTCTTTGTTGTTGACGACTGACCGGAGGGATCGTGTGTTGCTCTCCTCAGTTGTAACAGTAACGTTCATCCAAAATTGGTTCAAGGATTCGGCATGTAAACGGGGTTCAGAAGGAATGCCTTGTTGTATTGGGACTGAACCATAGATCGATAGCAGTATCGAACTTAGTCCAGATCGGCGATTTTGTGAGGTAGGCAACACAGTTGTGTCGCGGTTTAATTTGCATAGACGCCATGGAAGGAAGTTTTGGAGAGGAACGTTAGGTTTGAAGAAGATGAAGCATGGAGAGCTCAGGTTAAGGGTATTTATAGGGTACGGGTGAGGAAACGACTGAAGGATGTGGTGTTAGTCATCAGTAGTTTTAAACGACCGTTGACATGGTATTATCCTTTCAGACGTTGAAACAGCTGAAGTCGTGGTGTTAGGCATCAGTAGTTTAGAAAACTACTGAAGACCGTGGTTTTGACTTCAGATGATTGAAACAACTGAGGACATGGTGTTTGTCATCAGTAGTATGAAACTACTGAAGACAGTGGTTTTGTCATCAGCTGTTGTAAACAACTGAAGACTTGGTATTAGTCATCAGTAGTTATAAAACTACTGAAGACGTGGTTTTGCTTCAGTTGTTTAAAATGAAACAGCAGTTGTACAAACGACTGAAGAGAAAGTTCTCTTCAGCTGTTTTCGTCAATTCTTAGCTTTTCAGCTGTTTCAAACTGTCCTCAACACATTCATCAGTCTTTATGGCTGATTTCAGTTGTTTCATAGGACATCAGTACTTATCTGTTTTTACTGATTGCAGTAGTTATGACTGCATCAGTAGTTGTAACTACATCAGTAGTTTCGAACAGATGAAGTACTTCAGTACTTGTGAGACATTTAGCCTTCAGTAGTTATAAAACTACTGAGGTTAAAAGAGCTCATCAGTACTTATATGTGACAGGTACTCATGATCATCAGTATGAATTACTGAGATCATCAGTAGTTGTCACCTATTCTAGCTGCAGCATACCAAGCCTTAACACCAGGTTTTGGAAAGTTGAACTATCCAAGGCTTAGTAAAAATGTCTGCAAGCTCATCAGCACTAGGCACAAACTTAGGATCAATCAGACCTTTTTCAAAACAATCCCTTATAAAATGATGTCTGATCTCTATATGTTTGGTCCTAGAGTGCTGGACTGGATTTTTGACAATGCAAAGAGCTGAAGCACTATCCATTAACAATGGAGTCTTAGTCTCTGTAATGCCATAATCCAAAAGTTGGTTTTGAAGCCAGAGTACCTGAGATGTACAGCTTGCAGCAGCAATGTACTCTGCTTCCGCAGTGGATGTAGCAACTGAGGTCTGTTTCTTGCTCTGCCAAGAAATCAAGCAGTTGCCTAGGAATTGACATCCACCAGAAGTTGATTTCCTGGTCAACTTACACCCTGCATAGTCACTGTCAGAAAAAGCAACTAATTTACCAGAATGTCCGGTAGAATACCATAAACCTAGAGATGGAGTGCCTTGCAGATATCTAAAGATCCTCTTGACTGCAATCAGATGAGACTCTTTAGGTGCAGCCTGAAATCTAGCACAAACACATGTAGCAAACATAATATCTGGTCTAGAAGCTGTTAAATACATCAAGGACCCAATCATACATCTGTAAAGTGTTTCATCAACCACTTTACCTTTCTGATCTGAGTCCAGTTGTGTTGGGCTGCTCATGGGAGTAGAACAGGGCTTACAGTTTTGTAAATCAAACTTTTGCAAAAGATTTTGTATATTTGGATTGAATTAAAATTCCATCAGCCTTTTGTTTGATTTGCAACCCCAGAAAGAACTGTAATTCTCCCATGGCACTCATTTCAAACTTCTGTTGCATCAACTTTGTAAAGGCATCACACAACTTTGGATCAGAGGATGCAAAAATGATATCATCTACATAAATTTGAACAAGTAGATTATGCTGCCCAGCTTTCTTAATGAATAAAGTCTTGTCTATGGAGCCTCTAGTGAAATTGTTTTCCAGAAGAAAGTTTGATAATGTCTCATACCAGGCTCTGGGAGCTTGTTTTAACCCATAAAGAGCTTTATCAAGCTTATACACCCAATTAGGATGTTTATTGTCCTCAAAGCCTGGAGGTTGACATACATAAACCTCTTCTTTAACTTTTCCATACAAAAATGCACTTTTGACATCCATTTGAAAGACTTTAAGGTTTTGATAAGCAGCATAAGCTAAAAACAATCGAATTGCTTCCAGTCTGGCTACAGGGGCAAAGGTTTCATCATAATCAATACCTTCTTCTTGTGCAAACCCCTGAACAACCAGTCTGGCCTTGTTCTTAACAATAAGCCCATTTTCATCAGTTTTGTTCCTAAACACCCATTTAGTGCCTATTGCACACTTACCTGGAGGTAGAGGAACCAGTTCCCACACTTGCTGTTTCTTGAACTGAAGAAGCTCAAGCTGCATGGCATCAACCCATCCATTGTCCTTTAAAGCAATGTGATAATTCTTTGGCTCTTGCTGACTGATGAAGAGAGCATAGAAGCAGAAATTTGACAATTGACTTCTTGTTGATACTCCAGCAGTGATATCACCAATGATTTGAGACATGGGTGATTCTTCAGATCTTGATACACGAGATCTGTGCAAGTGTTTGTAGCCGGTTCAGCAGCAACAGATGGTGATGGTGAATCATTTCCTTGAAACCAATCAGTGGATGGTAATTCAAAGGAAGTTGAATTCGAAGAAATCTCATCAGCATTTGTTGTGGATGGTGCTACTACTGGCGCTACAGGAACATCAGGTCTAGTTGAGTCAGGCAGCTGATCACTAAACCTGAAGAGGTGAGTACTGCAATCATCATCATCATCAGCAGTACCACCAGGTGGTGAACTGTTGACAGGACAACAGCAGGAGTTTGATAGGAACATATTGCAGTATGTCCAAATCAAATAACTCCACAGGACTTTGTGGAATCTTGTCCTTTGGAGATTCATTAAACTTAACATGTAGAGTTTCTTCAACCATCTTTGTTCTGCAGTTGAAGACTCTGTATGCCTTGCAAGTAGATGAATAACCAACAAAGTATCCTGCATCCACCTTAGGATCAAATTTGTGGAGTTGATCCTTTGTGTTGAGAATGAAACAGGGACACCCAAATGCTTTGAAAAATGAAATCAGGAGCCAAATGATGGAGAACTTCATATGGTCTTCATCAACCTCTGATTTACTAAAACTCTATTTTGCACATAACAAGCTGTGTTGACAGCTTCGGCCAAAAGGTCAATGGCAAACCTGAGTCAGCCAGCATGGACCTTGCAGCTTCAATGAGGGTCCTGTTCTTTCTCTCCACTACTCCATTTTGTTCTGGAGTCCTTGGAATGCTGAACTGCCTTTTGATTCCCTTTGAAAGATAGAAGTCATCAAGTGTATGATTTCTGAACTCAGTTCCATTATCACTCCTAATACACTTGACTGGAAGGGAATACTGCTTCTCAATGTACAGCACAAAGTGGATAATCTTCTGAGCAGCCTCATCCTTTGAATGTAGAAAGAAAGTCCATACAAATCTGGAGTAATCATCCACAATTACCAGACAGTATTTCTTCTTTGCCATGCTCATTACTCTCACAGGACCAAATAGATCCATATGCAGTAATTGCAAGCAGGCAGTGGACTTGGACACTTCAATAGGAGGAAATGAGACCTTGTGCTGTTTTCCTTTTAAACAAGCAGTGCATGTTTCATCACAGTGGAACTCCTTTATTGGTAAGCCTCTGACTAAACTATTGTGGCTAAGCTGATTCATGTTTTTGAGATTGACATGACCAAGCCTCCTGTGCCACAGTTTAGATTCTTGAAAAGAGGCTTTGGAAAATAGGCAAGGATTGCCTTTGAGATCTATCTTCTTAGAGAGATCTAAGGCATACACTCTTCCTGTCCTGTTGGCTTTCAGGAGAGTGTGATCATCCAACACCTTGTCAATCAAGTGCAAAACTTTGGATGACAGAATCCTACAGTTTTGACTTGTAAAAGGGCAACATGGCCTTTATCACACATTTGACTGACACTCAAGAGGTTGTACTTGAGATTTTCCACATGATTAACTTATCAAATTTGATTTCTCCATTGGAGACAAAGCCCTTACCGATGATGTAACCCCTAGCATCATTGCCAAAAGAGACAAATCCCTTCTTTCCTTGAGAGTAGTCATGAAGAAGAGAGATGTTCCCAGTCATGTGCATAGATCCCCCACTGTCTACATACCAGATGCTACTTTGGCATGTTGAAGAACCCTGCAATAATAAACAATCAGTTAGTTTTAGAGACCCAAACCTTTTTGGTTTTGGGCCTGGTCTCATCAATAGATGGTAAACTAACATGTTTATTTGTAACAACAGCCTGAGAAGAAGAAGATGGTATAGAAGAGGAGTCCTTTGGCTTAGACCTCCTTTTCTGTGGTTTCAACATAGGAGAATCTAGTTGGTTAACTCTACCCAAAGATGTTGTACCATCATCACCAGCTGTGTCTGATTTTGTGATAAAGCTTTCAGCTCATCAGACACATTGCTAGTGGAGTTAGATAAGGTCCTATGTTGCACCTTCTTCTTTTGAGCACCCTCAGCTGTCACCTGTTTAACTCCTTCCTTTTTGGATTTCTTTAAGGACTTAAGGGTTACAGGATTTGATGTTGCTGATACAAATGTGGTCTCAAACTCAGTTTTCATTTTTACCATTTTCTCATTAATTTCCTTTTTGTTTGAGTTTGGAACCTCTTTTGTACCAACAATCATCTGTAAGATGATTGAACAAACCACATATTCACATGGTTTCTTCTTCATCTTAGGTTGATCATCAACTAAAGATGGTGAAGCAACAAAGACTTGTTCTTCAATGCTTTGGAAGCATTGGTTGCTTTCTTGACACCTCTTTAGTAGCCTTCAAACTCTTTCTACTGCCAGTTTTCTTCTCTTCATTGCTGACAGCAGTTGAAGTTTGAACTTCAGGTGTTAAATCCTGCTCTCCAGTCCTTTCAGGACCTTCAGGATTAACCCCTGAGTTGATCAACTTATTGATCATGTGAATGTCAGCATTTGGACCATCAACATCAGCTGATAGGTTCAAGGAGGACTTGATGCTGACTGCTACTTCTGATTGTGCTGTATCAGAAGGTAGATCACATGATTTGATGGATTGGTTATCACTCTCACCATCAGATTCTACCTCTGCTCTTGGGGTAAAATCTGTAGGTGGAGCAGTGTGATTGTAGCCAATGCCAAACTTCACATTTGAAGCAGATTGCTTACTAAGAAGCATTTCAAAACCTTTGCATGATTGTACCCATCTATCACACTCGACCTGGGTAACTGCAAGGGTTTCTTTGAGATCTTTGTACTTCTCTAGAAGTACATCTTCTCTAGCCTTATCATCAATTATTTGCAATTCAGTTTATAAACCTCATCATTTTTATCTTTGAGCACAAACTCAAACTCAGCTTTGTTTTTGGAAATTATTTGTTCTAGCTCAATGTTCTTATTAATTAAAGCTACATTTGCTTCTGTAATGGAAGCAAATGCTGCTATGCATTGTTCAGAACATAATTTGGCTTTTGCCTCAGAGGATACTGTGATACCTGAGGTGTAGAGGCATTGGAAGATGAAGTATCAGCAGACTCCAAAGCCATAAGAGCTAGATTCCCAAAGGGACTGTGACCACCATGTTGACCAGCACCTGAGAACAGTTATCATGACCAGACAAGTCATCTGGTAAACTGCTCCAGTCAACAACTCCTGGGGTGAAGAAGCTGTGTTGTTGAGATGAAGGTTGTTGATGAGATAGGGAAGGCTGAGGTTCTGGTAATGCATGAGGTTGTGGTGTCATAGGAACTTGAACTTGATTTGACTGTGGCATGTAATAACCAGGGTACTGATATGGCATTTGACCCTGAGGAACAAAATATGCCGGAGATTGTTGTTGAGGATGATGACTAGATGTGACAGGATGTTGCCCTCTGTGTTGTTGACTATTGCCAGGAAAAGTCACAAAGGGTGCAGTAGAGTTAGATCCAGTTGATCTACACTCTCTTGCAAAGTGTCCAAGCCGTTGGCATTTGTGACACCTCAACTTGCTCTTGTCAAAACCAACTTTGGTTTTGCCAGAGAGTCCTGGGAATTTTCTTCCAGTTCTTTTGTAGAACTTCTGAGATCTGATATTTATCAAGGCCATTTGGCTCAAAATATCCATCTCTTCTAAGTCATCATCAGCAATCCCCTTGAGATCATCCATAATGAAACATAGATTGTCATTATTACACCCAGTGAACTGACCATCAACACTTACAAATGCAGAATTAGAAGTGCTCGAAAAGAAATTAATATGCTCATCATACTGGCATTCAGATGAAGCATATTCTGACTCATGACCCACCAAGGCAGTGTTGCCTTGTATAAAGTCTTCAGTGAGCTTTCCAGATGAAGACAACTTTCTCTTCTGTTCTATCTCTCTCTCAAAAGTGAGCAATTTCCCATGGAGTTGGGGAGAGATAGTTTGTCCAAACTTGCACTGGAGCGTAGGACAATAGTATATGTGTCCCATCTCTCAGGCAGTGATCTGAGAAATCTGTTATTCATCTGAATATTGGTGTATTCAAGTTTGACCATTTTTAGTTCAGAGATCAAACAAGAAAACCGCTCATATTGTTGAGTCAGTGTCTCACCCTTTCTATGAGAGAATGTCTCATATTGTTGGGCAAGAATTTCTCTATTATTTGCCAAGACCTCATCTGTTCCTCCAAATTGTTCTTTCAAAGCAATCCAGAGGTCATGGGCAGTTTCATGATGCATTAGCCCAGAATAGATTTCATTGGGCAAAGCCATGGCCAGAATTCCATGGGCTTTTGCATCAATCTCAAGCAACTTCTTATCCTCATCTGAGTATTGCTCCCTCCTCTTCGGAACCATTTGATTGGTTTCCGGGTTATTCGCCATAGGCTTGTGTGGACCATGTACCACTGATGTCCAACACCCTGCGCTGTTAACAAACAGGTGATGGAGCATACGTCTTTGCCATATGTTATACTCATTCCTAACCAGCATAGGAGGCTTGGTTGAGGAACCAATATTGTGAGGATCATTGGAGGGAGTGGTCATTTTCAGTTCAAAAACAGTTTAGTTCAAGTTTTTAAAAAGTTTTAGACAAAACACAACGAACTCAATGAGAACCAAGAAAAAGATCTCAGGATGAATGAGCAGAAATACAGAAAATTCAATCTCTATAACCGTTTCTTGCAAAAACAAAAGCTAATTCAATCAAACTTGGATCTTGAATAGCAGTTTCAATGATCAATTATTAGATCGATCAATGATTAACCTGCTCTGATACCATTTGACAAGTTTGATGTTTGTAAAAACTTGACAGGATCAGTGATCACAAGTTTGATGTATCAGAATATAAAGCAGCGGAATACAAACACGAATTAGACAAATTGTAGCAAGCAATCGATATTTGTAAGCATTAAGACCGCATACGGTTATAGGGAGAGAATATGTATTTCTGATTTCTAGGAATGTTTATAGATGTAGAATATTTCTAATCAAATCAATCATTCATTCCATTCAATTATTCATTTCACTCTCTGATTACAATAGGTTGTCACTCCTTATATAGAGTGCAACAGTCACTGCTGTTATCACGGAAAGTGACAACTGGCAGATCCAATACAGAAATAACTAATTCTTAACAAACTACTAAAATGTTCACAACTACTGAGAACATATCAGCAAGTTAAGTACAAAATATAAAACTACTGAAACTACAACGACCGAAGAACAAGCTCTTCAGTCATTTTTACAAAACTACGAAACATAGAAAATAAAACTACTGATATCACAACTACTGAAGAAGTACTCTTCAGCAGTTGTGACAAACTACTGAGGCTTCAGTACTTGATCTTCAGACTTTGACCTTCAGGTGTTCATCAGCTGATGACTTCAGTAGATATCACAGCTGATGTCTTCAGTCTTTGTCTTCAGACTTTGTACATCAGTTGTTGATCTTCAGCACTTGTGAACTCTTCAGCTGTTGTACTTTAGTACTTTGGTCTTTCAGCTTCAGCACTTGTGTTCTTCAGCTGTTGTACTTCAGCACTTTGGTTCTTCAGCTGTTAAGGTCTTCAGCACTTGATCTTCAGCTGTTGAAGTCTTCAGCACTTGTCAAACTACTGATGAGGCTTTCAGCAGTTGTTGTGATACCGTGTGGGACTTAGAGGTTTTCTGATCTTGGCTCATTGGTTCTTTTGGTCCAACAGTAGCCTTTTTGGCTTTCTTGTGTTTGGGTTTGGTGGGGACAAAGGATTTGGAGGTGGTGGTTGTGGGTTCCAGCTGCGTGGGTTTTCGCAGTTTGGTAGCCAGTTTGAGTGACTGGTCTAAGTTGTGCCTGGAGTATACTTCAGGCAATACAGCCGTGGCATGGACTCCAAGGCCAACAAGTCCGTCAGCTTTCAGCTGGTTTACAATAATGGCCATTACGAACCGAGGATATAATATCCATCGGTTAGCTATAGGCTTGGAGGCCATATCCTTGAGTTCAAGAAATAATATTTCAGAAAAATTGAAGTGTTGTTGGTCAAGGATAGAGAATAATACCTGCTGCCACCTCATCGACATTTGATCCCAAGAAGAAGTCTTAGGAGCTAAGCATACATTCACCATATGAAAAATTAGTCGTTCCGCATCATGGAAATGTTCTTCAGGATGGTAGAAGCACTAAGGTTACCCTGGTATCCATATTGGGCAAATGATAGATCAGTGGTGCCTTTTGGATACCTAGTGGGAAAAGTGGCATCATACAGTTGTAGGGTTTGTTGAAGGATGTCGGGAGTGATGACCACCTGACGATTGTTGACGAACGACTGGAGAGAGTTGGTGTCATTCTCCCCAGTGACGATGGTGACGTTCGTCCAGAACTGCTGGAGGGATTCGGCATGAATGGTAGGATTTTGAAGGGAAGCCGTTTTGTATGGAGAGTTGATCATTAGATCAATGGCATTATCAAATTTTGTCCAGAAGGGTGATTTAGTAAGGTAAGCAACACAGTTGTGTCATGGTTTAAGCTTCATGTTTGCCATTGATGTGAGAGAAGGTTCTGAGTTTTTGAACGTTAGGTTTGAGATGATGAAGCTCTGTAAGACAAGGTATTTATATGGTATGGGTTATAAAGCAACTTAAGGGTTTGGTATGAGTCATCAGTAGTTTTAAGCGACTGATGACGTGGTATTAACCTTCAGAGGTTGATACAACTGAAGTCTTGGTTGTAGGCATCCGTAGTTATAAAACTGCTGAAGACCATGGTTTTAGTTTCAGATGATGGAAACAGCTGACGACGTGGTGTTAGTCATCAGTAGTTGTGAACTACTGAAGACATGGTTTTGTCATCAGTTGTTGTAAACAGCTGACGACGTGGTATTAGTCATCAGTAGTTGTGAAACTACTGAGGACGTGGTTTTGTCATCAGTTGTTTAAGATGAAGCAGCAGTTTTAGAAACAACTGAAGAGAAAATTCATATCAGTAGCTTTCGTCAATTCATAGCTTTTCAGCTATTTCATACTGTCCTCAACACTTACTCATCAGTCTTTTGGGCTATTTTTCAGTTGTTTCATAGGACGTCAGTACTTATCTGTTTGTACTTATATCAGTAGTTATGACTGTATCAGTTCTTGTAACAGAATCAGTACTTATTTGTGATATGGTTACAAATGATCATCAATACTTATTTACTGAGATCATCAGTAGTTATCACTTATTCTAGCTGCAGCATACCAAGCCTTAACACTAGGTTTTGGAAAGTCGAACTATCCAAAGGCTTAGTAAAAATGTCTGCAAGCTCATCAGCACTAGGCACAAACTTTGGATCAATCAGACCTTTTTCAAAACAGTCCCTAATAAAATGATGTCTGATCTCTATATGTTTGGTCCTAGAGTGCTGGACAGGATTCTTGACAATGCAAAGAGCTGAAGCACTATCCATTAATAATGGAGTCTTAGTCTCTGTAATGCCATAATCCAAAAGTTGGTTCTGAAGCCAGAGTACCTGAGAAGTACAGCTTGTGGCAGCAATGTACTCTGCTTTAGCAGTGGATGTAGCAACAGATGTTTGTTTCTTACTCTGCCAAGAAATCAAACAGTTGCCTAGAAATTAACATCCACCAGAAGTTGACTTTCTGGTTATGTTACACCCTGCATAGTCACTATCAGAAAAAGCAACCAATTTGCAAGTGTGTCCAGTGGAATACCATAAACCTAGATATTGTGTACCTTGCAGATATCTAAAGATCCTTTTGACTACAATCAAGTGAGACTCTTTAGGAGCAGCCTGAAATCTAGCACAAACACACATTGCAAACATAATATCTGCTCTAGAAGCTGTTAAGTACATCAAGGACCCAATCATACATGTGTAAAGTGTTTCATCAACAACTTTACCTTTCTGATCTGCATCCAGTTGTGTGGTGTTGCACATGGGAGTAGAACAGGGCTTACAATTTTGTAAATCAAACTTATTCAAAAGATCTTTTGTGTATTTAGACTGATGAATTAAAGTCCCATCAGCCTTTTGTTTGATTTGAAATCCTAGAAAGAACTGTAAATCTCCCACTGCACTCATTTCAAACTTCTTATGCATTAAATTGGTAAAATCATCACACAACTGGGGATCAGAGGATGCAAAAATAATATCATCAACATAAATTTGAACAAGTAGCTTATGCTGATCCACCTTCTTAATGAATAAAGTTTTATCTATGGAGCCTCTAGTGAAATTATTTTGAAGAATAAAATTTGATAATGTCTCATACAAGGCTCTAGGAGCTTGTTTCAACCCATAAAGAGCCTTATCAAGCTTGTATACCCAATCTGGATGTTTATTATCCTCAAAACCTAGTGGTTGACATACATAAACTTCTTCTTTTATTTTACCATATAAAAATGCACTTTTAACATCTATTTGAAAAACTTTAAAATTGTGAAATGCAGCATAGGCTAAGAACAATCTAATTGCCTCCAGTCTGGCTACAGGGGCAAAGGTCTCATCATAATCAATACCTTCTTCTTGTGAAAACCCCTGAACAACCAGTCTGGCCTTGTTCTTAACAATAAGTCCATTTTCATATGTTTTGTTCCTAAATACCCATTTAGTGCCTATTGCACACTTACCTGGGGGTAGAGGAACCAGTTCCCACACTTGCTGTTTCTTGAACTGAAGTAGCTCAAGCTGCATGGCTTCCACCCATCCATTGTCTCTCAGAGCAACATGATAGTTCTTTGGCTCTTGCTGACTAATGAAGAGAGCATAGAAGCACAAGTTAGACAATTGACTTTTGGTTGAGACGCCAGCATTGATACTACGAACGATTTGAGACATGGGGTGATCCTTCAGCTCTTGGTGCACAATAAGATCAGTGCAAGTGTTTGTAGCCGGTTCAGCATTAGCAGATGTTGATTCAGATTCTTGAAACCAAGTATTAGATGGCAAATCAAACGATGTAGAGGAATCAGAAATCTCATCAGCATTTGTTGTGGATGGAGCTGCTTAAGGTACAGGAACATCAAGTTTAGTAGACTCAGGCAGTTGGTCACTGAACTTGAAAAGATGAGTACTGATATCATCATCATCTTCAGTACCACCAGGTGGAAGACTTGCTGCAGAAGATGATTTATCCACATGATCTGCAACAGCTGGATTTTGATAAGGAGCATATTGCAGTATGTCCAGATCAAACAACTCCATAGGGTTTTGTGGAATTTTATCCTTAGGAGATTCATTGAATTTCACATGCAAGGTTTCTTCAACTATCTTTGTTCTGTAGTTGAAAACTCTGTAAGCCTTGCAAGTGGATGAATAACCTACAAAATACCCTGCATCCACCTTAGGATCAAATTTGTGGAGTTGACCCTTTGTGTTGAGAATGAAACAAGGACATCCAAAGGCTCTAAAGAATGAAATCAAAGGAGCCAAATGATGTAGAGCTTCATATGGAGTCTTCATCAACCTCTGATTTACTAACACTCTATTCTGCACATAGCAAGCTGTATTGACAGCTTCAGCCCAAAAGGTCAAAGGCAAGCCAGAGTCAGCCAACATGGACCTTGCGACTTCAATTAAAGTCCTGTTCTTTCTCTCCACTACTCCATTTTGTTCTGGAGTCCTTGGGATGCTAAACTGCCTTTTGATTCATTTTGAAAGATAAAAATCATCAAGTGCATGGTTTCTGAATTCAGTACCATTGTCACTCCTTATACACTTGACTGATAGGGAATATTGCTTCTCAACATACAACACAGTTTATAATCTTCTGAGCAACCTCATCCTTTGAATGTAGAAAGAAAGTCCATACAAATCTGGAGTAATAATCCACAATTACCAGACAGTATTTCTTCTTTGCCATGCTCATCACTATCACAGGACACAATAAATCCATGTGCAGTAACTGCAAACAGGCAATGGACTTAGGTTCTTCAATGGGAGGGAATGAGACTTTATGCTGTTTTCCTTTCAAACAAGCAGTGCAGGCTTCAATACAGTGGAACTCCTTTGTTGATAAACCTCTCACTAAATGATTTTGGATCAGCTGGTTCATGTTTCTGAGATTAACATGACCCAGCCTTCTATGCCATAGTTTAGATTCCTGAAGAGAGGCTTTGGAGAATAGGCATGGATGACCCTTCAAATCAATCTTCTTTGACAAATCCAAGGCATACACTCTTCCAATCTTGTTGGCCTTCAGGAGAGTATGTTCATCCATTACCTTGTCAATCAGCCTCAGAACTTGGGAAGACAGAATCCTGCAGTTCTGGCTTGTGAAAAGTGCAACATGCCCTTTATCACACATCTGACTAACACTCAGCAGATTATACTTGAGATTCTCCACATGGTTGACATCATCAAACCTGATTTGTCCATTAGACACATATCCTTTCCCAATGATGTAACCTCTGGCATCATTTCCAAATGAAACAAATTCCTTCTTTTCTTGAGAGTAGTCATTAAGAAGAGAACTGCTCCCAGTCATATGCATTGATCCTCCACTGTCCACATACCAGATGCTCCTTTGGCATGTTGAAGAACCCTGGGTTACCTGTGAAGAAGATGCATTGGAGCAAGAACCCTCAGTAGATTCTAGGGCCATGAGAGCTAGATTCCCAAAAGGATGTTTACCACCATGTTGACCATCACCAGTAAATAATTGCTCAGTAGCAGAGAGATCATCTGGTAAACTGCTCCAGTCAACATTACCAGGGGTGAAAAAGCTGTGATGAGGTTGTTAATGAGATGGTAGAGGCTCAGGTAATGCTTGCGGTTGTTGTGCAGTAGGGACTTGAACTGGATTTGGCTGAAGCATGTAATAGCAGGGATACGGATATGACATTGGACCCTGAGGGACAAAATATGCAGGTGAAACAGGTTGTGAATGATGATCAGAACTAGCAGGTTGTTGCCCCTTGTTTTGTGGACTAGTGTTTGGAAAAGTCACAAAGGGTGCAGAGGAGTTAGATCCAGATGATCTACACTCTCTTGCAAAGTGTCCAAGTCTTTGGCATTTGTGACACCTCAACTTACTCTTATCAAACCAACTTTGGTTTTGCCAGAGAGTCCTGGAAATTTCCTGCCAGTTCTCTTGTAGAACTTCTGAGATCTGATATTAATCAAGGCCATTTGGCTCATAATATCCATCTCTTCTAGATCATCATCAGCTATTCCTTTCAAATCATCCATGATAAAACATAAATTGTCACTATTACAGCCTGAGTGACTATCAACACCAATAAATGCATGATCTGAACTGTTTGAAGAGAAATCTATATGCTCATCATAATTACTTTCAGATGCAGCATATTCTGACTCATGACCAACCAAAGCAGTGTTCCCTGGTACAAAGTCATCAGTGAGCTTTCCTGATGATGCCAGTTTCCTTTTCTCCTCTATCTCTCTCTCAAATGTAAGCAGTTTCCCATGAAGTTGGGTGAGAGATAGTTTATCCAGATTTGCACTGGAGCGTAGGACAATAGTGTATGTGTCCCATCTCTCAGGCAGTGATCTAAGGAATCTGTTGTTGATCTGGCTATTGGTATATTCATGTTTGACCATTTTTAGCTCAGAGATCAAACAGGAAAAACGCACAAACTGTTGAGTCAGTGTCTCACCCTTTCTATAAGAGAATGTTTCATATTGTTGGGCAAGGATTTCTCTGTTGTTTGCTAAGACCTCATCAGTTCCACCGAATTGTTCCTTCAGTGCATTCCAGAGGTCATGAGTAGTTTCATGATGCATAAGCCCTGAATAGATTTCATTCGGCAGTGCCATGGCCAGAATTCCATGGGCTTTAGCATCAATCTCAAACAGTTTCCGATCTTCATCTGAGTATTGTTCCTTCTTCATCGGAACCATTTGATTGGTTTCCGGATTGTTCACCATAGGCTTATATGGACCATGTACCACTGATGTCCAACAACCTGAACTGTTAACAGACAAGTGATGAAGCATTCTTCGTTGCCATATGTTATACTCAGTCCTAACCAGCATCGGAGGCTTGGTTGAGGAACCAGTATTGTGAGGGTCATTAGAAGGAGTAGTCATTCTCAGATTCAACCAAAATCAATTAAGTTTTAACAGATTTAGAACAGAACACAACAGACCAAATTGAACCAAGAGAAAATAGAAAGCAATAAAACGAAAGTAGCAAAAATTCAATTTAACAGATTTAGAATAGAACACAACAGACCAAATTGAACCAAGAGAAAATAGAAAGCAATAAAACGAAAGTAGCAAAAATTCAATTTAACTATAACCAATTCTTGCAAATATGCCAATTCAATCAAATGCAGATATCGATTAGCAGTTTCAATGATCAATTGTTAGATCGATCAATGATTAACCAGCTCTGATACCAATTGTTAGGATCAGTGATCTATGTTTGATTGATTAGAGAGTATTGCAGCGGAAATCAAACAATGAATTTAGACAATTTACAAGAATATAGTTGATATTCAAAGTAAGAACAAACGATTATAGAAAGAATTCTGCAAATCAAAGATTTCATTCAATACGCGCTTTCGTGGTGGCAAAATGTCACACTTACAATCAGGTCAATCATCCCTTATATAGGAATGTCGTGGTGGAACATTCCTTATATAGGAGATGTGACGTCTGCTGATGTCACTTGATAGTGACATCTTACAGAATTATTCAAACTACTGAGAGTTAACACAACTACTGAAGATATCAAAACAGCTGACATCTTCCTACAAAAATACTAAGTGTTAACTATCACTACAACTACTGAAAAGAAACTACTGAAACTACAACGATTGAAGAACATGCTCTTCAGTTGTTTTACAAATACTGAAACAAGAAGAAAACTACTGAAAGGAAACCGTCACAACAACTGAAGAATGCTTCTTCAGCTGTTGTAACAAACTCTGAAGGCTTCAGTACTTGTACTTGAACTTCAGTTGTTGTCATCAGCTGATGTCTTCAGTCTTTGTTCTTCAGCTGTTGATCTTCAGACTTTGGTCTTCAGCTGTTGAAGTCTTCAGTACCTTAGTCTTCAGCTGTTGAAGTCTACAGTACTTTAGTCTTCAGCTCTTGATCTTCAGACTTTGGTCTTCAGCTGTTGAAGTCTTCAGTACTTTAGTCTTCAGCTGTTGAAGTCTCCAGACTTTGTTACAACAGCTGATCAAGTCTTTAGCAGTTGTTGTGATGTCTGTAGGACTTAGAGGTTTTTCTGATCAGGCTCATTAGTTCTTTTGGTCCAACAATCCATCCACGAAAAATCCATATATTTCAGGTGGATTTCTAATTCTACCAAATCTGCGAACGTTTTGTGATTATTGATCAACTATTTGATTATCCTCAACATACTCATGTTGAGTGCTAGTGTCAACCAAACAGTATCGGTTTGTGGTTCTTGATCCTCCTCAAGGTCCACTGTTATACTTCTAGTTCCTTCCGTAAGGAACTTAGCTTCTAAAAACTCAACCTTCTTGGCAACAAACTCACTTTGTTCCAATGGATCATAGAATAATATCCCATAGAATCTCTAGGATATCCAATGAAGATACACTTAATGGAATGGATTTCCAACTTGTTTGAGGTGGGAGTCTTAACGTAAGCCTCATAACCCCAAATCTTTAAATATTATAGTGATGGAACCCTTCCATGCCATATTTCAAAAGGTGTCGTTTCCACTTTCTTGGTTGGGGCCATATTCAAAATACGGGCCGCAGAGAGCATAGCGAAACCCTAAAATGATAGAGGTAATGAGCTTCTAGCCATCATAGATCGAACCATATCCAATAGAGTTTGATTTCTCCTCTCGGACACACCATTGTGTTGTGGTGTTCCAGGTGGAGATAGTTATGAGACAATACCTCAACTTCTAAGATGATCTCAAAAAGCATCACTTAGGTACTCACCTCCTCTAACGGTGTGGAGAATTTTATTTTCTTATTGTGTTGATTTTCTACTTCATTTTGAAAGATTTTGAACATTTCAAAAGCTTCATCTTTATGTCTTAACAAGTACACATAACCATATCGACTATAGACGTCGGTAAAGGTAATGAAGTATCTTCATTGTTCCTAGTCATTAGTTTAAAAGGACCACATACATCCGAATGTGTGATGCCTAATAAATCTTTTGCCCTTTCGGATTTGCCACTAAAAGGTGCCTTAGTCATTTTACATTGTAAACAAGATTCACATACATCAAATGAATCATATTCACTTTCTTTTAAAAGACCATTCTTTTGAAGTGTTTGTATGCGTTTCTTGTTTATATGACCAAGACGGCAATACCAAAGATAGGTATCACTCAAATCCAATTTGAGCTTCTTAGTGTTGGTTTGGTATAGTGAGGTATCATATAAGGTGTTTTCAATAACCAATTAATAAATACCATTAATAGGAATAGCTTTAAAATAAAAGATGCTATTTAAAGAAACATAAATTTCATATAATAAACGTTAAAACATAACCATATTGTCTTAATTGGGCAATAGAAATAATGTTCCTAGTCAAACTAGGAGCGTACAAAACATTTTACAAAATTTCTTCCAAACCATTTGGAAGCTTCAAGATGTAGTCCCCTCGGTCTTCAACTCAAACTTTTGCCCCATTCTCCATGTAGAGGCTAACATCCACTTTCTTGAAGTCCATACTTCTTTTGAACCATTGCAATATGTTGCAAATGTGAGTTCCACATCCGGTATCCAATACCCATATGTTTGAGGATATTAAATTTAGATCAATATGAATCATGAAAAAATGTACATGAGGTTTGCTCGGCATCCCTCTTAGCTTGCAACTATTTGAGATGGACTGGACAATTTCTTGCCCAATGTCCAATCTCCCCACACTTGAAGCATAGGTCATTTAAAGCAACCTTTTGCTACTTCTCTGCTTGTTTTGGTGGTGGCGCTCTTACTACTCCCTTCTCCTTTCCCTTAACATACCCTTTGCCCTTGGCAACATTTTCCTTGGGTGTGGGGTGGGGCCTCTTCTTGTTCCCACCTTCATTGATGGTGAGAATGGGTAAAACCTTTTTACCCATTCCCGCCTTGGTAGTTTTGAGCATAGAATGAAGCTCACTTATGTTCTTGTCCCACCCATTCATGTTATAATTCATGACAAAGTTGTCAAACCTTTTTGACAAAGAGTTGAGGATCAAGTCAGCAGCCAACTCTTTCGAGACGGGACAATTCAGCCTTTCGAGGCGGTCAATGTGGCTTTTCATCTTAAGTACATAAGATGAAACAAATTGGGTGTCATCCATACGACATGCATGGAGTGCTCGAACTGTTTCGAAGCACTCTATCCTTACTTGTTGGAATGTTTCCTTCAACTGGGTAATCATGTCGTATGCTCCATGATGTTTATACTCCTTTTGGAGATCCGGAGTCATACTTGCCAATATGAAGCAAGACACTTGGACCAAGTCCTCGCTATATTTCACCCAATTATTATAGGCCTCCTCATCCACCTCATTAGGTTAATCGGGAAACGGATCGTATAAAATATACGATCGTTTCTCTTGCTTTAGAACAATTCTCAAGTTTCGAAACCAATCAATAAAGTTATTATGGTTTAGACGCTCCTTTTGGAGAATGGTCCTTAGTGATAGTGAGTGAGCGGACGGGATATCATTATTTTCATTGTTGTTGGTGGCCATCTACAAAATTTAACAAAGTTCAATTTAGTATTTTCAATATTATTCAAATTTTAATAATTAAAACCCTTTTATGTGTCTTACATAATTTTAAAATTCTAAAATCCAACATTCCATTTAAATAGTGGTTAGGTGACCTTTATCCCATTAATTAAATTAAAATGGTAGTCACATTTTGACAATTGCAACCCTTTGCAACTTCTAGGGTATGGGATCGATTTAAACATCATATGTGTGGTTGACATGTTTATCCCTCAACACCTTTGTAAACCATATTGTAGGTGATTCATTAAACATAGTTTGCAAATCAAGTTACCCTACTTACACACATGTGAGTTTTCCAACATAAGTGATTAGGTGACCTTTATCCCACAAATATTGTATCCCCACCTCAAATCACAAGTTCCCTCAAAATGGTTAAGTGACCTTTATCCCATTAAGAGTTTCCAAGTGACTCAAGTATTGTGAAAAAGGATAGTGTTTAACTTGTTTATAAAAGAAATTTTTAGTTTTCATAATCTTAGTTTAGAAAACTCTATGTACCTTGTATTTGCATGCTTTCAAATACAAGGTACCCTGCGGTTTACTTTTTAATAAAACCCCTTTTATTAAAATCATTAATCCTTTTAATAAACTTTTATTAATCACTTAACCATGAAGAACCATCAATTTTCAGCTTTTTAAGTTTGTTAATGAGTTTATTATGCATATCCAAATATGAAACAACAACCATACAACAAACAACCATACAAGCATAATCATACAAACATAAGTGCATAACCATTGCAACTAAGTTGACTACACTTGTTTGCTATCACAAGTGTTATCGTTAGGTCTTTCCTAAGGGTTAACAATGACACATCATATGTGTCAATGATCTCCCACTTGAATCCACATCCAAATGCTTCAAGTGTCCATGTCTTTTGTGTCCTTCTTTGGGTCTTCATCTAGTGCATCTTCTTTTACAAAATCATATCCTACTACATTTTTTTCTAATAAAAGAAATGCATCTAATCTGTTTATTACATAAACAATGTATAAATAAATTACAACCCAAAATACAAACACAAATATTACAGCCCTTTCAAGAATCAAAACCAACATGACAAAACACAATCAACCAAATCCAAAACACATAAGGTCAAGGCTATGTTATGCACCAAAATATGTATTATATACAACATTCAAGAACAACTATGAACCCCTTTTATTAACGTTAAGGTTTTGGCCAACATGAATCAAAAGTTTAGGGTTTTGTACAAACAATATAATCAACCGTTCGATGTTAATCTTTCAAGGTTTATACTAAAGATGTAAGATAAAACTTTGAAACATAAGGGATTGAATCATCCATAACAAAACAGCCCCTAATAGAATGAAAAAGTCCTTGAAAACTAACTTTTCAAGAACTTTCGAAGAAAATATTCCACATAACCGGCTCTAGATGCCATTTTTGGGTTTTGTTACAAGTTTATCAAACCACGTTTAACCATTTAAACTTCAAAATGCAGCGGATATTAGTGGTTAAAATGTGTTAATCAATCTGTGAAAATTTGAACCATTTTAACCAAAAAACCCATAAACAAGGATCACTAATATATGTGAAATGACGTGCTATCAAAATGAAAAGAACAACCATAGGCTGTTCTTGAAACTACCTTTCAAGAACAAGATGATGAAGTATGGATGAGATGAAGATGATGATGCTTGTTGAATGTCCAGCCTCCAAGAGAGAAAGCCTCAAGTTTGTATACCCACAAGCTCTTCCAAACACCTAGCTTTTTAGGGAGTGTAACACAAAGTCTCAACACTTTCTTGTAAATCCGAAAATCAACCAAGAAAACCTTCAAGTTCAGCCAGCTAATCTGAATTTTCAGCCAAGGAAGGATGTGAAGAGAGTTCTTTGCATGTGTGTGAGAGAGTGTGCTAAAGGGGAAGAGTGCAAGAATGGTTAATGTCTTGTATTTTACCAAGACAAAAGGAATCAAGAACACCTCAAGGGCGGCCGAAAATAATGGTTTCAAAATGGGTTCCCTCCCAAACTTAATTTTATAAAACTTACACGCTTAACCCGTAAGTTTATGAAATTAAAACAACTTTTAATTTTATAAACACTTTTATTTGTTATTATTTAACTCATTTAAATAATGAAACAATAATTTTCATGAACAAATTATCCATATAATGTTGTTCTATTACAATACAATGATTTAGAAAACTCATTTTCTAAATTGGTGTCAATATTTATTTGTTTGATCTCATCAATAAATAAATATTTGTTGGTGTTTGTTTAGCTTGTTATGGGTATGACCCGACTTAGATCATAAGGTACTAACCACATCAATCTTGTATGTGTCTTGGGCATACAAGTCCCAAAAATTTGAAGATTTGAAGATCCTCAAGAACACCAAGAACACACACTAGTGTGTGTGAGAGAAAATCTCCGGATATGAAATTTTTTGTTGAATCTTGTATAGATTTGACGGGAATGCATCTTGTATAGTTTTCTGAGAACAAGCAAGCAAAGAAGCTATGGGATGCTCTAAAAACCGATATGACGGGAATGCATCGCTAAAACCTCTAAAGGCTAAAGATTTGAAGAAGAGTTCGACAACTTCTCGTCAATGGGTAAGGAAAGCTTGGATGACGCTATAGACTGCTTCTACCACTTAATGAGTGAGCTGCACACTCATGGGGTGGTTACGTCCATGGAAGACAAGGTGTCAAATTTCACAGATGGATTGCCAGAAAAGTGGGTTTCATTTGTGTCAAACTTTAGACAGAATGATATGCTGGCGAAGTTGGATATCAACGATTTCATTCTGAAGCTGAGAGAGGAAGAGTTGAGGATGAAGTACAGATCTGAAAAGTCATCATATGATCAGAACCCGTCCCTTTATAACTCAACTCCTCAAGCAAAAACATCTGGAGCACTACTTCAAACGGTATTTGTGTCGAGTTTAGTTGCTCCGTCTCAAGCCACTACTTCAGGATCTGACACGTCAGGGTCATCTTGCGCCCAATATATAGCACGTGAAGCCAATGCTACAAAATTGAAGACCGTGAATCTCGGTAACGTGACTATAGAGGTAGCAAAGGAGCATAGGGATCTCTTAGCAGCTGTCGTTCACTCCTATGATGGACTAGTTGCGGGTAAGTTGGAAACTGCCATTTGGCCAATGAAGACTACGAGCAAATAGACGACATTGAGCTGGAAAGAATGGATATCATATGGGCATTGGCAAGTGTTGTTCGGAGGGCAAAGAAGTTTATTAAGAAGTCAGGACAGAAGCTGATTGCCACAAAGGATACAACCTTTGGTTTTGACAAAACCAAAGTTACCTATTTTAACTATGCAGAAAGGGGCACGTCAAACGTGAATGTGTGAAGCCCAAGAAGATAGGTAATGGTAAGCCATTCTCATCATTCTATCGTCAAGATAAACCCACAAGTAGTCTTACATCGTCAAGCAAGGATCCTAAGGCATTGACTGCTCAAGATGACGAAGGGCAAGATTGGACCTTTCGATTTGTATCTCCGGGAGAATCCACATTTCTTGTGTTGAGGGTTTGGATGATGACTCTGCAAGCGAAGGTGATATAGCAGTTGAACTCATGATATCAAATAATGAAGAAACTACAAATGTGATCGATCACCTGAATGAAGAGGGTTTAAGCACAAAAAGTTCAGAATCACCAACACCAGAAGAGTCAGACTCTACTATGATGGCTGATTCAACCGAATCATCTCAGGTATGTACCAAAGACCAATTGTTTGATAGTCATGCTTGCATCGAATGTAATAAATTAGAGACAGCATAGATGCAAAATTTGCAAGATTATTAGATCACAATGATAGCTTAGTAAATGATTTACAACTATGCACAAAAGCAAACAGGATTTTAAAACATAATAAGCACAGTTATACAGAGAAAATAGAACTGTTCAATAATCAACTAAGGGAAACCGAAGTTGTGGCCCTTAATCAAACAAATGACATTAAGTTATATTTAAGATCCCTAGAAGAAACTAAGAAACAAAAAGCGGTTTTGAAAGTCGAAGTATATTCATTAAAACAATAACTGCACAGTTGGACTAGTTCTTCTCACATAGTCTAGCACTTAGTGAGAGAATGCAACAACGGGGAGGGTTTGGGTTACAAAGTGGTTCCACCATCACATGAGACCTTGTTGAATACTAAATGCAAACCAATAAATAACAACCCAATCAAGGATCATGTGTTGTCCACTCCTCTTGTAAGTGATCCAGATTCCACAAGTAATTCCATTGAACCTGTTAGTAAACAAAAGGAGGCCACTTTTAAATCAAAAGCTAAAATGCCTATCGTTATTTGGATGAAAAAATTGAGAAGGTTAAGGTAAAGTCCGGTTGAAATACATCTAATTCTGAACCCAAAAAGACCAAACAAGTTAACCAAACATGTGTATCATGTCTAGGTCTAGATAAACAAAAGAGTAAAGATGTTAAAAAGGTTCAAAAAATTAATTTTGTTAAACAAGATAAAACACCTAAACAAGAAGTGTCAAAACATAAACAAATCAAAGTCACACAAGTGCCACATACTTCTCCATAGAAACAATTATACCAACATGTAGAAAGCAAATCATATTATAACTATGGAATATATGGACACATCGTGTCTAATTGTACTTACTATCAGACACCAAGGAAGAAAGTTGAACTTCATGACCATAAATCTAGTTTTTCTAAAAGGAGTTCTATGAACCCACCAAGAAGAATTAGTGAACATAAAGTTCAAACTATAAGCCAATCGTCTGTTTATCACAAACAGGCCTTACACAAAACTGGCCTATGGAAAGAAAAGTCTAGTTCAATGTCTAAAAACGAGAACAAGAAGATGAATGATCATCCCTCACCCTCAAATGGACAGTGGGTGGAATTTATGATGTGTGATGCCTCTGGGTCACCCAAGCCAGTTAAGGCTTGGGTCCTTAACCTTAACTAATGATTTCCTTTGAATGTGCAGGGTGTTCGTTATAGTGCTGCCACCAATACCTGGATCATAGATAGTGGAGCATCTTGTCACATGACTAGGAACCTGGCTCTCCTTTCAAACATCAAACAAATAAAGGAGGTCATGTTCATTTGCTGGAAACAAAGGAGGTTACATCACAGCTCAAGGGCAAGTGGGAAACCAAAATGTGAAGTTTGAGAAGATAAACTATGTTCAAGAACTTCAAAATAATTTGCTTTCTGTATCCCAAATCTGTGACAAAGGCTTTAAAGTAGTATTCGACAACAAGAAGTGCTATGTTCTAAAAAAGGACTATGTGATCCCGGAGGACCAAGTCTTAATGTCAGCTTCAAGATATAACAATTTATGTCTTGGATCTATCAAAGGCCTCCGCAACAGAGAATGGGACACATTAACCATAGAAGATGAATCACTTGATCTAGTGCAAGGAGTAAGCGTCAAAAACATCCAACTACCATATTTTTGTGTTGCTTGCAAGAAAGGCAAACAGATTAAGAAGTCTCATAAGGCAAAGAAAGATCATTCCATAGATCTGCCTCTTGAGCTTCTTCATATGGATATGTTTGGTCGAGTTAGTACAAGGAGCATCACCGGCGACTTATACCGTTATGTAGTTACAGATGACTACTCATCATTCTCTTGGGTAATGTTTCTGAAATCTAAATCTGAAACATCTAAGTCATTCAAAGAGTTAGTAACTACTTCAGAGTCTCTTTACAAGCTGAAGGTAAGACAAGTACACTCAGAAAATGGTACTGAGTTCAAGAATCAGTGGATGGAGGCATTCTGCAATGAAAAGGGTATTGTACATCAGATGTTGATGCCTTTGACACTTTGGAACCCCATACTCCCACTGCCTCAGATACTAAACCTATGGTTCATAATCTGGATAATGAGGTAGTTGTACCCACCACTCCTGGATCTTGTCTAAATGTTTATCATCCTCTGGACAATGTCATAGGGGATGTACAATCAGGAGTACAAACAAGAAATCAGCTATATTCAGCTGATTATGCCTCGGTCATGGAAAAAGGCTACCTTCATGATAGTGCCTATCGATGTTTTATGTCTCAATTTGAGCGAAAATATGTAAGTGATTCCTTAAATGATGAGGCTTGGGTGAGTGCCATGCAAGAAGAACTTCTTCAATTCAAGAAGTTAGGAGTGTGGACTCTGCTGGATAGACCTATAGGTGCTAAGGTGATTGGCACTAAATGGGTTTTAAAATGCAAGAAGGATGACCAAGGGGTCATTATAAAAAACAAGGATCGACTTGTAGTTCAAGAATTTTGACAAGTCAAGGGGATTGATTACAACGAAGTGTTTGCACCTGTGGCAAGAATGGAAGCCATCCGTATCTTCGTAGCCTATGCATCATATATGAAGATTAAAGTCTATCAGCTTGATGTGAAGAGTGCATTCCTTCATGGTGAAATCCGAGAAACAGTGTACGTCAGTCAACCCGAGGGATTTGAGGATCCGTATCATCGGGACAGAGTCTACAAGCTGGATAAGGCTCTATACGAGCTTCATCATGCCCCTAGAGCATGATGAAAAGCTCTCGACTCATCTTATGAAACATGGGTTTCGAAGAGGAGTGATTGATTGTACATTGTTTATCAAAGAAAAGGATGGTGATTTACTGCTTGTTCAAATTTATGTTGATGACATAATCTTTGGTTCCAAGAATGAAGACTTATGTAAAGAATTTGATGCAGTAATGAAGGAAAATTTGAGATGAGTGCCATGGGAGAGATGAAATTCTTTCTCGGGTTATAGGTGGATCAGACACCATAGGGGATATTTCTACATCAGACCAAGTATGTAGGCGATATTCTCAGTCGGTTTGATATGGAAAATGCTTCCGCAGCTGGGACTCCACTTGCCATAAACCATGATGTAGCACCCGATGAGAATGGTGATATGGTGGATGCCACCATGTACCAAGGAATGACTTAGTTGTTTTAATTTCGGTACATAAAAAAAACAAGGGAGGAGGATAGGCAAGATGAGAGAAATAAGTAGTTTAGGGCTTTAAAAGAAGAAATTGTTTAAAATGCAAAATTAAAAATATAAGTCTGAGAAGTGTAAGCAACAATAAAAGGAAAAATGATAGTAAAACTAGCTACTACTATGGTAACACGGAGAAAGTAGACCTAAAGGTTGCTAGACCATTAGATGATGTGTCAGTAGATTTAATACTATAGGTAAGTAGACCTCATTGGTGATGTTAATTTCAAACTAAGCTGCTCAACAAGCTGTGGGTTATCATCTTATCACTGGTTAACATAATCAACAAAGTTCCAATAAGGGGTGACGAGCAAAATAAACGCCACAAATCTGTGCGGATGACCATAAAATGAGCAAAGCATATGAAAAATGAAAAAAGCAATCAAGCTAATAACGTATGTTGTTGGTTCGATCTGTGCAAAAAGAATAAAATTGCTCAAACAAGAAGATAGGTTGTGTGCCTCTCTATTGTGCAGTGGCACTGACCTGAGGATAAGCATAACCTAAATATTCTAGATTTCATCATTGTTTACGCCTCTATGCTGTGCAGTGGCACTAACCTGAGGGTTAGCATATATTTGAAAGCTCTAGAATAGTTTGTTATTGAATACTACCCGTAGACCGCTCAAGAATCTCCCGAGGAACATTGATTACCATATCAGCGTGGGATCCACAAATGCATGTTGAAATAATTAAACCATAAATCATCACCATTTGTGTCAAAAGTCTGTGTATGGATTTAAAAGGACAAGTATACTGACAATCATCTTGGTTCTAACTCTTGAAAGTCAACACCACTATGTGCATATTGTGGCACTAGTATGATTTCCTAGACTTGCTAATGACTCTCGATGAAAACAATAATCTAGCATCAAAAGTTTTGGTAAAATTTCCCGAATGATTTGATTTACCTGTATGAGTCCGTAATTAATCGTTCCACTTATGGTCAAAATAACTTGAAGCTGTCTGTTCGAGAAATAAATCTGTTAGATATCTATATTAGGATTTCCACCTCGCACAAAATTACAAAAAAATATGTTTTAATTTGTCTTTTAGTTCTAGTTATTTCAGCTGTTTAAGTTTTGTCAGTTTAGCTATTAAACATTGGACTATCCATTGGAATTCTGTCTGGGATTTAATTATTAAAAAGGGTCATGTCAGAGGTGACCAAACAGGTCTTCAAATGTTAAAAGGGTCACGTTTGAGGTGACCAAACGGGTCTTAAAATGTTAAAAGGATCATTTATGAGGTGATCAATAGTTCTCAAAGTTAAAATGGTCATGTCTGTGATGATTGAATGCTCGAAATGTTTTATCAATAGTTAAAAGGGTTAAGAGACAAATGGTGTTGGACCAAAAGAACCAATGAGCCAGATCAGAAAAACCTTTATGTCCCACAGACATCATAACAACTGAAGTGGTCTACAACAGCTGAAGACAAAGTATGAAGACAAAGTCTGAAGACAACAGCTGAAGACAAAGTCTGAAGACAAAGTCTGAAGACAACAGCTGAAGACAAAGTGTGAAGACAACTGCTGAAGACAAAGTCTGAACACAACTGCTGAAGACAAAGTCTGAACACCAAGTTCTCAGAAGTTGTCACAACAACTGAAGTAGTTCCTTTCAGTAGTTGTGATGGTTTATTTTTCAGTAGTTTGTACTCAGTAGTTTTATATTATGTAAAACTTCTAAAGTTCTTACACTTCAGATGTTGTAACTTCAGTAGTTGTAATCTTTGCTTGTACTTAGCTTTTTATGAAGGTGTCCTCAGTTGTTGTGGACATCTTCAGTATTTTAGTCTACTTTCAGTTGTTTGTATAAATCAGTTAGATATCACTATCAAGTGACATCAGCTGACGTCACATTCCTTTATAAAAGGACTGTTGACCTAATTTCTTGTAACTGAAGTGTATGCGTGAATGAAAATATTCTCTTTGTAGAAAACTTTCTCTCTCTATAACCGTCACTGTTTGATTGAATATCCATATCATTCTTGCTTAAATTTCGTCTAATTCTTCTTCTATTCCACTGCAAATCATAATCTAATTGATCAAACTAGATCTCGATCCTTTCAAATGGTATTAGAGCAAGGTTAATCATCGATTGATTTAACAATTGATCATTGAAACTACTCTTTTGATATCTAAGTTTGATCGAATTAGCAAATTTGCAAGAATTGGTTATAGAGTTTGATTTTATGTTGCTTCTGGTGAATAAATTTGAAGTTTTTGAGCTAAATCTGTTAAAATTTCATTGAACCTGTTTAAATTGGTGAAAATGGCTACACTATTCAATGAATTTCCCAATACTGGCTCCTCAACAAAGCCTCTGATGCTTGTTAGGAGTGAGTATAACATATGGCAACGCCGAATGCTCCATCACCTGACTATCAACAGTTCAGGTTGTTGGAAATCTGTGGTTCATGGACCATATAAGCCTATGGTGAGTAATCCGGAAACCAATGAGATGGTTCCAAAGAAGAAAGAGCAATACTGAGATGAAGATCTGAAATTGTTTGAAACTAATGCTAAAGCCCATGGAATTCTGGCCATGGCACTGCCTAATGAATATATTCTGGACTTATGCATCATGAAACTGCTCATGACCTCTGGGTTGCTCTGAAAGAACAATTTGGAGGAAATGATGAGGTCTTGGCAAACAATAGAGAGATCCTTGCCCAGCAATATGAGACATTTTCTCATAGAAAGGGTGAGTCAGTGACTCAACAGTTTGAGCGATTTTCCTGTTTGATATCTGAGCTGAAAATGGTTAAACATGAATATACAAACAGTCAGATGAACAACAGATTTCTCAGATCCCTACCTGAGATATGGGACACATATACTATTCTCCTACGGTCCAGTGCAAATCTGGATAATCTATCTCTCACCCAACTTCATGGGAAACTGTTAACATTTGAAAGAGAGAAGAACAGAAAAGAAAACTGGCTTCATCTGGGAAGCTCACTGATGATTTTGTACCAGGGAATACTGCTCTGTTCGGTCATGAGTCAGAATATGCTTGTTGGACCAAAAGAACCAATGAGCCAAGATCAGAAAACCTCTAAGTCCCACATGGTATCACAACAACTGCTGAAAGCCTCATCAGTAGTTTGACAAGTGCTGAAGACTTCAACAGCTGAAGATCAAGTGCTGAAGACCTCAACAGCTGAAGAACCAAAGTGCTGAAGTACAACAGCTGAAGAACAGAAGTGCTGAAGCTGAAAGACCAAAGTACTGAAGTACAACAGCTGAAGAGTTTACAAGTGCTGAAGATCAACAACTGATGTACAAGGTCTGAAGACAAAGACTGAAGACATCAGCTGATGATATCTACTGAAGTCATTAGCTGATGAAACACCTGAAGGTCAAAGTCTGAAGATCAAGTACTGAAGCCTCAGTAGTTTGTCACAACTGCTGAAGAGTACTTCTTCAGTAGTTGTGATATCAGTAGTTTTATATTTTTATGTTTCAGTAGTTTTGTAAAACAACTGAAGAGCTTGTTAACATTTGAAAGAGAGAAGAACAAAAAAGAAAACTGGCTTCATCTGGGAAGCTCACTGATGATTTTGTACCAGGGAATACTGCTCTGTTCGGTCATGAGTCAGAATATGCTGCATCAGAAATTTCTTATGATGAGCATATAGATTTCTCTTCAAACAGTGGAGATCCTGCTTTTGTTGGCGTTGATAGTAATTCAGGGTGTAGTAGTGATAATTTGTGCTTTTTGATGGATGATTTGAAAGGAATTGCTGATGATGATCTGGAAGAGATGGATATTTTGAGCCAAATGGCATTAATCAATATCAGATCTCAAAAAATTTACAAAAGGACAGGTAGAAAATTTCTTGGTCTCTCTGGAAAAACCAAAGTTGGTTTTGACAAGAGCAAGTTGAGGTGTCACAAGTGCCATAGACTTGGACATTTTGCAAGAGAGTGTAGATCATCTGGATCTAACTCTTCTGCACCCTTTGTGACCTTTCCAAGCAATAGCTCACAAGACAAAGGGCAACATTCTACCAGTTCTGGTCATTATTCACAAATTCAATCATCTCCTACATATTTTGTCCCTCAAGGTCCAATGCCATATCCTTATCCCTGTTTTTACATGCCTCAGTCCAGTCATGTTCAAGTACCCATAGCTCAACAACCACATGCCCTACCTGAGCCTCAACCATCTCAATCAAATCAACAATCTCAATCTCAATCACATCAAAGCTTTTTCACACCTGGAGTTATTGACTGGAGTAGCTTACCAGATGATCTTTCTGGTTATCCTGAGCAATTGTTTTCTGGTGCTGGTCAACATGGTGGTGAAAATCCTTTTGGAAATCTTGCTCTTACGGCCCTGGAGTCTACTGATGGTTCATGCTCAAATGTTTCATCATCACAGGTACCACAGGTATCTTCTGAGGCTAAGGCCAAGTTGCGTTCTGAGTCATGCATAGCTGCTTTTGTCTCAATTAGAGAAGCAAATGTAGATTTAATTAATCAAAATCTTGACCTAGAGAAAGTGATTTCTAAAAGAAAAGCTGAGTTTGAGTCTGTCTTAAATGAAAAAGATGTTGATATTTATTAATTAAAATGCCAAATCACTAATGAAAAGGCAAAGGTAGAGGTCATATTAGAGAATCATAAGAATCTCAAAGAAACACTTGCAGCTACTTAAGTAGAGTGTGAGCGCTGGGTAACATCCTGCAAGGGGTTTCAAATGCTTCTCAGTAAGCAAACTGCTTCAAATGTGAAGTTTGGGATTGGGTATAATCATACTATACCTCCTACAGATTTTACTCCCAAGATAGAAGTAAAATCTGAAGGTGAAACCAATTCCCAAACCACATCATCATGTGTCTCATCCTCAAGTGATAATCCAAAATCAGAGGATGAAGTCAGTATTTGTACACAGCTAATCAATCTACTAATGGTCTCACTGCTGATGATCAAAGAAAAATTGAGCACTTTAGGTGTTGTGTCACAAAGTATTCAAAGTACTGAAGGGCATGTTACAACACCTGAAGAACATTTCAAACCAAATGAAAACAAACATGGTTTGACAACTGCTGAAGAGTCCATCAGAAAATCCAAAAGTACTAATAAAAAACCTCTGAAGAACATTTATTCAGTTGTTACAAATCCTTCAGTACTTAACATAAGTAATGAGAGGAAGAAATTACTGAAGAACACACCTTCAGTAGTTTCATCTTCTTCAGCAGTTGAACAACAGAAGATGAAGAAAAAGCCATGTGAAAAATGTTGTTTATTCAATCATCACACTGATGAATGTTGGTACAAAAAGGGTTCAAAATTCAACAAAGATAAAATCATTAAAAAGAAAATTAATAAAATGAAAGATGAATTTGAAACCAAGTTTGTACCATAAACATCTCAAACTGATAACCCAAAGTTCTTACAAAAATCTAAAAAGAAGGAAGGGGTTTATCATAAAATAGCTGAAGGTATTGCTCATGGAGTATCAAAACACCAGACTAAGTCTGTGTCTTTCAAAAAGGAAGACATGGTGAGTCACAGGAACCAATCAAAAAACAAGTACTGATGTGTCTGCTGAACTGAAGGCTTTAACAACCAATCAAACACAACTTGTTATGATGGTTCAACATCTATTGGGGAGAGTTAACTAAATAGATGTACCTGTGATTAAACCACTGAAAAGCAAAACTAAGCCAAAATCAAAGGAATCCTTTTCAGCACCATCTCCACCTTCAAAGGCTGTTAATCATGACAAATCAATTAGTATAAAATCTGTTGATGAGAACAGACCCAAAACCAAAATGGTTTGGGTCTCAAAAGCTAACTAGTTTTTTGTGACAAATGCAGGGTTCTTCAGCGTGCCATAGAAGCATCTGGTATGTGGACAGTGGAGGATCTATGCATATGACAGGGAGCAGTTCTCTTCTTCATGACTACTCTTAAGGAAAGAAGGGATTTGTATCTTTTGGTAATGATGCTAAAGGTTACATCATTGGCAAAGGCTTTGTGTCAAATGGTGAGATAAGATTTAATGATGTTAACCATGCGGAGAATCTTAAGTACAACTTGTTGAGTGTCAGTCAAATGTGTGATAAAGGGCATGTTGCACTTTTCACCAGCTAGAACTGTTGGATTCTATCTTCCAATGTTCTGAGAATGATTAACAAGATATTGGATGAATATACTCTCCTGAAGGCCAACAGGATTGGAAGAGTATATGCCTTAGACTTATCAAAGAAAATTGATCTAAAAGGCCATCCATGTCTGTTCTCCAAGGCCTCTCCTCAGGAATCTGAACTGTGGCACAGAAGGCTTGGTCATGTGAATCTTAAAAACATGAACCAACTTATCCATCATGGTTTAGTGAAAGGTCTGCCATTAAAGGAGTTCAAATGTGATGACAACTGTTCTGCTTGTTTAAAAGGAAAGCAACACAAGGTATCATTCCCTCCAATAGAAGAACCAAATTCCACTGCCTGCTTGTAATTACTGCATATGGATCTTTTTGGTCAGTAAGAGTGATGAGCATGGCAAAGAAAAAATACTGTCTGGTAATTGTGGATGATTATTCCAGATTTGTATGGACCTTCTTCTTACATTCAAAAGATGAGGCTGTTCAAAGCATCATCTACTTTGTGTTGTATGTGGAAAAGCAGTACTCCCTTCTAGTCAAGTGTGTGAGGAGTGATAATGGCACAGAATTTAGAAACCACACACTTGATGAATTCTATTTATCTAAAGGAATCAAGAGGCAGTATAGCATTCCAAGAACTCCTGAACAAATGGAGTGATGGAAAGAAAGAACAGGACCCTTATTGACGCCGCAAGGTCAATGTTGGCTGATTCTAGTTTGCCACTAACCTTTTGGGCTGAAGCTGTCAACACAACTTGCTATGTGCAAAATAGAGTGCTAGTAAATCAGAGGTTGATGAAGACTCCTTATGAAATGTTACATCATTTGGCCCCTCTGATTTCCTTTTTTAGAGCATTTGGGTGTCCTTGTTACATTCTTAACACAAAGGATCCACTTCAGAAGTTTGAATCAAAGGTGGATACAGGGTACTTTGTTGGGTATTCATCTACTTGCAAGGCATACAGAGTCTTTAATTGCAGAACGATGATAGTTGAAGAAACCTTGCATGTAAAGTTTAATGAATCTCCAAAGGACAAAATTCCACAAAACCCTATGGAGTTATTTGATTTGGACATACTGTAATATGTTCCTTATCAGCCTCCAGCTGTTGTAGATTTTGTGAATCCATCATCTCCTGCAACTAGTCATCCATCTGGTGGTACAAATGCAAGTTTTAGTGATCAACTGCCTGAGTCTAGTAAACTTGATGTTCCTGTAGCTTCAGCAGTTCCATCCACAACAAATGCTAATGAGATCTCTAAATCCTCTACTTCATTTGAATTGCTATCTCATTCTAGGTTTCAAGAGTCTGGATCAACATCTATTGCTGCTGAATCTCCTACAAACACTTGCACAGATCTTATTGAGTATCAAGAACTGAAGAATCACCCCATGTCTCAAATCATTGGTGACATCAATGCTGGTGTCTCAACTAGAAGTCAATTGTCCAATTTCTGCTTTTATGCTCTCTTCATTAGTCAGCAAGAGCCAAAGAACTATCATATTGCATTAAGAGACAATGGATGGGTTGAAGCCAGTCAACTTGAGCTTCTTCGGTTTCAAAAGCAGCAAGTGTGGGAACTGGTTCCTCTACCCCAAGGTAAGTGTGCAATAGGCACTAAATGGGTGTTTAGGAATAAAACTGATGAAAAAGGTCAAATTGTCAAGAACAAGGCCAGACTGGTTATACATGGGTTTTCACAAGAAGAAGGTATTGATTATGATGAAACCTTTTGTTAGGATCAGTGATTTAAGTTTGATCAAATAGAGTAGATTGCAGCGGAATTCGAACAATGAATTAGAAAATTTAGCAAGAACTCAATTGATATTCAATGGAATAGTACACGCTTATAGAGAGAGAGAATTCTGCAAAAGGAATATTTCATTCAAATGCTTTCATGGTGGCTGAAAGTCACACCGTTACAATTAGGTCAACATTCCTTATATATGAAATGTGACGTCTGCTGATGTCACTTGATAGTGACATCTAACAGAATTATACAAACAACTGAAATTATGCAAACTACTGAGAATGTTCTCAACAACTGATCACATCTCAGAGAATGCTAAGTACAAGAACATAAAACTACTGAACTAAAACTACTGAAACTATAAACTACTGAAAGGTAAATTACAAGTACTGAAAAGGAAAACCATCACAACTACTGAAGTTAATAACTTCAGCTGTTGTGACAAATACTAATCACTCTAGTCTTCAGTCTTTGTCTTCAGTCTTTGTTCTTCATACTTCTATTTCAGACATTGTCTTCAGCTGATAGCTTCAGACTTTGTCTTTAGTACTTTACTTTCAGACTTTGTCTTCAGTTCTTTACTTTCAGACTTTGTCTTCAGTACTTTACTTTCAGAATTTGTCTTCAGTACTTTACTTTCAGAATTTGTCTTCAGACCTTGTAATCAGCTGATGTCTTCAGCTGTTGTGATCTTCTTCAGCAGTTGTAATGTTTGTGGGACTTAGAGGTTTTTCTGATCAGGCTCATTGGTTCTTTTCGTCCAACAAACTCCCCCTGAACCAATGCAGCCAAAACCTCTAAGTTTATTGATGATCCCACTTATTCTTTGGTAGAAACACCCTCTTGATCAGCTTCAAAGGTAATCATGTAAGCACAGGCCGGGAAAAGGTTTCTGATCTTTTGATTGGCTAAGTGTGGAAGGGAACACTGTCTTGGGGAAACTGGACACAGAGTCTTGTCCCAACCATGAAACCTAATTCCCATTGATGAGTCTGTAAGACTCTCTTGCATAGGCCTCAAGGAAAACAACTTGTTCCTCCTTGGTGAGTTCTTCTACTTCTCCCTCAGTGAAGAACTCAGGGCCATAATATTCAGACAGATACCTTACTGTCTTCCCATTCTTCAATTCAACAATTGTGATCTCTCTGTATGCGAATTCATCTGGATGAAAGCCTTCTAGCAACAACTGGAGTTCACTCTTTTGAAGATCTTCAAGTCTCTTGTATAACAGCCCTTCTTGATCATTTTGTTCTCAAGTAGAGATTGAGGGGTTGTCTTTGAATTGTGTGCTCTGTTGAATTCTTCTATAATCTCCTAGGGTGAGACTACCATAGCCAACATAATTGCAGCATTCAAAGTCTTTTTCACTTAGCCATGATATCTACTTGGTATGTTCTTCTTGTGTATTCTGGAACTTACCCTGGGGTCTGGCCAAATCCTCACTCTTTCTCTTTGATGTTGGAATGTATGCCTAAGAGTGTACAGCCTCAGAGCTTATTTCTTCATTTCTTGAATGGATGAGGACTGAGGGAAGTCCTTGTCAACCATTTTGATAAATTGCTCATCATGCTGCTTTAGTTGTTGTTCTTCTTCAATCTTCACTTTCACCATTTGCATTTGCAAGTCAGGTGTGATCATCTGTTGACTTCTGGGCTCAGGTGTTTTAAGTTTGAGAACAGCAGAGATTGGTAGACTATCTTCATTCTCATCCTCTTCTTCTTCTTCTTCTACCCTCAACATCCTTCTCCTCCTTCTGGGTGTATCACTGGGTGTAGATTGAGATGGTTTTTGGGGTAATGGAATTGGTTTTGTGGGTTGAGATGGTTTAGAGCTGCAAGACTTTCTTTGTTATTTCCAAGATACTGTCTCTGGACCAAGACTTCATCTTTATCAATGATCTTCCTAGATATTTGGCAATAAACCTGATCATAATCTCCAACCTTTCCCTATCCATCACACTGTAACTAGCCCATCTTGCTTGAATTTCATATATCTTCATCCTTCTGATCTCAACATCTAATGTGGCTGTGTCATGGCCCTGTCTAAAGTGCTGATCTATTATTTTGTCCATAGATCTGCTATGAGCTTCCTCAGCTTCTTTGACTAGATCTTCTAAGGACTTTTCTCCATCAGACTTTGACTCTGCACTTCTCTTCCTTTTGTAAGTGATCAGCTGATCTTTCTGCTCTTTGTCTGTGCTCAGCTCTTGCACTGTGATCAGCTGTTTCTCTGAGATCAGTTCTTGTTCTTTCTCCAACTCCTTTTCTTTTTCTGGTTCTATCTCATCTTCTACTCTCTTCCTTTTCCTTTCTCTCACTACCTTAGACTTAGTAGTCTCCCCCTTTTTGGGTGCATTGGGATCAGGGGCTTGAAAGGCAGAAAGTGACTTGTGAACAACATCATCAAGGAGTGTTTGGAGATTTGAGGAGATCCTCTCATCAATGGCTTTATATACTATGTCAGTGATGATGGGAGTGATGAGAGGTAAGGAGCTTTGAAAGGTTGCAACCATCTGCTCAGAGGGGTTCTGTCTTGAGAGGTGGTGCCAAAAGCAGTGGCCGGTGGCTTAGTTAAGTGTATTGACTGTGTGTTTGGTGAACCTTCAAATGAAGGTGCCATCTGTGGGTTTATTGGGGCAGATGGACTTTTATCATGAGACATTTTGGCTAGCAGTTCTTTGAGTCTGCTCACCTCAGTCTCTAGGATTATGTTATGGGCTAAGACATCAAAGAAAAAGCCCAGGTCATCATCAGTCTTGCTGAATCATCTGACCTCCAGATTAAATCAGGATGTACATGCCCTGAGTGTAGATCAGTATATGCATGTGCCCCTTGTTCTTGGTTTTGGGGACTTCCTGCCTCTGGACTTTGTCCTTCATTGGCAGTTGCCTCTGGTGAGGTCTTATATATGTTACCAACTTCATCCTGTTCATTTGCTGAATCAGTAGAAGTGGCAGCCTGACCAGATGTTCTAACCTCCTCTTATACACTTGGAGATTGAACATTATAACCCCTGTGCTGTGGGTTATCAGCAGCTTTTGGTCCTCCCCCTCAATCGTTGAGGTATTCCCAGTGGTAATTGGTTTCTGGGGAGGGGGTGAGGAATGCAGCTGACTCAGCACTTTAGCAACTATAAGGGTTGGGCTTTGAGGGGCGGTTGCATTGGGAGAGTGGACAGAAGCAGATTGCACCTGGGGTGAGAGATGCTCTTCAATGGTAACCTTCTCAACTGAGATAGGTTCCAGTAATGTGGTATCCCCAAATGTGGTTGCAACAGGATCCAGTGGAGAGGATACCTATGCGGTTTCAGCTGGTTGAGTCTCTAACATGACTGGGGGTTAGAACCAATATGTGTTTCCTATATTGGTGGTATAAGGGCATCCGCAGGGGACACATCTCCCTGAGTAGCCTTTTTGGGCTTTTGGGATTTGGGTTTGGTGGGGACTTTGGATCTGGAGGTGGAGGCTGTGGGTTCCCTCTGCTTGGGTTTGAGCAGCCGGGCAACCCCTTTGAGGGTAGGGTCAGACTTATGCCTGGAGTATACCTTAGCTAAGACAGATGGAGCAGGGACTCCAAGACCAACAAGGCCTTCAGATTTTAATTGATTTAAAATTATGGCCATCAGAAACCTGGGATATAGTAGCCATCTGTTTGTCACAGGTTTCTGAGCCAGATCCTTAAGTTCCATAAACACTATCTCAGAAAAATTTAGAGTTTGTCGTTCAAAGATAGAGTACAATACCTGTTGCCATCTTGAGGACATCTCATCCCATGAAGATGTCTTGAAGCAAGGCAGACATAACCATGTGGAAGATAAGTCTTTCAGCATCATGGAAGTGCTTTTTGAGAATGGTTGTAGCACTTAAGTCTCCTTCATACCCGTTGTTGATGAAAGACATATCAATGGTGCCTTTCGGGTATTCTATAATACAGGTGGCATCATGCAAATTTAGGGTTTTGCAAATGATGTCAGGGGTGATTACCACCTGTTTCTGGTTAACCAACAACTGGAGAGTGATTTGGCTATAATTTTCACTAGCTGTTACAGAGACGTTGGTCCAGAATTGGTTTAAGGAATCGGGGTATATGGTAGGATTCAAAAGAAAGGCGGTTCTGTATTGGGAATCCACCATAAGATCGATGGCATTATCAAATTTGTTCCAAAAGGCCGATTTCGAGAGGTAGGCAACACAATTGTGTCTGGGTTTGAGTTTCATGGTCGCCATTGTTGAGAGAGAAAAGGATAGAAAACGGCTAATGAAACATTCGGCTGTAAGTGCAGGTATTTATAGGTTAAGAAAAGGCTGGAAAGAAAATGACTGAAAGTGTTGGTGTTGTCATTAGTTGTATGAAAACAACTGAAGACTTGGTTTTAACTATCAGACATTTGAAAACAACTGAAGACTTGGTTTTGGTCATCAGTAGTTATGAAACTACTGAAAACCTTGGTTTTGTCTTCAGGTATAGGAAACAACTGAGGACTTGGTATTAGTCATCAGTAGTTGTGAAACTACTGAAGACATGGTTTTGTCATCAGTTGTTTAAGGTGAAACAACAGTTTGTGGAAACGATTGAATAGAGAATTCTCATCAGTAGTTTTTGTCAATTCTTAGCTTTTCAGCTGTTTCATACTATCCTCAACACTTACTCATCAGACTTTTTAGCTGTGTTCAGTTGTTTTATAGGACATCAGTACTTATCTATTTTTATTGACATCAATAGTTATAGCTACATCAGTAGTTGTAACTGCACCAGTTTCTTTTAACAGAAAGTACAATACTTTTAAGTAATTTAAGGTGAAACAGCAATGTACTCTGCTTCAGCAGTGGATGTAGAAACAGATGTTTGTTTCTTACTCTGCCAAGAAATCAAACAGTTGCCTAGGAATTGACATCCACCAGAAGTTGACTTTCTGGTTAACTTACACCCTGCATAGTCACTATCAGAAAAAGCAAGTAATTGCAAGAGTGTCCAGTGGAATACCAAAGACCTAGAGATTGTGTACCTTGCAGATATCTAAAGATCCTCTTGACTGCAATTAAATGAGACTCTTTAGGAGCAGCCTGAAATCTAGCACAAACACAAGTTGCAAACATAATATCTGGTCTAGAAGCTGTTAAGTACATCAAGGAACCAATCATACATCTGTAAAGTGTTTCATCAACAGCTTTACCTTTCTGATCTACATCCAGTTGTGTGATGTTGCACATGGGAGTAGAACAGGGATTACAGTTTTGTAAATCAAACTTATTCAAAAGATTTTTTTTGTATATTTTGACTGATGAATGAAGGTTCCATCAGCCTTTTGTTTGATTTGCAAGCCTAGAAAGAACTGTAATTCTCCCATTGCACTCATTTCAAACTTTTGTTTCATTAAACTTGTAAAATCATCACACAACTGGGAATCAGAGGATGCAAGAATTATATCATCAACATAAATTTGAACAAGTAGCTTATGCTGATCCATTTTCTTAATAAACAAAGTTTTATCTATGGAGCCTCTAGTGAAATTATTTTGAAGAAGAAAATTTGAAAGTGTGTCATACCAGGCTCTAGGAGCTTGCTTCAACCACCCAATCAGGATGTTTATTGTCCTCAAAACCTGGTGGTTAACACACATAAACCTCTTCTTTTATTTTTCCATATAAAAAAGCACTTTTGACATCCATTTGAAAAACTTTAAGATTGTGGAATGCAGCATAGGCTAAGAACAATCTAATTGCCTCCAGTCTGGCTACAGGAGCAAAGGTTTCATCATAATCAATACCTTCTTCTTGTGAAAACCCCTGTACAACCAGTCTAGCCTTGTTCTAGACAATAAGCCCATTTACATCAGTTTTATTCCTAAACACCTACTTAGTGCCTATTGCACACTTGGGGGTAGAGGAACCAGTTCCCACACTTGTTGCTTTTTGAACTGAAGTAGCTCAAGTTGCATGGCTTCAACCCATCCATTGTCTCTTAAAGCAACATGATAGTTCTTTGGCTCTAGGTGACTGATGAACAGAGCATAGAAGTAGAAGTTGGACAATTGACTTTTGGTTGAGACACCAGCATTGATATCACCAATGATTTGAGACATGGGGTGATTCTTCAGCTCTTGGTACACTATAAGATTAGTGCAAGTGTTTGTAGCAGGTTCAGCAGCAACAGATGTTGATCCAGACTCTTGAAACCAAGTATGAAATGGAAATTCAAATGATGTAGAGGAGTTAGAAATCTCATCAGCATTTGTTGTGGATGGAGCTGCAGAAGCTACAGGAACATCAAGTTTAGTGGACTCAGGCAGTTGATCACCAAACTTGAAAAGGTGAGTACTGATATCATCATCATCTTCAATACCACCAGGTGGAAGACTTGCTGCAGAAGATGATTTATTCACATGATCTGCAACAGCTGGAGGTTGATAAGGAACATATTGCAGTATATCCGGATCAAACAACTCCACAAGGTTTTGTGGAATTTTATCCTTAGGAGATTCATTGAACTTCACATGCAAGGTTTCTTCAACTATCTTTGTTCTGCAGTTGAAGACTGTTGGACCAAAAGAACCAATGAGCCAGATCAGAAAAACCTTTAAGTCCCACAGACGTCACAACAACTACTGAAGACCACAACAGCTGAAGACAGCAGCTGATTACAAAGTCTGAACATAAGTGTTGAAGACAAAGTCTGAAGACAAGTGCTGAAGACAAAGTCTGAAGACAAGTGCTGAAGACAAAGTCTGAAGACACAAGTGCTGAAGACAAAGTCTGAAGACACAAGTGCTAAAGACAAAGTCTGAAGACACAAGTGCTGAAGACCAAAGTATCAGACGTTGTCACAACAGCTGAAGAGGTCTTCTTCAGTAGTTGTGACGGTTTACCTTTCAGTAGTTTTATGTTTTATCTGTTTAGTAGTTTGACACAACAGCTGAAGAATACTTCTTCAGTTGTTGTGCTCATCAGTAGTTTTATGTTTTTCAGTAGTTTTGTATAACGACTGAAGAACTTGTTCTTCAGTCGTTGTAGTTTCAGTAGTTTCTTATCAGTAGTTTTATATTTTGTACTTAACACTCTAATATGTTCTCAGTAGTTGTGAACATTTCAGTAGTTTGTTAAGAGTTAGTTATTTTTGTACTAGATCTGCCAGTTGTCACTTTCCGTGATAACAGCAGCGATTGCACTCTATATAAGGAGTGTCAACCTATTGTAATAAGTAGAATGATTTGATCAGAAATATTTGATATTATAGAAACATTCCTTGTTATAGAAATATATTCTCTCGTTATAACCGTATTTGTTCTTAATGCATACGAGTATCAAATTCTTGCTACAATTTGTCTAATTCTTGTTCTTATTCCGCTGCGTTACGCTCTATTACATCAAACTTGTGATCGCTGATCCTGAAAAATGGTATCAGAGCAGGTTAATCATTGATCGATCTAATAATTGATCATTGAAACTACTATTCAAGATCCAAGTTTGATTGAATTAGCATTTTTTTTGCAAGAAACGGTTATAGAGATTGAATTTTCTGTGTTTCTGGTCATTCATCCTGAGATTTTCTCTTGGTTTTCATTGAGTCTGTCGTGGTCTGTGTGAAAACTTTTAAAAGCTTGAATTAAATTGTATTTGGACTGAAAATGACTACTCCTTCCAATGATCCACACAATACTGGTTCCTCAACCAAGCCTCCAATGCTGGTTAGGAATGAGTATAACATATGGCAACAACGAATGCTCCATCACCTGTCTGTTAACAGCGCAGGTTGTTGGACATCAGTGGTACATGGTCCACACAAGCCTATGGTGAATAACCCGGAAACCAATCAAATGGTTCCGAAGAGGAGGGAGCAATACTCAGATGAGGATAAGAAATTGTTTGAGATTGATGCAAAAGCCAATGGAATTCTGGCCATGGCACTGCCCAATGAATCTATTCTGGGCTAATGCATCATGAAACTACCCATGACCTCTAAAATGCCTTAAAAGAACAATTTGGAGGAACAGATGAGGTCTTGGCAAATAATAGAGAAATCCTTGCCCAACAATATGAGACATTCTCTCATAGAAAGGGTGAGACACTGACTCAACAGTTTGAGCGGTTCTCTTGTTTGATCTCTGAATTAAAAATGGTCAAACATGAGTACACCAATATCTAGATGAATAACAGATTTCTCAGATCACTACCTGAGAGATGGGACACATATACTATTGTCCTACGCTCCAGTGCAAATTTGGACAAACTATCTCTCACCCAACTCCATGGGAATTTGCTCACATTTGAGAGAGAGATAGAACAGAAATGAAAACTGTCTTCATCTGGAAAGCTCACTGAAGACTTTGTACCAGGAAACACTGCCTTGGTTGGTCATGAGTCAGAATATGCTTCATCTGAATGCCAGTATGATGAGCATATTGATTTCTCCTCAAACACTTCTGATTCTGCGTTTGTGAGTGTTGATAGTCAGTTTACTGGGTGTAATAATGACAATCTATGCTTCATCATGGATGATCTCAAGGGGATTGTTGATGATGACTTAGAAGAGATGGATATTTTGAGCCAAATGGCCTTGATAAATATCAGATCTCAGAAGTTCTACAAAAGAACTGGAAGAAAGTTCCCAGGACTCTCTGGCAATACCAAAGTTGGTTTTGACAAGAGTAAGTTGAAGTGTCACAAATGCCACAGGCTTGGACACTTTGCTAGAGAATGCAGATCATCTGGATCTAATTCCTCTGCACCTTTTGTGACTTTCCCTAGCAATAGTCAACAACACAGAGGGCAACATCCTCTCAATTCTAGTCATCATTCTCAACCACAATCTCCTGCATATTTTGTTCCTCAGGGTCAAATGCCATATCCTTACCCTTGTTATTACATGCCACAGTCAAATCAAGTTCAAGTTCCTATAGTACCACAACCTCATGCACTACCAGAACCTCAACCATCTCAACCTCCTCAACCTCAACAACACAGCTTCTTCACCCCTGGAGTTGTTGACTGGAGCAGTTTACCGGATGACATGTCTGGTCATGAACAACTGTTCACAGGTGCTGGTCAACATAGTGGTGACAGTCCTTTTGGGAATCTGGCTCTCATGGCCCTGGAGTCTACTGAGGGTTCCTGCTCAAATGCATCATCTTCACAGGTAACTTAGGTATCTTCAGAGGCTAAAGCCAAGTTATGTTCTGAATCATGCATTGCTGCCTTTGTCTCCATTAGAGAGGCAAATGTAACATTAATAAATCAAAAACTTGAGTTTGAGAAACCATTTCCAAAAGAAAAGCTGAGTTTGAGTCTGCTCTTAATAGTAAAAATGATGAGATTTATAAGCTTAAATGCCAATTAAATGATGAAAAGGCTAAGCTAGAGGTTATTTTGGAAGACCAGAGAAGTCTCAAAGAAACCCTTGCTGTCACCTAGGTAGAGTGTGATAGATGGGTACAATCATGCAAACGTTTTGAAATGCTTCTTAGTAAGCAATCTGCTTCCAATGTGAAGTTTGGTATTGGTTATAATCACACTACTCCTCCTACAGATTTTGCTTCCAGAGCAGAAGTGAAATCTGATGGAGAAAGCAATAACCAATCCACCTCATCATGTGATTCACTTCTTGATAGAGCATCATCAAATGTTGAAGTCAGCACTAAGCCCTCTCAGAAACCATCAACTGATGTTGATGTTTCCACTGCTGACACTCACATGATCAAAGAGATGATCAACTCAGGAGCTATTTCTGGAAGTCCTGAAAGGACTGGAGAGCAAGATTTAGCACCTGAAGTTCAAACTCCAACTACTGTCAGCACTGAAGAGAAGAAAACTGTCAGTAGAAAGAGTTTGAAGACTACTAAAGAGGAAGTAAAGAAAGCAAATAATGCTTCCAAAGTACTGAAGAGCAAGTCTTCAGTAGTTTCATTCTCTTTAGTTGATGATCATCATAAGATAAGAAGAAACCATGTGAAGTATGTGGTTTGTTCAATCATCTTACAGATGATTGTTGGTACAAAAGGGGATCCAAACTCAAACATAAAGCGGAAAGTAAAGAGAAAATGGTTAAAATGAAAACTGAGTTTGAAGCCACATTTGTACCAGCAACATCAAATCCTGTAAACTTTAAGTCCAAAAAGAAATCCAAAAAGGAAGGGGTTAAACAGGTAACAGCTGAGATTGCTCAAAAGAAGAAGGTGCAACATAGGAACTTATCAAACTCCAATGCCAATGTGTCTGAAGAGCTGAAAGCCCTATCACAAAATCAGACACAGCTGGTTATGATGGTTCAACATCTATTGGGAAGAGTTAACCAATTAGATGTTCCTATGTTGAAACCACAGAAAACGACGTCCAAGCCAAAGGATTCCTTTTCTTCACAAGTTTCTTCCTCTCAGGATGTTGTTTCCAACAAACATGTTAGTTTACCATCTGTTGATGAGAACAGGCCCAAGACCAAAAAGGTTTGGGTCTCAAAATCTAACTAATTTGTTGTATTTTGCAGGGTTCTTCAACATACCTCAGAGGCATCTGGTATGTAGACAGTGGAGGATCCATGCATATGACAGGAAACAGATCACTTCTTAATGACTACTCTCAAGGAAGGAAAGGGTTTGTGTCATTTGGCAATGATGCAAAGGGCTACATCATCGGAAAAGGCTTTGTTTCCAATGGGGAAATAAAGTTTGATGATGTTAACCATGTGGAAAATCTCAAGTACAACCTCTTGAGTGTCAGTCAAATGTGTGACAAAGGCCATGTTGCTCTTTTCACCAGTCAGAACTGTTGGATTCTGTCATCCAAAGTTCTCAGTTTGATTGATAAGGTGTTGGATGAACACACTCTCCTAAAGGCCAACAGGACAGGAAGAGTGTATGCCTTAGATCTTTCCAAGAAAATAGATCTCAAAGGCTATCCTTGCCTATTTTCCAAGGCTTCCCCTCAAGAATCTATTCTATGGCATAGAAGGTTGGGTCATGTTAATCTCAAAAACATAAATCAGTTGATAAACCATGGTTTAGTAAGGGGACTGCCTAAGAAGGAGTTCAAGTGTGAAGATAACTGCACTGCTTGATTAAAAGGAAAATAGCATAAAGCTTCATTTCCCTCCATAGAAGAACCTAAGTCCACTGCCTGCTTACAACTTCTTCACATGAATCTCTTTGGTCTTGTGAGAGTGATGAGTATGGCTAAGAAGAAATACTGTCTGGTAATTGTGGATGATTACTCCAGATTTGTATGGACTTTCTTCTTGCATTCAAAGGATGAGGGTGCGCAGTCCATTATGAACTTTGTGTTACACGTTGAGAAGCAGTATTCCCTACCAGTTAAGTGTGTGAGGAGTGACAATGGTACTGAATTCAGAAACCACACACTTGAAGAGTTTTACTTATCAAAGGGAATCAAGTGGCAGTATAGCATCCCAAGAACTCCTGAGCAAAATGGAGTAGTGGAGAGAAAGAACAGGACCCTTATTGAAGCTGCAAGGTCCATGTTGGCTGATTCTGGACTGCCAATGACTTTTGGGCTGAAGCTATCAATATAGCTTGCTATGTACAGAATAGAGTTCTAGTAAATCAGAGGTTGATGAAGACTCCATATGAAGTTCTTCATCATTTGGCCCCTCTAATTTCATTCTTCAGAGCATTTAGGTGTCCTTGTTTCATTCTCAACACATGGGATCAACTCCAAAAATTTGATCCTAAGGTGGATGCAGGGTACTTTGTTGGTTATTCATCAACTTGCAAAGCATACAGAGTCTTCAACTTCTGGGTCATCTTCTCAACTGATCAAGAAGGAAAAAGACTAACCATTCTGCCAACAATAAGTGGGACCTCAATAAAGTTAAAGGTTTTGGCTGCATTGGTTCAGGGGGAGTTTGTTGGACTAAAAGAACCAATGAGCCGGATCAGAAAAACCTTTAAGTCCCACAGACGTCACAACAACTACTGAAGACCACAACAGCTGAAGACAACAACTGATTACAAAGTCTGAATATAAGTGTTGAAGACAAAGTTTGAAGAGAAGTGCTGAAGACAAAGTCTGAAGACAAGTGCTGAAGAGAAAGTCTGAAGACACAAGTGCTGAAGACAAAGGCTGAAGACACAAGTGCTGAGACAAAGTCTGAAGACACAAGTGCTGAAGACCAAAGTATCAGACGTTGTCACAACAGCTGAAGAGGTCTTCTTCAGTAGTTGTGACGGTTTACCTTTCAGTAGTTTTATGTTTTATCTATTCAGTAGTTTGACACAACAGCTGAAGAATACTTCTTCAGTTGTTGTGCTCATCAGTAGTTTTATGTTTTTCAGTAGTTTTGTAAAACGACTGAAGAGCTTGTTCCTTAGTCATTGTAGTTTCAGTAGTTTCTTATCAGTAGTTTTATATTTTGTACCTAACACTCTGATATGTTCTCAGTAGTTGTGAACATTTCAGTAGTTGTTAGGAGTTAGTTATTTTTGTACTAGATCTGCCAGTGTCACTTTCCCGTGATAACAGCAGCGATTGCACTCTAAATAAGGAGTGTCAACCTATTGTAATAAGTAGAATGATTTGATTAGAAATATTCGATATTATAGAAACATTCCTTGTTACAGAAATATATTCTCTCATTATAACCGTATTTGTTCTTAATGCATACGAGTATCGAATTCTTGCTACAATTTGTCTAATTCTTGTTCTTATTTCGCTGCGTTACGCTTTATTACATCAAACTTGTGATCATTGATCCTGACAAAGACTCTGTAAGCCTTTCATGTGGATGAATATCCTACAAAATACCCTGCATCCACCTTAGGATCAAATTTGTGGAGTTGATCCTTTGTGTTGAGAATGAAACAAGGACACCCAAAGGCTTTGAAGAATGAAATTAGAGGAGCCAAATAATGTAGAACTTCATATGGAGTCTTCATCAACCTCTGATTTACTAAAACTCTATTCTGCACATAGCAAGCTATGTTGACAACTTCAGCCCAAGGGTCAATGGCAAACCAGAGTCAACCAACATGGACCTTGCAGCTTCAATTAGGGTTCTGTTCTTTCTCTCCACTACTCCATTTTGTTCGGGAGTCCTTGGGACGCTAAACTGCCTCTTGATTCCCTTTGAGATATAAAAATCATCAAGTGTATGGTTTCTGAATTCTGTTCCATTATAACTCCTTATACAATTGACTGATAGGGAATACTACTTCTCAACATACAAAACAATGTTTATAATCATCTGAGAACCTCATCCTTTGAATGCAAGAAGAAAGTCCATCCAAATCTGGAGTAATCATCCACAATTACCAGACAGTATTTCTTCTATGCCATGCTCATCACTCTCACAGGACCAAATAGATCCATGTGCAGTAACTGCAAGCAGGCAGTGGACTTAGGTTCATCAATAGGAGGGAATGAGACATTGTGTTGTTTTCCTTTCAAACAAGCAGTGCAGGTTTCATCACAGTGGAACTCCTTTTTGGTTTTGGGTTTGTTTTCATCAACAGATTTAACCATAACTTGTTTCTCATGATTAACAGCTGATGAAGGTGGAGATGGTGCTGAAATGGTTTCCTTGGATTTGGGCTTGGAATACCTTTTCAGTGGGTTGATCACAGGTGCATCTAGTTGGTTAACTCTCCCCAACAAATGCTAAACCATCATAACAAGTTGTGTCTAATTTGTAGCTAAAGCTTTCAGCTCTTGTGACACATCAGTGCTTGTTTTTGATGAGTTCTTGTGCCCTACCATTTCCTCCTTAAACTATTGTGGATCAGCTGATTCATGTTTTTGAGATTTACATGACCTAGCCTTCTATGCCACAGTATAGATTCCTAAGGAGAGGCTTTGGAGAACAGGCAAGGATGACCCTTCAAAACAATCTTCTTTGACAAACCCAGGGCATATAGTCTTTCAATCCTGTTGGCCTTCAGGAGAGTATGTTCATCCAATACCTTGTCAATCAGCCTCAGAACTGTGGAAGACAGAATCCTACAGTTCTGGCTTGTGAAAAGTGCAACATGCCCCTTATCACACATCTGACTGACACTCAGTAGATTATACTTGAGATTCTCCACATGGTTAACATCATCAAATCTGATTTCTCCATTATACACATATCCTTTCCCGATGATGTAACCCTTAGCATCATTTCCAAATGAAACAAATCATTTCCACAATTTAAATGTAATGTTGGGTTCTATATTTTAATATAAAAATGGCCTTAAAAGGCATTAATTATTAAAATTGGCAATATCGAAAATACTAAAATAGATCTTTGTTAATTTTGCAGATGGCCACCAATAATGACAATCATGATAACTCATGCGCGTCCACCCAATCATTATGAGCGATCCTCCAAAAGGAACGTCTAAATCATAACAACTTTATTGATTGGTAGCGAAACTTGAGAATCGTTCTCAAGCAAGAAAGATGATCATATATTTTAGACGACCCTATCCCCCATCAACCTGCTGAGGATGATGAGGAGGCCTATAACGATTGGCTAAATTACACTGAGGACTCCGTCCAAGTGTCTTGTCTCATGCTAGCGAGCATGACTCTGGATCTCCATAAGGAGTATGAACATCACAGAGCTTATGACATGATAACCCAGCTGAAGGAAACATTCGAACAGCAAGCAAGGGTTGAGCGCTTCGAAACGGTCCGAGCACTCCATGCATGTCGTATGGACGACGACCAATCGGTTTCATCTTATGTACTTAAGATGAAAAGTCATATTGACCGCCTCAAGAGGCTTAATTGTCCCGTCTCGAAGGAATTGGCCACGGATTTAATCCTTAATGGCCTTACCAAGAAGTTCGAGACATTTGTGTTGAATTACAACATGAATGCATGAGACAAGAGCATTGGTGAACTTCACCCAATGCTTAAAACGGCCGAGGCGGCCATGGGTAAAAGGGTTTTACCCGTTCTCACCATCAATGAAGGTGGGAACAAGAAAAGGCCTCATCCCGCACCCAAGGCAAAGGTTGCCAAGGGTAAGGGACCCGTATGGGGAAAGAGGAAAGGGGTGGCAAGGGTGCCACCCAAACCACAAGAGAAGAAGCAAAAGGTTGCTACCAATGACCCATGCTTCAAGTGTGGGGAGATTGGACATTGGGCAAGAAATTGTCCTGTCCATCTCCAAGAGTTGAAAGCCAAGAGGGATGCCAGGCAGACCTTAGGTACAATATACATGATTCATATTAATCTTAGTTACATCTTCACACACATGGGTATTAGATACCGGATATGGAACTCATATTTGCAATTTGTTGTAGGGGTTCAAAAGAAGTAGGGACTTCAATCAAGGGATGTTAGCCTCTTCATGGGCAATGGAACCAAAGTCCAAGTTGAAGCTCGTGGGGACTACATCTTGAAACTTCCAAGTGGCTTGGATGTTATTTTGAAGAATGTTTTGTATGCTCCTAGTTTGACTAGGAACATTATTTCTTTATCCCAATTAAGACTTATGATTATGTATTATCTTTGTCGAAAATGATATTCATGTTTCTTTAAATGATATGTTCTATTTTAAAGCTATACCATTAATGGTATTTATGAATTGGTTCATGAAAATACTTTAAATAGTTCATTATACCAACTAGCACCAAGAAACTCAAGTTGGATTTGAGTGATACCTATCTTTGGCATTGTTGTCTTGGTCATATAAACAAGAAACGTATACAAACACTTCAAAGAATGGTCTTTTAAAAACGAATGAATGTGACTCATTTGATGTATGTGAATCTTGTTTACAAGGTAAAATGACTAAGGCACCCTTTAGTGGAACTAACAAAGGGCAAAAGATTTATTAGGAATCATACATTCGGATGTATGTGGTCCTTTTAAGCCAATGACTAGGAATGGTGAAAGATACTTCATTACCTTTACCGACGATTATAGCCGCTATGGGTATGTGTATTTATTAAGGCACAAAGATGAAGCTTTTAAAATTTTCAAAATCTTCAAGAATGAAGTGGAAAATCAACTCAACAAGTCAATTAAAGTTCTCCTTACCGATAGAGGAGGTGAATACCTAAGTGATGCTTTTCAAGATCATCTTATGAGTTGTGGGATTGTCTCATAACTCACTCCACCTGGAACACCAGAACACAATGGTGTGTCTGAGAGGAGGAATCGAACCTTATTGGATATGGTCCGATCTATGATGGCTAGAAGCACATTACCTCTATCATTTTGGGGTTTCGCTTTGCTCTCCGCAGCCCGTATTTTAAATATGGCCCCAACCAAAAAGGTGGGAAGGACACCTTTTGAGATATGGCATGGAAGAGTTCCATCCCTATCATACTTAACGGTCTGGGGTTGTGAGGATTATGTTAAGATTCCCACCCAAACAAATTGGAAGTCCGATCCACCAAGTGTATCTTTATTGGATATCCTAGAGATTCTATGGGATATTATTTCTATGATCCACTGGAACAAAAGGTATTTGTTGCCAGAAAGGGTGAGTTCTTAGAGGCAAAGTTCCTTATGGAAGGAACTAGCAGTAGAACAGTGGATCTTGAGGAGGATCAAGAACCACAACCCAATGCACGTTTGGTTGAAACTAGCACTCAACATGAGGATGTTGAGGACGATCAAGCGGTTGATCAATACACACAAAACATTCGCAGAAGTGGTAGAACTAGTAATCCACCTGAAAGATATGGATTTTTTATGGATGGATGCTATGTGGTAGATTCAGATGAACAAACCACATACCATAATGCAGTGTCCAATTTGGATTGTGACAAATGGCTTGAGGCCATGAACGTTGAGATGCAATCCATGTATGACAATCAAGTTTGGGAACTTGTTGTACCACCTCTTAATTCCAAAGTAGTTGGAAGCAAATGGGTTTTCAAGAAGAAAACCGATATGCATGGAAACTTGGATACTTATAAAGCTAGACTTGTAGCAAAGGGTTTCACTCAAACTCAAGGGGTTGATTATGATGAAACATTCTCACTGTTGTGATGCTAAAGTCTATAAGGATATTGTTTGCCATAGCTGCTCATTATGATTATGAGATTTGGCAAATGGATGTCAAAACGCTTTCCTAATTGGATATCTTGAGAAGATGTCTATATGGTTCAGCCTGAAGGTTTTGTCTTCCAAATCCTAATAGTATGCAAGTTAAAGAAATCAATCTATGGATTGAAACAAGCATCGAGAAGCTGGAACCATCGTTTTGATGAGGAGGTAAAGAAATTTGGCTTCATCAAAAATGCTGATAAGGCTTGTGTGTATAAGAGGATAGTGGGAGCACAATAACTTTCCTAGTATTGTATGTTGATGACATACTACTATTTGGAAATGACATTCCAACCTTGGAAGGTGTAAAAACCTAGCTTGGAAGTTGTTTTTCCATTAAGGATCTTGGAGAAGCCGCCTATATTCTGGTAATAAAGATCTATAGGGATAGATCAAGGCGGTTGATTGGTTTGAATCAAAGTGCATGCATTGATAAGATCTTGAAAAGGTTCAAGATGGAGAACTCTAAGAAAGGTACCGTACCTATTCAAAGAGGAATGATATTGAGTACGACTCAATGTCCTAGCTCAAAGATGAGCAAGATAAAATGAAGGCAATCCCATACGCATCTGCTATTGATCCATCATGTATGCAATGATATGCACTCGACCGGATGTGTCATGCGCCTTAAGCATGACAAGTCGTTACCAGCAAAATCCTGGAAACAGTCATTGGATGGCTGTTAAGAACATACTTAGGTACCTAAGGAGGACAAGAGATATGTTCCTAATCTATGGATCTGGTGATGAGGAACTCGTTGTAAAAGGTTACACGGATGCGAGTTTCCAAACCGATCGTGATGATTCTCGTCACAATCGGGATATATTTTCATTCTGAATGGAGGAGTGGTCTCTTGGAAGAGCTCCAAACAGGATGTGGTGGCTCTATCAACTACAGAATCAGAATACGTCGCCGCCTCATTGGCAGCTCAAGAAGCTGCATGGTTGAAGAAATTCATTGCCGATCGGGAGTTGTCCCTTCCATTCAGGACCCCTAGAGATCTTTTGTGATAACGAGGGTGCGATTGCTCAAATCAAGGAACCTCGTGCTCATCAAAAGACAAGGCACATTGAGCGAGATTCAAATACATACGAGATGAAGTTGAAAAGGGAAAGATATGTATTCGCAAGTTCACACGGATCAAAACATTGCGGATCCTCTCATGAAGCTCCTTGAAAAGGCAAAGCATGAAGGTCATACTTGTGCCATGGGACTTCGATATTCTAGTGATTGGATTTGATCTGTAAATTTTGTATTTGGATATATGGAACTCCTTATTATTTGAAAAAATTTATTTGGTTGTAATGTTTCAATTAATGTTCCAATTAGCATGTTTAATCCTGAGTAAATTGTTTACTCTAAATGTCCGTAGTCGTTCATACTTGTGGGAACAAGTGTGAGGGTAAGATTATTATGAACTTGGATTGGTTGATAGTCATAAGGATGAAATAGAGCAAAGGTTGCTACCAGGTTCATAGATATTTGTGGGATACAAATATTGGACTAACCCGCATCTCAAACTTTACTACATGGATCTTATTAATTGATCATAAGTAAATTTGAGTAAAGGCGAATATCATTTGGTATCCTCCGACCTGAGATACATATTGGGTTTTGATATTCACCAAGTATTATACCTTGAGCTAGTTCTTCACTGTCCTGAAATAATGGACAGCACATAAGGTTATGTTCAGTATGACACAAGGTGTTTGTGAGAAACGTATGTAGTCAAGATGGAATTTTTCCTCTTATTTGTTGTGAGTTAGATGTCTAAGGCCTGATAAGTTAAATCAACAAGGAATGATCACTCTATGTCCTGATTTAACATGACATCCGTAACAAAAGGATAGATGATTGATTCACCTAAGTCATTTCAAGTAGGATACTTGAAAAGATGATGTTATTGAATGGCTATAAGTCATGCGTATTAAGGGTAGTAAACTGTTGTTAGGCGGTATTTACTGCTTATATCAATCTTTTATGAATCTTGAGCAAGTGGGAGATTGTAGGATTCTATATGCCCAGACATGAAAAATATTGATGCGGTTAGTACGTTATGATCCAAGTCGGGTTATACCAAATAACAAGCTTGGAAAACACAAATTAATATTTATTGATGATATGATCATGCAATTAAATATTTATACCAATTTAGAAAATGGGTTTTCTAAATTAGTTGCATATGAGATGGAACAACTTATTTGGATATTTTGTTCAATAATATTATTTGGAATGTTACTAAATTAGTTAGATAACATCAAATAATAAAAACGAGTGTATAAGTCACACAATTAAAGGTAATTGTTCCACGATTGAAAGACTAGTTATCTAATTTGTATGTTAAGTTTAAAGGGGGAAACCCTTTAAACTAAAAGTTTCGGCCGCCCCCCATGCATCCCATTGGCTCTTTTGTTTCTTGAACACCCCATTTATTTACTAGTCTTACAATCAAGTTGTTCATATCTCAATACATGCAAAAAGGACTCAAAAGAACAAGAAAACCTCTCTCTCCCTCTTGCTCTCAAAACTTACGGCCAGCAGCAGATCTAGGTTTTCTTGGAGTGCTTTGGTGTAGTTTTCTTCCTAACAGAAGGTGTTTTGCAAAGGGCTTGGCGTATACAAGCTTGAGGACTTCTTACCCTTGAAGTCTTGGCCGATTTTAGGCATCAAACATCCCCTTTTCTGTCGGTTTAGATGCTGAGAAGGTAGTTCTTCACAGCTCATATATCTGTGATTTTATGTAGTTTTCTTATATTCATAGCTTGCTCATTCACATATTATGATCCTTTGTTCATTGGGTTTTGCTTTATACTTTCATATGATCACCTAAACAACATAATTTCAGCTTATAAGTAAGATTGTATAATGTTGTTATTCCGCTAACGTTTTCAGAAAGTTTAATGGTTAAACTAAGGTTATGTTCTTGCAAACCCAACAGGAATCCTATTTGATTGGCGATCCAATCAGTGAGAACACACGAAGAATCAATAAAGAATTGAAGCTAATGTTAGAAATCGATTGGGAATCGATCTAATGTGTTCTATGAACTTAGAGAACGAATTGGGAGGCTTCTGGACGGCTAGGGTACGTCTGGATTCGTAAGAGAATGAATGCTCTTGTTTCTCCATGAATTGGGTTGTATTTATAGGTTAGTATTGTTCATTCGTGCGACTGGACCATAAGTATGATTCAGTCGTGCGATTGAACCATGCGGTTGATCCATCCGCACGACTAAGTGTTCATTCGTGCGACTGAGCCAATCTTATGTGTCAATCATACGACTGATCCAGTCTCCTGGTTCAGTCGTGCGACTGAGTCAATCATATGAAGTTATTCATGCGTATGGTCCATTCGCATGGGCCATTCGCATGAGAACTTCATTATGTTAAGTTTGAATGTATTAATTAATAAACATTATGTGTAACCATTCAAACAATCACTAACCTAATTAACTAATTCAATATCGACTCATTAATGAAATATTAGACATTACAAATCACAAACAATCAATATCATTTCATTAATCATATCAAATTACATCCAAATCAGATAAACAAGATCTATTACATTTCATATCATGATCTAGGGACATACATGTATCAACAAACTCCCCTTGGACATAGATCTCTCTAATGTCTAGTTTTCTGCATCACCTCCTCATATTTCTGTACTTGTCCTCTTTTGTGACTTCCGCATGAATCTCAAACGTGAAGCAGAGTCTTATGACATTTTGGAACTGGAGGGCTTGTACAATATCTTGCGTATCATAGAACAGTGGCCACTTGTATAGCGTGTAGACATCATTTGCTGACAAGTTGGTAAGCCACATTGGGTCGAATACCCTGACTGTATCCATTTGGCCCTCTTGTTTAGGACTATGACTGCTTCAGCTATTCTCCAATCGTAGTACCACCACTTAAAGTGTGGAGTGAAGTCCTGTGGCATTTCCCTAGTGGGATTCTTGAAATTGTGCGCGGAGGACTCCACTTCAACACTATCTTCGGCTTTCTAGTAATGGCATCAACTTTAGACCTTCTCATATGCCTTGTAGCCTGTTGGGGTCTGAAGTTAACCCACCTGGTGTGGTACTCCTTCTTTAGGGCAGCCTCGAACCAGCCTGACATCTTCCTCGGGTCAGCATACAAAAGCTTTAGATGGCCAGCTGGTTGAGCTCAAAACCTGGTAGAGTCTTCAGATCATGTGGGAATCTGAAGTACTCTATGCCCTTTTCCCTCTTAACTGCATATACGTTAAGATCCTCAACATATGCCCACGCTATGATTTGCCAGTCACCTTATGATGTTTCTTGACTCTGTAGAGTTTGGTGTAGGCATCCTGTTTCGGTGCAGCGCGTTGGGCTCTAACTTCTTCAAAACACGCAGCCCACTCAGCCTTTCGGATATCGACATCATCATTTGAGGCTTGGGCCGTTTCCTCTCCTTTCTCCGACTCTTGCTCCATCTTGTCTAACACCTCAAAAGATCGCTGACGAGGGATTCACCCAGATTGGGGACCACATTTCCCTCATTGTCAGCATACTGAGGGTAGTGCTCGCGGCAGTGACATCTTCAATCTCGATTTCATCAACATCGTTGAGCTCTTCGTCACTGGTCGAGTCCCATGTTGGAGCATCCTTCACTATCTTATCTGGATTGAGCTTGAAGATCTATACGAGTTGCTCGTTTGATAGGTCGTGAATTATTTCCCCTTCTTCAGGGGTATAACTCACCGACCTCCTTACGATCCCTTGCATCAAGAATCATGTTAGCTGAGTCTTGACCTGCTGAAGGGGAGCAACATCAAACTCATCCCTTTGGTAATTGGATCTGTTTGATTACACATTCAACATATCAACCATTAGTAATTAATCAAAATAGAAATGCATTAAACTTAATTTAACATTGAATACATAGGTTTCAATACATGATTCAAATACAAAAGTAATTAAATACATAAACATCTAATCTTTACTTTTTTCCTGTATCCCGTCTCGTCACTTGGGGAGCAGAGGAAGAAGCTGGTTGTTCTTGTCTGTTCTTGGACATCCTCTCTTGACCTGAAGCAGAGGCCGATGCAGTTGCCTCCTCCTCTATGTCATCATCATCATCCTTCTCCTCTGTCCTTTCTTCTTCTGTCCCCTCATCCTCCTCTGTCTCATCCTCATCATCATCTTCATCATCTCCGTCTCCTCTTTGATCTTCAAGGGCTCCTCTTTAGATGCCTTTAGCTTTAACATGATCGTCTTCTTTGCCTCCTCTACTCCTCTATCTTCTTGTTTGATGTGACACTATGTGCTTGGAGTTAGGCTATCTCCTGGCTCTGAGCAACCATCTTTGGGCCTGCTCTTCTATCACTCGAGCCTGGTCTTCTATCTGGTGAGACTGAGTAGCAGTAAGATCAGCAAGCTGGCGGATCTGAGCCGCCTTCTCCTCATCTACAGCTAATAGGCGCATCACCATCCTGTTGAGCGCAGACGCTCTTCCTCTACCCCAATTGGAGGTAGAGGTGATCCATAAGTATGAGATGGATGGCTGAGGATCCAGCTTGGTGGGTAGTGGTGGTGGTGGTGGCTGTAGTGAAGATGGGTCTGTGAAATAGTGGAGGTTATGTGGGAGTGAAAGATATGGTGCTAGATGGAATCTGTATAGTGGGGGGAGGTGTGGTGGTGGTAGTAGTAGCTGTGGTGGCTGTGGTGGCTATGGTAGTGGATGGTGTGGCTATGGAAGTGGTAGTGGTGGTGGCAGATATGGTGGCTGTGATGGTAACGAAGGTGATGGTAACGAAGGTGAATCGTCTTTCCTTCTTCTTCTGACCATGGGGCTGAGCCATCCTTTTCCTCCTCGTTCTCCTTGAGGTGGATGCTCCCCCTACAACCCTGCTAGCTGACTCTGGTGCATAACTCGGATCAGTGGCTGTCTCTCCTGAGTCTCTTGGTGTTCAACAACCGCCCTTAGCCCATGTTCTGTGGGAACAACCTTGCTTCCCACAATACGTGTCAAGGGCTCCTCTTCCGACTCCTCATCCTCCTCACCAGGAACAAAATCCTGATGGAAACCAGCAGACTCGGCTATGTCTCCAGTTGGGGCGGACACTGGAGGTATAACATCAAACTGAGCCTCTCGGTGGAGTAGGCACATCATCCCCAACATCCCCACTGTCGTCATCATCAGAGTCATGCTCTGGGAGCAGTAGCCTCTCGTCATCAGAATCACTGTCATCATGACGCCATTTGCGTCTCCCCGGCGCCACATATCTCTCGTTGACAAATGGCCAATCAACCTCTTCACCTGGGGCTTCACTTGCTTGCCCCTATACACCTCATCCGACCCAAGTCGTGTCATCCATAATCTCCAAAGCAACTGCATCATGACTCTCCTTGGAAGAAGTGGCAGCTTCTCGCGAAGAGCAGCTGTAGAAACCCGGGGTACATAAAAATCCTTCCTTCCCCTTTGCCTCCAGGTTCTCCACCAAATAAGAGAAGATCATACTCGAAAAGCTGAAAGGGTGGTTCAGCACCAATGCCACGTAGGCATTCTGAATCTGGTCTCATAGATCATCGAACCCGCCCTCCTCGAAGCAATGCACTTTAGGATCACATCCGCCAAGTACTTGTACTGGGGGCACATGTTGCTCTTGTTGAGCACACCCGAGTTTATGTCCCCAGGGTACTTGATCCTGAGGAAGCAGCCTCTCACAGTCAGTGGATGTAATCTGGTGGGGTGATTCGTATCGTCCCCAAACTCAGGAACCCTCTGGATATCAGCAACAGTAACCTCGATATCATGACCCAGAATGGAGCTCCGTATACTGTACGGCTCACGAGAGCGATCAACTGAGGCATTCTCCCAGAATGCCTGGTGTAATGACCTGTAGGGCGTGCAAGGTGTAGATATAGCCTTATGTATCCGGGAACGTCTAAGGAAAGCTATATTCTCTGTGAACTCAGCCCTGTTCCGAGTAGTATGATCCAATTGAGCACATATGTTGTGCTTTGGATTAATGGACCATCTATCAGCCATTTTCCTGAAACACAAGGCACAAACCATTAGTACATAATACATCAAAATTCAGTTCTAAGTGTAATGTTTAAATTCATTCTGATTCATTCGTGCGAATGAGTCATGCGACTGAAGTCAGTCGGTTGTTTTTCATGCGACTGAGCTCGTTCGGGTGAATGAGACATGCGACTGAGTTCAATCTGCTCACTTAGTCTGTGATTGGTTCAGTCGCCCGACTGAGCTCATTCGCATGGTTCATTCGGCCGATTGATCCAATCACAAGTTTCAATCGTGCGATTAGAGTTCATCCGGACGACCAGTCGCCTGTCCCACTGTTCAGTCGACTGAGGTTCGAGTCTTGATCAATTCATGAAATTAAACGTGGTTTAATGGCTCTTTAGACTCGGAATCTCTTAACTAATGACCTATTAGACTTAGTTTTAACATGTTGCTTAGTTTTAGTTGGTTATTATGTCATTTACGGTCTCATTCTTGTTTCAGTCAAATATCACACAATTAGGGCTTGCTTTCTTCTGATTCCGGTGTGATTTCACTGATATATACCTGTATATATGTCAACGCAAGTCAGAATATCAATAAAGATGTGGAAACAAGGTCTAAAGCAATTTCGGCAGTGTAACGGTACAATGTGCGATTTTGGAGCGATATAGGGTGATGAGTGGAATGCGATCGACTATGGCCATTTAAATACTGAAGCTGAGTTCAATCGGCCGACTGGCCTCATTCGCTCAGTTCGTTCGGGCGACTGAGGCTAAGTTGTGCGATTGGCCCTGTCAGTCGCATTCAGCTGCCCGACTGAGTCTGTGTCGTCGACTGACTCATTCGTGCCCTTTCATTCGCACCTTCAGTTAACCGACTGAGTCTCAGTTGGTCGACTGATTCATTCGCCCCTTCCATTCGGTCGAATGGAACATCTGATAAGCCATTCGGATGAATGGCTCAATCTCATGTCCATTCGTGCGAATGGGAGCCATTCGCATGGTTGGTCCATACTCATGGTCCAATCGTGCGAATGGGTCACACTTAGTAAATTTCCTGCCATTTTGAACATTTTACTTTTAAGACCCTTTTAACTTTTGAAATTAACATTATGAGCTTTTGATCATCTCACACATGATCCTTTTAACAATTTAGTCACCTCAAACGTGACATTGTTAACCTTTGAAAACACATGTGGCCATCTCAGACATGACCCTTTTAGGTGAGTTAATCCCATACTGATTTTCATGATATAGTCCGGCAAACAAACAAAACTAAAAGACTAAGTGAATTAGAAAAAAAACTAAACTAACGTACAAAAAATAAAACTTGTTTTCAGCTTTTTGTGAGAGATAAATCCTAAGATGGAAATCTACGGGATTTGGTTCCGGAATAGGCAGCTTCAACTTAGATGACCACACCCGGACCAATTCAATTTGGAATCATACAGGCAAGTCAAATCATTTGGGACTTGTTATCAAAATCTTTTGATGCTCTATTCTTGGTTTTCATCGAGAGTCGTTAGCAACTTTTAGGAAATCATACTGGAACTATTAGATTACCACATTGATTTGAACTTTCAAGAATTGCTATTGGGTTTGTTGGACCTTAACAACGTAGTTTAACCATTTGAACAAGGAAAACGCAGCGGATTAAATGCTTAATTTCATGTTTTATAATCTGAAATTTAAGGTTCATTTCATAGTAACAACAAACCCAAGAACATAAGGATCTTTAATATGTGTTTGAACTAGCTATCTACAAGAAATAACAACTAAATCATAACATACAAACTACCTCTTGTTATGCTGTTAAAACCGAGACTGAAACATCATCCAAAAGACTGCTGAAAACGTGGATAAAGATGTAGATGGAGCTTCTATTGGATGACCAAAACATCAAGAATAGATGTCCTCAAGTGTTCATACCCACAAGCCTCCAACAAACACCCCTTTTGTTAGGCTTTGTGCACCAAAATCGGACCATGGATGCTGAAAATCGAATTTTCAGCAGCTTTTCTTCAAGAAGTTTTGAGAGAAAAATGTGTGTGTTCTTGGCCCTTGCATGTAAGAGAGAGAGCTGAATTTTGGAGAGTGTGTTTTTTGTTTTAATGGGTGTGACTTTCAAGAAAACAAAATGACCAAAATTACCCTCGAGGGCGGGCCACTTCTCTTTCAAAATTGGGTTTCCCATTTTAAAACACCCACTAAATGGTTACTAGTTGTATTTTGTATTATATTATTATTAGTTATATAGTTTAACCTTTTAAATATATAACTTAAACACACAATCTTATTATTTGATGTTATTTAACAAACTTAAATAACATTACAAATAATGTCCATGAACAAAATATAATTATAAGCTGTTCTTTCTCACATACAATTTATTTTAGAAAACCCTTTTTCAGAAATTGGTGCAATGATTTAATTGCATAATCATATCATCAATTAAATACATATTGGTGTTTGCTAAACTTGTTATTGGGTATGACCCGACTTGGATCATGACGCACTAACCACATAAATATTCTATGTGTCTTGGGCATAAAGAATCCAACAATCTCCCACTTGCACAAGATTCATAGAAGATTGATGCAAGCAGTAAATACCGCCTAACAACGGTTTACTACCCTTAATACGCATGACTTAGAAGCATTCAAATAACATTATCCCCTTCAAGTATCCAACTTGAAATGTTTTAGGTGAATCAACCATTTATCCTTTTGTTACAGATGTCATGATAAATCCAAGGACACAGAATGATCATTCCTTGTTGATTTAACTTAATCAGGCCTTAGACATCATACTCTCAACGAATAAGAGGAACAAATCCCATCTTGACTACATACGTTTCTCACAATCACCTTATGTCATACCTGAACATAGCCTTATGTACTGACCATTATTTCATATCAGCGACGAACTAGCTTAAGGTATAACACTGGTGAATATCAAAACCCAATATGTATCTCAGGTCAGAGGATACCAAATGATATTCGCCTTTACTCAAAATTACTTATGATCAATCAATAAGATTCCATGTAGTAAGATTTGAGACGCGGGTCAGTCCAATATTCGTATCCCACGAATATCTATGAACCTTGGAAGCAACCAATTGCTCTATATTCATGCCTTATGAATATCCACCAATCCAAGTTCATAATAGTCTTACATTCATATTTGTTCCCACAAATATGACCGACTACGGACATTTAGAATAAAAGATTATTCATGGATGTAAACATGCTAAAAGGAACATAACTCATAATAGCGTAAATACATAGATGAGTTAAGTATTACAATTGTTCCATAGTAATACTAAACAGATCAATTCCAATCACTAGAATATCAAAGTCCTAAGGCATAAGTATGACTTTCATGCTTTGCCCTTTAAGGAGCTTCGTGAGTGGATCCGCAATGTTTGATCAAAGTGAACTTTGCGAATACATGTCTTTCCCTTTTCAACTTCATCCCTTATGTAGTTGAATCTTCGCTCATTGTGCCTAATCTTTTGATGTGCTCGGGGTTCCTTGATTTGAACAATCGCACCCTCGTCATCATAAAAGATTTCTAAGGGGTCTTGAATGGTAGAGACCGTCCTCAGATCGGTGATAACCCTTTATCCATGCAGCTTCCCAAGCTGCTAATGAGGCGGCTATGTATTTGTATTATATAGTGGACAATGCTACCCCATTCATGATGGAGACATACGCCGATTGTGATCGAGGATCATCTCGATCAGTTTGGAAACTCGCATCCGTGTAACCCTTTACAACTAGTTCCTCTTCATCAGATCCATATATTAGAAACATATCCTTAGTCCTCCTAAGGTATTTCAATATACTTTTAACAGCCATCCAATGGCTATTACTTGGATTCTTCTGATATCTACTTGTCATGCTTAACGCGCATGACACGTCCAGTCTAGTGCATATTATCGCATACGTGATGGATCCTATAGCAGACGCATATGGGATGTCCTCATACGATCTTGCTCATCCTTTGAGTTTGGACATTGAGATGTACTCAATATTGTCCCTCTTTGAATAGGTACTATACCTTTCTTAGAGTTTTCCATCTTGAACCTTTTCAAGACTTTATCAATGTATGACTTTAGTTTAACCCTATCAACCGCCTTGATCTATCCCTATAGATCTTTATTTCCAAAATATAGGCGGCTTTACGCAGATCTTTTATTGAAAAAATTTTCAAGCCAGGTTTTAACCCTTCCATGGTTGGAATATCATTTCCAAATAGTAGTATGTCATCAACATACAATACTAAGAATGTAATTAGACTCCCACTAGCCCTTTTATGCACACAAGTCTTGTCAGCGTTCTTGATGAAACCAAATTTCTTGATCCCTTCATCAAAACATTGATTCCAACTTCTCGATGCTTGTCTCAATCCATAGATTGATCTCTTTAACTTGCATACTTTATTAGGATGATTGGGATTGACAAAACCTTCAGGTTGAACCATATGGACAGTCTCTTCAAGATGTTCATTAAGAAAAGCGGTTTTGACATCCATTTGCCAAATCTCATAGTCATAATGAGTAGTAACGGCAAACAATATCCTGTTAGACTTTAGCACTGCCACAGGCGTGAAGGATTCATCATAATCAACCTTTGAGTTTGAGTGAAACCTTTTGCTACAAGTCTTGCCTTGCAAGTATCCAAGTTTCCATGCATATCTATTTTCTTCTTGAAAACTCACTTGCATCCAACTGGTTTGGAGTTAAGTGAAGGGTCAACCAATTCCCAAACTTGGTTGTCATGCATGGATTGCATCTCTACGTTCATGGCACCCAACCACTTGTCACAATCCAAATTGGACATTGCATCATGGTATGTAGTTGGCTCATCGGAGTCAACCACGTAGCATCCATCTATGAAAATCCATATCTTTTAGGTGGAATGCTAACTCTACCAGATGTGCGAACGTTTGTGTGTATTGATCAACCTCTTGATCATTATTAACAACCTCCTGTTGATTGCTAGTGTCAACCAAACGTGTATTGGCTTGTGGATCTTGATCCTCATCAAATTCCATTGTTCTATACGTCATTCCTTCCATAAGGAATTTGGCTTCCAAGAACTCTGCCTTTCGAGTAAGAAATACCATTGGCTCTGTTGGATCAAAGAAGTAGTATCCTATACAGTCCTTTTGGATATCCAACATATATACACTTAGTGAATCATTTTCAAGTGGTTTTGGGTGTTGTAGCTTAACATAAGCTTGACAACTCCATACTTTTAAATATGATAGCGATGGAACTCTTCCATGCCATATTTCAAAAGGTGTCGAATTCACTTTCTTGGTTGGGCCATATTCAAATACCGAGCCGCGGAGAGTAGTGCGAAACCCCAAAATGATAGAGGTAGTGAGCTTATAGCGATCACAGGTCGAACCATATCCAATAGGGTTCGATTTCTCCTTTCAGACACACCATTATGTCATGGTGTTCTGGGAGGAGTAAGTTGTGAGACATTCTTACAACTTCCTAGATGATCCTAAAGGCTTCACTTAGGTATTTTTCTCCTCTATCTAAACAGAGAACTTTGATAGTTCTATCGAGTTGATTTTCTACTTCATTCTTGAAGTTTTGAACATTTCAAATACTTCATGTTTATGTGCCATCAAGTACACATAATCATAGCGACTGTAATCGTCGGTAGAGGTAATGAAGTAACTTTCACCATTCCTTGTCATTGTCTTAAAAGGACCACATACATCGGAATGTATGACTCCTTACAAGTCTTTTGCCCTCTCATTAGTACCACTAAAGGGCGACTTCGTCATCTTACCTTGTAAACAAGATTCACACTTATCAAATGAACAATTTTCATTTGTTTTCAAAAGACCATTCCTTTGAAGTGTTTAAGTCCGATTCTTGTTTATGTAACCAAGATGACAATGCCAAGGATAAGAGTCACTTAAACCATTTTAAGTCTCTTGGTGCATGATTGGTATAATGTGTTATTATAGGACGAATCATTATGAACCAATTCATAAATACCATCATTTACAAACTTTAAATCATAACCATATCGTATTAAAAGGGAAACTAAAATTATGTTCCTAGTCAAACTAGGAGCATATAACTTGTTTAAGAGAACAACTTCCAAACCTTTTGAAAGTTTCAAAACATAGTCTCCTTTCTTAAAGTTCTTATTTCTTTTGAACCCTCGCAACAGATTGCAAAAGTGAGTTCCACACCCGTGTCCAATACCCATGTGCTTGAAGAAATAACATTTAAGTCAATATGGATCATGAAAGTTGTGCTTGAGGTTTGCCCAGCATCCCTCTTATTTCTCAACTCATTGAGATAGGTTGGACAATTCTCTTTCCAATGTCCTATCTCACCACACTCCAAGCATGGATCGTTTTCCGTTACCTTAGGCTTCATAAGCTTAGGTTTTGGAGGTTCCGCTTTAATCTTCCCTTCCCTTTTTTCTTTGATGTGCCCCTTTCATTTTGGCAACATTTGCCTTGGGACTGGGAATGGCCTTTCATTGCCTCCCTTATTGATCTAAAGAACAGGTAGAACCTTTCTACCCATTCCTGCCACAGCTGTTTTGAGCATTGCGTGAAGCTCACCAGTGCTCTTGTCCCATCCGTTCATATTGTAATTCTTTATGAACGTCTCAAACTTTTAGTTAGGCCATTAAGGATCAAATCCATGGCCAACTCCTTTGAGACAGGATAGTTAAGCCTCTCGAGGCGGTTAATATGGCTTTTCATCTTAGGTACATAAGATGATATCGATTGGATTTCTTCCATGTGACATGCATGAAGCGCTCGAACCGTTTTGATGCACTCTACCCTAGGTTGTTGAAGGAAAAATTCCTTCAATTTGGGTAGTCATGTCATATGTCCCATGATGCTTCAAGTCCTTTTGGAGTTTAGGAATCATAGTTCCCAACATGAGACAGGATTCCTGCATGGAATCCTCAGTATACTGAAGCCAATCGATATAGGCCTCAACATCATTAGGGTCGGGTTGGTCAGGAATAGGATCGTCATGGACATTGGCCTTTTGCTCTTGCTTGAGAACAATTCTCAAGTTTCAAGACCAGTCCATAAAGTTGTTATGGTTCAGACGATCCTTCTCAAAATAAGTTCTCAGTGATAGGGTATGGACGGTCGGGGTGGCAGCATTATTGTTTACGGCCATTCTACAAAATTTACAAAGTTCTTATTAGTATTTCTGAAACATTTCATTTTAATATTAACACCCTTTGTGTCTCATAGACAATTAATAATTAAAATCTAGAATCCAACGTTACATTCAAATAATGGTTAGGTGACCTTTATCCCATTATTTAAATTAACAAGGTAGTCAACATTTGACAATTGCAACCTTTTGCAACTTCTAGCCTTTATGGGATCGGTTAAACATCTTATGTTTGGTCAGCATGTTTAATCCCATCAACACCATTGTACGCCATGCTTCGGTGACCCCATGCACATGGTTTCCAATTCAAGTCGTCCTACTTACACACACGTGTGAGTTTACTCATACAAGTGGTTAGGTGACCTTTTAAATATACAAATAATGTCCATGAACAAAATATATAACTTAAACACACACTCTTATTATTTGATGTTATTTAACAAACTTAAATAACATTACAAATAATGTCCATGAACAAGATATAATTATAAACTGTTCTTTCTCACATACAATTTATTATAGAAAACCCTTTTTCAGAAATTGGTGCAATGATTTAATTGCATGATCATATCATCAATTAGATACATATTGTTGTTTGCTAAAGTTATTATTGGGTATGACCCGACTTGGATCATGACGCACTAACCACATCAATATTCTATGTGTCTTGGGCATAAAGAATCCAACAATTGTAGCCACAATGATTATCAATATGTTTGTCCTCTTAATCCATACACAGACTTTAGACACAGACTGGTGATAGATTTAGGTTTAATTATTTCAACTAACATTTGTGGATCCCACACTTATATGGTAATCAACATTCCTCAGGAACTTTTGAGCGGTCTACGGGTATTTTTACAAGAAGAGACTATTCTTAGAGCTTTCAAAGAGAAGCCAATCCTCGGGTCAGTGCCATCGCACAGCAGAGAGGCGGCAAACTACAATGAATTCTAGAATATCTAGGTTATGCTTATCCCCAGGTCAGTGCCATCGTACAGCAGAGAGGCACACAACCTATCTCCTTGTTAGAGCAGCTTAATTTTATTTTGCACAAAATGCACCAACAACATAAGTCATAAGCTTGATAGCATTTTTCTTTCATTTTTTCCATGCTTTGCTCTATTTATGGTCATCCGCACACATTTGTGGCGTTTACATGCTCATTACCCCTTATTGGAATATTGTTGATTGTGTTAACCAGTGATAAGATGGAAGCCCACAGTCAGTTGAACAACTTAGTTTGATCTTGAGATCACCAGTCAGGTCTAATCATCTATTGGAAGCCCATGTGTATGCAGTTCACTCATCAGATGGTAGAATCTATCTATAACAACGTCCAAACTCTCGTTTCCCATCGATGAGAAGTTATCGAATTCCTTCTTTAACTCCTTAGCCTTGATTGCCTTCAACGAAGCATTCCCGTCATACCTCTTTTCCAACTCATCCCATATTTTCTTGGACTGCTTATTCTCTGAGTACTGGTGGAAAATGTATTTAGGGATAGACCGTGTAATCAATGCATAAACCCTCTTCTCTGCATTATATTTAACTTTCTGTGCGTCTGTCATCCCTCCTAAGGTTAGCTTTACTCCATCGGCTCCCATCGGCGTACTATACCCAATCTCTATAGCTTCCCATAGATTCGGATCCACTCTATTGAGGTAGATCTCAAAACGTTGTTTCCACCTCACTAACGTTAAGAGCTTTGGTGGTTTATTATGATTACCCACCTCACTCTCAAGTAACAGCAGGTTCTGGATCCTAGAGTCCTTCCCAGCAGTAAATGCTAACATTTGATCTTCCATGGCGAATAACTTTAAGTCTACTAAAACAAACTGTCAACTGGTGTGACTGAAGGATGCGATTGGGCTATCCATGCGAATGAACTATGCAAATGGTTCAATCATGCGGCTGAACTAAGTGATTGGTTCAGTCGTGTGAATGAAGCTAATGCGTATGAACACTGCGAACGAGTGGTTCAATCGTACGAATGGAGATGCGACTAGGTCCAATCGTGTGTCTGAGCAATGCGAATGAGGTCCAATCGTGCGAATGGCTCACTCGTGCGACTGAAGCTGCAGTTTTGCGAAAATTTCTAGGTTAAACGTGTTTTAGCCGTAAAAATTCAAAATTTCGCAAGGTCTAATCGCCTTAGTCCGTAGAAACCAAACTTTGATGAGCAGGGAATGTCCAAGATCACTTTTGACACAAAAGATTGCGTTTATAGTGCAAAAACACAAACTTTTTATCAATCTTGATTGAATCACACGTAATCAAGAGCCAAGGCTCTGATACCACTTGTCAGGACCTGGTACTTGAATGAAATTCCTAGTGATTAGTGTGTAAACTAGATCAAATAGTGTGGAATCCTATTTGATTGGCGATCCAATCAGTGAGAACACACGAAGAATCCATAAAGATTTGAAACTAACATTAGAAATCGATTGGGAATCGATCTAATGTGTTCTATGAACTTGGAGAACGAATTGGGAGGCTTCTGGACGGCTAGGTTAGTATTGTCCATTCGTGCGACTGGACCATAAGTATGGCTCAGTCGTGCGATTGAACTATGCGGTTGATCCATCCGCACGACTGAGTGTTCAATCTTGCGACTGAGCCAATCTTATGTGTCAATCATACGTCTGATCCAGTCTCCTGGTTCAGTCGTGCGACTGAGTCAATCGTATGAAGTTATTCATGCGTGTGGTCCATTCGCATGGGCCATTCCCATGAGAACTTCATTATGTTAAGTTTGAATGTATTAATTAATAAACATTATGTGTAACCATTCAAACAATCACTAACCTAATTAACCAATTCAATATCGACTCATTAATGAAATATTAGACATTACAAATCACAAACAATCAATATCATTTCATTAATCATATCAAATTACATCCAAATCAGATAAACAAGATCTATTACATTTCATATCATGATCTAGGGACATACATGTATCAACAGTTTTCATTTGATCCATCTGCATTTTAATGAGCTTATCTCTGTTGAGTTTGGAACCCTTTTTGTACCAACATTCATCAGAAAGATGATTGAACTTACTACATATGTCATATGGCTTGTTCTTCATCTTGGATTGATCAACTGCTGAAGTGGAAACTACTAAGGGTGTGATCTTCAGTACTTTCCTTCTTTCAGTACTTGTGTTAGTACAGAAGGATCTATAACAACTGAAGACTTGTTCATCAGCTGTTCTCTATCCGTCCTGAAAGACCGTATGATAGATTCATCAGCAGTTGTTAATTCTTTTATTTCAGTTGATTTGAAATGCTTTTCAGATGTTGTTACTTGCCCTTCAATACTTGAGGTACTTTGAGGGACAACATCTGAAGTACTCAGCTTCATGTGCTTATTAGTAGTTAACCCATCAGGCAATTGATTTGCTGAGGTATCAACACTGATTTCATCTTCTGATTTTGGGTAATCTCTTGAGGATGATACACATGATGATGTGGTTTGGAAATTACTTTCACTTTCAGGTTTTACTATTGATTTTGGATTAAAATCTGTAGGTGGTGCAATGTGATTGTAACCTATTCCAAACTTCACATTCGAAGCTGTTTGCTTGCTGAGAAGCATTTCAAATCCCTTGCAGGATGATACCCAGCGGTCACACTCAACCTGGGTAGCTGCAAGTGTTTCTTTGAGATCTCTATGGATCTCAAGAATGACCTCAAGCTTAGCCTTTTCATCATTGAATTGACATTTAAGCTTATAAACTCATCATCTTTATCTTTAAGGACAGACTCATACTCAGCGTTTCTTTTGGAAAGATTTTGCTCAAGCTCAAGATTTTGATTTATTAAAGCTATATTTGCCTCTCTAATAGAGATAAACGCAGCTATGCAAGATTTAGAACATAGCTTGGCCTTAGCCACAGAGGATACCTGGGTTACCTGTGATGAAGATGCATTGGAGCATGAACCCTCAGTAGACTCCAGGGCCATGAGAACAAGATTCCCAAAAGGATGTTCACCACCATGTTGACCATCACTAGCAAATAATTGCTCATTACCAGAAAGATCATCTGGTAAACTGCTCCAGTCAACAGCACCAGGGGTGAAGAAACTGTGATGAGGTTGTGATTAAGATGGTTGAAATGGTTGAGGCTCAGGTAAGGCTTGGGGTTGTTGTGCAATAGGAACTTGATCTTGATTTGGTGTGGCATGTAATAGCAGGGATATGGATATGGCATTGGACCCTGAGGGACAAAATATGCAGGAGATAGAGGTTGTGAGTGATGACCAGAACTAGCATGATGTTGCCCTCTGTTTTGTGAACTATTGCTTGGAAAAGTCACAAAGGGTGCAGAGGAGTTAGATCCAGTTGATCTACACTCTCTTGCAAAGTGCCCAAGCCTGTGGCATTTGTGACACCATAACTTACTCTTGTCAAAACCAACTTTGGTTTTGCCAGAGAGTCCTGGAAATTTCCTACTAGTTCTCTTGTAGAAATTTTGAGATCTGATATTAATCAAGGCCATTTAGCTTAGAATATCCATCTCTTCTAAGTCATCATCAGCAATACCTTTCAAATCATTCATAATGAAGCACAAATTGTCACTATTACAGCCTGACTGACTATCAACATTAACAAATGCATGATCAGAACTGTTTGAAGAGAAATCAATGTGCTCATCATAATGGCTTTCTGATGCAGTGTATTCTAACTCATGACTAACCAAGGCAGTGTTCCATGGTACAAAGTCATTAGTGAGCTTTCCGGATGATGCCAGTTTCCTTTTCTGCTCTATCTCTCTTTCAAATGTAAGCAGTTTCCCATGGAGTTGGGTGAGAGATAGGCTATCTAGATTTGCACTGGAGCGTAGGACAATGGTATATGTGTCCCATCTCTCAGGCAGTGATCTGAGGAATCTGTTGTTCATCTGGCTATTAGTGTATTCATGTTTGACCATTTTCAGCTCAAAGATCAAACAAGAAAAATGCCCAAACTGTTGAGTCAGAGTCTCACCCTTCCTATGAGAGAATGTCTCATATTGTTAGGCAAGGATTTCTCTGTTGTTTGCTAAGACCTCATCTGTTCCACCAAATTGTTCTTTCAATGCATTCCAGAGGTCATGAGTAGTTTCATGATGCATAAGCCCATAATAGATTTCATTCGGCAGTGCCATGGCCAGAATTCCATGGGCTTTAGCATCAATCTCAAACAGTTTTCGATCCTCATCTGAGTATTGTTCCTTCTTCTTGGGAACCATTTGGTTGGTTTCCGGATTGTTCACCATAGGCTTGTGTGGACCATGTACCATAGATGTCCAACAACCTGAACTATTAACAGACAGGTGATGGAGCATTCTTCGTTGCCATATGTTATACTCAGTCCTAACCAGCATCAGAGGATTGGTTGAGGAGCCAGTATTGTAAGGGTCTAAAGAAGGAGTAGTCATTCTTAGATTCAATCAAATTCAATTATGTTTTAACCGATTTAGCGCAAAACACAACAAACTCAATACGAACCAAGAGGAATCTCAAAGCAAATAACCGAAAGCAGCAGAAATTCAATCTCTATAACCAATTCTTCCAGATATGCTAATTCGATCAAACTTAGATATCAAAATAGCAATTTCAATGATCAATTGTTAGATCGGTCAATTGTTGGACCAAAAGAACCAATGAGCCTGATCAGAAAAACCTCTAAGTCCGACAGACATTACAACTGCTGAAGAAGATCACAACAGCTGAAGACATCAGCTGATTACAAGGTCTGAAGACAAAGTCTGAAAGTAAAGTACTGAAGATAATGTTTGAAAGTAAAGAACTGAAGACAAAGTCTGAAAGTAAAGTACTGAAGACAAAGTCTGAAGCTATCAGCTAAAGACAACGTCTAAAATAGAAGTCTGAAGAACAAAGACTGAAGACAAAGACTGAAGACCAGAGTGATCTGCCACAACAACTGAAGTTATTAACTTCAGTAGTTGTGATGGTTTTCCTTTTCAGTACTTGTAATTTACCTTTCAGTAGTTTATAGTTTCAGTAGTTTTAGTTCAGTAGTTTTATGTTCTTGTACTTAGCATTCTCTGAGATGTGATCAGTTGTTGAGAACATTCTCAGTAGTTTGCATAATTTCAGTTGTTTGTATAATTCTGTTAGATGTCACTATCAAGTGACACCAGCAGACGTCACATTCCATATATAAGGAATGTTGACCTAATTGTAACAGTGTGACTTTCAGCCACCACGAAAGCATTTGAATGAAATATTCCTTTTGCAGAATTCTCTCTCTCTCTATAACCGTGTACTATTCCATTGAATATTAATTGAGTTCTTGCTAAATTGTCTAATTCATTGTTCGAATTCCACTACAATCTACTCTATTTGATCAAACATAAATCATTGATCCTAACACCTTTGCCCCTGTAGCCAGACTGGAGGCAATCAGATTGTTCTTAGCTTATGCTGCTTTCCATAATCTTAAAGTTTTTTCAAATGGATGTCAAAAGTGCATTCTTATATGGTAAAATAAAAGAAGTTTATGTGTGTCAACCACCAGGTTTTGAAGATCATAAACATCCAGATTTGGTGTATAAGCTTGATAAGGCTCTTTATGGGTTAAAACAAGCTCCCAGAGCCTGGTATGAAACACTGTCTAACTTTCTTCTTCAAAACACTTTCACTAGAGGCTCCATAGATAAAACTTTGTTCATTAAGAAAGTAGGCATGCATAAGCTCCTTGTTCAATATGTAGATGATATTATTTTTGCATCCTCTGATCCATAGTTGTGTGATGCCTTTACTAAGTTGATGCAACAAAAGTTTGAAATGAGTGCCATGGGAGAATTACAGTTCTTTCTAGGTTTGCAAATCAAACAAATGGCTGATGTAAATTTCATACATCAATCAAAATATACAAAAGATCTATTGAAAAAAGTTTGATTTACAAAATTGTAAGGCCTGTTCTACTCCCATGTGTAGCACCACACAAGTGGATGCTGATCAGAAAGGTAAAGCAGTTGATGAAACTCTTTACAGATGTATGATTGGTTCCTTGATGTACCTTACAGCTTCTAGACCAGACATTATGTTTGCAACTTGTGTCTGTGCTAGATTTCAGGCTGCACCTAACGTATCCCATATGATTGCAGTCAAAAAGATGTTTAGATACTTGCAAGGAACTCAATCTCTAGGACTTTGGTATTCCACTGGGCACTCTTGCAACTTAGTTGCTTTCTCTGATAGTGACTATGCAGGGTGTAAATTAACCAGAAAATCAACCTCTGGTGGATGCCAATTTCTACGCAATTGTTTAGTTTCTTGGCAGAGTAAGAAACAAACTTCAGTTGCTATATCCACTGCTGAAGCAGAGTACATTACTGCTGCAAGTTGTACATCTCAGGTACTCTGGCTTCAGAATTAATTACTGGATTATGACATTACGAAGTCTAAGAGTCCTTTACTGATAGAAAGTGCTTCAGCTCTTTGTATTGTTAAGAATCCTGTCCAGCATTCTAGGACCAAACATATTGAGATCAAACATCATTTTATCAGGGATTGTTATGAAAAAGGTCTGATTGATCCAAAGTTTGTTCCTAGTGCTGATGAGCTTGCATATATTTTACTAAGCCTTGGACAGTGCAACTTTCCAAAATCTAGTGCTAAGGCTTGGTATGCTGTAGCTAGAATGATTTGACAACTACTGATGATCTCAATTCACAAGTACTGATGAGCATTAGTATACAACTGTCAAAAATAAGTACTGATAAGTTATTTTATCTTCAGCAGTTTTCATAACTACTAAAGACTAAATTACTTAAAAGTACTGAAGTACTTTATTTGTTGAAAAGTACTGATGTAGTCACAAGTACTAATGTGGTCACAACTACTGATGTCTGTTCTAACAGATAAGTACTGATGACCAATGAAACATCTGAAAATAAGATAGTCTGCTGAGTAAGTGTTAAGGTCAATGAAACAACTGAGATCTGTGAATTGACGACAACAGCTGATGAGAAATTTTACTCTTCAATTGTTTCAAACAATTGTTGTTTCATTTCAAAACAACTGAAGCCAAAACCAAGTATTCAGTAGTTTCAAACTACTGATGACTAACACCAAGTCTTCAGTTGTTTACAACATCTGAAAGTTAAAACCATGTCTTCATTCATTTTCTCACAACTGATGACTAACACCAAAACTTTCAGTTGTTTTCTTTCAGCCGTTTCATAACCTATAAATACCTAACCCTAACTTCAAGCTTTCCATAAGTCGATTTCAGAACTTTCATCTTCCATTAATGGCGACCATGCAAATCAAACCACGACACAACTGTGTTGCCTACTTCACAAAATCGGCCTTTTGGAGTAAGTTTGATGCTGCCATTGATCTGATGGTTGATTCCCCGTATCAAACAGCTTTTCTTCTGAATCCAACCATCTATCCCGATACCCTTCGCCAATTCTGGACAAATGTCACTGTCCATACAGGTGAGAATGATGTCGCGATCACTCTCCAGTCGTTTGTAAACCAGAAGAAGGTGGTCATCACTCCTGCTATCATTCGCCAAACCCTAGATCTAAATGATGCCACCTTTGTCACCAAATACCCGAAGGGCACCATTGATCTATCCTTCATCAACCATGGGTATGAGGGTGACCTAAGTGCTACCATCATTCTGAAGAAGCACTTCCCTCATGCTGAACGCCTAATCTTTTATATGATCAATGTTTGCCTTGCCCCCAAATCCTCTTCATGGGATCAAATGTCATCTAGGTGGCAGCAGGTATTGTATTCTATCCTTGAACGCCAAAGCTTAAATTTTTCTGAAATTATATTTTTGGAATTAAAATATCTGGCAATGAAACCTGTGGCTAACAGATGGATATTATATCCATGGTTTCTTATGGCCATAATCATCAATTAATTAAAATCAGATGGCCCTATTGGCCTTGGAGTCCCTACTGTGGTAGTTTTACCTGAGGTATACTCCAGGCACAACTCTGACCCACAACTCAAAGAGGATGCCAAACTGCTAAAACCCAAGTAGAAGGAACTCACAGCCTCATCCTCCAGATCCAAAGTCCCCTCCAAACCACAATCCAAACAAACCAAAAAGGCTACTCAGGGAGTTGAGTCCCCTAATGATGCCCCTGTTACACAAAGGCAGGATGAAACTACGGGTAGTAATCCCCCTGTAGTTTCCAAGACTCTACCAGCTGAAACCGCTCAAATATCCTCTCAACAGGATCCTGATGCAACCAAAAATGGGGAAACCACATTACTGGAATCTCTCTCACTTGATAAGATTGCCATTGAAGAGCACCATTCACCCCAGGTGCAATCTTCTTCACACTTATCTCCCACTGAAGCCACCCCTACAAGCCCAACTATGGTTATTGCTCAAGTGTTGACTCAAATACATTCCTCTACCCCTCCCCAGAAACCTATTACCACAGGGAAAACCTCAACAGTTGAGGGAGAGGATTATAATGTGGCTGATAACCCACAGCACAAGGATTACAGAGTTCAATCTCCCTGTGTAGAGGAAGAGATTCAAACATCTAGTGAGGCTGACTCTTCTCCTGTTTCAGCACATGCACAAGATGAAGGTGGTATCATCTCTAAGACCTCACTAGAGGCAACTGGCAATGAAGGACATAATCCTGAGGCAGGAAGTCCTCAGTTCCAAGAAATAGGGGCACATGTGAATACTGATCTACACTCAGCAGATGTTCATCCTGATTTGATCAGGAGATCAGATGATTCAGCAAAGACTGATGATGACCTGGGCTTTTTCTTTGATGTTCTAGCCCACAACACCATTCTTGAGACTGAGGTATGCAGACTACAAGAACTGCTTGCCAAATTGTCACAAGAATCAAGTCCATCTCCCCAAATTCACCCACAGATGGCAGCTTCGTCTGAAGCTCTCCCAAAAACTGAGCCACTCCCATCAACTATGCCACCAACCTCTGATTCAGGCACCATTTCTCAGGGACAGATGCCCTCTGAGCAACTGGTTGCTGCCTTTCAATCCTCCTTACCTCTCATCACTTCCATCATCACTAACACTGTGCATCAAGCCATTGATGAGAGGCTTTCCTCAAATCTTCAAACCTTTGTTGATGATGCTATTACTAAGAGACTTTCTGACATTCAAACCCCTGAACCCAGTGCAACCAAAAAGGGGGAGTCTAAGTCAGTGAAAGCAGACAAAAGAAAGAGAGTGGAAGAGGAAGAAGAAAAAGAGAAGAAAGGAAAAAAGATGATCACTTACAAGAGAAAGAAGAGTGCTGAACAGACTGAATATGAGAAAAAGTTAGAACAACTGATCAGAGAAGCTGATGAGCAACATAGTAGATCTATGGATAACATCATTGATCAACTCTTCAGACAAGGTTTTGACACAGCCAAACTTGACTCTGAAATCAAAAGGCTAGAGATTCAAGAGATTGAGCATAGATGGGCAAGATGTAGTGAGAAAGAAAGGGAAAGGCTAGAAGCTATGATGGACTCATATCAAAGCATTTGGGAAGATCAATCATTGAAGTGAAGTCATGGTCCAGAGATAGTATTTTGGAGATAACCACCAAAATCTGTTCTTCTGAAGTATTCAACAAAGGATTGATCATAGAAGCTCTTGATGAAGCTGGTGCTGGGAAAAGGTCTGATATGGCAAAGTTATCCAAAGCCTCACTCACAACCAAGATGCTAAAGCAGTCTGTACAATCTCCCACACCAAAACAACCAACTTCACAACCCTCAAAACCAACTCCTCTACCCAAGAAACCTACTCAAACCACTACCAATAAAGCACCCAAGAGGAAGAGAGGGTGTTGAGGATGGAAGAGAAGAAGAAGACGATGAGGATGTGTTAGGACCTGGTATTTGACCGAAATACCTGGAGATTAACGTGTAAACCAGATCAAATAGTGCGGAATCCTATTTGATTGGCGATCCAATCAGTGAGAACACACGAAGAATCAATCAAGAATTGAAACTAACGTTAGAAATCGATTGGAGATCGATCTAATGTGTTCTGTGAACTTGGAGAACGAGTTGGAAGGTTTCTGGATGGCTAGGGTACGTCTGGAATCGTAATTGATCGAGTTCATTGTTTTTCACGAATTGAGTTGTATTTATAGGTTGGCACTATCCAATCGTGCGACTGAACCATTAGTTTGGTTCAGTCGTGCGATTGAACCATGTGGTTGAGTCATTCGTACGACTGAGTGTTCAGTCGTGCGACTGGGCCAATCTTATGTTACAATCGTACGACTAATCCAGTCTCCTGGTTCAGTCGTGCGACTGAGTCAATCGTGTGAAGTTCTTCATGCGTATGATTCATTCGTATGAGCCATTCACATGAGAACTTCATTAAGTTAAGTTTGAATGTTTTAATTAATATAACATAATGTTCAACCATTCAAGCAATCATCAACCCAATCAATTCAATCACAACTCATTAATGAAATTATAAACATCACAAGTAACAAACAATTTATGTCATTTCATTAATCATACATATTACATCATACTCAGACAGACAAGATTCATTACATTTCAAATCATGATCTAGGGACATACATGCATCAACAAACTCCCCCTTGGACCTAGATCTCTCTAATGTCTTGTTTTCTTCATTACCTTCTCATATTTCTGTACTTGTCCTCTTGTGTGACTCCGCGTGAATATCAAACGCGAAGCAAAGTCGTATAACGTTTTGGAACTGGAGGGCTTGTACAATGTCTTGTGTGTCATAGAACAGTGGCCACTTGTATAATGTATAGACATCATTAGCAGACAAGTTGGTTAGCCACATTGGGTCGAACACCCTGATAGTATCCATTTGGTCCTCTTTGTTCAGAACTATGACAGCTTCAGTAGTTCTCCAATCATAGTACCACCACTTAAAGTATGGTGTGAAATCCTTTGTCATTTCCCGAAGTGGGATTCTTGACAATGTGCGCGGAGGATTCCACTTCAACACAATCTTTGGTTTTCCAGTAATGGCATCCATCTCAGACCTTCTAATATACCTTGTAGGTTATTGAGTTCTGAAGTTAATCCACCTAGTGTGGTACTCTTTCTTTAGGGCAGCCTCAAACCAGCCTGACATCTTTCTCGGGTCAGCATACAACAGCTTCAATTTGGCCAGCTGGTTGAGCTCAAAACCTGGTAGAGTCTTTAGATCATGTGGAAATCTAAAGTACTCTATGCCCTTCTCCCTCTTAACGGCATAGACGTTAAGATCATCAAAATATGCCCATGCTATAATCCTGCCTGACACCATAAGATGTTTCTTGACGCTGTAGAACTTGGTGTAGGCATCCCTCTTCGGTGCAACACGTTGGGCTCTAACTTCTTTAAAACATTTAGTCCACTCAGCCTTTCGAATGTCTACGTCATCATTTGAGGCTTGGGCTGTTCCTTCGGTCTTTCCCGTTTCCTGCTCCATCTTGTCTAGTACCTCAAACATATCACTGACTAGGGACTCACTCAGATTGGGGACCATATTACCCTCGCTGTCAGCGTACTGAGGGTACTCTTCTGCAGTAATATCTTCAACCTCAACTTCATCAACGTCATTTAGTTCTTCGTCACTGGTTGAATCAACTGTTGGAGCATCCTTGACAATCTCATCAGGATCGAGTCTGAACATCTCTGCCAGTTGCTCGTTAGATAGGTCATGAATTATTTCACCTTCTTCAGGGGTATAACTCACTGACCTTCTGACAATCCCTTGTAGATCAAGAATCATTGTGAGTTGAGACTTGACCTGTTGAAGGGGAGCAATATCAAACTCATCTCTTTTGTACTTTGGATGTGTTTGATTTACACATTTCACACTCAAATCATTAGTAATTTATCGAACAAAATGCATTAACTTAATATAAACATTTAGTACATGGTTTTTTCAATACAGAATACAAAAGTAAATAAATACATAAACATCTACTATTTACTTTTATCCTGAATACTTGGCTCTTCACGTGAAGGTGCAGAAGCAGAAGCTGACTGATCTTGTCTGTTCTTTGATCTTTTCTCTTGCCCTGGAGCTGAGACAGATTCAGCTACTTCTCCTCCGTCAGTGTCTTCATCTTCACACCATTCTTCGGTTTCTCTTCATCAGTTTCACTCTCATTATTCTCATCGTCTTCATCGTCTTCATTATCATCATCATTTCTGTCCCCATCCCTTATCTTTAAAGGTTCCTCCTTTGATCCTTTCAATTTTAGCAAAATGGTCCTCTTAGCCTTCTCCAATCCTCTATTTTCTTCCTGAGGTGACGCTTTGAGCTTGGAGAATGGCTATCTCGTTGCTCTGGGCAGTCATCTGTCGGGCCTGCTCCTCAATTACTCGATCCTGCTCTGCAATTTTATGCGATTGTGCAGTAGTCAGGTCAGTAAGCTGGCGGATCTGAGTTGTCTTTTCCTCATCACCGCCAGCAATCGCAACAACATTCTGTTTAACGTCGACAACTGTTCCTCTACCCCGATTGGAGGTAGAGGAGATCTATAGGTGTGTGAGGGATGGGCTGAGGGCATTGGTTGGTGTGAAGTGGTGGTGGAAGTGGCGGTAGTGAAGATAGGTCTGTATAGTGGTGGAGGTGATGAGGGAGTGAAGAATGTGGTGGTGGAGGGAAACGGTGCTGTGGTGGAAGGTATGGTGGGGGCTGTGATAGATGTAGTGGACGTGGTGGATGTGGTGGATGTTGTGGAAGGTATGGTGGGGGATGTGATAGATGTGGTGGATGTGGTGGATGTGGTGGAAGTGGTAGTGACAAAGGTCACCCTACGCTTCTTCTTTTTCTAGCCATGGGGTTTGGCCATTCTCTTCCTCCTTGATCCAGTTGAGGAGAAGCTCCCCCTACAATCCCGCCTGAGGACCCCGGAGCATAAGTTGGGTTAGTTTCTATATCTCCAGAGCCTCTCGGTTGTTCACCAACAACCCTTAACCCATGTTCTGTGGGAACAACTTTCCTTCCCACAGTTCGGGTAAGTGGCTCCTCATCCGATTCAGCCTCATCCTCCTCGTTAAGAACAAAATCTTGATGAAATCCCGCTGACTCAGTTACTTCAGCAGATGAGACAGACACAGGAGGTACAGAATCAGACACAGTGCCTCTGGGTGGAATAGCATCATCCCCACTGTCATCCTCATCTGAGTCAAGAGTGGGTAGGGCTATGTGTTCCACATCAGAGTCATTGTCCTCGTGACGTCACTTTCTCTTTTCCGGCACTACATAGTCCTCTCTGGCAAGATGACCAAACAACCTCCTGACCGGAGGCTTCACTTGCTTTCCCCGGTATACTTTCATCCTTCCCAGGGTGGTGTCATCCATTACCTCCAAGACTACCGAATCCTCCTGTTCTTTTGGCAGGGAAGGAAGCTTTTGATCTATTATCGTTTGCATAAACCGTGGGTACATACAGAAGGCTTCCTTTCCTTTCCCCCGATGTTCTCCACCAGATAGGTGAAGATCATCTTAGAGAAGCTGAACGGATGGTTCAGCACCAACGCAACGTATGCGTTTTGCATCTGATCCGACAGCTCATCAAACCCACCTTTTCTTGAAGCCATGCACTTGAGCAGCACGTGTGCAAGGTATTTAAACTGGGGATAGAGGTTACTCTTGTTGAGTACCCCTGAATTGATGTCCCCAGAGTATTTGGCTCTGAGAAAACATCCTCTGATAGTGAGGGGGTGTAAACGGGTTGGGCAGTCACCGTCATCCCCCAATTGAAGTACAATCCTTAGATCCTCCTCAGAAATGGTAATATCCTCGCCAAATATGGTACTTCTTAGCAGTGAGGTTCAGATGATCTATCAACTGTAGCGCCTTCCCAGAAGGCTTGTTGAATGGATCGATATGGGGTGCAGGGGTAGAGATGGCATGCGCAATCCGTGATCTCAATAGAAACGTGGATGCCAGAGAATTCTGCAGCATTTCTGGATGTTAAGTCCAGATGGGCACATATATTATGCTTTGTGCTCATGATCCATCTACTCGCCATCTGTTACACAAAGATAGTAAACATTAGTACCATTTACTAAGAAAGTCATGAACTCATTAAGCTTGAAAAACATCTTTCTGTCGTGCGATTGAAATTGTGCGACTTAGTTCAATTGTGCGATTGAACCGTGCGAAAGGGGTTCAGTCGTACGATTGAATGGTACAAATGGGGTTCAGTCGTGCGATTGACCCCATACGTATCTCTGAGTGTGCGATTGAGCTCCTATGCATATACCTTCATGCGGTTACATCAGTCATGCGACTGAACTTCAAACGCATGGTTCAGCCATGCGTATGGGCAGTTTGCGCCCTTCAGTCGTGCGACTGAAGTTCATCATGCTGTCCATTCGCATGAAGACCAACTGTTCGATTCACATTTTCTGTTTCACCATTTTTTGTTTTAAACCCTATTATCGTTCATTGGACTCGCCATCTCGTCACTAATGACCTATTAAACTTAATTTTAACATTTAGCTTAGTTTATGTAGGTTATTAGGGCATTTTTCAATCCCATCAAAGTTTCATTAAAATAACCCAAATTGGACTCAAAATCTTCTGATTTCTATAAGGTTGAACTGCAATGTACCTGTATTCTTGTCAATCGAAAGTTAGAAGATGAATAGCAATGTGAACAACTATCTCTAGAAATTTTGGTAGAGTAACGGGAAAGAGAGCGATTTGGGTGCGATTGGGAGTGATGAGTGAGATGCGATCGACTGAGGCCCTTTAAATACTGACCCTAATTTCAATCGGCCGACTGGCCTCATTCGCTCAGTTCATTCGGGCGACTGAGGTTCAGTCGTGCGATTGGTCCAGTCGGTCGCTTTCAGTCGGCCGACTGAGTCTCATTCGCGACTGCCTCTTTGGTCGACTGCCTCATTCGGTCTCCTTTATTCGCATCTCAATTAACCGACTAAGTCTCAGTCGGTTGACTTACTCATTCGCACCTTGTCATTCGGTCGAAAGGATCATTCTTAAACGCCATTCGGTTGAATGACTAAATCCATGTCCAGTCGTGCGAATGGGATCCATTCGCATGGTTGGTCCATATTCATGGTCCAATCGTGTGAATGGGATCCATTCGCATGGTGGTCCATATTCATGGTCCAATCGTGCGAATGGGATCCATTCGCATGGTTGGTTCACATTCATGGTCTAATCGTGGAATGGTTCACACTTTAGATTTCTGCCATTTTGAATATTTAACCTTTTGAAATAGACATTATAAGCTCTTAACCATTCAGTCACTTCAGATGTGACTTTTTAAACTTTGAAAAACATGTGGCCATCTCAGACATGACCCTTTTAGGTAAGTTAATTCCCTTCCGATTTCCCTGATGTAGTCCGACAACACACAAATTAAAAGATTAACATAGAAACTTAAACTAACTACACAAATAAAATTATTTTGGACTTTTTGTGAGAGATAAAACCCTAAGATGGAAATCTAAGGGATTTGGTTTGGGAGTAGACAGCTTCAGCTTAGATTGATCATATCTGGACCAATTCAATTTTGGAATCATACAGGAACGTCAAATCATTTGGGACTTGTTATTAAAACTTTTTGATGCTTAATTCTCGGTGTTCATCCAGAGTCGTTAGCAACTTAAGGAAATCATACTGAAACTCTTTGATTTTCACATTGATTTGAACTCTTGAGAATGTAGCCACTAAGATTGTCAGTATGTTTGTCCACTTAAATCCATACACAGACTTTTGACGCAGACTGGTGACTATTTAGGTTTAATTATTTCAGCTAACATTTGTGGATCCCACACTTATATGGTAATAAACATTCCTTAGAGGTTTTTGAGCGGTCTCGGGTATTATTACAAGAAGAGACTATTCTTAGAGCTTTCAAAGAGAAGCCTGTCCTCAGGTCAGTGCCATCGCACAGCAGAGAGGCGGCAAACAACACTGAATCTAGAATATCTAGGTTATGCTTATCCTCAGGTCAGTGCCATCGCACAGCAGAGAGGCACACAACCTATCTCCTTGTTAGAGCAGCTTATTTTATTTTACACAATATGCACCAACAACATAAGTCATTAGCTTTATTGCATTTGTCTTTTTTTTTTTCTTGCTTTGCTCTAATTATGGTCATCCGCACACGTTTGTGGCCTTTAAATGCTCATTACCCCTTATTGGAATATATTGATTGTGTTAACCAGTGATAAGATGGAAGCCCACCGTCAGTTGAACAACTTAGTTTGATCTTGAGATCACCAATCAGGTCTAATTGTCTATCGTGTTGAATCTACCAACATATCATTTGTGGTCTAGCAGCGTCTAAGTCTACTTTCTTGTGTCACCTTAGGAGTTGCCAGTTTTCTATCATCTTCCCTTTTTATATTGCTTAGACTACACAGACTTATACTTTGAACTTTTGCATCTTTTCAAAACTTAAATTTTTAAAGTCCCTCTTGATTTGTTCCTGTGTACTATCATTTTCCAAAGGTATTGAATCGGTATCACAGACACAATCTACCTTATTTCAGCTAGTTACCCCTTCTCCCTCATTTTTTTTAATGTTAACTTGCTGACATATGCTCCCCCTAAAATACTAAAATCATTTTGGATTTAATTATTTTTGGATTTTAATAAACAGCAAAATAACATGAGTTAAATATAACAGACAAAAAGAAAAAACAGATAACATAAAATAAAATAAACTTTACGAAACTACATCGGACTAGACATTATTCTCATCAGGAATTACCTCACTTTTCTTTTTAACGCCGTTGACCTCTAGCAAATATTGAAAACGTGGTTTATCAAAGGCTTTAGTATAGAGGTCAGCACGTTGAAAATCAGTATTAATTTTAACCACATCAATTAAGTTCTTTTCAAAACAGTCTGTTATGAAGTGTATTTAATACCGATGTGTTTGGTCTTAGGATGTTGAACCGGATTTTTAGTTACTGCAATTGCAGCAGAGTTATCAACAAAAATAGGAGTAGATGAGAATTTTAAACCGTAATCCCGCATTTGCTGTTGAATCCAAATGTTTGTGAACAACAACTTGCAGCAGCAACATATTCGGCTTCACAGGTTGACAATGCAACCGATGTCTGCTTCTTACACTGCCATGTACTAATCTTCTCCCAAAGAATTGACACCCCGCTGATGTAGACTTGTAGTTCATTTTGCAGCCTCCGTAGTCCGAGTCACTATACACCGTGAGCTCAAAATCATCATCATGAGGATACCACAACCCCAGTGTGGGTGTACCCTTTAGATAGCAAAAAATCCTTTTGACCCCGATCAGATGATTGACCTTAGGTTTAGCCTGATATCTGGAACATAAACATGTAGCATACATGATATCAGGTCTTGAGGCAGTGAGATACATGAGGGATCCAATCTTCCTCGTACATAGTGGCATCTACAAGATCTCCATTCTCATCAGGTGCTATATCATGATTCGTAGCAAGTGGAGTCCCAAGCACAGCATTCTCCATGTCAAAGCGACTGAGAATGTCTCCTACATACTTGGTCTGATGTAAAAGATCCCATTAGGTGTTTGATCCACCTGTAACCCGAAAGAACTTCATCTCCCCCATAGCACTCATCTCAAACTCTTTCTTCATCACTGCTTCAAACTCTTTGCATAACTCGTTCGTTTTGGACCCGAAGATTATGTCATCAACATATATCTGTACGAGCAGTAGGTCGCCATCCTTTTCTTTAATAAACATGTACAGTCAATGACTCCCCTACGAAAGCCGTGTTTCACAAGACGAGTCGAGAGTTTCTCATACCAAGCTCGAGGAGCTTGATGAAGCCCATATAAAGCTTTGTCGAGCTTGTAAACTCTATCCCGATGATAAGGGTCTTCAAATCCCTCGGGTTGACTTACATAGACTGTTCCCCTGATTTCCCCATGAAGGAATGCACTCTTCACATCTAATTGGTAGACTTTAATCTTCATGTACGATGCATAGGCAAGGAAGATACGAATAGCTTCATCCTTGCCACGGGTGCAAACACCTCATTATTGTCAATCCTCCTCGACTTGGCGAAACCTTGAACCACCAGTCGAGCTTTGTTCCTGATAATGACTCCTTGGTCATCCTTCTTGGCATTTTAGTACCCATTTGGTGCCAATGACTTTAGCCCCTTTAGGTCTATCAACCAGAGTCCATACACCTAACTTCTTAAACTGCAGAAGTTCTTCTTGCATGGCACTCACCCACGCCTCATCATTTAGTGCTTCACTGACATATTTGGCTCAACCTGCGAAACAAAACATCGATAAGCACCATCATGAATGTAACCCTTCTCCATACTGAGGCGTAATCAGCTGAGTATAGCTGATTTCGGGTTTGTACTCCTGATCGGACATCTCCAATAACATTGTCAGGGGATGATAGACGTTTAGTCGTGATCCTGGAGTAGTCGGCACAGTCACCTCCGAACCAAGATTGTGAACATTTTGTTCTGCATCTGAGGAAGGTGGAGTTTGAGGTTCCGAAGTCGAGGTGCATCACTTATGATGCTTTGGACTTTCAGGAACTGGAACCTGTTCCTCCTGACTGTTCTGTCATCTACTTCAGTTTCATCTTCAAGGAGGAGTCACTGTCATCGACTACCCCTTCTGACTGAGTAGATGATTCTTCCTGTGTGCTAGATGGTGTATTTAGAATATCATATCATCCTAGTAGCTAACTCATCATCCGAGGGAGAGAGAGGGGATGTTGAAGGACTTGAAGAATCCATCATAATCAAAGAAGTATGCAGGTCCTTTGCCTGTAGGTGGTGTGTATATCTCTGAACGTCGACATTACCCACACTTCGACAAGACCCGTTGAATTATTGTAAACTCGCTTGTTCGGTATGTTGTATCCTAGAAAAATTCCTTCAACTGCCTTCTCGCTGAATTTGCCTTCTTGTGTCTTCTTCAGAAGTGTACACGTGCGCCAAAAGGTTCAAGATACTCCAAATTCGGTTTGCGTCTTTGTAGTTGCTCATAACATGTCTTTTCGTGGCGCTTGACTATTAGGACTCGATTCAGTGTATAACATGCATTTGCCACTGCCTCATTCCAAAATTGGATAGGCAGTTTCGAGTCTGCCAGCATAGTCCGTGCTGTCTCGATCAAACTCCTGTTCTTTCTCTCAGCAACGCCATCATCTGAGGTGTGTAAGCAGAAGTGAATTGATGCACAATTCCCTTTTCCTTTAGTATGCCTCCATCCCTTGATTCTTGATTTCTGTCCCGTTGTCTGAGCGTATTTGTCTAACTTTTAGCTTGTAGAGGGATTCCAGTGTGGTTACTAATTCCTTGAATGTCTCCAAAGTTTCTGATTTGGATTTCAGAAACATTACCCAAGTGAACCTTGAGTAGTCATCAGTGACCACAAAGCAGTACACGTCGCTGCAATGCTCCTTGTACTAACTGGACCAAACAGATCCATGTGAAGAAGCTCAAGAGGAAGTTCTATTGAATGAACTTTCTTTTCCTTATGAGACTTCTTTGTCTGTTTGCCTTTCTTGCACGCTACACAAAAATCAGGAAGTTGGAAGTTCTTTACATTCACTCCTCTCACTAAATCCTTCTGAATCAATGATTCATCTTCCTTTGACTAATGTGTCCTATTCTCCGATGCCAGGATTGAATCCTTCTCAGTAGCTTTAGATAAAAACACTGAACCTCATGATCCTTGTAGCAGCTGTTGACAGATCCAAGACATAAAGGTCTTTATATCTTGAAGCAGTCATCAAACTTGGTCCTCTGGGATCATATATTCTTTCTTCAGCACGTAACACTTCTGGTTATCGAAGATGACTTTAAATCCTTTATCACAGATTTGGGAAACAGAAAGTAAGTTGTTCTGAAGTTGTTGAACGTAGTTCACCTTATCAACTTAACTTTCTGATTTCCCACTTCTCCCTGAGCTGTGATATAGCCTCCTTTGTTTCCTGCAAAGGAAACATGCCCTCCTTTTATTTGTTTGACGTTAGATAAAAGGTCTCTATTTCCTGTCATGTGCCTGGATGCTCCGCTGTCTATAATCCACGTGTTAGTCTCAGCACTGTATCGAACACCCTGCACATACAAAGTAATGAATTAGTTTAGGTTAGGAACCCAAGCTTTGACTGTCTTGGGTTTCCCAGAGGCATCACACATCATAAACTCCACCCATTGACCCTTAGAGGGTGAGGTAGCTCAGGTTCCTTCTTGTTATCAGTATCAGATCCGGTAGGTGACTTTTCTTTCCATAAGCCAGGTTTGTGCAATGCCTGTTTATGATAATCAATCGTTTGGCTTGCAAGTTGGACTTTAGGTTCACTAGCTCTTCTAGGTGGAGTTAAAGAGCTCTTCTTAGAAGACTTAGGTTTTGAGTTGAAGTTCAATCTTTTCCTAGGTGTCTGATAAAATTGACAGTAGGAAGCAATGTGTCCATATTCTCCACAGTTGTAGCACGCTGCTATCAACTTATGATTAAACTTTCTTTGTTGAGAGGTGCGCGACACTCTAGTAACATCAATCACTTTAGGTTTTGACTCTAGTATGTTTGATGTTTCTCTGGTTAACAAAATTTACTGTTTTAACCTGTTTAACATGTTCCATTTTTGGTTAACAGGTTTTGACTTGAAGCATGTGAGAAAGTAAATTTGAAGTCCTTTTGGTTCTGATTTGACTTTGTTAGAACTTGACTTTAAGTTAACTTTTCAAACTCTTTTCCAGATTAACACAAGGCAATTTTCCCTTTGCCTTTGAAGTGGTCCCTTTTGTTTGTTTCAGTGTCAATAGATGAACATTGGGAATCTGGATCACTTACAAGAGGAGTAGTCACTACATGATCCTTGATGGGATTACTACTTAAGGTCTAGACTTAGTGTTCATCAAGGTCTCGGGTGGTGGCGGAACCACTTTATACCCAGTCCCTTCCCGTTTTCCTTTCTTGTACTAAGTGTTGGACTATGTGCGACGAACTAGTCCAACTATGCAGTTTCTGTTTTAGTGAATTGACTTCTACTTCTAGAACTGCCTTTTGTTTCTTAGTGTCTTCTAGGGAGTTTAGATAGTACCTAATGTCATTTGCTTGGTTAAAAGCCACTACTTCGGTTTCCCTAAGTTGTTTAGTCATAGGTCTATTTTTTCTTTATAACTATGCTCATTTTGTTTTAGTACTCTATTAGCTCAGTGCACAGACGTAAATCTTTTACTAAGTTATCATTATGATCTAATAACCTAGCAAAATTTTCATCTATGCTATTCCTAAAAGTATCACAATCAGACAGCATGATTATTAAAATTTGGTCAGTGGTACTTACTGAGTTGGTTCAGAAGAGTTAGCCATCAGTGCAGCATCAGATGTTTCTGGTTCTGGTGATTCTGACTTTTCTGTCTCTGACGTGGAAACTTCTCAATTGGTTTGTAAACTGACCTCGGCTGCAGTTGTTTCTTCATTATGTGACATTGCTATCTCAACTGCTAGATCACCTTCACTCGCAGAATCATCATCAATATCCTCAACACTGGCAATGTTAGATTCTCCTGGTGAGACAAACCTAAAACTCCAATCCTGTCCTTCATCATCAGAGCAGTTAAGGCTTTTGGATCCTTGTTGATGAAGTAGAACTAGAGGCTTGCTTGTCTTGGCGAGTAAAGGATGAGAACGGGTTCCCATTCCCGTCTTCTTTGGCTTGACACATTCTCTTTTGAAGTGCCCCTTCTCACCACAGTTAAAGCAGGTCACTTTACTCTTGTCGAAGCCAAAGGTGGTATCCTTAGTAGCAACCAAGTTCTATCCAGTCTTTTTCACAAACTTCTTCGCCCTCTGGACAGCACTTGCTAAGGCCCACATTATATCCATTCTCTAAGCTCCATCTCATCCACCTGCTCGTAGTCCTCATCTGCCAGATGGCAGTTTCCAATCTTCCCGACAACAAGTCCATCATATGAATGAACCACTGCTGCTAAAAGATCCATATCTCACGAGCTACTTCCACGGTCACATTCCAAGGTTCTCGATCTTCAGTTGGTAGCGCTTGCTTCTGATCCAATATATGGGTACATGATGACCCAGACGTTTCTGTTCCAGAAGGAGAAGCATGTGAAGGACCTGACGAGCTAGACACAAAAGCAGTCTGGAGGGGTGCTCCAGATGTCTTAGCTTGAGGTGTGGCGTTGTATAAAGCTGGATTTTGTGTGTACGAAGACTTCTGAGCTCTATACTCATCCTTAGTGCTTCTTCTCGCAACTTAAGAATGAAGTCATTTATATCCAGCTTTACAAGTATTCCATTCTGTCTCAGGTTAGACACGAATGTAGCCCACTTATCAGGCAATCCGTCTGCGAAGTTGCTTACCTTCTCTTCCATGGAAGTAGCCACTCCATGTGTATGCAATTCTCTCATCAAGTGGTAGAATCTGTCTATGACTTCGTCTAAACTTTCATTACCAATTGATGAGAAGTTATCGAATTCCTTCTTTAACTCCTTTGCCTTGATTGCCTTCAATGATGCATTCCCATCATATCTCTTCTCTAGCTCGTCCCACAGTTTCTTGGATGCTTGTTCTCTGAATACTGGTGGAATATGTCTTTGGGAATAGACTGAGTGATCAATGCATAAACTCTTTTCTCTGCATTGTACTTTACTTTCTGTGCGTCTGTCATCCCGCTTAATGTTAGCTTAACTCCATCAGCTCCCACCGGTGTACTATAACCAATCTAATGGCTTCCCACAGATTAGGATCTACTCCATTAAGGTAGATCTCAAAACGTTTGTCCAGTGGGAAAATCATCTAAGTCAAAAGCTTTGGTGGTTTATTGTGATTCCCCACCTCACTCTCAAGCAACAGCAGGTTCTGTATCCTTGAGTCCTTCCCAGCAGTAAAGGCTGACATCTGATCTTCCATGACTAATAAACTATAATCTAATCAAACAAACTTTCACTGATGCGACTGAAGGATGCGAATGAGTAATCGTGCGTATAAACTCCGATTGGTTCAATCGTGCGGATGAACTGGGCGATTGGTTCAGTCGTGCGAATGAATCTGGTGCGTATGAGCTATGCGAACGAACGGTTCAGTCGGCCGAAAGAGGGTGCGACTATGTCCAATCGTGCGTATGAGCAATGCGAATGGAGTCCAGTCGTGCGAATGAGTCACTCGTGCGACTGAAGCTGCTGTTTTGCGAAAATTTCTAGGTTTGACCGGTTTCAGCCGTAAAGATTCGAAATTTCACAAGTTCTAATCGCCTAAGTTCGTAGAAACCAAACTTCGATGAGCAGGGAACTTCCAAGATCACTTTTGATGCCAAAGATTGCGTTTTTTAGTGCAAAAACACAAACTTTTATGCAATCTTGATTGAATCAACACGTAATCAAGAGCCAATGGCTCTGATACCACTTGTAGGACCTGGTATTTGACCAAAATACCTAGAGATTAACGTGTAAACCAGATCAAATAGTGCGGAATCCTATTTGATTGGCGATCCAATCAGTGAGAACACACGAAGAATCAATCAAGAATTGAAACTAACGTTAGAAATCGATTGGAAATCGATCTAATGTGTTCTGTGAACTTGGAGAACGAGTTGGAAGGTTTCTGGACGGCTAGGGTACGTCGGGAATCGTAATTGATCGAGTTCATTGTTTTTCACGAATTGAGTTGTATTTATAGGTTGGCACTATCCAATCGTGCGACTGAACCATTAGTTTGGTTCAGTCGTGCGATTGAACCATGCGGTTGTGATTCATTCGTACGACTGAGTGTTCAGTCGTGCGACTGAGCCAATCTTATGTTACAATCGTACGACTAATCCAGTCTCCTGGTTCAGTCGTGCGACTGAGTCAATCGTGGAAGTTCTTCATGCGTATGATTCATTCGTATGAGCCATTCGCATGAGACTTCATTAAGTTAAGTTTGAATGTTTTAATTAATATAACATAATGTGCAACCATTCAAGCAATCATCAACCAATCAATTCAATCACGACTCATTAATGAAATATTAAACATCACAAGTAACAAACAATTTATGTCATTTCATTAATCAATACAGATTACATCATACTCAGACAGACAAGATTCATTACATTTCAAATCATGATCTAGGGACATATACATGCATCAACAGGATGATAGTCTGCCAATCTCTGTTGTTCTTAAAATAAAGATGCCTGAGCCCAGGTGTCAACCAACAACAATCACACCTGACATCCAAAGGAAAATGGTAAAAGTCAAACTTGAAGAAGAGGAACAGCACAAACAACATGATGAGCAGCTGTTAAGGATGGTTGGTAAAGAGTTTCCTAAGTCTTCATCCATACAAGCTATGAAGAAACATGCTCAGAGGTTGTATGCTCTGAGATACACATTTCAATATGAGAAGAGAGAGTGAGAATTTGACCTGACCCTAGAGTAAGTGACAGAATTCATAAAAAGAATGTTCCAAGTCGATAGAATGGCCAAGTAAAGAAGACTATAGATGTTGTGATAATACTGGCCATTGTAGTGTCACCCTAGGAAATCCTTGAAGACTTCAAGAGAGCTTACAAGTCTAAGATGACTCCACAAACTTTACTAGAAAATAAAATGGTGAAGAAGGGGTTGATCAACAAAAAGCTTGAAGAAATAAGAGGAAATGTGCTCCAGTTGTTACTTGAAGGTACTCATCCTAATGAGTTTGCATACAAAGAAATAACTACTGTGGAGCTAAAGAATGGAAAGAATGTTAAGTACTTATCAGAGTACTATTGGCCTGAGTTCTTCTTTGAAAGTGAAGGTGAAGAACTCACAATGGAAGAGTTCCCATTCATCCTTTGACAATGAAACTTTCTGAAACCTCTTCCCTGGCCTGAGCTTAATTTGGTGATTTCTGAGTTGATCCAGAAAATGTTTCTGCCAATAAGTGGGACTTCAATAATCTTAAAGGTTTTGGCTGCATTGATTCAGGGGAAGTTTATTGGTCCAAAAGAACCAATGAGCTAGATCAGAAAAACCTTTAAGTCCCACAGACATCACAACAACCAAAGTGGTCTAAAACAGCTGAAGACAAAGTCTGAAGACAACAGCTGAAGACAAAGTCTGAAGACAAAGTCTGAAGACAAAGTCTGAAGACAGAGTCTGAAGACAATAGCTGAAGACAAAGTCTGAACACAACTGCTGAAGATAAAGTCTGAAGACAACTGCTGAAGACAAAGTCTGAAGACCAAGTTCTCAAAAGTTGTCACAACAGCTGAGGTAGTTCCTTTCAGTAGTAGTGATGGTTTACTTTTCAGTAGTTTGTAATCAGTAGTTTTATATTATGTAAACATTTGAAGTTCTTATACTTCAGATGTTATAACTTCAGTAGTCATAATCTTTGCTTGTACTTAGCTTTTTGTGAAGGTGTCCTCAGTTGTTGTGGACATCTTCAGTATTTTAGTCTACTTTTAGTTGCTTGTATAAATCAGTTAGATGTCACTATCAAGTGACATCAGCTGACGTCACATTCCTTTAAAAAAGGAATGTTGACCTAATTTCTTGTAACTGAAGCGTATGCGTGAATGAAAATATTCTATTTGCAGAAAACTTTCTCTCTCTATAACCGTCACTGTTTGATTGAATATCCATATTATTCTTGCTTAAATTTCGTCTAATTCTTGTTCTATTCCGCTGCAAATCTTAATCTAATTGATCAAACTAGATCCCGATCCTTTCAAATGGTCATAAAGTCAAAATCATAAGTTTGAGCCCATTCGCATGACTTGACCACGAATATGGAGTAGCCGTACGATTAGACCAACGTATGAGCCCAGTCGCACGACTGGACCATGAGTGTTGACCATCCATACTATTGGACCATACGTATGAGCCTAATTGCACGATTAAACCACAATTATGGCCCAAACATGCGATTGAACCGTCAACATAAGTAAACTCACACGATTGGTTCACAAAATGAACCAATCGCATGAATGGAGGTAACCGAATGACATAGTTGCATGACTGACATCTCGTCGCACGACTGAAGGTGACCGATTGTCGCATGACTGATCCTCATTCGCACGAATCAATTATGCGATTGGGCTTAGTCGCATGACTGTAGGAAATCCTAGTATAAAAGGAGGGGGAGTCGGTCGCAGTCATTCATCACTCCCAAATCACCCCTAAACGCACGACTCTACCGTTACGCTGCCCCGATTTTTATTTCGCCATTCTAGACTACTAATTGTTGTGTTCTGATGATTACCAGTGAATATATAGGTAAAGTGTGGTGCAATCCACTCAAATGTCCATCGATTTATGCCCTAAATGATTGAATTTAAACCCTAAACAAAACCGTGACTTAGTTTGCCTAAGAAACTAATAAAACTAAGTACAATGTGACATTAAAGGTTATTAGGTGTTATATCGGTCATTTGCGAGACTAATGTGCCAAACCACGACGTCTAACATTAAGTTTTGCTCAAAATTTGAATTTGAATTGAACAAACAGTCTGTCATGCGAATGGACACCCTGATGAACTTCAATCGTACGACTGAGCTGGGCGAATGGCTCAATCGCACGATTGAACCATGCGTATGAGTTCAGTCACACGCCTGGGGTGAACGCATGGGATAGCAGATGACTAAGCCCAGTCGCATGCTCAGTCGTACATATGATATCAAGTCAAATGAATCAAATAGTCACTCATTGACACACTAACGTTTATTTGCATTGTGTAACAGATGACGAGTCGTTGGCCCATGAGAACTAAGCACAACATTTGTGCACATCAGGATCTGACTTCACGGAATGTGGCTGATTTCTCAGGCATTATTATATTCCTACGGAGATCAAGGATCTTCCGTGCTATATCGACTCCGTGCACCCCGTACCAGTCAGTCCAGCAGGCTTTCTGGGAAAGCGCGGTTGTCGACAGATCCTCAGAGCCCCATCGTATCAGGAGCTCCATTTTTGTCAGCCGATAGAGATCACTGAGGACGATCTCAGGACCATCTTAGAGTTTGGGGATGATGCTGACTACCCAACATGACTACATCCACTGACGGTACGAGGTTGTTTTCTGCAGCCAAGTACTCAGAGGATATCACCGCAGGTGTGCTCAATAAGAGCAACCTGTGCCCCTAATTTAAGTACTTGGCACATGTTTTGCTTAAGTGCATTGCCTCCAGGCAGGGAAGCTTCGATGAGCTATCAGATCATATTTAGAACGCCTGCGTGGCGTTGGTGCTGAACCATCCATTCAGCTTCCACAGGATGATCTTCACCTACCTGGTAGAGAACATCGAGGCGAAAGGCAAGGAGGGATTTTGCATGTACCCTCGCTTTATGCAGATGATTATATACCAAAAGCTCCCTTCACTGCCAAAGGAGAAGGAGGACGCCATGGTGCTCGAGGAGATGGACGATACCACCTTGGGCAGGATGAAGGTGTATAGGGGGAAGCAAGTGAAACCCCCTGTTAGGTGGCTGTTCAGGCATCTGGCCCATAAGGACTATGTGGCGCCGTGACGAAGGAAGTGGCGCCACAATGACATCAACTCAAATACTTAGCAGATTGTGCTCCCCACTGATTAGTCAGATGATTATGATAGTAGTGATAGTGGACACTCTGGCCCCACTTCATCTAGGCCCACCACTACCGATGTCACACCTCGACCACCCACTCATGGAGATGTTGCCATAGCTGGTTTCCACCAGGATTTCTAATCTTCTTAGGAGGAGGAGGAGGAGGAGGAGCCATTGACTCGTACGGTGGGCAACAAGGTTGTTGCCACCGAATGAGGGATTCAGGCGGTTGGTGGACGCCCAGGTGAGTCTGGAGAGACTATGACTGATCCTACCTACACCCCAGCTCGGTCCAGCATCGAGGCAAAAGAGGATGGCGCAGCCGCATGGGATGAAGCCTAAAAGACAGAGGTAGACATTGATCATAGCCTCTTCCCCCACTGCCACCACAACTACCACCACCACCACTACCTCACCCACTACCATTACTACTACACCACCCACCATAACTACCACACCTCCACCTACCACTACCTCACCCACCATCACTACTACCATACCACCCACTCATATACTACCATCCACATGCACCACAACTACCAGAACAGCCTACCTTCCACCACCCATATTCACCACAACCATCACTACCACCACCAGCCACCAAGCAGGACCATCATTCCACCCATCATTCCCCATAGGATCATCTCTACCTTCCAGTGGGGTAGAGGAACAGCTGTTAGAACTGAATTGTATGGTGCCGAAGCTGTTGGCTGCCGATGACGAGAACACTGCTTAGCTACGACAGCTAGTGGAATTAACTACTACCCAAGCACAACAGATCTCCAGTAGGCTCAGGAAATTGCCCAACTCAAGGAGCATAAAGTCCAATCAGCAAAGAAGATTAAGGAGTTGAGACATATAGCAGGTCTATCATGCTGAAGCTAAAGGGGTTAAAATATGAGCCTCTGAAAATTAGAGAGGGAGATGATGATGATGATGATGAGGATGAGGATGATGAGGATGATGATGAGGATGAGACATACGAAGGAGGTGATGAAAGAAAGGAGGAGGTGATGAAGGAAAGGATGGGGATAGTAAGGATGATGAGGAGGAAGGAGGCGATGCGGTTGCATCAGAAGCCACACATGCTAGAGAAAGACGCTCCAAGAAGTCGCAGGATCAAGGAGCCTCGTCCTCGGCCCCGAAAGAAGAAGAGCCTATGATTCAAGATAAAAGTAATGTTTAGATGTTTATGAAATTTTAAATCTTGTGTAATTGAATCATGTATTAAACTTATGTACTTAATGTTTATCTATATATATCTACTATTTAACTGTCTCGATTATTAACAAATGATTGGTGTGTTAAATGTTTAAATCAAGCAGAACAACCATCTCAGCAAGACCAGTATGATGTTGCTCCCTTATAGCAAATCAAGTCTCAATTCACTATGATACTATATTTGCAAGGGATTGTCAGGAGTCTGTGAGTTATATTCCTGAAGAAGGAGAAATAATTCACGACCTTACTGATGAGCAGCTGGAGGAGATGTTCCGGCTGAATCTTGATGAAATAGTCAAAGATACCCCTATTGTTGATGTGGCTAGTGATAACGAGCTTAATGATGTGGACAAAATAGAGATTGAAGACGTCACAGCCCAACACTATCTAGAGTATGCTGACAGAGAGGGAAATGTCGTTCCTAATCTGGGTGACACTCTCGTTAGTGATACATTTGAAAAACTAGTTCAGATGGTGCGAGAGTCAAAGAAAAATAAAGATCAAGCCCATGCCTCAGACGCTGATGTTGACATCAAAAAAGGTGAATGGGCAGCTTGTTTTGTAGAGATCTGAGCCCAACACACTGCTCCAAAGCCGAGTGCCTACCCCATGTTGGACCAAAAGAACCAACGAGCCAAGATCAGAAAACCTCTAAGTCCCACATGGTATCACAACAACTGCTGAAAGCCTCATCAGTAGTGTGACAAGTGCTGAAGACTTCAACAGCTGAAGATCAAGTGCTGAAGACCTTAACAGCTGAAGAACCAAAGTGCTGAAGTACAACAGCTGAAGAACACAAGTGCTGAAGCTGAAAGACCAAAGTACTGAAGTACAACAGCTGAAGAGTTTACAAGTACTGAAGATCAACAACTGATGTACAAGGTCTGAAGACAAAGACTGAAGACATCAGCTGATGATATCTACTGAAGTCATCAGCTGATGAAACACCTGAAGGTCAAAGTCTGAAGATCAAGTACTGAAGCCTCAGTAGTTTGTCACAACTGCTGAAGAGTACTTCTTCAGTAGTTGTGATATCAGTAGTTTTATATTTTTATGTTTCAGTAGTTTTGTAAAACGACTGAAGAGCTTGTTCTTCAGTCATTGTAGTTTCAGTAGTTTTATATTTTGTACTTAACATGCTGATATGTTCTCAGTAGTTGTGAACATTTCAGTAGTTTGTTAAGAATTAGTTATTTTTGTATTAGATCTGCCAATTGTCACTTTCCGTGATAACAGCAGTGATTGTTGCACTCTATATAAGGAGTGACACCTATTGTAATCAGAGATGAATGAGGGAATGAATGGAATGATGCTTGATTTGATTAGAAATATTCTACATCTATAAACATTCCTTGAAATCAAAAATAATATATTCTCTCCCTATAACCGTATGCGATCTTAATGCTTACAAGTATCAATTGCTTGCTACAATTTGTCTAATTTTAGTTTGTATTCCGCTGCTTTGTATCCTAATACATCAAACGTGTGATCGCTGATCCTGTCAAATGGTATCAGAGCTGGTTAATCATTGATCGATCTAACAATTGATCATTGAAACTGCTATTCAAGATCTAAGTTTGATTGAATTAGCTTTTGTTTTTGCAAGAAACGGTTATAGAGATTGAATTGTCTGTATTTCTTCTCATTCATCCTGAGATCTTTTCCTGGTTCTCATTGAGTTTGTTGTGGTCTGTCTAAAACTTTTAAAACTTGAACTAAATTGTTTTTGATCTGAAAATGACCACTCCTTCCAATGATCCTCACAATACTGGTTCCTCAACCAAGCCTCCTATGCTGGTTAGGAATGAGTATAACATATGGCAAAGACGTATGCTCCATCACCTGTCTGTTAACAGCGCAGGGTGTTGGACATCAGTGGTACATGGTCCACAGAAGCCTATGGTGAATAACCCGGAAACCAATCAAATGGTTCCGAAGAGGAGGGAGCAATACTCAGATGAGGATAAGAACTTGCTTGAGATTGATGCAAAAGCCCATGGAATTCTGGCCATGGCATTGCCCAATGAAATCTATTCTGGGCTAATGCATCATGAACTGCCCATGACCTCTGGATTGCTTTGAAAGAACAATTTGGAGGAACAGATGAGGTCTTGGCAAATAATAGAGAAATTCTTGCCCAACAATATGAGACATTCTCCCATAGAAAGGGTGAGACACTGACTCAACAATATGAGCGGTTTTCTTGTTTGATCTCTGAACTAAAAAGGGTCAAACTTGAATACACCAATATTCAGATGAATAACAGATTTCTCAGATCACTGCCTGAGAGATGGGACACATATACTATTGTCCTACGCTCCAGTGCAAGTTTGGACAAACTATCTCTCACCCAACTCCATGGGAAACTGCTCACTTTGAGAGAGAGATAGAACAGAAGAGAAGCTGTCTTCATCTGGAAAGCTCACTGAAGACTTTATACAAGGCAACACTGCCTTGGTGGGTCATGAGTCAGAATATGCTTCATCTGAATGCCAGTATGATGAGCATATTAATTCTCTTCAAGCACTTCTGATTCTGCATTTGTAAGTGTTGATGGTCAGTTACTGGGTGTAATAATGACAATCTATGTTTCATTATGGATGATCTCAAGGGGATTGCTGATGATGACTTAGAAGAGATGGATATTTTGAGCCAAGTGGCCTTGATAATATCAGATCTCAGAAGTTCTATAAAAGACTGGAAGAAAATTCCCAGGACTCTCTGGCAAAACCAAAGTTGGTTTTGACAAGAGCAAGTTGAGGTGTCACAAATGCCAAAGGCTTGGACACTTTGCGAGAGAGTGCAGATCAACTGGATCTAACTCTACTGCACCCTTTGTGACTTTTCCTGGCAATAGTCAACAACACAGAGGGCAAGATCCTGTCACCTCTAGTCATCATCCTCAACAACAATCTCCGGCATATTTTGTTCCTCAGGGTCAAATGCCATATCAGTACCCTTGTTATACATGCCACAGTCAAATCAAGTTCAAGTTCCTATGACACCACAACCTCATGCACTACCAGAACCTCAGCCTTCCCTATCTCATCAACAACCTCAATCTCAACAACACAGCTTCTTCACCCCAGGAGTTGTTGACTGGAGCAGTTTACCAGATGACTTGTCTGGTCATGATCAACTGTTCTCAGGTGCTGGTCAACATGGTGGTGACAGTCCCTTTGGGGAATCTAGCTCTATGGCTTTGGAGTCTGCTGATGCTTCTTCTTCCAATGCCTCTACACCTCAGGTATCACAGGTATCCTCTGAGGCAAAAGCCAAATTATGTTCTGAACAATGCATAGCAGCACTTGCTTCCATTAGAGAAGCAAATGTAGCTCTAATTAATAAGAACATTGAGCTAGAACAAATAATTTCCAAAAACAAAGCTGAGTTTGAGTTTGTGCTCAAAGATAAAAATGATGAGATTTATAAACTGAATTGCCAATAATTGATGATAAGGCTAGAGAAGATGTACTTCTAGAAAAGTACAAAGATCTCAAAGAAACCCTTGCAGTTACCCAGGTCGAGTGTGATAGATGGGTACAATCATGCAAAGGTTTTGAAATGCTTCTTAGTAGCAATCTGCTTCAAATGTGAAGTTTGGAATTGGTTACAATCACACTGCTCCACCTATAGATTTTACCCCAAGAGCAGAGGCAGAATCTGATGGTGAGAGTGATAACCATCCATCACATCATGTGATCTACCTTCTGATACAACACAATCAGAAGTAGCAGTCAGCATCAAGCCCTCTTTGAACCTATCAGCTGATGTTGATAGTTCAATGCTGACATTCACATGATAATGAGTTGATCAACTCAGGAGTTAATCCTGAAGGTCCTGAAAGGACTAGAGAGCAGGATTTAACACCTGAAGTTCAAACTTCAACTGCTGTCAGTACTGAAGAGAAGAAACTAGCAGTAGAAAGAGTTTGAAGACTACTAAAGAGGTAGTCAGAAAGCAACCAATGCTTCGAAGCATTGAAGAACAAGTCTTGTTGCTTTACCATCTTTAGTTGATGATCAACCTAAGATGAAGAAGAAACCATGTGAAGTATGTTGGTTTGTTCAATCATCTTACAGATGATGTTGGTACAAAAGAGGTTCCAAACTCAAACAAAAGAAAAATTAATGAGAAAATGGTAAAAATGAAAACTGAGTTTGAGACCACATTGTATCAGCAACATCAAATCCTGTAACCCTTAAGTCCTTAAAGAATCCAAAAAGGAAGGAGTTAAACAGTTGACAGCTGAGGTGCTCAAAAAGAAGAGTGCACATAGGACCTTATCTAACTCCACTAGCAATGTGTCTGATGAGCTGAAAGCTTTATCACAAAATCAGACACAGCTGGTTTGATGGTACAACATCTGTTGGGTAGAGTTACCAACTAGATTCTCCTATGTTGAAACCACAGAAAAGAAGGTCCAAGCCAAAGGATTCATCTTTTACACCATCTTCTTCCTCTCAGGCTGTTGTTTCAAATAAACTTGTTAGTTTACCATCTATTGATGAGACCAGGCCCAAAACCAAAAAGGTTTGGGTCTCTAAAACTAACTGATTGTTTATTATTGCAGGGTTCTTCAACATGCCAAAGTAGCATCTGGTATGTAGACAGTGGGGGATCTATGCACATGACTGGGAACATCTCTCTTCTCTTCTCATGACTACTCTCAGGAAGAAGGGATTTGTCTCTTTTGGCAATGATGCTAGGGGTTACATCATCGGTAAGGGCTTTGTCTCCAATGGAGAAATCAAATTTGATGATGTAATCATGTGGAAAATCTCAAGTACAACCTCTTGAGTGTCAGTCAAATGTGTGATAAAGGCCATGTTGCCCTTTTCACCAGTCAAAACTGTAGGATTCTGTCATCCAAGTTTTGCACTTGATTGACAAGGTGTTGGATGATCACACTCTCCTGAAAGCCAACAGGACAGGAAGAGTGTATGCCTTAGATCTCTCTAAGAAGATAGATCTCAAAGGTAATCCTTGCCTATTTTCCAAAGCCTCTTCTCAAGAATCTAAACTGCGGCACAGGAGGCTTGGTCATGTTAATCTCAAAAACATGAATCAGCTTAGCCACAATAGTTTAGTCAGAGGCTTACCAATAAAGGAGTTCCACTGTGATGAAACCGCACTGCTTGTTTAAAAGAAAACACCAAAGTCTCATTCCCTCCTATTGAAGTGTCCAAGTCCACTGCCTGCTTGCAATTACTGCATATGGATCTATTTGGTCCTGTGAGAGTAATGAGCATGGCAAAGAAGAAATACTGTCTGGTAATTGTGGATGATTACTCCAGATTTGTATGGACTTTCTTTCTACATTCAAAGGATGAGGCTGCTCAGAAGATTATTCACTTTGTGCTGTACATTGAGAAGCATATTCCCTTCCAGTCAAGTGTCTAAGGAGTGATAATGGAACTGATTTCATAAATCATACACTTGATGACTTCTATCTTTCAAAGGAATCAAAAGGCAGTTTAGCATTCCACGGACTCCAGAGCAAAATGGAGTAGTGGAGAGAAAGAACAGGACCCTCATTGAAGCTGCAAGGTCCATGCTGGCTGACTCAGGTTTTGCCATTGACCTTTTGGGCCGAAGCTGTCACATAGCTTTTACGTGCAAAATAGAGTTTTAGTAAATCAGAGGTTGATGAAGACTCCATATGAAGTTCTCCATCACTTGGCTCCTCTGATTTCATTTTTCAAAGCTTTTGGGTGTCCATGTTTCATTCTCAACACAAAGGATCAACTCCATAAATTTGATCCTAAGGTGGATGCAGGGTACTTTGTTGGTTATTCATTTACTTGCAAGGCATACAGAGTCTTCAACTGCAGAACAAGATGGTTGAAGAAACTATACATGTTAAGTTTTATGAATCTCCAAAGGACAAGATTCCACAAAGTCCTGTGGATTTATTTGATTTGGACATACTGCAATATGTTCCTTATCAAATCCTGCTGTTGCTCCTGTCAACAGTTCACACACCTGGTGGTACTCTGCTGATGATGATGATGATTGCAGTACTCACCTCTTCAGTTTAGTGATCAGCGCCTGACTCATAGATCTGATGTTCCTGTAGCTCCAGTAGCACCATCCACAACAAATGCTGATGAGATTTCTTCGAATTCAACTTCTTTTAATTACCATCCACTGAGTGGTTTCAAGGAAATGATACACCATCACCATCTGTTGCTGCTGAACCGGCTACAAACACTTGCACAGATCTCATTGTGTATCAAGATCTGAAGAATCACCTATGTCTCAAATCATTGGTGATATCACTGCTGGAGTATCAACAAGAAGTCAATTGTCAAATTTCTGCTTCTATGCTCTCTTCATCAGTCAGCAAGAGCCAAAGAATTATCACATTGCTTTAAAGGACAATGGATGGTTAATGCCATGCAGCTTGAGCTTCTTCAGTTCAAGAAACAGCAAGTGTGGGAACTGGTTCCTCTACCTCCAGGTAGTGTGCAATAGGCACTAAATGGGTGTTTAGGAACAAAACTGATGAAAATGGGCTTATTGTTAAGAACAAGGCCAGACTGGTTGTTCAGGGGTTTGCACAAGAAGAAGGTATTGATTATGATGAAACCTTTGCCCCTGTAGCCAGACTGGAAGCAATTCGATTGTTTTTAGCTTATGCTGCTTATCAAAACCTATAGTTTTTCAAATGGATGTCAAAAGTGCATTTTGTATGGAAAAGTTTAAAGAAAGGTTTATGTATGTCAACCTCCAGGCTTTGAGGAATAATAAACATCCTAATTGGGTGTATAAGCTTGATAAAGCTCTTTATGGGTTAAACAAGCTCCCAGAGCCTGGTATGAGACATTATCAAACTTTCTTCTGGAAAACAATTTCACTAGAGGCTCCATAGACAAGACTTTATTCATTAAGAAAGCTGGGCAGCATAATCTACTTGTTCAATTTATGTAGATGATATCATTTTTGCATCCTCTGATCCAAAGTTATGTGATGCCTTTACAAAGTTGATGCAACAGAAGTTTGAAATGAGTGCATGGGAGAATTACAGTTCTTTCTGGGGTTGCAAATCAAACAAAAGGCTGATGGATTTTTATTCATCAGTCCAAATATACAAAGATCTTTTGCAAAAGTTTGATTTACAACTGTAAGCCCTGTTCTACTCCCATGAGCAGCACCACACAACTGGACTCAGATCAGAAAGGTAAAGTGGTTGATGAAACACTTTACAGATGTATGATTGGGTCCTTGATGTATTTAACAGCTTCTAGACCAGATATTATGTTTGCTACATGTGTTGTGCTAGATTTCAGGCTGCACCTAAAGAGTCTCATCTGATTGCAGTCAAGAGGATCTTTAGATATCTGCAAGGCACTCCATCTCTAGTTTTATGGTATTCTACCGGACATTCTGGTAAATAGTTTTGCTTTTTCTGACAGTGACTATGCAGGTGTAAGTTGACCAGGAAATCAACTTCTGGTGGATGTCAATTCTAGGCAACTGCTTGATTTCTTGGCAGAGCAAGAAACAGACCTCAGTTGCTATCACTGACTGAAGCAGAGTACATTGCTGCTGCAAGTAGTACATCTCAGGTACTTTGGCTTCAAAACCAACTTTGGATTATGGCATTACAGAGACTAAGACTCCTTTGTTAATGGATAGTGCTTCAGCTCTTTGTATTGTCAAAATCCAATCCAGCACTCTAGGACCAAACATATAGAGATCAGACATCATTTTATATGGATTTTTTTAAAAAGGTCTTATTGATCATAAGTTGTGCCTAATGCTGATGAGCTTGCAGACATTTTTACTAAGCCTTTGGATAGTTCAACTTTCCAAAACCTGGTTTAAGGCTTGGTATGCTGCAGCTAGAATAAGTGACAACTACTGATGATCTTAGTAATTCATACTGATGATCATAGTACCTCTGTCACATATAAGTACTGATGAGTTCTTTTATCCTCAGTAGTTTTATTTAAAACTACTGAAAGGCTAAATGTCTCACAAGTACTGAAGTACTTCATCTGTTCTAACTACTAATGTAGTCACAACTACTGATGCAGCTACAACTACTGCAATCAGTAAAAACACATAAGTACTGATGTCCTATAAAACAACTGAAATCAGCCAAAAAGACTGATGAATGTGTTGAGGACAGATTGAAACAGCTGAAAAGCTAAGAATTGACGAAAACAGCTGAAAAGAACTTTCTCTTCAGTCGTTTGTACAACTGCTGTTTCATTTTAAACAACTGAAGCAAAACCACGTCTTCAGTAGTTTTATAACTACTGATGACTAATCCCTAGTCTTCAGTTGTTTACAACAGCTGATGACTAAAACCACTGTCCTTCAGTAGTTTCATCTACTGATGACACACACCACGTCCTCAGTTGTTTCAATCATCTGAAGTCAAAACCACGGTCTTCAGTAGTTTTCTAAACTACTGATGCCTAACACCACGACTTCAGCTTTTCAACGTCTGAAAAGATAATACCATGTCAACGGTCGTTTAAAACTACTGATGACTAACACAACATCCTTCAGTCGTTTCCTTACCCGTACCTAAATAACCCTCACCTTAGCTCTCAATGCTTCATCTTCTTCAAACCTAACGTTCCTCTCCAAAACTTCCCTCTTCTCAATGGCGTCTATGCAAATTAAACCGCGACACAACTGTGTTGCCTACCTCACTAAATCGCCGATCTGGACTAAGTTCGATACTGCTATCGATCTTATGGTTCAGTCCCAATACAACAAGGCATTTCTTCTGAACCCCATCTTACATGCCGAATCCTTGAACCAATTTTGGATGAACGTTACTGTTACCACTGAGTAGAGCAACACACCATCCCTCCGGTCGGTCGTCAACAACAAAAGTAGTCATTACTCCTGCAATAATCCGCCAAATTCTTCAACTGAATGATGCTACTTCTCTGCTGGATATCCGAAGGGCACCATAGATCTATCCTTTGCTCAACATGGATATCAAGGCGATCTTAGTGCCACCACCATCATGAAGAAACACTTTAATGACGCTGAGCGCCTGATTTTTCACATGGTAATGTATGTTTGGCTCCTAAGACGTCTTCTTGGGATCAAATGTCCACAAATGGCAGCAGGTAATGTATTCTATCCTTGAGCAACAACCACTAAACTTCAGAATTAATATTTTCAGAGCTCAAAGATATGGCTCAAAAACTAACTGCCAACCGTTGGATACTCTATCCACGGTTCATAATGGCCATTATTACAGACCAGCTTAATACTGAGGACTTGTTGGCTTGGGAGTCCCTGCTACGGCTGTCTGCCGGAAGTATACTCCCGGCACAACTCTGACCGGACACTAAAATGGCTGCCAAGCTGCGAAAAACCCACGCAGCTGGAACCCACAGCCACCACCTCCAAATCAAAGTCCCCACCAAACCCACCAAAGAAACCCAAAATGCCACTCAGGAATTAAGTCCCCTGAGGATGCCCCTGCAACACAAACGCAGGATATATCCACTAGTCCAAACCCCCTAGTGGATACAATGACTCCTCCAGCCACAGCCGCTCAGGCTCCTCTCAACAGGAGCCTGCAGCAACCACACAAGGGGTACCTACTTATTGGGATCTTCCCCACTTGAGGAGATTGCCATTGAAGAGCACCAACCTCCCCAGGTGCACACTGCGTCTATCCCCTCACCCCAAACACCGCCCCTCACAGCCCAACTTTAATAGTTGCACAAGTGCTGACTCAATTGCACTCCTCTCCCCCCCTCCCAGAAACCACTTACTACTGGGAATACCTCTACAATTGAGGGGGAGGAACACAGTGCACCTGAGAACCCACAGCACAGGGGTTTCCCAATTCTATCTCCTGGTGTAGACAAGGAGCTTAGAATATCTAGTGAGGCTGCCACCTCCTCTGACTCAGCACATGACCAGAGTGAGGCTGGTAACATTGCTAAGACCTCCCTAGAGGCAACAGCTGATGATGGACATTGTCCTGAGGCTGGAAGTCCCCAGTACCAAGCACAAGGGGCACATGCACCAACTGGTCTACACCCAGTGCATGTAAATCCTGCTCTAAGCAGGAGGTCAGCTGATTCAGCTTCGGCTGATGATGACCTGGGCTTCTTCTATGATGTTCTTGCCCAGAACACAATCCTTGAAGAGAAAGTCAGTAGGCTGCAAAACCTACTTGACCAACTCTCACAAGGAGAAAGACCATCTGCCTCTATCCACCCACAGATGGCACCTTCCCTTAAAGGTTTCCCAAACACCGAGCCACTGCACAATCAACCACCTGCCTCTGCTTCAGGCGCTACTTCTCAGGAACAGAACCCTCCTGAGCAAATAGGCGTTGTACTCCAAAATTCCTCCCTCTCATCACACCCATAATCACTGATATAGTGATCAAAGCCATTGATGAGAGGCTTTCCTCAACACTACAGCCCTTGGTTGATGCTGCTGTCCAAAAGACTCTTTCTGCGGTACAAACCCCTTCCTCCAATGCAACCAAAAAGGGGAGAGTACTGCAGTGAAAGAAAAGAAGAGGAAAAGAACAGAGGAGAAGAAGGAAGAGAAGCAAGCCCAAGGGGAGAAGAAAGAAAGCAACCTCTGCTCACTTACAAGCGAAAGAGAAGTGCTGATGATCACACTACTGAAGACAAATCCTTGGAGGAGCTGGTCAAAGAAGCTGACACTACACACAGCCGTCCATGGATAAAATAATTGAACAACCTTCAGGCAGGGGTTTGACACAGCCACACTGGATAGTGAGATCAGAAGGTTAGAAGTACAAGAGATACAAACCCGATGGGCAGGGTATGATGCCTTGAGAAAGAGAGATTGGAAATAATGATCCGCTTCATTGCAAATACTTGGGAAGATCATTAATGGAGATTCGCGCATGGACCCAGGGACAGCATTCTGGCTATAGCCACCAGAATCTGTCTGTCTGAGCAATTCAACAAAGGGATTATTGTGGAAGCCTTGATGGGCTGGGCTGGTAAAAGGTTAGAGATGGCTAAACTCACAAAGGCGAAACTAACTACAAGGATGCTAGATCAACCTTCCCTTCCACCCACTCAAACAGATCTTATCCCTCAAATCTCCCAACCAACCTCTAAGCCAAAATCCAAACATCCTCATTCTTCAAAACCAATTCCTTCACCACCCTAACCATCATCCAGTGATGTACCCAGAAGGAGGAGAAGGGTGCTGAGGATGGAAGAAGAAGAAGAAAAGAGGATGAAGATGATAGTCTGCCACCTCTGCTGTTCTGAAGCTACCAAAACCCCGAAGTCAACCCATGATCACACCTGACTCTCAAAGGGAAATGGTCAGAGTCAAGATAGAAGAAGAAAACAGCAGAAACAGCACGATGAGCAACTGTTGAAGATGGTTGACAAGGAATTTCCTCAGTCATCATCTATTCAAGCCATGAAAGGGCATGCTTAAAGGCTGTACACTCTCAGGCACACCTTTCAGTATCAGAAGGAGAGAGTGAGAGTATGGCCAGACCCCAGGGTGAGTTCTAGAATCAATAAAGAACTATCCACACAGATACAACGGCCAGGTGCGAAAAAAATAGAGTCTACCATCATGTTGGCCGTTGTAGTCTCACCTTGGGAATCATTCATGAATTCAAGAAAGCGCACCAAGCAAAGAAGACCCCTCAAGCCTTACTAGAAAACAAGATGATTAAGAAGGGGTTGTTATATAAAAAGCTTGAAGACATCCAGAAGAATGAGCTCCAGTTACTCCTTGAAGGCAACCATCCTGATGAATTTGTATATAGGGAGGTAACTACGGTGGAGCTGAAAAATGGCAGGACCATGAAGTACTTATCAGAGTACTATGGTCCAGAGTTCTTCTTCGAAGGAGGAGCAGAAGAACTCTCTCAGGAGGAACAAGTTGTTCTCCTTGAGGCCTATGTTCGTGAGTCATACAGACTCATTATGGGGAAGTAAATCTCATGAATGGGATAACAACTCTGTGTCCAGTTCCGCAAAACAGAGTTCCCATTCATACGCTCTGCAAACAAATATTTGAGATTTCTTCCCAGGCCGGAGCTTACATGGGTCATCTTCTCTACTGATCAAGAAGGAAAAAGACCAACTTTTGCCATCAATAAGTGGGAAAATAAATAAGTTAGAGGTTTTGGCTGCATTGGTTCAGGGGGAGTTTGTTGGACCAAAAGAACCAATGAGCCAAGATCAGAAAACCTCTAAGTCCCACATGGTATCACAACAACTGCTGAAGCCTCATCAGTAGTGTGACAAGTGCTGAAGACTTCAACAGCTGAAGATCAAGTGCTGAAGAACCAAAGTGCTGAAGTACAACATACGAAGACACAATGCTGAAGCTGAAAGACCAAAGTACTGAAGTACAACAGCTAAAGAGTTTACAAGTACTGAAGATCAACAACTGATGTACAAGGTCTGAAGACAAAGACTGAAGACATCAGCTGATGATATCTACTGAAGTCATCAACTGATGAAACACCTGAAGGTCAAAGTCTGAAGATCAAGTACTGAAGCCTCATAGTTTTGTCACAACTGCTGAAGAGTACTTCTTCAGTAGTTGTGATATCAGTAGTTTTATATTTTTATGTTTCAGTTTTTTGTAAAACGACTGAAGAGCTTGTTCTTCAGTCATTGTAGTTTCAGTAGTTTTATATTTTGTACTTACATGCTGATATGTTCTCAGTAGTTGTGAACATTTCAGTAGTTTGTTAAGAATTAGTTATTTTTGTTTAGATCTGCCATTGTCACTTTCCGTGATAACAACAGTGATTGTTGCACTCTATATAAGGAGTGACAACCTATTGTAATCAGAGATGAATGAGGGAATGAATGGAATGAATGCTTGATTTGATTAGAATATTCTACATCTATAAACATTCCTTGAAATCAGAATATATATATTCTCTCCCTATAACCGTATGCGATCTTAATGCTTACAAGTATCAATTGCTTGCTACAATTTGTCTAATTTTAGTTTGTATTCCGCTGCTTTGTATCCTAATACATCAACGTTGCGCTGATCCTGTCACCCAGCTCTACAAAGTGAAGAAGCATCTGAAAGTCTCAAAAAGATTACAGCATGGGCATATTTTGACGATCTAAATGTATATGATGTTAAGAGGGAGAAGGAATCGAGTACTTTAGATTCCCACATGATCTGACGACTCTCCCTGTTTTTGAGCTCAACCAGCTGGCCAAATGTGAAGTTGATATGTGCAAACCCAAGGAAAATGTTAGGCTAGTTTGAGGCTGCATTACAAAAAGAGTACCACACCAGATGGGCCAACTTCAAACCTCAACAACCGATGAGGTATATCTGATGGTCTGAAGTTGATGCCATTACTGGAAAGCCAACAATAGTGCTGAAATGGAGTCCTCCGCGCATGATGTCAAGAATCCCTCTAAGGAAAATGCCACAAGACTTCACTCCACACTTTAAGTGGTGGTACTATGACTGGAGAACAGGTGAAATTGCCTATTAAGTGGTGGTACTATAGTCTTGCAAGAAAAGGCAAAATGGATACTATTTGGGTATTGACCCAATGTGGTAACTAACTTGTCGGGTAATGATGTATACACATGTACATGTGGCCACTATTTTATGATTCGCAAGACATAGTACAAGCCCTACAATTCAAAAATGTTATAAGGCTCTGTTTCGCATTTGAGATCCATGCCTGAGCTACAAGAGAGGAGAAGTACAAGAAGTTTGAAGAGCTGATGAAGAATGTTAGACAATAGAGTAACTAGGTCCAAGGGGGAGTTTGTAGATACATGTGTACCTATTTTAGGAGCTCAAATGTAAAATGACTTTCATGTCTTACATATATGTAAAAAAATGGGTATGAATGAAATGTAATGTGTTTGTGATGCTTATAATGTTTAATTTCATTGTTTATTGTGTGCTACGCATATTGAGCTAACTATATAGGTTGGTGGTTGTTTACATAGTTCTTAGTCATAATGATTGAGAAACGTGCTTAAATTTGATCGTGTGAACTTCTCATGCGAATGGACCATGCTAATGGAGCATACACATGAATACTTCATGCTAATGAACCAGTCGCATGACTGAACCAGGAGACTGGATCAGTCGCACAACTGTGACATGAGATTGACTCAGTCGCACAACTGTGACATGAGATTGACTCAGTCGCACGACTGGATCTTTAGTCATGTGAATGGATCAACTAGATGCTTCAGTCGTATGACTGAACCATGCAAATGGTTCAGTCGCACGAATGGAAAACACTAACCTATAAATACCACTTAATTCGTGGAAAAACGTAACAATTCGAATCCCTACACACTAAATCGTACCCTAGCCATCCAGAGGCCTAAGATAACCTGTTCCATGTTCATAGATCGTAGCTAATCATCCCAGAATCATTCTTAACGTTTAGTTTTGTTCTTAGATTGATTATACTTACGTTCTCACTGATTGGATTGCCAATCAATAGGATTCCGCACTATTTGGTTTGGTATAAATGTAAATCAGTTAGTACTCCGTACAGAAACGGTCCTAACAAGGTTGGATCTCACCGCCTTCAGTTGTATTGATTGGTCGTGTTAGCCCCAGTCTCTCCTACTACATCTGATGTTTCTTCATTACCTCCTATGGCTTCTTCCACGGGAGCTTCAGCAAATGATTCACCCTGGTAACCTACTGCTTCATTAGCTCCTTTGGAATGAGCACTAGCTTGCTCAAATTATCTAGATAAGTCCCTCACATCCATGTCTAGATCATCCTGAGTTGTCACTCTCTCCGCAAGCTCTTTGACCTCCGCCCTCACTCCTCTGACTTTGTTAGCCATAGTCAGAAATAGACTGGCTTCCATTCGCTTTTTCTCCCTTGCCCCTACTTTTATATGGTTTTAATAAAAATTCAATAACTCCATTTTATCAAACACTTTAAACTCACCCCCATTCTTACCCTGATCACCACCTCCCCCGTATTGTTGTCGTAAAACCACTTCTTAATGTTTGTAATTGTTGCGGGAGGGGATCTTCCAGTCTGACCCTATTCACTTTCTTTGGGGGTTTCACCCTTAGCACAATCTTTCCTTTTCCTGTTTCTTATTCCTTATCCTTCTTCGATCTTCTCCTCCCATCTTTCATAAAGCCGAATGACTCAAAGTTGTCACTCAATCCATTATTTATCTCTTTCTCCAGCAATGAGGCTCTTTCACTTAGATTAGCATTTTGTAATGGCAAAGACACCAACCTTCTCAAATCCTATTTAGGTAAGGTCTTGAATGCCTTCCTCTTGTGCATATAGGTTATTCCTCCCCGTCTCCTCTTAATCATGAGCATTTTAGGCCAGGATTAAAGCTCAACTAGTTATCCTCTTGTCAGCCTCCTTCTTGTTCAGCCCCGACATGTTTCTAGAATAGTGGTGTTATCTCCTCCGGCTCCTTTTCTCTCACAAAACACTCCTCGTTGGACATCTCAAACGCATCCCCTTCATTCAAGTCCTTTTCGGCCACATAAGTAATGGTCTCTCGTCACCTCATTGTATTCTGGTTCAGAGTCATAATCAACCAGTTGCTCGTCATCTTCTTCTTTGTTAATTAGCCCCTTCTCAGTAGTCTTGTCAACATATTCAATAGATTTCTCTCTCACCACCTCTTCACCAACCAATCTTTCTCACAGTCAAAACTCATGTTCACAAAGCCAGCTTCAAAAACCTTGTTTAGCATTCTCCACATTTTCATTTTCTTTCCTAACCCCAGAGCCACCTGCTTCCTCATGTTAGGATCAGTGATCTACGTTTGATTGATTAGAGATTATAGCAGCGGAATTCTAACAATGAATTAGCCAATTCACAAGAACGAAAAGATATTCAATGAAGAACAAAAACAGTTATAGATAGAGAGAATTCTGCAGATATATTTCATTCAATATTCGCTTTCGTAGTAACGGAATGTCACGCTTACAATTAGGTCGACACCTCTTATATAAGAGATGTGACGTCTGCTGATGTCACATGATAGTGACATCTACAGAATTATTCCAACTGAAACACAACTACTGAAGATGTCAAAACAGCTAACATCTTCTTACAAAAATACTAAGTTTTATCAGTTACTACAACTACTGAAAAACATAAAACTACTGATATTACAACGACTGAAGAACAAGCTCTTTAGTCATTTTACAAAACTACTAAAAGTAAAAACATAAAACTACTGATATCACAACTACTGAAGAAGTACTCTTCAGCTGTTGTGACAAACTACTGAAACTTCAGTACTGGTCTTCAGACTTGAACTTCAGACGTTTCATCAGCTGATGACTTCAGTAGATGTCATCAGCTGATGTCTTCAGTCTTTGTCTTCAGACTTTGTATACCAGTTGTTGATCTTCAGCACTTGTAGACTCTTCAGCTGTTGTACTTCAGTACTTGGTCTTCAGCTTCAGCACTTGTGTTCTTCAGCTGTTCAGCTTCAGCACTTGTGTTCTTCAGCTGTTGAGCTTCAGCACTTAGTCTTTAGCTGTTGAAGTCTTCAGTACTTGATCTTCAGCTGTTGAAGTCTTCAGCACTTGTCGAACTGCTAATGAAGCCTCACCAGTTGTTGTGATATCATGTGGGACTTAGAGGTTTTCTGATCTTGGCTCATTGGTTCTTTTGGTCCAACAACTCCCCTTGAACCAATACAGCCAAAACCTCTAACTGATTTATTTTCCCACTTATTGTTGGCAAAATGGTTGGTCTTTTCTTCTTGATCAGTAGAGAAGATGACCCATATAAGCACTGGCCTGGGAAGAAATCTCAGAGATCTGTTTGGCAAGGTATGAATGGGAACTCTGTTTTGGGGAACCGGACACAGAGTTGTTATCCTATTCATGAGATCTACTTCCCCATTATGAGTCTGTACGACTCTCGAACATAGGCCTCAAGGAGAAAAACTGTTCCTCCTTGGAGAGTTCTTCTACTCCCTCAAAGAAGAACTCTGGACCATAGTACTTAGATAAGTACTTTACAGTCCTGCCATTCTTCAACTCCACAGTAGTTACCTCCCTATAGACAAATTCATCAGGATGAGTGCCCTCAAGGAGTAACTGGAGCTCATTCTCTAATGTCTTCAAGCTTCTTATATAATAACCCCTTTTTGATCATCTTGTTTTCCAGTAAGGCTTGAGGGGTCATTTTTGATTGATGAGCCTTCTTGAATTCATCGATTATTTCCCATGGTGAGACTACAATGGCCAACATGATTGTAGAGTCTATTATTTTTCTAACCTGACCATTGTATCTGTGTGGAATGGATCTTTTGTGGATTCTAGAACTCACCTTGGGGTCTGGCCATACTCTCACTCTCTCCTTCTGATACTGAAATGTGTGTCTGAGAGTGTACAGCCTCTGAGCATGCCCTTTCATGGCTTGTATAGATGCTCATTGTGCTGCTTCCGCTGTTCTTCATCTTCTATTTTGACTCTAACCGTTTCCCTTTGAGAGTCAGGTGTGATCATGAGTTGACTCCTGGGTTCTGTAGCTTTAGAACAACAGAGAGTGGCAGACAATCATCTCATCCTCTTCTTCTTCATCTCTTCTATCCTCAGCACCCTTCTCCTCCTTCTAGTGCATCACTGGATGATGGTTGGGTTGGATTTTGTGGTAAAGGAATTGGTTTTGAAGGTTGAGGATGTTTGGATTTGGGTTTTGAGATTGGTTTGAGATTTGAGGGGTAGGCTGTTTTTGAGTGGGTGATTGGGAAGGTTGTTCAAGCATTTTGGTTGTGAGTTTGGCTTTTGTTAGTCTTGCCATTTCAAACCTTTTTCCAGCCCCAGCCTCATCAAGTGCTTCAATGATTATCCCCTTATGAAATTGCTCAGACAAACAGATTCTGGTGGCTATAGCCAGAATGATGTCTCTGGTCCATGACGAATCTCCATCAGTGATCTTCCTAAGTATTTGGCAATGAATCGAATCATGATCTCCAATCTCTCTTTCTCTAGCACATCATACCTAGCCATCTGTTTTGAATTTCCTCTACTTCCAACCTCCTGATCTCACTATCTAGTGTGGCTGTATCAAAGCCTTGGTTGAAGAGTTGCTCAATGATTTTGTCCATGGATCGGCTGTGTTTTCATCAGCATCTTTTACCAGCTCTTCCAAGGATTTTTCTTCAGCATTCGATTGATCACCAGCACTTTCTTTTTTTGTGATCAGTTGTTGTTCCTTTTCTTTTCCAATTCCTGGGTTTTCTCTTGTGCCTTCTCATCCTCAGTTCTTTTTCTTTTCTTTTCTTTCACTGCAGTACTCTCCCCCTTTTTGGATGCATTGGTGGCAGGGGTTTGTACCGCAGAAAGTTTCTTTTGCACACATCATCAATGAGTGGTTGTAGACTTGAGGAGATCCTCTCATCAATGGCTTTATAAACAATGTCATTGATGATGGGAGTGATGAGAGGTAGGGATTGTTGGAATACAACAACCATCTGCTCTGGGGGGTTCTGTCCCGGAGAGATAGTGCCAAAAGCAGAAGCAGGAGGCTCAGTGAAGTGAGAGGTAAAGTGTTTGGGGGACCTTCAAATGAAGGTGCCATCTGTGGGTGGTGGGGGCAGATGGACTTACATCCTGAGACTTCTTGGCAAGCAGTCTGTAGTCTGCTTACCTCAGCCTCCAGGATGGTGTTGTGGGCTAGAACGTCATAGAAAAAGCCCAGGTCATCATCAGCAGATGCTGAATCACCTGACCTCCTGCTTGTAGCAGGATGTACATGCACTGGGTGTAGACCAGTGTTAGCATGTGCCCCTTTTTCTTGGAACTGGGGACTTCCAGCCTCAGGACTATGTCCTTCATCAGCTGTTGCCTCTAGTGAGGTCTTAGCCATGTTACCAGCCTCATTCTGATCATGTGCTGATGCAGAAGAGGTGGCAGCCTCACTAGATGTTCTAATCTCCCTATCCACACTAGGAGATAGAACTTGTAAACCCCGGTGTTGTGGGTTGTCAGAAGCATGATGATCCTCTTCCTCAATATCTGTGCTCTCCCCTTTGTTGTGGTTGTTGGGAGGAGGGAGGCATGCAACAGAGTCAGCACATTTGCAATAATTATGGTTGGACTTTGGGGGGCGGTTGCATGGGGAGATGGGGTAGAAGTAGTGTGCACCTGGGGAGGATGGTGCTCTTCAATGACAATCTCCTCAAGTGAGGAAGATCCCAGATGTGTGGGTACCCCTTCTATGGTGGCTGTAGGCTCCTTTTGAGAGGAATCCTGAGCGGTTGTGGCTGGGAGAGTCTCTGATACTGCTGGGGGGTTTAAGCCAGCAAGTATATCCTGCGTTGGTGGTACAGGAGCATCTTCAGGGGACTCATCCCCTTGAATAGCTGTTTTGGTTGTTTTGGTTTTGGTTTAGTGGGGACTTTGGTTCTGGTGGAGGAAGCTGTGGGTTCCCTGTGCTTGGGCTTTAGCATTCGGGCAGCTTGAGAGTAAGGTCTGAGTTGTGCCTGGAGTATACCTCAGCCAAAACAACTGGTGCAGGGACTCCAAGGCCAACAAGGCCATCAGATTTTAATTCATCTAAAATAATGGCCATCAGAAACCTGGGATATATTGGCCATCGGTTTGCCACAGGTTTCTGAGCCAAGTTCTTTATTTCTAGAAACACAATTTCAGAAAATTTAGCGGTTGGTGTTCTAGAATAGAATACAATACGTGTTGCCATTGGGATGACATTTGATCCCAAGAAGATGTCTTGGAGGCTAAGCAGACATTTACCATGTGAAAAATAACTTTCTCAGCGTCATGGAAATGTTTCTTTAGAATGTTTGTAGCCCGAAGATCACCTTCATACCCATGATTAAAATGACATATCTGTTATGCCCTTTGGGTATTCAGTCACAGCGGTGGAGTCGTGTAAGTGTAATGCCTGACGAATGTTGTCGGCTGTAACGACCACTGGTTCTGGTTGACAAGGGACCGAACAGAGATCTGGCCGGTAGACTCATCAGTATGAACAAAAGCATTTGACCAGAATTGACTGAGGGATTCATGGTAGATGGTCGGATTCAAGAGAAAGGTTGTGCGATATGTGGAATCCACCATTAAGTCAATGGCATTATCATATTTGTTCCAGAATGCCGACTTTGTAAGGTATGCCACGCAGTTATGTCGTGGTTTCAGACTCATGGTCGCCATGTTTGAGAGAGAGAAGCTCAGAAAATAACGGCTAATGAAACATTAGAGAAAAGGACAGGTATTTATAGGGTAGGGTGAGAAAATGACTGAAGGGTTTGGTATTAGTCATCAGTAGTTTTAAACCGACTGTTGACATGGTATTACCCTTTCAGACGTTGAAACAGCTGAAGTCGTGGTTTTAGGCATCAGCAGTTAGAAAACTACTGAAGACCATGGTTTTGACTTCAGATGATGAAACAACTGAGGACTTGGTGTTTGTCATCAGTACTTGTGAAACGACTGAAGACAGCGGTTTTGTCATCAGTTGTTGTAAACAGCTGAAGACTTGGTGTGAGTCATCAGTAGTTATAAAACTACTGATTTTAGGCATCAGTAGTTTTAAACCGACTGTTGACATGGTATTACCCTTTCACACGTTGAAACAGCTGAAGTCGTGTTTTTAGGCATCAGCAGTTAGAAAACTACTGAAGACCATGGTTTTGACTTCAGATGATAAACAACTGAGGACTTGGTGTTTGTCATCAGTATTGTGAAACGACTGAAGACAGTGGTTTTGTCATCAGTTGTGGTAAACACTGAAGACTTGGTGAGTCTCAGTATAAAAACTACTGAAGACATGGTTTTGCTTCAGTTGTTTAGAATGAAACAGCAGTTGTAGAAACAACTGAAGAGAAAGTTCTCTTCAGTAGTTTTCATCAATTCATAGCCTGTCAGTACTTATCTGTTTGTACTGAATCAGTAGTTGTAACTACATCAGTAGTTGTAACTACATCAGTAGTTTAGAACAGATAAAGTACTTCAGTACTTGTGAGGCATTTAGCCGTCAGTAGTTATAAAAACTACTGAAGGTGAAAGGACTCATCAGTACTTATATGTGACATGGTTACCAATGATCACTAGTAATTATTACTGAAATCATCAGTAGTTGTCACTTATTCTAGCTGCAGCATACCAAGCCTTAACACAAGGTTTTGGAAAGTAGAACTATCCAAAGGCTTAGTAAAAATCTGCAAGCTCATCAGCACTAGGCACAAACTTAGGATCAATCAGACCTTTTTCAAAACAATCCCGAATAAAGTGATGTCTCATCTCTATATATTTGGTCCTAGAGTGCTGGACTGGATTTTTGACAATACACAGAGCTGAAGCACTATCCATTAATAATGGAGTCTTAGTCTCTGTAATGCCATAATCCAGAAGTTGGTTCTGAAGCCAGAGTACCTGAGAAGTGCAACTTGCAGCAGCAATGTACTCGGCTTCAGCAGTTGATGTAGCAACAGATGTTTGTTTCTTACTCTGCCAAGAAATCAAACAGTTGCCTAGGAATTGACAACCACCAGAAGTTGACTTTCTAGTTAACTTGCCCCTGCATAGTCACTATCTGAAAAAGCAACTATTTGCAAGAGTGTCAGTGGAATACCATAAACCCAGAGATTGTGTACCTTACAAATATCTAAAGATTCTCTGACTGCAATCAAATGAGACTCTTTAGGAGCAGCCTGAAATCTAGCACAAACACATGTAGCAAACATAATATCTGGTCTAGAAGCTGTTAAATACATCAAGGACCCAATCATACATCTGTAAAGTGTTTCATCAACGGCTTTACCTTTCTGATCTGCATCCAGTTGTGTGGTTGTTGCACATGGGAGTAGAACAGGGCTTACAGTTTTGTAAATCAAACTTATTCAAAAGATCTTTTATATATTTTGACTGATGAATAAAGGTTCCATCAGCCTTTTGTTTAATTTGCAAGCCTAGAAAGAACTGTAATTCTCCCATTGCACTCATTTCAAACCTCTTTTTCATTAATGTTGTAAAACATCACACAACTGGGGATCAGAGGATGCAAAAATGATATCATCAACATAAATCTGAACAAGTAGCTTATGCTGATCCACCTTCTTAATAAACAAAGTTTTATCAATGGAGCCTCTAGTGAAATATTCTTAAGAAGAAAAGTGGAAGTGTCTCATACCAGCTCTAGGAGCTTGTTTCAACCCATAAAGAGCCTTATCAAGTTTATACACCCATTCAGGATGTTTATTATCCTCAAAACCTGGTGGTTGACACACATAAACTTCTTCCTTTATTTTACCATATAAAAAGGCACTTTTGACATCCATTTGAAAAACTTTAAGATTGTGGAATGCAGCATAGGCTAAAAACAATCTGATTGCCTCTAGTCTGGCTACAGGGGCAAAGGTTTCATCATAGTCAATACCTTCTTCTTGTGAAAACCCCTATACAACCAGTCTAGCCTTGTTCTTAACAATAAGCCCATTTTCATCAGTTTTATTCCTAAACACCCATTTGGTGCCTATTGCACACTTACCTAGGGGAAGAGGAACCAGTTCCCACACTTGCTGTTTCTTGAACTGAAGTAGCTCAAGCTGCATGGCTTCAATCCATCCATTGTCTCTCAAAGCAACGTGGTAGTTCTTTGGCTCTAGCTGACTGATGAAGAGAGCATAGAAGCAGAAGTTAGACAATTGACTTCTTGTTGAACACCAGCATTGATATCACCAATAATGAGACATTGGGTGATTCTTCAGTTCTGATAAACATGAGATCTGTGCAAGTGTTTGTAGGACCTTCAGCAGCAGCAGATGTTGATGCAGACTCTTGAAACCAAGAATTAGATGGTAACTCAAAAGATGTAGAGGAATCAGAGATCTCATCAGCATTTGTTGTGGATGGAACTGCTGAAGCTACAGGAACATCAAATTTAGCAGACACAGGCAGTTGGTCACTAAACTTGAATAGGTGAGTATTGATATTATCATCATCATCATCAATACCACCAGGTGGAAGACATGCTGCAGAAGATGATTTATCCACATGATCTGCAACAGCTGGAGGTTGATAAGGCATATTGCAATATGTCCAAATCAAACAACTCCACAGGTTTTGTGGAATCTTGTCCGTAGGAGATTCATTAAACTTCACATGCAAAGTCTCTTCAACTATCTTTGTTCTGCAGTTGAAGACTCTGTATGCCTTGCAAGTAGATGAATAACCAACAAAATACCCTGCATCCACCTTAGGATCAAATTTTTGGAGTTGATCCTTTGTGTTGAGAATAAACAGGGACACCCAAATGCTTTGAAAAATGAAATTAGAGGAGCCAAGTGATGGAGAATTTCATATGGAGTCTTCATCAACCTCTGATTTACTAACACTCTATTCTACACATAGCAAGCTGTGTTAACAGCTTCAGCCCAAAAGGTCAGTGGCAAACCAGAGTCAGCCAACATGGACCTTGCAGCTTCAATTAGGGTCCTGTTCTTTCTCTCCACTACTCCATTTTGTTCCGGACTCCGTGGTATGCTAACTGCCTTTTGATTCCCTTTGAGAGATAGAAGTCATCAAGTGTATGGTTTCTGAATTCAGTTCCATTGTCACTCCTAATACACTTGACTGGAAGGGAATACTGCTTCTCAACATACAACACAAAGTGAATAATCTTCTGAGCAACCTCATCCTTTGAATGTAGAAAGAAAGTCCATACAAATCTGGAGTAATCATCCACAGTTACCAGACAGTATTTCTTCTTTGCCATGCTCATTACTCTCACAGGACCAATAGATCCATATGCAGTAATTGCAAGAAGGCAGTGGACTTAGGCTCTTCAATAGGAGGGAATGAGACTTTGTGCTGTTTTCCTTTTAAACAAGCCGTGCAGGTTTCATCACAGTGGAACTCCTTTATTGGTAAGCCTCTAACTAAACTATTGTGGATTAGCTGATTCATGTTTTTGAAATTAACATGACCCAGCCTTCTGTGCCACAGTTTAGATTCTTGAGAAGAGGCTTTGGAAAATAGGCAAGGATTGCCTCTGAGATCTATTTTCTTGGAAAGATCTAAGGCATACACTCTTCCTGTCCTGTTGGCTCTTAGGAGAGTGTGATCATCCAATACCTTATCAATCAAATGCAGAACTTTGGATGATAGAATCCTACAGTTCTGACTGGTGAAAAGAGCAACATTGGCCTTTATCACACATTTGCTAAGACCTCATCTGTGCCACCGAATTGTTCCTTCAGGGCATTCCAGAGATCATGAGCAGTTTCATGATGCATAAGCCCTGAATAGATTTCATTAGGCAGTGCCATGGCCAGAATTCCATGGGCTTTAGCATCAATCTCAAACAGTTTTCGATCTTCATCAGAGTATTGTTCCTTCTTCTTCGAACCATTTGATTGGTTTCCGGATTTTTCACCATAGGCTTATGTGGTCCATGTACCACAGATGTCCAACAACCTGAACTGTTAACAGACAGGTGATGAAGCATTCTTCGTTGCCATATGTTATACTCAGTCCTAACTAGCATCGGAGGCTTGGTTGAGGAACCGGTTTTGTGAGGATCATTAGAAGGAGTAGTCATCTCAGATTCAATCAAATTCAATTAAGCTATAACAGATTTAGAACAAAAAACACAACAATCAATTGAAGCAAGAGAGATCTCAAAATAAATGAACGAAAGCGTCAGAAATTCAATAATCTATAACCAGTTCTTGCGAATATGCTAATTCAATCAAACATAGATATCAATTAGCAGTTTCATGATCATTGTTAGATCGATCAATGATTAACTTGCTCTGATACCACTTGTTAGGATCAGTGATCTACGTTTGATTGATTAGAGATTATAGCAGCGGAATTCTAACAATGAATTAGCCAATTCACAAGAACGAAAAGATATTCAATGAAGAACAAAAACGGTTATAGATAGAGAGAATTCTGCAGATATATTTCATTCAATATTCGCTTTCGTGGTAACGGAATGTCACACTTACAATTAGGTCGACACCTCTTATATAAAAGATGTGACGTCTGCTGATGTCACTTGTTAGTGACATCTAACAGAATTATTCCAACTGAAACACAACTACTGAAGATGTCAAAACAGCTGACATCTTCTTACAAAAATACTAAGTTTTATCAGTTACTACAACTACTAAAAAATATAAAACTACTGATATTACAACGACTGAAGAACAAGCTCTTCAGTCGTTTTACAAAACTACTGAAAGTAAAAACATAAAACTACTGATATCACAACTACTGAAGAAGTACTCTTCAGCTGTTGTGACAAACTACTAAAACTTCAGTACTTGGTCTTCAGACTTGAACTTCAGACGTTTCATCAGCTGATGACTTCAGTAGATGTCATCAGCTGATGTCTTCAGTCTTTGTCTTCAGACTTTGTACACCAGTTGTTGATCTTCAGCACTTGTAGACTTTCAGCTGTTGTACTTCAGTACTTGGTCTTGAGCTTCAGCACTTGTGTTCTTCAGCTGTTCAGCTTCAGCACTTGTGTTCTTAAGCTGTTGAGCTTCAGCACTTAGTCTTCAGCTGTTGAAGTCTTCAGTACTTGATCTTCAGCTGTTGAAGTCTTCAGCACTTGTCGAACTGCTGATGAAGCCTTCAGCAGTTGTTGTGATATCATGTGGGACTTAGAGGTTTTCCTGATCTTGGCTCATTGGTTCTTTTGGTCCAACACCTCACCTGCTGCACCAGATGTGCCCTCTCCTAGAGGATGTACCCATATTTAAGAATGAGTATTTGGAAGTATCGGTTAAATCATCTAACTCATGTTGGGTTGATGATTGAGCAGACCGGTAACAGCTTTCATTTCATTCACTTCATCAAACAATCTCTTTATCAACTTACTTTGGTCCACCAACATCCTTTTCATTCCTTCAATCACCTCATCCTTTTGGCTTTCTCTCATATCTTGATTGGTAAACTTTGCTTTTATCATGCTCAATTCATTAGAAAGAGATGCATTTAGGTTTCTTATCACATCTTCATCCAAACTTGTTCTCTCTTCCCTTCGAGGAGACTCATTGAAAGATTAGTGTTGTTGTTTAGTTCTTCTTTTTGTTTCTCCTACATCAGCCTTACTTTTTGATCTCTTTTCCTTTTCATCCCTTGCATCCTCAGCCATCACATGAACATCATCCTGAAAATCACAATCTTTTTCTTTCGCATATCTTTTTCTCTTCTTAATCTCATCAGCACGTTTCACTCTTTTCTCCTCCGTCCTTTTGTTTTCAGATTCATCAACCCTCCTTATATAATTCCATCTATATGGTGGGTACATGTTCTCCTAGAGACGTGTGATCTTTCCGCTAAAATCGTTTCAGATGGCGTAGGAGTCTACGAAGATATTGGGGTTCATTTGCACCATTCTCTTAACCTTCCCGTGCCTAGGAATATTGGGGATAAAGTCATCAAAAATTATCTGCAGAAATCAAGGATAAAGCAACCATTTTATCCTTCTTAGATCTATTACATTCTCTGCCATACATGCAAAAATCAGTTTTGCAATGGTTTCCTTCTCTCCTAGTAGGATACACCATTGCTTTTGCCCAATCTATATTAAGCCCATCTAATCCACCTTTACGGTGTTCTAAGCACATATGAAGGTGTTGGACAAAAAGAACCAATGAGCCAAGATCAGAAAACCTCTAAGTCCCACATGGTATCACAACAACTGCTGAAAGCCTCATCAGTAGTTTGACAAGTGCTGAAGACTTCAACAGCTGAAGATCAAGTGCTGAAGACCTCAACAGCTGAAGAACTAAAGTGCTGAAGTACAACAGCTGAAGAACACAAGTGCTGAAGCTGAAAGACCAAAGTACTGAAGTACAACAGCTGAAGAGTTTACAAGTGCTGAAGATCAACACTGATGTACAAAGTCTGAAGACAAAGACTGAAGACATCAGCTGATGATATCTACTGAAGTCATCAGCTGATGAAACACTGAAGGTCAAAGTCTGAAGATCAAGTACTGAAGCCTCAGTAGTTTGTCACAACTGCTGAAGAGTACTTCTTCAGTAGTTGTGATATCAGTAGTTTTATATTTTATGTTTCAGTAGTTTTGTAAAACGACTGAAGAGCTTGTTCTTCAGTCGTTGTAGTTTCAGTAGTTTTATATTTTGTACTTAACATGCTGATATGTTCTCAGTAGTTGTGAACATTTCAGTAGTTTTTTAAGAATTAGTTATTTTTGTATTAGATCTGCCAGTTGTCACTTTCCGTGATAACAGCAGTGATTGTTGCACTCTATATAAGGAGTGACAACTTATTGTAATCGTGTGAATGAATGGAATGAACGAATGATTTGATTAGAAATATTCTACATCTATAACATTCCTTGAAATCAGAAATATATATTCTCTCTCTATAACCGTATGCGCTCTTAATGCTTACAAGTATCGATTGCTTGCTACAATTTGTCTAATTCTAGTTTGTATTCCGCTGCTTTGTATCCTAATACATCAAACGGTGATCGCTGATCCTGTCAAATGGTATCAGAGCAGGTTAATCATTGATCGATCTAATAATTGATCATTGAAACTGCTATTCAAGATCTAAGTTTGATTGAATTAGCTTTTGTTTTTGCAAGAAACGGTTATAGAGATTGAATTTTCTGTATTTCTGCTCATTCATCCTGAGATCTTTTCTTGGTTCTCATTGAGTTTGTTGTGTTCTGTCTAAAACTTTTAAAAGCTGAACTAAATGTTAACTAAATGTTTTTTGAACTGAAAATGACTACTCCTTCCAATGATCCTCACAATACTGGTTCCTCAACCAAGCCACCTATGCTGGTTAGGAATGAGTATAACATATGGCAAAGACGTATGCTCCATCACCTGTCTGTTAACAGCGCAGGGTGTTGGACATCAGTGGTACATGGTCCACACAAGCCTATGGTGAATACCCGGAAACCAATCAAATGGTTCCGAAGAGGAGGGAGCAATACTCAGATGAGGATAAGAAGTTGCTTGAAATTGATGCAAAAGCCCATGGAATTCTGGCCATGGCATGCCCAATGAAATCTATTCTGGGCTAATGCATCATGAAACTGCCCATGACCTCTGGATTGCCTTGAAAGAACAATTTGGAGGAACAGATGAGGTCTTGGCAAATAATAGAGAAATTCTTGCCCAACAATATGAGACATTCTCTCATAGAAAGGGTGAGACACTGACTCAACAATATGAGCGGTTCTCTTGTTTGATCTCTGAACTAAAAATGGTCAAACTTGAATACACCAATATTCAGATGAATACAGATTTCTCAGATCACTGCCTGAGAGATGGGACACATATACTATTGTCCTACGCTCCAGTGCAAGTTTGGACAAACTATCTCTCACCCAACTCCATGGGAAACTGCTCACTTTTGAGAGAGAGATAGAACAGAAGAGAAAGCTGTCTTCATCTGGAAAGCTCACTGAGACTTTGTACAAGGCAACACTGCCTTGTTGGTCATGAGTCAGAATATGCTTCATCTGAATGCCAGTATATGAGCATATTAATTTCTCTTCAAGCACTTCTGATTCTGCATTTGTGAGTGTTGATGGTCAGTTTACTGGGTGTAATAATGACAATCTATGTTTCATTATGGATGATCTCAAGGGGATTGCTGATGATGACTTAGAAGAGATGGATATTTTGAGCCAAATGGCCTTGATAAATATCAGATCTCAGAAGTTCTATAAAGAACTGGAAGAAAATTCCCAGGACTCTCTGGCAAAACCAAAGTTGGTTTTGACAAGAGCAAGTTGAGGTGTCACAAATGCCAAAGGCTTGGACACTTTGCAAGAGAGTGTAGATCAACTGGATCTAACTCCACTGCACCCTTTGTGACTTTTCCTGGCAATAGTCAACAACACAGAGGGCAACATCCTGTCACCTCTAGTCATCATCCCAACAACAATCTCCGGCATATTTTGTTCCTCAGGGTCAAATGCCATATCCGTACCCTTGTTATTACATGCCACAGTCAAATCAAGTTCAAGTTCCTATGACACCACAACCTCATGCACTACCAGAACCTCAGCCTTCCCATCTCATCAACAACCTCAATCTCAACAACACAGCTTCTTCACCCCAGGAGTTGTTGACTGGAGCAGTTTACCAGATGACTTGTCTGGTCATGATCAACTGTTCTCAGGTGCTGGTCAACATGGTGGTGACAGTCCCTTTGGGAATCTAGCTCTTATGGCTTTGGAGTCTGCTGATACTTTCATTTTCCAATGCCTCTACACCTCAGGTATCACAGTATCCTCTGAGGCAAAAGCCAAATTATGTTCTGAACCATGCATAGCAGCATTTGCTTCATTAGAGAAGCAAATGTAGCTCTAATTAATAAGAACATTGAGCTAGAACAAATAATTTCCAAAAACAAAGCTGAGTTTGAGTTGTGCTCAAGATAAAAATGATGAGATTTATAAACTGAATTGCCAAATATTGATGATAAGCTAGAGAAGAATAACTTCTAGAGAAGTACAAGATCTCAAAGAAACCCTTGCAGTTACCCAGGTCGAGTGTGATAGATGGGTACAATCATGCAAAGGTTTTGAAATGCTTCTTAGTAAGCAATCTGCTTCAAATGTGAAGTTTGGAATTGGTTACAATCACACTGCTCCACCTACAGATTTTACCCCAAGAGCAGAGTAGAATCTAATGGTGAGAGTGATAACCAATCCATCACATCATGTGATCTACCTTCAGATACAGCACAATCAGAAGTAGCAGTCAGCATCAAGCCCTCCTTAACCTATCAGCTGATGTTGATGGTTCAAATGCTGACATTCACATGATTAATGAGTTGATCAACTCAGGAGTTAATCCTGAAGGTCCTGAAAGGACTAGAGAGCAGGATTAACACCTGAAGTTCAAACTTCAACTGCTGTCAGTACTGAAGAGAAAAATGGCAGTAGAAAAAGTTTGAAGACTACTAAAGAGGTAGTCAAGAAAGCAACCAATGCTTCCAAGCATTGAAGAACAAGTCTTCTGTTGCTTCACCCTCTTTAGTTGATGATCAACCTAAGATGAAGAAAACCATGTGAAGTATGTGGTTTGTTCAATCATCTTACAGATGATTGTTGGTACAAAAGAGGTTCCAAACTCAAACAAAAGAAGAAATTAATGAGAAAATGGTAAAAATGAAAACTGAGTTTGAGACCACATTTGTATCAGCAACATCAAATCCTGTACCCTTAAGTCCTTAAAGAAATCCAAAAGGAAGGGTTAAACAGGTGACAGCTGAGGGTGCTCAAAAGAAGAAGGTGCAACATAGGAACTTATCAAACTCCACTAGCAATGTGTCTGATGAGCTGAAAGCTTTATCACAAAATCAGACACAGCTGGTGATGATGGTACAACATCTGTTGGGTAGAGTTAACCAACTAGATTCTCCTATGTTGAAACCACAGAAAAGGAGGTCCAAGCCAAGGACTCCTCTTCTACACCATCTTCTTCCTCTCAGGCTGTTGTTTCAAATAACCTGTTAGTTTACCATCTATTGATGAGACCAGGCCCAAAACCAAAAAGTTTGGTCTCTAAACTACTGATTGTATTATTGCATGCAGGGTTCTTCAACATGCAAAGTAGCATCTGGTATGTAGACAGTGGGGGATCTATGCACATGACTGGGAACAGCTCTCTTCTTCATGACTACTCTCAAGGAAAGAAGGGATTTGTCTCTTTTGGCAATGATGCTAGGGTTACATCATCGGTAAGGGCTTTGTCTCCAATGGAGAAATCAAATTTGATGATGTTAATCATGTGGAAAATCTCAAGTACATCTCTTGAGTGTCAGTCAATGTGTGATAAAGGCCATGTTGCCCTTTTCACCAGTCAAAACTGTAGGATTCTGTCATCCAAAGTTTTGCACTTGATTGACAAGGTGTTGGATGATCACACTCTCCTGAGAGCCAACAGGACAGGAAGAGTGTATGCCTTATATCTCTCTAAGAAGATAGATCTCAAAGGCAATCCTTGCCTATTTTCCAAGGCCTCTTCTCTAGAATCTAAACTGTGGCACAGGAGGCTTGGTCATGTTAATCTCAAAACATGAATCTGCTTAGCCACAATAGTTTAGTCAGAGGCTTACCAATAAAGGAGTTCCACTGTGATGAAACCTGCACTGCTTGTTTAAAAGGAAAACAACACAAAGTCTCATTCCCTCCTATTGAAGTGTCCAAGTCCACTGCCTGCTTGCAATTACTACATATGGATCTATTTGGTCCTGTGAGAGTAATGAGCATGGCAAAGAAGAAATACTGTCTGGTATTGTGGATGATTACTCCAGTTTGTATGGACTTTCTTTCTACATTCAAAGGATGAGGCTGCTCAGAAGATTATTCACTTTGTGCTGTACATTGAGAAGCAGTATTCCCTTCCAGTCAAGTGTATTAGGAGTGATAATGGAACTGAGTTCAGAAATCATACACTTGATGACTTCTATCTTTCAAAGGGAATCAAAAGGCAGTTCAGCATTCCAAGGACTCCAGAACAAAATGGAGTAGTGGAGAGAAAGAACAGGACCCTCATTGAAGCTGCAAGGTCCATGCTGGCTGACTCAGTTTGCCACTGACCTTTTGGGCTGAAGCTGTCAACACAGCTTGTTATGTGCAAAATAGAGTTTTAGTAAATCAGAGGTTGATGAAGACTCCATATGAAGTTCTCCATCATTTGGCTCCTCTGATTTCATTTTCAAAGCATTTGGGTGTCCCTGTTTATTCTCAACACAAAGGATCAACTCCATAAATTTGATCCTAAGGTGGATGCAGGGTACTTTGTTGGTTATTCATCTACTTGCAAGGCATACAGAGTCTTCAACTGCAGAACAAAGATGGTTGAAGAAACTCTACATGTTAAGTTTAATGAATCTCCAAAGGACAAGATTCCACAAAGTCCTGTGGAGTTATTTGATTTGGACATACTGCAATATGTTCCTTATCAAACTCCTGCTGTTGCTCCTGTCAACAGTTCACCACCTGGTGGTACTGCGATGATGATGATGATTGCAGTACTCACCTCTTCAGGTTTAGTGATCAGTTGCCTGACTCAGCTAGACCTGATGTTCCTGTAGCACCAGTAGCAACATCCACAACAAATGCTGATGAGATTTCTTCGAATTCAACTTCTTTGAATTACCATCCGATTGATTGTTTCAAGGAAATGATTCACCATCACCATCTGTTGCTGCTGAACCGGCTACAAACACTTGCACAGATCTCATTGTGTATCAAGATCTGAAGAATCACCCTATGTCTCAAATCATTGGTGATATCACTACTGGAGTATCAACAAGAAGTCAATTGTCAAATTTCTGCTTCTATGCTCTCTTCATCAGTCACAGAGCCAAAGAATTATCACATTGCTTTAAAGGACAATGGATGGGTTGATGCCATGCAGCTTGAGCTTCTTCAGTTCAAGAAACAGCAAGTGTGGGAACTGGTTCCTCTACCTCCAGGTAAGTGTGCAATAGGCACTAAATGGGTGTTTAGGAACAAAATGATGAAAATGGGCTTATTGTTAAGAACAAGGCCAGACTGGTTTTTCAGGGGTTTGCACAAGAAGAAGGTATTGATTATGATGAAACCTTTGCCCCTGTAGCCAGACTGGAAGCAATTCGATTGTTTTTAGCTTATGCTGCTTATCAAAACCTTAAAGTTTTTCAAATGGATGTCAAAAGTGCATTTTTGTATGGAAAAATTAAAGAAGAGGTTTATGTATGTCAGCCTCCAGGCTTTGAGGACAATAAACATCCTAATTGGGTGTATAAGCTTGATAAAGCTCTTTATGGGTTAAAACAAGCTCCCAGAGCCTGGTATGAGACATTATCAAACTTTCTTCTGGAAAAATTTCACTAGAGGCTCCATAGATAAGACTTTATTCATTAAGAAAGCTGGGCAGCATAATCTACTTGTTCAAATTTATGTAGATGATATCATTTTTGCATCCTCTGATCCAAAGTTGTGTGATGCCTTTACAAAGTTGACGCAACAGAAGTTTGAAATGAGTGCCATGGGAGAATTACAGTTCTTTCTGGGGTTGCAAATCAAACAAAAGGCTGATGGAATTTATTTCATCAGTCCAAATATACAAAAGATCTTTTGCAAAAGTTTGATTTACAAACTGTAAGTCTTGTTCTACTCCCATGAGCAGCACCACACAACTGGACACAGATCAGAAAGGTAAAGTGGTTGATGAAACACTTTACAGATGTATGATTGGGTCCTTGATGTATTTAACAGCTTCTAGACCAGATATTATGTTTGCTACATGTGTTTGTGCTAGATTTCAGGCTGCACCTAAAGAGTCTCATCTGATTGCAGTCAAGAGGATCTTTAGATATCTGCAAGGCACTCCATCTCTAGGTTTATGGTATTCTACCGACGGTACATTAGTTCTGGTAAATTAGTTGCTTTTCCGACAGTGACTATGCAGGGTGTAAGTTGACCAGAAATCAACTTCTGGTGGATGTCAATTCCTAGGCAACTGCTTGATTTCTTGGTAGAGCAAGAAACAGACCTCAGTTGCTACATCCACTGCTGAAGCAGAGTACATTGCTGCTGCAAGTTGTACATCTTAGGTACTCTGGCTTCAAAACCAACTTTTGGATTATGGCATTACAAAGGCTAAGACTCCATTGTTAATGGATAGTGCTTCAGCTCTTTGCATTGTCAAAAATCCAGTCCAGCACTCTAGGACCAAACATATAGAGATCAGACATCATTTTATAAGGGATTGTTTTGAAAAAGGTCTGATTGATCCTAAGTTTGTGTCCTAGTGCTGATGAGCTTGCAGACATTTTTACTAAGCCTTTGGATAGTTCAACTTTCCAAAACCTGGTGTTAAGGCTTGGTATGCTGCAACTAGATAAGTGACAACTACTGATGATCTCAGTAATTCATACTGATGATCATGAGTACCTATGTCACATATAAGTACTGATGAGCTCTTTAACCTCTAGTTTTTTATAACTACTGAAGGCTAAATGTCCACAAGTACTGAAGTACTTCATCTGTTCTAAAACTGATGTAGTTACAACTACTGATGCAGTTACAACTACTACATTCAGTAAAAACAGATAAGTACTGATGTCCTATGAAACAACTGAAATCAGCCAAAAAGACTGATGAATGTGTTGAGGACAGTTTGAAACAGCTAAAAAGCTAAGAATTGACGAAAACAGCTGAAGAGAACTTTCTCTTCAGTCGTTTGTACAACTGCTGTTTCATGTTAAACAACGGAAGCAAAACCACGTCTTCAGTAGTTTTATAACTACTGATGACTAATACCAAGTCTTCTGTTGTTTACAACAGCTGATGACAAAACCACTGTCTTCAGTAGTTTCATAACTATTGATGACAAACACCAAGTCCTCAGTTGTTTCAATCATCTGAAGTCAAAACCACGGTCTTCAGTAGTTTTCTAAACTACTGATGCCTAACACCATGACTTCAGCTGTTTCAACGTCTGAAAGGATAATACCATGTCAACGGTCGTTTAAAACTACTGATGACTAACACCACATCCTTCAGTCGTTTCCTTACCCGTACCCTATATATATCCCTAACCTTAGCTCTCATTGCTTCATCTTCTTCAAACCTAACGTTCCTCTCCAAAACTTCCCTCTTCTCAATGGCGTCTATGCAAATTAAACCGCGACACAACTGCGTTGCCTACCTCACTAAATCGCCCATCTGGACTAAGTTCGATACTGCTATCGATCTTATGGTTCAGTCCCAATACAACACGGCATTTCTTCTGAATCCCACATTACATGCCGAATCCTTGCACCAATTTTGGATGAACGTTACTGTTACCACTGGGGAGAAAAACACACCATCCCTCCGGTCGATCGTCAACACAAAGAAGTAGTCATCACTCCTGCAATAATCCGCCAAATTCTTCAACTGAATGATGCTACTTCTCCTGCTGGATATCCGAAGGGCACCATAGATCTATCCTTTGCTCAACATGGATATCAAGGCGATCTCAGTGCCTACACTATCATGAAGAAACACATTAATGACGCTGAGCGCCTGATCTTTCACATGGTGAATGTATGTTTGGCCCCTAAGACGTCGTCTTGGGATCAAATGTCCACCAAATGCCAGCAGGTAATGTATTCTATTCTTGAGCACAACCACTTAATTTTTCTGAAATAATATTTTTAGAGCTCAAGGATATGGCTCAAAAACTAACTGCCAACCGTTGGATATTATATCCACGGTTCATAATGGCCATTATTACAGACCAGCTTAATGCTGAGGGACTTGTTCGCTTGGGAGTCCCTGCTACGGCTGTTCTGCCGGAAGTATACTCCCGACACAACTCTGACCAGACACTCAAAATGGCTGCCAAGCTGCGCAAACCCACGCAGCTGGAACCCACAGCCACCACCTCCAAATCCAAAGTCCCCACCAAACCCACCAAAAAGAAACCCAAAATGGCTACTCAGGGAATTGAGTCCCCTGAGGATGCCCCTGCAACACAAACGCAGGATATATCCACTAGTCCAAACCCCTTAGTGGATACAATGACTCCTCCAGCCACAGCCGCTCAGGCTTCCTCTCAACAGGAGCCTGCAGCAACCACACAAGGGGTACCTACTTATCTGGGATCTTCCTCACTTGAGGAGATTGCCATTGAAGAGCACCAACCTCCCCAGGTGCACACTGCTTCTATCCCCTCACCCCAACAACCGCCCCTCACAGCCCAACTTTAATAGTTGCACAAGTGCTGACTCAATTGCACTCCTCACCCCCTCCCCAGAAACCACTTACTACTGGGAATACCTCTACAATTGAGGGGGAGGAACACAGTGCCCTTGAGCACCCACAGCACAGGGGTTTCCCACTTCTATCTCCTGGTGTAGACAAGGAGATTAGAATATCTAGTGAGGCTGCCACCTCCTCTAACTCAGCACATGACCAGAGTGAGGCTGGTAACATTGCTAAGACCTCACTAGAGGCAACAGCTGATGATGGACATTGTCCTGAGGCTGGAAGTCCCCAGTACCAAGCACAAGGGGCACATGCACAACTGGTCTACACCCAGTGCATGTAAATCCTGCTCTAAGCAGGGGGTCAGCTGATTCAGCTTCGGCTGATGATGACCTGGGCTTTTTCTATGATGTTCTTGCCCAGAACACAATCCTTGAAGAGAAAGTCAGTAGGCTGCAAAACCTACTTGCCCAACTCTCACAAGGAGAAAGACCATCTGCCTCTATCCACCCACAGATGGCACCTTCATTTGAAGGTTTCCCAAACACTGAGCCACTCCAAAATCAACCACCTGCCTCTGCTTCAGCCCTACTTCTCAGGAACAGAACCCTCCTGAGCAAATAGGTGCTGTACTCCAAAATTCCCTCCCTCTCATCACACCTATAATCACTAATATAGTGATCAACGCCATTGATGAGAGGCTTTCCTCAACATTACAGCCCTTGGTTGATGCTGCTGTCCAAAAGACTCTTTCTGCGGTACAAACCCCTTCCTCCAATGCAACCAAAAAGGGGGAGAGTACTGCAGTGAAAGAAAAGAATAGGAAAAGATCCGAGGAAAAGAAGGAAGCGAAGCAAGCACAAAGGAGAGAAAGAACAACAACCAATGCTCCCTACAAGCGGAAGAAAGGTGCTGATGAGCACATTGCTGAAGATAAAGCCTTGGAGCTACTGATAAGAGGCTGATGCCGAACACAGCAGATCAATGGACACATCATTGATCAGTTGTTCAGGCAAGGCCATGACACCAACAAACTTGACTCTGAGATTCGACGACTAGAGATTGAAGAAATCCAGAATAGATGGGCAAGTTATGAAGTGTTAGAAAGAGAAAGGCTTGAAATCATGATAAGATTTATTGCAAAATATCTTGGAAGATCAATGATTGAAATCAAAGCTTGGTCCAGGACAGTATCTTGGCAATCACCACCAAGATCTGTTCGTCTGAAGCATACACTAAGGGGCTTGTTATTGAAGCTTTGAATGAAGCGGGTGCTGGGAGCAGGACTGAGCTAGCCAAGCAATCAAAAGCCACACTCAACTCAAGGATGCTAGCATAGCCTGTCAACATCCCACACCAAAACCACCCAAAACACAACCCACCAAACCAACTCCCTTACCCTCAAAACCCATAGCCGATGATATACCCTTGAAGAAGAAGAGAAGGATATTGAGGCTAGAAGAAGATGAAGAAGATGATGAAGACAGGCTGCCGCTCTCAGCTGTGATTCAGTTGCCTAAGGCCACAAGTCACTCCTCAGCAATTACTCCTGAAGTCCAGAGACAAATGGTTAAAGTGAAGCTAGAAGAAGAAGAGCTTCATAAACAACATGATGAGGAATTGCTGAAGAGAGTTGACAAAGCTTATGCAGCCACATCTTCCATTATCAATATGAAGGAGCAAGCCCTCAGACTTTACACTCTCAGGCATACCTTTCAATATCAAAAGGAAAGAGTGAGGATTTGGCCTGATCCCAGGGTCTCTCACAGAATTCATAAGAACAATATACCTCGAGATACATTGGCCAGGTGAAAAAGATCGTAGATGAAGTGATCTCTCTGGTCTTTGTAGTTTCACCCTGGGAAATCCTAGAAGACTTCAAGAAGGCCTACAAAGCTAATCTAACCCCTCAGAAGATGCTGAAAACAAATAGTGAAAAAGGGGTTAGTTTACAAGAGGCTTGAGGAAGTCAGGAAAAATGAGCTCCAGTTGTTCCTAGAGGGTAATCACCCGATGAGTTTGCTTACAGAATAATAACAACTGTGGAGCTAAAGAATGGGAAACATGCCAAATACCTGTCTGAGTATTATGGGCCGGATCATTGTTTGAAGGAGGTGCTGAAGAGCTAACCATGGAGGAACAAATCACCTTCCTTGAGGCCTACACAAGAGAGTCGTACAGACTCATTATGGGGAAGTGATCTCATGAATGGGATAACAACTCTGTGTCCTGTTCCCCAAAACAAAGTTCCCATTCATACTCTGCCAAACAAATATTTGAGGTTCTTCCCAGGCCGGAGCTTACATGGGTCATCTTCTCTACTGATCAAGAAGGAAAAAGACCAACATTTTGCCATCAATAAGTGGGAGAATAAATAAGTTAGAGGTTTTGGCTGCATTGGTTCAGGGGGAGTTTGTTGGACCAAAAGAACCAATGAGCCAAGATCAGAAAACCTCTAAGTCCCACATGATATCACAACAACTGCTGAAAGCCTCATCAGTAGTTTGACAAGTGCTAAAGACTTCAACAGCTGAAGATCAAGTGCTGAAGACCTCAACAGCTGAAGAACTAAAGTGCTGAAGTACAACAGCTGAAGAACAAAGTGCTGAAGCTGAAAGACCAAAGTACTGAAGTACAACAGCTGAAGAGTTTACAAGTGCTGAAGATCAACAACTGATGTACAAAGTCTGAAGACAAAGACTGAAGACATCAGCTGATGATATCTACTGAAGTCATCAGCTGATGAAACATTTGAAGGTCAAAGTCTGAAGATCAAGTACTGAAGCCTCAGTAGTTTGTCACAACTGCTGAAGAGTACTTCTTCATAGTTTGTCACAACTGCTGAAGAGTACTTCTTCAGTAGTTGTGATATCAGTAGTTTTATATTTTTATGTTTCAGTAGTTTTGTAAAACGACTGAAGAGCTTGTTCTTCAGTCGTTGTAGTTTCAGTAGTTTTATATTTTGTACTTAACATGCTGATATGTTCTCAGTAGTTGTGAACATTTCAGTAGTTTGTTAAGAATTAGTTATTTTTGTATTAGATCTGCCAGTTGTCACTTTCCGTGATAACAGCAGTGATTGTTGCACTCTATATAAGGAGTGACAACTTATTGTAATCGTGTGAATGAATGGAATGAACGATTGATTTGATTAGAAATATTCTACATCTATAAACATTCCTTGAAATCAGAAATATATATTCTCTCTCTATAACCGTATGCAATCTTAATGCTTACAAGTATAGATTGCTTGCTACAATTTGTCTAATTCTAGTTTGTATTCCGCTGCTTTGTATCCTAATACATCAAATGTGTGATCGCTGATCCTGTCAGAAGGCATGAGCTATGTATTTCCATTCCTTAGAGAGGTAGGAATTTTTGATCTCCTTTCTAGAGCCAAAAGGTGGTCCCTTACATCCCATCAGCCTGAGTGCCTCAAACACCTCCAGATCTGTCAGAGTAACCTCCTCTCCAGTATCTTCGTCAAATCTTAGAACCCTCAAAACTAATAATGTTGTAATGATCACCTCATTCTCCATGAATTGGCTATAATCCTCTATGTTGCCTCTATTATCATACTCATTGTTCTCAAGAAATCTCTAATATAAAGATCATAAACAGTAGTAGAGTAGGAGATCTATGTAGCAATCGGACACAATCTCTAAATCTAGCTACTTTGGGGTGAGTATCATCGAATATAGCATTTATGTTGTTCCTCTCATCAAATTTCTGATTCACCATTTAATCCAAAAACAAATGAAACGCATTCGAATAGAATATTAGATGATAATATTAAATAAAAATAAGAAAAAGATAAAAATTAAACAAAAAACAAGTTAAATTCGCTAGCCGAAATTATGATTTCGTTGGATGAAATTTAGTTTGAGCATGCGTAGATGTAATTTCGGCAACCATAAGTTATTAATTTTGGCAAGAGAATGAGGTATATTCGACTGGCCGAAATTATAGTTTCAGCGTAGGGAAACTAAAGATTGGTCAGCGAAACTGCTAAGTTTGCCCGGATAGCATAACTCCACAGTTTCGCTAAAAAACTATGAACTTTCGTTGAATTTCGCTGGACTATCGGTACTTTCGCAGTAAGAACTGCGAAGATACCAAAGAGTCTCAATCAAAAAACCTCAATGTTGTTTGAAATAAACTAGATTAAACTAATGTCCTAAGTTCGAAACTCACTTGCGAACAAGAAACAAGAACCAAACACCAATCAAAATCACTGAAAATCAAAATGACCAAAGAAGTCTACGGAGAAACCCTAGAATAATAGTTCAAGCGAATGAGCGAAAATAAGAAATCAATTTTGGAAAAGGATATATATACCTCATAGTTTTGTAGACAGCGAAACTATAGTTTCGCCGGCGAAGATGCAATTTCGTCAGACGAAAATCGGGACGAAACTGACTATGCCACTTGTGAAAGAACTGGCAAAGCTATAGTTACTACTAGCGATTTTATAATTTCGCTGAAAACCAGAATTTATTTTAAAAACTTAACTTATAGTTTTAAAAAATAAGCTCCACAAAACCTCACCAATCTTCACGTAATTTCGTTAAAACAAAATCAAACAAATATAAAAAGATATGAACGAGAAGCTGAAAAGATCTTCCGGAGAGTAAAAGCTTGATAGGAATGCCGATATGCTCGTCCTTTTAAGTCCATGACTTCTTCGTTTCAACAAGTGCACTGTAGCTATTGTTATCATGTTTTGATTCATTTTAAAGGAAACATAGAATGACCCAATCATCACAAATAACTGGCAAAGAAACTTATCATGTCCTTATGATGTATTGAACAAATGACACACTCAGCTTGACTCTTCCTCTCAAAATCATCATAGGTCTTATTTCAAGAAGCAAATCCCTTATAAACGTCAACTTATTACAGCTCTAAGTCTATACTTACGTATAACAGAGGAGTTGTTCAATTTGAGTCTTACAGATCAAAGCTTCAGGTCTATATCTACGTATAACAAAGAAGATCATCACATTTTGCCAATGAGAGCTCTAGGTCAGTATTACTTACAACAGATGAGATCTTCACTCTAGGTAAAGGTTCACACATAGCGGAGGAGATAATTACCAAAAGAAATACAGCACAAAGCATCTTAGGTACAGGGTGGAATGATTTGACACAAAGATACATTAGATAAGCATAGCTCGAAATAGAGATAACACATTCTCAACCTATTTTGAACAAGGACTTGAATCTTTGTGAAGTCCAAAAATATCAAGGAGATTATCTGAGTCATCAAGTTTCTTGCTCTATTAGTTAAGCTATGAGTTCACTATTTACTTCGCTTTCTAGCTGAACCTATCAAACATATCCCACAGAATACTATCAACTTCCTTTACATCATCTAGCCTACTCATTTTACTCTGCAGAGAAAAATAAGGAGAATATTTAATATGTATTCTCCACCGAAATTTCTACATTTAACAAGAAGCAAAATGTAGAAATTTCTAACAAGAATATATGTCATTATATATATATATATATATATATATATATATAATATATATATATATATATATATATATTATATATATATATATATATATATATATATTTATATTTAAGCGAAAATTGATGAAGAGCAATGGAGGGACCAGAACGAAGGGAAAGGAAAGAAAAGGAAACAATAAAAAATAAATAATAAAAAATAAACAATATATATATATATATATATATATATATATATAATAGTATGGACAGAAAAACCGTTTTAAAAATATATTAAACCTAACATAGCGATCACTTCATAAAAACGAGGTTTATCAAATGTTTTAGTGAAAAGATCTGCTCTTTGATTTGTGTGTCTATTGGAATAATATCAATAAAACTTTTTCCTGAGCATCACGGATCACATGAATCTGTGTCTCGATATGCTTGGTTCGAGAATGATGAATAGGGTTCTTGGCAATGTCAATGGCTGCTTCGTTGTCACAGAATAGCGACATATAAAGAAATTTAATCCCATCATCGATCATCTGGTGCTGCATGTAGAACACTTTTGAGTAGCAGTTGGAAGCAACAATGTATTCTGCTTCTCCCTTAGAGAGAGAAACATTGGTCTGTATCTTGCTTTGCTATGAAACCAGAAAATTGCCTAAGTATTGACAGCCTCGAGTAACTGACTTTCTATTTAACCTGCATCCATTAGAATCGCTGCAAAATATGCATGTAAGTCAAAATTCACACCATAAGGATACCAAAGACCTAAACGAGAGGAGCATTTAAGTTAACGAAATATTTGTTTGACAGCCTTTGCATGAAACTCTTACGGGGTAGAATGGTATCAAGCACAATATCCTATAGCAAAGGTAATGTCTGGACGACAGCTGTAAGATACATAAGGGAAGCAATCATCAATCTGTAGAGATGAGGATCAACAGGTGTCTCGTTTTCATCAGGAGTGAGGCATATTTGAGTAGTTAATGGAGTCATTTCAGGAGAGGCTTCATCCGTCTTTAATTTCTTTAATATTTCATTAACATACACATACTGATGAATAAGATCCCTCTAGCTTTTGTTCGACCTGCAGCCGAAGGAAAAAAGCACATCTCTCCCATCATGCTCATTTTGAAGTGACTACGCATCACCTCCTCGAACTCTCGACACCATTGTGGATTGCTATAGCCAAAGATAATGTCATCGACATAAACTTGGATAATCAGCATTTCACCATCCACTTGTTTTTGAATAAGGTCAGATCAATGGTGCCACAAGAAAAACCATTGCTTAAGAGATACTGAGTTAGTGTCTCATGCTATATCCAAGTAGCCTAATGAAGACCAAAAAGAGACTTATTAAGTTTGTAAACTTTGTTAGGAAAGTTGGGATCCTCAAAACCTAGTGGTTGACACACACAAATCTCCTCATCAATGTTTCCATAAAGAAATGCACATTTGGCATCCATCTGATAGACTTTGGACTGCTTATGAGCAGCCTGGGAGAGAAAAATTCCGATGGCTTCAAGACGGGCGACAGGAGCAAAAACTTCGGTATAGTCAATCCCTTCTTCTTGAGCAAAGCCCTGTGTTGGGTATTCTACCTTTGAGAAATTGAAGATTCCAATATTGTTGAAGTTGAAGACTTGAAGAACAAAAGCAACAAAAATATTAGTCTAGGGTTATTTTGTAATTATTGTATTTACTAGACTAGTATAAATAGCAACATGTATCATTCATGTAAAGGTGAAAAATTCTCCACCAAGGGTGGGAATTAATTCCATCAACAATATCATTCTATCATCATCCTCCATGTATGATGATTTCAACATCAAAGTAATAAACATCAAACATTAAACACATTGTGTTCATTATCTTCATCATCATTATTATTTTGGCATCTAATCATTCAAGTTTTATTATCATCAATATGAATCCTAAGATCCAATATCCTTGTTCCCCTTCATATCAGGAACACATAATTGGTATCGGAGTTGGAGTTGATGGATTCATATTGATTTTGATAAGATTTCATGGTTAGATTGCTAAAATTATTGAAGATCCGAAGAAAGCAATTCAACAATCAATTCAACAATACAAGATCTGACGTTGATCTTGCAAGAAAGCGAATGAAAGAGGCTGCCTCAAGGATCAAAAAGGTATGGATTGCTTGCGAATGAAAGGGGCATCCGTAGGAAGCCTTTGCGATCTATTGGAAGGGGCATCCATAGCCCCCTTTTTTTCTTGTATTACTATGTCAAAAACTCTTACAAAAGCAATATCTATCTATTTTAATCTTGGTTTTGCATCTTGTTTTCCAAAAAGATACCTAAGGGCTGCAAGATCAGTAAACAAGACAGTTTTGATAAAATAAGGTAATAAAAAAATTTATCAAAAGCAAACACCACAACAAGCAGTTCTTTCTACCTGGTTATGTAATTCTCCTGAGCATTAATAAAAGTCTTGCTTGCATATTAGATTGGATGAAAATGCTTTTCCTTTCGTTGCCCTAAAACCGCTCCAACTGCATAGTCACTAACATCAACATTAGTTCAAATGGGAGATTCCAATCTGGGGCTACCATTGTGGATGTGTTTATCAATTTATTTTTTAATATATTAAATTCAACCAAGAATTGATCGTTAAAAACAAAAGATACATCTTTTTCATAAAGTTGGGGGATAGGTCTTGCAATGTTTTAGAAGTCTTTGATAAAACGTCTAATGGCATGACTTAAAAAACTTCTTATCACTTTAACCGAATTTGGTGGTGGTAATTTTGAAATGGTTTCTACCTTTGCCCTATCTACCTCTAGCCCCGTATTGGAAATCTTATGACCTAATAAAATGTCTTCCTTCACCATGAAGTCGCATTTCTCCCACTTCAAAACTAAATTCGATTGCTCGCATCTTGAGAGCATTCTTTTCAAATTACTTAAAATATGTTCAAATGAGTTTCCAAAGACCAAGAAATCATCCATGAATACATCCATCGATTCTTCAATCATGTCATGAAATATGGCAACCATGCATCTTTGAAATATGGTCGGTGCATTACACAATTCAAATGGCATCCTTCTATATGCAAAAGTTCTATAAGGAGATGTGAATGTTGTGTTTTCCTGGTCTTTAGGTGCAATTGGAATTTGAAAATATCCTAAAAACCCATCAAGAAAACAATAAAACATATTCCCATATAAATGTTTTAACATTTGATCAATGAAAGGTAAGGGAAAATGTTATTTTCTTGTTGCATCATTGAGTTTGCGATAATTGATGCACACTCTCCAACCCGTGATGATTCTTGTAGGTATAAGCTTATTCTTGTCATTTATCACCACTATCACGCCTCCTTTCTTTGGTACCACTAGAACTGGACTAACCCATGGGGAATCAGAAATCGGATAGATTAAGCCTGCATCAAGTAGCTTGATTACTTCCTTCACAACTTCTTGCATGTTAGGGTTAAGGAAATGTTAATGTTGCACCACCAGGTTGTAATCATCTTCCATTAAGATTTTATGAGTACAAAAGGAAGGATGTATTCCTTTTATATCCATGATCTTCTAAGCCATAGCTTTCTTGTGCGTCCTTAACACCTCTAAGAGCTTCATTTTTGCATTGTTTACCAGATCAGAAACAATAATGACGGGTAATTTGCAATCCTTATCCAAGTACGCATACTCCAAATGAGATGGTAGCTCTTTTGCGTTCCAATGATGGTGGTTCCTCAATAGATGGTTTAGCCTTATTTGCTTCGTCTCTTTTCGCTACTTCAAATACTTCTGGAGTTGAGGATGGTTTATTGTTTGACGAGCAAGCTAACTCATCAATAACTAGCATGTGGCAATGATCAATGTTTTCCCTGTCAGGCAATTATGTGTCCAAAGAGTATTGTTCACAAATTTCCCACATATAATGATCTACATGTTAGTCTATAGTATCAATAAAATATAATGAATCATCATGATTTTGTTAATGTTGCATGGAACTTTTAACTATCAAAGACCACCTCATTTGGGTGTAATTTTTAAATAACGAGTAAGTCATCAAATTGATGGTAGCACCTAAGTTAGCTAATGCATTACTAACATATAAACTACCAATTAAACACGGAATAGTAAAACTCACTAGATCAGTCATCTTCTTAGGTAGATTGTGTTGCAAAACCGTCGAGCATTCTTTATTCGTCACATGCGAAAGCTCCTTGAGTTTCTTCTTGTTTCTTAGAATGTCTTTAAGAAATCTGGCATACTTTGGCATTTATGACAAAGCTTCAACTAATGGTTAGTTAATATGCAATTGTTTAAAAATTTCAAGAAAATTACCATATTGTTCTTCCATCTTTTCCCTTTTCAATCTACTAGGATAAGGAATAGTGGGTTTGTAAATTCTCAATGGATTTTTGACTTGTGTTATACTTAATGAGCTTTGCTGAGTATGTTGCACCTCATCTTGAACCACAACTTTCTCTTCATGAATTGGCTAGGATATAGAAGCTAATTTATCCGAATGACTAATATTTCAACTTCTAGTTTTGTCCGCCTTCACATGAGCATTTGGATTGGGCTCGTTGTCAATGAAAAGACCGCCATGTTGTCTTTTGGATGATTGTGCTGAAATCTCTCCTACTTGAGCTTCTAAACTTTGGAATTTAACTTGATGGTTTCTTAATTCCATCTCATGTTGTTGGTGACGAGCTTCGGAACTTTGATGACGACATTTGGCTGTAGATAGAGATTGTGCCATCATCTCTTCCAAGTTGGATTTCTTTTCTCGTGGGGAACCACTACTTGAGCCTTCATGTTGGAATTGTTGATATTGAATTGATTTTTGGGTGGAATTTATTATGAGTTTGTTGTTGGTACAATCGATGGCCTTGGTGTTGATGGTTTGATATGTTGGTCTTGGTTGAAATCCCAGAGGCTAGTTACTACAACTTGTCTTCCAACTGCAATCCGGATGATTTTTTCAACCCGCATTGTATGTGTTACTATATGGGTTGTTTTGAGGACGAACTTGACTTCCCATATAATCAAATTGCTCTGGAGGGTTGAAAATTTCCCTTTTTTGACAATCCAAACTCATTTGTGGTCCCCCAAACATATCACAAACTACTTGGACCTTGTTTACCTTCATTTGATTAATTCGATTTGTAAATGCTTCAACTTGTGCAAATAAGGAATGATATGTATGAACTTGATGAACACCTTGTGTCGGTTGCCTGGTTCCTGGAGCTTGCTGTGAACAACTATTGTTGACCTAATCCTTAACCAACTCTTGTGTTTCCTTAGGTGTTTTATCCCAAAATGCACCTTGTGAGGATGCATCAATAATCTGATGACTTTTCGAACATAACCCATTGTAAATGTTTGGATTTGAAACCAAGGTTCCAATCCATGGTGTTGACACTTCCTCATTAAATCTTTGTACCTTTACCATTCTTCATAGAGTGATTCTTCTTCATCTTGCATGAATGATGTGATCAAGTTCCTTAATCTAGCGGTTTATAGTGGTGGAAAATACTTGAATAGAAACTTTTATGCCATTTGATCCCAGTAGTGATGGAACCAATAAGAACTGTATTCAACCATTGCTTTGCTCTATTGCATAGTGAGAAGAAGAAGAGCAGAAGTGTAATTGCATCATCACTAACTCCGTTAATCTTGAATGTATCATATATCTCCACAAAGTTTGCAAGGTGAAAGTTTGGATAATCGTCCGGACGACCATCAAATTGATAATTGTTTGACTCATTTGAATTGTGCTTGACTTGATCTCACAGTTGTTAGCTTGGATATTTAATCGTACAATGCTAGGTTTTGCACCTTCTAAAAATGGTTTGGCAAAATCATAGATTGTTCTTCTATTTTCTTGCCCCGTCATTATGTCTTTGGTGTCGTCTTCTTCACTTTTTGTTTTGTATGTGTCTTCTAGTATCGTTGCTTCACTTTTGATTTCTTATGCTACTTTTCGGGATCTTGCCTCAAGTTTCTCCTGATTACCTCTTCGGTTTCAGAATAAGGTTCTACAAGATCATCAATCGGTGAAGATGCAGACATAAGCTTCTTGAATACATAAATGCAACCAAACACGTAAGGAGAGATAAAGATAACAAAATATTAACAGTAAAATGTAACGGATTGGCTAAAGTAATGACTCAGATCTTTCTCAGAATTGTCGTGTCCTCGGCAACAGCACCAAAAACTTGATGTATGATTTTATATATATATATATATATATATATATATATATATATATATATATATATATATATATATATATATATATATATGTATATATACACACACATATATATATATATATGTATATATACACACACATATATATATATATATATGTATATATATATATATATATATATATATGTATATATACACACATATATATATATATGTATATATAATATATATATATATATATTATATATATATATATATATATATATATTAATAATGTATTTTATACAATTAAGCTTTAAATTTACAAAAATGATTTTCACCTTATGAGTAACTACACACATAATAGGCATGTGTATCTATTGAATAGTAGTATAGCTGTTGGTAAGAACCAAATATCAATCCATGGACAAGAGATCTCCTAATACTAAGCCTTTATCATTACCTAGCCGATGAAAGATGATTTGTGAATATTATTATTGACTACTTTAGCTAATAGTTTAACTAATGAACAAAGTAGATGATGATGAAGATAACCGATTAGAGAAAGATATCACTTAGACTTTGAATCTGCTTAGCTAAACAATGTTAACATGCATGAACCTATGGTCAGATCATCTTCTACACATGTAACATGGATGTTAAAGCTAAAACGATATATAAATAGCTATGTAAATCCTTCGATTTATTTTGAAAGTTAGCGTGAAAACACATGGTAACCACCTCAATTCGCGTAATGTAAAAATAGCTATGTAAATCCTTTGATTTATGAATGTCCTAACCAGAATACATGAATCATAAATATACGCATTATATATGGTTACACATACACAATGTTAAGAGACATTATAATAAACCCAAAAGTAACATGTAATATATCCAACGATGCTAAGCTTCATCAAATATAAGTGATAAAGAGTGTTTAGCCCATGAGGCTTACAAAAACCACAACCAAGGTCTTAACAATTGAAGAAAACATGATAGATCTAGAGATTCTCGAAGCAAAGATGTGTAGAGGTGGGTTGTGTGGAGTTGAATCTTCCTATGAAACTTCATCTTCAACCAAGATTGAACTCTTGAGAAACTTCCTTCAAAGCCAACACAAAGATGAAGAAATAGTAGGGTTTATCTTCCATAAATGTATCCCCCAAAATGAATAAAAAGAGGAGTTAAAAACACGGCCTCATGCGTGTCATGGCCATGACAAGAACTGTCATGGATATAATATGCAGGAAAAGGGGGCATGTAGCTTGTTATGGTCCTGACAGCTCCTGTCATAGGCATAACAACTTATAAACTTTCAAAATCTTAAAGAATTTCTTAGCTTTTTCTTTTAAAATCATCAAAAAACCATTCAAAGCTATGAAAATCAAATTAACCATAATTAAGTATCAATAGAGGTTAATTTGAAACAAAAATCACATACAATCAGAAAAGATATGTAATATTAACATATATATTTATTCACATATCATGTATCATAACTTGGTCCCCAAGTTATTCAAAATAGTGTTAACTTGATGATGTTGGTGTTAAAACTTCATCAAAAGCACGTTTAAACGATCATTTAAACCAACGATATGGTATCGGAGTCATTGTGCTCTTGATTGTTAGTATTTTTTGTTAGTTTTTCACATATTCATCTTTTCAATCATTGTGGATCTGTTATATGTTTATTATCTATGGAAACTGGCTGAAAAAGGTGTGGTGTGTCATTTTTGTGTGTTTGGGAAACTTGTGAAATCACTGGATTCTAAATTGATTGTGTTTTGAGTAGGTATTGGTGATTTTTGTGTTTTGGTATAAAGAGGGTTTTATGATCCATCATGCAAATCTAGTGTTCTTTGAGAGAAACTGTTGTGCGAAACTACTCGAAGTAGAAGATTTTTGGGTGCTTGTGATCTCTCTACGAATCCAGAATGAATGTTCATTGGTTTGTTTAGTTTCTCTAATGAAATTGTTGTCCATTTATGTAGGTCCATTGATCGTATAACAGTGCAAATGAGATGAAGAATCGTTCAATATCCAACACAAAACTAAACAACATGAATAAAGAAGATTGAACACAATAATAACTCAATCAAAATAATACAATGAACATCAATAATCAATAACATAAAACACAATGATAATTTTGTGTAATAACTGCTTTGAAATGGTAACTTGCAACAATGATAAACGATTAGGGTTTTGCAAGCTTACCAAAAATGAAAAAGATAAAAATCTATATATACCAGTCTTACTTTCGCAGGTAGTTTCCCTGCAAGCGAAACTATACTGCCAAAACTATAGTTTCGCCCGACAGAAAAAGTAGTTTCGCCGAGCGAACTAATCAGCTGAATGTAGTTTCGCTGGACTACAAAACTACATAAAACTAAATACATACAAAATGAAACTAACAAAAGACCTATTACAAGAAAAAGTAAACATCTAAACTAAAGGTGACTCCAACCTATCATGATCTTCAATACTCCCCCTAGGTTGGAACTCACCACCTTCACTCATCTTGATGTGTCTTTTCTGCTACAGTGACCTTCGTTGCCTCTGGATAATCTTCAGCACCTCCTACAACAACATACTCGGAAGCTTAAGCACACAATTCTCCATGGTTCCCCTTGTATCACTAACCCCTTTTGGATGAGCACTTGCTCGCTCAAACTGCTTGGCCAAATCTTGTATATCCATGTTAAGGTCATCTTGGGCCCTTACTCTCTTAGCTAATCTCTTCACGTCTGCCGCACCACTCTGATCTTTTTTGCTACATTCTAAAGAGACTAGCTTCCTTCCTCGTTTCGTCACCTGCACCTGCTTTGATATGATTCTCGCAAAGAACCAGCAAGTCTTCATCAGAGAAGCTAAAAAGTTCCATTGGATCAAAGACTTTGAACTCAGCACCATTCTTCACTCTAATAATTGCCTCCCCTGTATTGTTATCATAAAACCACTTTTCAAAGTTCTGTAGTTGTTGGGAGAGGGGGTCTGCCAGTCTGACCCTATTCATAGTTTTTGGGGGTTTCACCCTTAGTACAATCCTTCCTTTGCCATTCTGCCAATCCTTATCTCTTTTTGATCGTTTACTCTCAGGCTTCATATATCTGAAAGAATCAAAGTTGTCATTTAGACAGTTCTGAGTCTCTTTCTCCAGAAGTGTGGCTCGTTCGCTCAGATTTGCATTTAGATGTGGTAAAACGGCCAATCGCCTAAGATCCCATTTAGGCTAGGTCTTAAATGCCTTTCTTTTATGCAAGTAGCTAATACCTCCCCCTCTCCTCCTTATCATGAACATTTTAAGACCAGGGTTATAGCACCAGCTTATAATGTTCTTATTAGCCTCCTTCTTACTCAACTCTTCCATATGTTAGAAAAGGGGAGTTATTTCTTCTAGCTCTTTCTTTTTGACAAACCTTTCAGCTTTATCCATTTCAAACACATCTTCATCATTCTCTCCCATCTTGGCTACATAAATCAGCGGCCTCTCATAGACTTTATAGAACTCAGATTCAGAATCATAGTCTACAAGCTGTTCATCATCCTCTTCTTCATCTACTAATATCTTTTCCTTCTCACCATCTCGGTCCACCAACTTCTCCCTCACCATTTCTTCTCCAACTAAATCCTTCTCAACATCAATACCTATTTTTATAAACCCAGCCTCCAAAATTTCCTCTTCATTATCCCTTCCTACATCTTCATTTCATATTTCAAAATCTTCAGCATTAGTAGTTGTTGCACCAGATGTGCCCTCTCCTGCCCTAGATGAAGTACCCACATTCAGGAACGGGTACTTTGAAGTATGAGTCAAATCATCTAACTCAGATTGAGTTAGTTGATTAGGCAGGCTGGCAGTAGCTTTCAGTTGGGTATTCCACTCAAACAACTTTTTCATCAGACAGTTTTGATCAACAAGCATCTTCTTCATACCCTCTATCACTTCATCTTTTTTTCTTTTCTCGAATCTCTTGGTTGGTGAGTGTAACTCCAAGATAATCACACTTGAATAAAAACATGAAGAATTAGATCAATATATGATAATCACAATCAAAACCCCTTTGATCTTCAACTAGATTGCAAAATATGTGTTTACAAATAATCCCTCAATCTATTGGTCATTCAACCATTAACAACACTAATGACAATTAACCTATTTATAGTCTAGACTAATATTCACTAATTGCACTTAACTCCCTAGACTTAGCCTAATTAATGCAAAATTACATATTAAGCATAAAAATGACTAAAAACAAGAAAAAATATATTTTGTTCACACAAAATATATTTATTAAAATATAACTCCTAGTCATGTAAATCTTCAACGTCTCGTCTTGGTTCCACGTCTCGAGCGTGTTAGTTTTGACTTCTGTTGACTTTGATCGTGATGTTGACTTTTGATGACTTTCACTATGTTGATAATATAGACTATCTTTTACAGCTCCAACAATACTCCCCCTTAGTCTATCATTATCAACGTCTTCAAACGAAATCAGCACCGAGAAGTCAACAATAGAAAGATCTTCAAATTCAAGCTTTTCCAACCTAATTAGAAAGATTATTCATCTCATAGCTCACCCTATTTATATGCTCCCCGTTTTTGAGTGCAAGCTTTACAAGGATATTGGAACAACCTTCCCAAATGTCTAATCTTGAGTGCTTCACAAGATGTAGGAGGACGATTCCTAGCCCGGTATCTTCTGCAAACTTAGGGAACAAGTTCTCTGATCAGGTACACTGCTCAACTGATGATCGGCCATCACTTAAAGCAAAAATATGAAACACATTCTCAAACACAATCTCGACATTTCTAATTAGATCATTTCATTTTAACAAAATAAACCCGTGTTTATCTGTGTGTGAAAAACAAGCGAACCCGTGTTTGTTTGTACGCAATTTCTATGAAATGCATTAAAAATGATAAAATTGGAACAACATAATATGAAAGACCTAAAATTTTATTTAAAATGAAATTTTATTATTATTATTTTTTATTATATACATTTATTATATCATATTATTATCTATTAATTTTATTTATATAATTGAGAACTGAGTCGATCATGAGATCACATCCTCAAGATATACTTTAGCACAAAGGTGAATTAATCATCCACAAGGAATGAGATCACAGAGATAACTGAATCTAATCACAGCCTTTGAATGATTTTGAAATTCACAAACAGATCAATAACGACTGCTGATATGTTTGTCCACCAAAACCCATGCCCTATCTTTTTCAACAAGTAGTAGATGATTCGTGAAGGTTTGACTAAATACTTTAGAATGCTAGGTCCCCACAATCATTTGGCAAAAACCCTCACCCAACCTCAGGATTTCTTGAATTTTGTTATGATCTTTATAGTGCAAGGCTTGTGTATTAGTGTGCAAGTGATTATCAACAGAACATTTCATTCTGTGATGAATTCATCGTTTAGATGATTTGACACAACTTAGACCAAAATGGTGAGAACTCCAGGTCTATACTCATGAATAACAAAGAAGATGACCATTTAATCATGTGCCGATGAGAGCTCCAGATCAGTACTATCGTACTGCAAAGGAGATCATCACTCCCGGTCAGTACTACCATACAACAAAGGAGATTAGCATAAACACAAGACATATAAATAGACCAATCATGGCTCAAAGACATTGCTTATATGATTTGTATCATGGTTGGTGAATGATCAATTATCAATCTAATTTTTGTCAGGACTCGGTTTTGTGCAGGCCAAAATGATTACATAAATCCAGACATCCTTAAGCAGAGATTTTAGTTTAAATCATTTTGTTGCTGTCTACTTTATTTTTCAGGTTCAGTCTACCAAGCATATCATTAAAGAATCTGTTTTCCCCCTTTTTTATTGTATTACTTGCAAGTAAACATAAGATGTAAATCAGAGAGCAGTTTTAGTTACTATTATTTCTCATTTTAAGTACTAGTCAAGCATAAATGAACATATCCAGAAGATATAAAATCATTTCTTGTCATTTCAAATTCAACACCCAGAATATTTATTTACTTCAGAAATATTTTATATAAAAAATTATTGTTATTATTATTATTATTACTATGTTTTTTAAAGAAAATTTTAAAAGATAAAAGAAGGGAGGTTTAAAAGGATATTAACCCTAGCATAGAGATCAATCTATAAAAGCGAGGTTTAACAAACGTTTTTGTGAAAAGATCTGCCTTTTGATGTTTTGTGTCAATGGGAACAATATTGATAAAATCCTTTTCCTTGGCATCACGAATTGCATGAATCCATGTTTCGATGTGCTTGGTTCAAGAATGATGAATAGGATTTTTAGCAATCCCGGTGGCTGCTTCGTTGTCACAAAACAATGGCGTGTGAAGATAGTTGATTCCATAGTCAATCATCTAGTTTTGTATCCAAAGGACTTGGGAACAACAACTAGAGGCAACAATGTATTATGCTTCCCCTGTAGAAAGGGAAAGAGTGGTATGTTTCTTACTCTGCCATGACACCAGACAATTGCCTATGTATTGACACCCCTAGTCACCAATTTTTTGTTTAACATGCAACCATTAGAATCATTTTTAGAATAAGCATGTAAATCAAAATTCCCTCCATATGGATACCATAGACCTAAACAAGATCAGCCTTTAAGATAACAAAAAATTCGCTTGACAGCCTTCTCATGAGACTCCTTTGGAGCCGACTGATATCGAGCACAATATCCTATAGCAAAAGTGATATCAGGACGACTTGCGGTAAGATACATGAGGGAATCGATCATAGATCTATAGAGATGAGGATCAACAGGTTTCACGCTCTCATCAGGAGTGAGACACATTTGAGCAGAAAATGGAGTCATTTCAGAAGAGACGTCATCCATCTTGAATTTCTTCAAGATTTCTTTAACATACTTCTCTTGATAAATTAGAATGCCTTCATTCTTTTGTTTTACTTGCAATCCAAGAAAAAAGCACATTTCTCCCATCATACTCATTTCAAACCCATTACGCATCACTTATTCGAACTCCCAACATAACAGAGAATTGGTGGAACCAAAAATAATATCGTCGACATAAACTTGGACAAACAACATTTCAGCATTCACTTCTTTCTTGAAAAGAGTCATATCGATGGTGCCACAACAGAAACCATTGCTTAAGAGATACTGGGTTAGGGTGTCATACCAAATCCTAGGAGCCTGGTGAAGACCATACAGAGATTTGTCTAGCTTAAAGACTTTATCAGGAAACTTAGGATCCTCAAAACCTAGTGGTTGACATAGATATATCTCCTCATCAATGTCTCCGTAAAGGAAAGCACACTTGGCATCCATCTCATAAACCTTGAACTTTTTATGAGCAGCATGAGCGAGAAAAATCTTGATTGCTTCAAGACGGGCAACCGAAGCGAAGACTTCAGTATAGTCAATCCATTCTTCTTGAGCAAATCCTTGCACAACCAGTCTAGACTTGTTACGCACCACCATACCATGATCATCAGGTTTGTTCTTGAACAACCATTTTGTACCAATTGGGCATTTGTTGGGAGGCAGGTCAACTAAAGTCCAAATGTTGAGCTTTCAGAATTGTTGAAGCTCCAATTGCATTGAATCCACCTAGTATGGGTCCTGTAGAGCGGCATGCACATTTTTTAGGACAATTTGAGAGATGAAGCAAGAGAAGAGGTAGATATTAATCAAACCAGATATTAAGCAAAGAATCATGCTAGTTCAGATCGAACATCAGTAGAGTTAGACTCCTGCAAATCAACATAGAACGACTCTTGAATGATATGTGTTCTCTTGTTATATACTCGATAGGCCTTTTGAGAAGAAGAGTAACCGACAAAGTATCACTCGTCAGACACATCAGTGAACTTTGTCTTTTGTGATTGAGTAGTCAGAAGAGTACACGAACAACCAAATGGCCGAAAGAAGTCAATTAAAGGTTTCCGTTTATGAAAAAGTTCATAAGGAGTCTTTATTTTGTCCTTGACAATCAACACTTGATTTAGAACACATGAAGCACAATTTACTGCTTCAGCCCAAAAAATAATGTGTAACGAAGATTCTATCAGCATTATACGAACGACTTGAATGAGAGTGCGATTCTTTTGTTCAACTATGCCATTCTGTTGAGGTGTCCTGGCAGCACTAAATTGTCTCACAATTCCCTTTTGAGCACATAATGAATCAAGAATTTGATTTTAGAATTCAGTGCCGTTGTAACTTCTCAAGGCTAGAACCTTTCTCTTGCTAATTGTCTCAATTGAAAGTATTAAGTTCTCCAATTCTTCAGCAACCTCTCCTTTGTGAGAAAGAAATCTCGCTCATGAATATCTTGAAAAGTCATGTGTAACAACAAGACAAAAAGATTTTTTTAGCATTAGATTTAATGCTGATTGGGCCAAACAAATCAGTATATAATAACTCGATAGGACAGGTTATGCTAATTTCAAGTTTGGGCTTATGCGGTTTTTTATGTTGTTTGCCCTTGGCCCAGGCCATACATTTTTCGTTTACCGAGAAATCTTTTGTAGGAAGTCCTCTAACAAGATTTTTTTTTACTAGTTTGTTTATTATTTTAAAATTAACGTGGTCCAATCAGCAATGCCATAACAGAGACACAAAGGTTGAAGCTTTTGAAAGAAGACAGGTTGCAGTAGACTTTGACACCCTTGATTTCATATTAAAATGATATGTGTCATGTTTTCTTGGAGCACGCATAAGAATCAAGTCATCTGGAATATCAATCTCTGATTTTAAAAATAGACATTTATCGGATTTAAACAAGATTGGAATGTCTTTATTGCAGATTTGAGAGACACTCAACAAATTAAAAGCAAGCTCAGGGACATAGTTGACTTTCTCTAAAGTTAAAGATCCATTAGAAACTTCTCATTGACCAATCACCTTTCCACCTTTTTGTCACAAGCAAAAGCGACATATCCTCCATTTATAATTCGATAATTGGTCAGCAAGTCTTTCAACCCCGTCATATGTCTGGAGCATCCACTATCTACATGCCACACGCTGTTTACAATCTTAGTGGATAACTCCTGAAATTAAATAAAGAGTAGATTAACCAGGTGAAATAGGAACCCAAGTTTGAACAACTTTATCTTTAGAAGAAGCATATTTTTTGCAAAAGAAATTATTAACCAATTTCGTTAATTTATTTCCGAAGTAGTTCCTACTTATATGACCATGAAGCAATGTAGGACAATTCTTGACAAGATGATTCTCTTGACCACATCTGAAACACTATGGTTTGAGTCTAGGTTTGTGATGTGATGAGATAGGAATATGATCAATGTGAATTTCCTCATCACATTCAGATACACTAGAATCAATGTCACTAACTGTCTCATACATGCCACAAGGTCGAGGTTTATGTGAACAAGAATTATTATTTACAAAAATAGATGAATGATCATCTGAAGTACCAGTAGAACTAGTTCCACTAGTGCTAGCTTCAGACGAAGTTGCAATTCTTTCATTTGATAAAGAAATATTTAAAGGAGTAAATGATGGAATTGGGTGAGAAAAAAATTTATCAAAACAATTTGTTTTAAGTTGCTTGTTAGGCTTTGTAGTAAGATCAGTTGCACCATTATCGTCACCAGAACAAAACACATTACCATAGTGTACTGAATTTAAAGATGTAATAGAAACATCATGAGAACATGATGCGATAAAGTCGGTTACAGGGGAACTCAAAACATAGACATAGTTTAAAGTAGACTTATGATCTAAAACAGACTGCTGAAAATCAGGTGTACTGATACTAGTGCATCCAAGCCCACTAGTTGTTCTATAGTCGTAGTCTTCACGAACGTGCTTAGAATTAACACCCTTTAAACCTGCAGACATACTGTCAGTATCTGTTTTGATTAAATCATTAGAAGGATGAGGAACAAGCATAGGAGAGTAACAGTATGTAATAGGCGGAGGATAAACCTTTACATTTTAATATCCGAAACCCGTTTTAATCCTAGCTCCCCATTGAGATTTACATAAATCATCATGTTTCATTCCTGATATGGTTTATTTGTCTAACTTTGACTGAAGTTTGCTTGTTTTAAATTCAGCAAGGGCAACTCTTTCAGTCAAAGTGTTAATCTCAACATTTCTTTCCGAAATTATTCATTTTAGATAATCATTTTCTTTTAAAGCCTCATTTAATCTAACAAAATATTTTGATTCATTGATTTTAAGTTCTTCATTAATTCATTTCAAATCCTTTTGATTATCAATTAGTATCCGATTAGCTTTATAAATCCTAAATAATCTTATTTTACAAGCAGATGAACACATATCTTGAATTACCTCATACGAAAGTCCGATCACCACCTTTTCAGCTGCTAACGCCTTTTCACATTGGCATACCAGAGTACTTGACTTGCTTTCCTCAACCGTGACAGTATCATCATCATAATCCTTTTCTTGCCCGTGGATGAACTTCCTTCCTGCTTTAGACCTTCAAATTTACTGCCTTCATTCCAACATCTTTCTCTTCTTTCTCATTCACAGACACCACAACCTCCTCTGTGAATTCCTTGAAAGGGTCAAATACATCTTCACTATCTTCCTCCCCCTTACCTTTAACAAACTCAGCTACTAATTTATCTCAGTCCTTATTTCCTCAACCTCTGCACTCCAATCAAAGATAGAAATGAATGTAGTCTCCTTTTTATGATTCACTCCTGGGTTACTAGAATCGGTGACAATTGGTGATGGACATTCACGTTTGAAATGTCCTAATTGCTTACAGTTGAAACATCTCAGTTTTGACTTATCAAATCCCAGTTTTGAATTACAGGTTTGTCCGCCAAAGTTCTTTTGTCTAGTTGGCTCCATTAATCTTCAAGCTCTAAGAGTCATATTGCCATTTGCCACTGGATGTTAGTTTCTTCAAGATCATCGGGGTCTACATGATACACGTCTTCCATTATCATTCCTTTACCTTTCAACTCTCCCTCCATAAGCACTTCATAACTTTGAACAAACATTCCAAAAAGAGCCATTGTTTCTCATGGAACTGAAGCTTCAACATTCGCCTTAGAATTAATCTGATATCTTCCAACAGTATTGTTTCCTCCTGAAAAGTTACGTGTATTAAATCCTCCTTGAATTGAATTCTGTATTTGAGAGCTTCTAGCAGATGATAATAAAGTAGCATTTTGAGTAAAACTAGATGTAGGCATCATGGTTTGCTTAAATTCCCATCTCTTCTGTCTAACTCAAAGGATTTAAACTTAGTGATAATATCCATCAGCTTGTAATCTATGAACCCACTTTCTTGCTTTAACATTCTCACCTGAAGACTCCACTGAGGTGGGGGGAGTCTAGTAGTCTATTAACTTGTTCATTGTTGGGGAGCTTTTCATCATATTCCTTTAAGGTGCTTGAAACTGTCAAGAAGAGATTAGTGAGATCTGTCAGACTCTAGTTCTTGTATCCAACAAAGGAATTGAATTCCTTCACAGCTTGAATGCTCGTATCCTTTACCAAATCATCGTTACCATCATAGAACTCGCATAGAGCATCGTAAAGAGATTTAGCATTTTATGCTCTGCAAAACGATTGTAGATGTCTCGTGCCAGGCATAGAGTTAAAGCACTAAAATCCTTTTGGTCATGATCGATCAACTTCAGATCCTTTTTAGAGAAAGAAGACGGGTCCTTATTTTGAGAGACAACATCACCAATAGTGACAGTTGGTATGTGAGGACCAGAAATAATCGATTCCCATTGGTTGTGATCAGTGTAGAAGAAGAAAGCTTTGAGACATCTCTTCCAATCTTCAAAATTGTCTGGGTTAATGAGTGTTGGAGGCCTATTGGGAGCAACACTTTCAAGACCAGCAAGAGTGAGTGATGCTAACTTTGACATTGTAGTTTCGCTGGGATTGATGTAGTTTTGGCAAAAAAAGAGACAATTTTGCTGAAAATTCAGTAGTTTCGAAGAAAGAAGGTAAATTCGCTGGAAACTTTATAGACAAATTCTCTGAAAAGGCTAACTTCCCTGAGTTGGTAATTTCACAGACAATTTTGGCAGCAGTTTCGCTAACCGAATGTCACAAAATGCTTAGTTTCGTCGATAAGTTCGCACGAAACAAGCTTGAAATTTCGTTCAAAAACACTTTGGGCAGCAATTTTGCTTGTTAAACCTTCACAAGCACAGAAGAACATTCGTTGAAAGAGACTAGTTTCATAGAACAAGTAAAAACTAATTTCAATAGTGATAACACCCATAGTTTCGCTGAATGATAATCGTAGTTTCGCAGCACGAACAGTAGTTTCGCTGGTCAAACTTTAAACCCTTTTTCAACCCAAAATCTATTTGAAATCACCAAAGACTCAATGAATTTGAGATGTGATGATTAGAGGAGCTTCCCCAACCAAAAATTAGCAAAACTCAATCAATTACCATATCAAAAACACACTATATTGAACTGAAAATTGATTGAAACTTGATATTGAACAAAAACAACCAAAAACTCAACAAATCAAGAGCACTAAGGCTCTGATAACATATTGTAGGTCCATTGATCGTATAACAGTGCAAATGAGATAAAGAATCATTCAATATCCAACACACAAACTAAACAACACGAACAAAGAAGATTGAGCACAATAATAACTGAGTGAAAATAAGACAATGAACATCAATAATCAATAACATAAAGCACAACGATAATTCTGTGTAATAGCTGCTTTGAAATGGTAACTTGCAACATTGATAAACGATTTGGGTTTTGCAAGCTTACCTAACAATGAAAAAGATCAAATCTATATATAGTAGTCTTAGTTTCGCAGACAGTGTTGGTGCAAGCGACACTGTACTGCCGAAACTACAGTTTCGCCCCGCAGAAATAGTAGTTTCGCCAAGCGAACTAATTAGCTGACTTTGAGCGAAACTATAGTTTCGCTTACAGTTTCGTTGGACTACTAAACTACATAAAACTAAATATATACAAAAGGAAACTAACAAAAGACCTATTACAAGCAAAAGTAAACAATCTAAACTAAGGGTGAGTCCAACCTATACGTGATCTTCAATTTATCTCTTAATGAAAGCTCAATAGTGTAAGGATCCTATAAGTCTGATGTAGCCAAAACATTGAAAGTCTCTCTCCATGCATGCACTAAAGAATAGAAGTAGAAATGCGTCAAAAGTTTTACACCTTGCACTAGAAATATTCTAAGTGTGAAATCTTCCGAAGCCAAGACCAACATCTTCCGAAGCCAAAAGTGAAGTCTTCCGAAGCTTCAAAGACAAAGTCTTCCGAACCCAAAGAGTGAAGACGGGTTTCTTCTAAAGACTTTTAGAGACTTTCTTTTATCTGATGTACTTTACCATAAAGCTAGACGACCTTTTAGCTGCAACTCTGTTTTGTCACCAACTTACATGAGTTGATGAAAAGGTCCATGCTTGAGTCTATGTTTTCTTCTTTCCAATTCCCTATTTGTAACACCCTGAATTTCTATCTAAATAGAAGGAAAAGAAAAGTAAATGGAAAGGATAGAAATTATGCACAAGTGGAGGGGAAAAAGTGTAAAAAGTATAAAACCTATTACTTTAGGGTTTTAAAGGGGCATGGTTTCCAATTCTTTCTTCCTCACCTTCTTCAATCGGTTGAAAAGAAGAAGAGAGAGAGAGCACGGTTCTAGAGAGAGAAAGTGGAAGAAGCAGCTTCAAAGGTAAGTCTTGTCTTATTTGACCTCGGTTTCAGCTGGGTTTCGGTTCTTGACCGAAGTTCTGGTTGTTTAGTGTTTGTTTTCGGGATTCAAGAGCTGAATCGAAGGTGGGTCTCAAACTTGAAGTGTGTTGCTCAAAGGCTGCTCAAGGTGAGTTTCTAGAAGCCCTCTTTTACTGATTTTTAACTGATTTGGGGCTATTATGCATACTAAGTAAACATTTTAAAACAAACCATGGTTTTACAGCTTTATGTTCGAAATGATGTATGTATGTAAGTATGTTATAGTGATGATTATGGGTTAGTGATGATGATTACCATGCTTAGATGGCCATAGTATATTCGATCTGTGTTTGGGTATGACTACAATGATAATCGGGTGGTGTTGATAACATAGAAAATATTTCAAAATGTTTTGATGAACATGAATAGTGTTCCATGCTCCCAGAGGTGGCTCATGCGCCTAAACAGTGGCCTATGCGCCCAGCATAAGAGGCCAGACGCCTAAGTGTTGGCCATGTGCCCAAGGGTGGGTCATGCGCCTAAACAGTGGCCCATGTACCTAGCATGTTGGCCCATGCATCTAAGTGTTGGCCATGCACCTAGAGGAGGTCCATGCGCCTAAACAATGGCACGTGTGCCTAAGTGTTGTCCATGCGCCTAAATATTGCCATGCGCCCAAAGTGAATGAAACGACTAAGTGTTGATGCGCCAAAACAGGTGCCATGCCCCTGCATAGTGGCAATGCGTCTGAACAGGGCAGAAGCGCCTAAATAGTGCCAATGCATCCGGATTGTTTTACACTTATAGTTTTTATGCTCATGCGCCCAATTTGGACTTGAGGTTTTCTAAGTGGTTTTTAAGGGGTAATATGGGGAGATAGCCCTGGTTATGATGGGATGATTTATGTTTGATGTATGTATGATGTTGCCTGTATGGTGATGGTGTACGTTTATGATTATGTGTATGTTTCATATTATGTATGTATGTCTTCCCTTGGCTTTTCGTTAAACGTTAATGAAGGTAATGAAAGTATTATGTAACGTAAAGTGGAAGATAATGAAAAGAGGAACGTAATGAATGAATGCATGCATGAACTAATGAATAAAAGAGAAAGTATAGAAAGGCTTGCAAGCAATATGTACAGAGGTGCACGGCTCAAAATACCTTAAGCTTTACCACGTGAGGTTCAGCAAATTCTAAAGTGTGCACGCAAGGGCTCTAGTCTTTGTGACTGACATTCAGGGGTGTACCCATTTCGATGGGGGTGTTGCTACCTATTTCGGTGGGGGTGTTGCCTATTTCGGTGGGGGTGTTACCCATTTCGGTGGGGGTGTTATCCATTTCGATGGGGGTGTTGTTACCCATAATGTTGGGGGTGAAATATATGATGGTTACCCGAGTTACGTTTAACTTCGGGGGTGTGGCATAAAGCCAAGCATAGGTATGAGGTGAGCGACTCTGTGTCGCAACAGACTCGAAAGAGGTCCTTGTCGCGTGTCCTGGTACTGTGTCAGTCTTCGGACATGAGTCGGGGGTTTGGTTCCAGGCCCCGGAACAGTATCAGTCTTCGAATATGAGTCGGGGGTATTGCATGAGACAGGATACAGATCGCGTACTCCGGTACTGTGTCAGTCTTCAGACATGAGTCGGGGGTTCGTGAGCAGGCCCCGAGACAGTATCAGTCTTTGGACATGAGTCGGGGATATTGCATGAGACGAGATAATAAGGTGAGCGACTTTGTGTTGCAACAGACTCGGATATAGTTCAATCCCTGTGATTGACTCATATGGGATCTTTGTCGCGTATCCCGGTGCTGTGTCAGTCTTTGGACATGAGTCGGGGGTTTGTTAGCAGGCCCCGACACAACATCAGCTTTTGAGCATAAGTTGGGGATATTGCAAGAGACAAGATTCGAGTAATAATGAGTAATGAAAGAAAGATCATGTATGAAAGAACAAAGTATGAAATGAACGTAAATGAATTATCGTAATAAAGTACTAAACGGGATCCTTGTCATTCGACCTCAGTAATCGTGGTTGAGTGCCACGAAGAGGGTAAAGTCTTACCGGATCTAGAAAGAGAAGTGAACGATAATGTAATACGATGAATGAACAAAGTTAATGAACGTAATGATGAAGATAATGATGATATTCTCTGTATGTACAGATGATGCATGTTCACGAACGATGTAAAGTATAGTAAGTTTTGAAATAAAGTAAAGAACGGTTTTAACAGAGAAAAGTATGTTTTATTATAAAACTACAACTCACTCGGCGTCGGTGATTTTTGTATGCATGATAGTTGGCAGGTATTTGTTGATGCTGACGAGTTGCAGGCATGGATGCATAAGCTACTGGGGGCATTTTGAAGCTGGCATCCGTGTTTGGACATGTCTTTGTATTTTGAGATGAAAAAAATGTTGTAAATGAATGAAATGACATGTTTTTAGTTATAAATGAAAGATTTAAATTCCGCTGCAAAATAAACATACGTTTCATAATGTTTTTATGTGCAATGAATGACCAACTATGAGGTGGTCGGGTACGGGGGCTTAGAAGTTGGTATCGGAGCAAAAGTTTAAGTGAATTTGGTAAATATTTTGAAAACCTAATCTTAAATTGAGAATGGGACTAAAAGGAAAAGGATGCCAGTCCAAGTAGCTATGTGCCTGCAGGTAAATGTTTTATGTAAACGTTTAAAGCAAGTTAATGTTAACTGGCATTATGTGCCCATGTTATGTGGCTTGTGTGCTATTGTGTAGATTTAGATACTGATGTAGTCAGGATAGGAGATGGTTGGGGTATGAAGAATAAAGTAAGTGGCTAATCACAACTGGCCACTGTCACTAGGGACTTACTATACTTGACATAAAATTAGTTATTACCTTGAATGACCGCGTTAGTGTTTGAATCTGATAGTGTGTTAGAAGATGGTTGGCAGTAGATCTTCAAAAGCTTCACAAGGTTGAGGTGGTGGTGGACGTGGTGCTCAACCACGGGTCACAAGAGGTAGGTCTAGGGCTGAAAGGGTAGTCCATGAAGAACCGGAGACAACTCATCAGAAGGGCGGTGATGAGAATGATAATCAGAGGGCGTCGATGAGAGAGGCATTCATGGAGGAAGTGCATTAGGTCATGCAGACAATCCTACCATCTGTGGTGACCGAAGTAATAAAGGCTGTTAGAGATGAGGAGAGACAGGAAAAGGGTAGACCTTCGGGCGAAAGGAGACGACCCGAGACTGAAACGGTTTTCTTCGATGACGAAGAGGAAGAAGAAGAAGAGCCTGTGCTGGAGGCGGCACGAGGCTGTAACTATGGGGTGTTTCAATGATGCTAGCCCCCAACTTTTGTTGGAAATGGTACCGCTGCTACTGCTCACCGATGGGTGAGAAAGATGGAAGCTGTATTGAATATCAGGGAGTGTCAGGAGGATCAGAAAGTAAAGTTTGCTGCCTATTCTTTTGTGGACTCGGCTCTGTGCTGGTGGGAGAATATATTCCAAGCTGAGGGTGGCAGAGCTATTGGAAGGATGAGATGGTCGGAGTTAAAGAGGCTGGTGATTGAGGAGTTTTGTCCTCACTGGGAGATGGACAAGGTCGAGAGGGAGTTCGTGCAACTGGAGGCGGGAACCCTGACACATCAACAGTACACCACAAAGTTCAACGAGATGGCACGGCTGGTGCCGGATCAGGTGACACCTCTTTGGCGAAAGATCAAGAGGTACATTTAGGGCTTGCTGGTGGACATCCGTAGGCATATGATCGCCTCCCGACGAGCACGTTTAAGTCGACGGTGATTTGGCAGGGAGATTGTATGATAAAAGATATGTGATGGTGACTAAAAGTAGCAAGAAAGGAGAGGGTGATCAAGAATGGAACGGGAAGGGATTGGGACGTGGCGGAGCCGCTCCAGGTGGCAAAGGCGCACAAGTGGATGATCAGCATGTGGTCATAAATGGTGCGTGCTCGAAAAGGTGTGAAAAGTGTGGACACAGTCACCCCGAGGAATGTAGATTGTAGGGCAGTGTCTGTTTCCGTTGTGGGAGGACCGGACATGTGGGGAAGAACTACGATATGGGGAGGTGTTATTCCAGTGGTGAGGAAGGTCACATGAGCAGGGATTGCAAGAAGCCAAGGGCCGAAGGTTCGGGAGTGAAGAAGATCGAAGGAAGCTCCGATACGAGGATGGAGAACAGAGGGTGAAGGCTAAAGCCTTCAGTATGACCGGGAGGAGGCTAGGTCAGACTCCGAGATAACGTCAGGTACGTTCTTGCAAGTTTAGATTTATTCATCTATGCTTTAAAGGTGATGCTAGTAGTAGTTTTGTTACCGCTGTTTGATGTGATGTTGCATGTTAGGGGTAGGAAGATCGATGTTCCTTTCGATGTAAGAATTGCTATGGTAAGTCTACCAGGTTACCTAATGCCCTAGAGGATTGCGCGATAGAATTGAGAGAGAGCGCTCGTTCCTCGTAGGCTATTCAAGACAGACATAGGTAGGTAGACATGCATATCCAGGTGAGTTGATCAGTAGTCTATGACTTAAACCCTGAGTGTTGCAAGGATATTGATTGATCAACCGTGCACGACCAGAGTTCGGTACCAACCTACGATAATGAATATGAGGAAGGCTTCGACCAGGAAAGCAGATTGCTTGGTTTGGAGTTCAGTAAAGCTAATACTAAAGTGTAGAGGGTCATTCCCAGTTGTTGCTCAGGTAGGAGAAGTGACACATCGACTGGAGCTATCCGATGAGTTAAGTGGAATTCATCTGATATTCCATGCATCTCGTCTAAGAAAGAGCTCAACCGATTAGGATATGATCATGCTACTAGAGAATACTATGATGGACAGAGTATCTAACCACGAGGAGAACTAGTGACCATTACTAATAAGAAGAAGAGAATAGGCTAAGGAGGATGATGGTTTCACTTGTGCGGGTGCGGTGAAGCCTAAAGGGATCTAAGTTTAAATGCGAGATCAAAGAAGAGGTGAGATAATGTTACCAATAACTGTTCGAGAAGAAACGGGTTTCGGAGACGAAACCTCTTTAAGGGGGGTAGACTTGTAACACCCCGTATTTCTATCTAAACAGAAGGAAAAGAAAAGTAAATGGAAAGATAGAAATTGTGCACAAGTGGAGGGGAAAAAGTGTACAAAGTACAATACCTTTTACTTTAACGTTTTAAGGGGCATGGTTGCCCATTCTTTCTTCTTCACCATCTTCAATCAGCTGAAAAGAAGAAGAGAGAGAGAGAGCTCGGTTCTAGAGAGAGAAAGTGGTAGAAGCAGCTTCAAAGGTAAGTCTTCTCTTATTTGAGCTCGGTTTCAGCTGGGTTTCGAGTTCTTGACCGAAGTTCTGCTTGTTTAGTGTTTGTTTTCGGGATGCAAGAGCTGAATCGAAGGTGGGTCTCGAACTTGAAGTGTGTTGCTCAAAGGCTGCTCAAGGTGAGTTTCTAGAACCCCTCTTTTACTGATTTTCAACTGATTTGGGGCTATTATGCATACTAAGTAAACATTTTGAAGAAACCATGGGTTTACAGCTTTATGTTTGAAATGATGTATGTAAGTATGTTATTGTAATGATTATGGGTTAGTGACGATGCTTAGCATGCTTAGATGGCCTTAGTATGTTAGATCTGTGTTTGGGTATCACTAGAATGACAATCGGGTGATGTTGATAGCATAGAAAATATTTCAAAATGTTTTGATGAACATGAACAGTGGTCCATGCGCCCAGAGATGGTTCATGTGCCTAAACAATGGCCCATGCGCCCAGCATGAGAGGCTAGATGACTAAGTGTTGGCCATGCGCCCAAGGGTGGGTCATGCACCTAAACAGTGGCCCATGCACCCAACATTTTAGCCCATGCGTCTAAGTCTTGCCAATGCGCCTAGAGGGGGTCCATGCGCCTAAAAAGTGGCCCATGCACCTAAGTGTTAGCCATGCGCCTAAGTGTTCGCCATGCGCCTAAAAATTGGCCCATGCATACTAAGTAAACATTTTTAAAGAAATCGTGGGTTTACAGCTTTATGTTCGAAATGGTGTATGTATGTAAGTATGTTATAGTGATGATTATGGGTTAGTGATGATGATTAGCATGCTTAGATGGCCTTAGTATGTTACATCTTTGTTTGGGTATGAGTAGAATGATAATCGGGTGATGTTGATAACATAGAAAATATGTCAGAATGTTTTGATGAACATGAACAGTGGTCCATGTGCCTAGAGGTGTCTCATGCGCCTAAACAGTGGCCCATGCGCCCATCATGAGAGGCCAGACGCCTAAGTGTTGGTCATGCGCCCAAGGGTGGGTCATGTGGCTAAACAATGGCCCATGCGCCCAACATGTTGGCCCATGCGTCTAAGTGTTGGCCTTGCGCCCAGAGGGGGTCCATGCGCCTAAACAGTGGCCCATGCGCCTAAGTGTTGGCCATGCGCCTAATGTTGGCCATGCGCCTAAGTGTTGGACATGCGCCTAAATAGTGCCATGCGCCCAAAGTGAATGAAACGGCTAAGTGTTGATGCGCCTAAATAGTTGCCATGCGCCTGCATATTGGCAATCCGCCTGAACAGGGCAGAAGCACCTAAATAGTGCCCATGCACCACATTGTTTTACACTTAGAATTTTTATGCTCATGCGCCTGGAAGGTCCCATGCACCCAATTTGGACTTGAGGCTTTCTAAGTGGTTTTTAAGGGGTAATATGGGGAGATAGGCCTGGTTATGATGGGATGGTTTATGTTTGATGTATGTATGATGTTGCCTGTATGGTGATGCTGTATGTTTATGATTATGTGTATGTTCCTTATTATGTATGTATGTCTTCCTTTGGCTTTGCGTTGAATGTTAATGAACGTAATGAAAGTATTAAGTAACGTAAAGTGGAAGATTACGAAAAGAGGAACGTAATGAATGAATGCATGCATGAACTAATGAATAAAAGAGAAAGTATAGAAATGTTTGCAAGAAATATGTACAGAGGTGCACGGCTCTAAATGCCTTAAGCTCAACCGTGTGAGGTTCAGGAAATCCTAAAGTGTGCACGCAAGGGTTCCAGTCTTTGTGACTGACCTTCAGGGGTGTTACCCATTTCGATGGGGATGTTGTTACCCATTTTGGTGTGGGTGTTACCCATTTAAGTGGGGGTGTTACCCATTTCGGTGGGGGTGTTACCCATTTCGGTGGGGGTGTTACCCATTTCGGTGGGGGTGTTACCCATTTGGATGAGGGTGTTGTTACCCATAATGTTGGAGGTGAAATATATGATGCTTACCCGAGCTAAGTATAACTTCGGGGGTGTAGCATAAAGCCAAGCATAGGTATGAGGTGAGCGACTCATGTCGCAACAGATTCGAAAGAGGTCCTTGTCTCGTGTCCCGGTTTCTATGTCAGTCTTTAGACATGAGTCAGGGCTTTGGTTCCAGGCCCCGGCACAGTATCAGTCTTCGGACATGAGTCAGGGGTATTGCATGAGACAGGATACACATCGCGTACTCCGGTACCGTGTCAGTCTTCGGACATGAGTTGGGGGTTTGTGAACAGGCCCGGGCACAGTATCAGTCTTTGGACATGAGTCGAGGATATTGCATGAGACGAGATAATGAGGTGAGCGACTTTGTGTTGCAATAGACTCGGATAGAGTTCAATCCCTCTGATTCACTCATATGGGATCTTTGTTGCGTATCCCGGTGATGTGTCAGTCTTTGGACATGAGTCGGGGGTTTGTGAGCAGGCCCCGACACAGCATCAACTTTCAAGTATAAGTCGGGGATAATGCAAGAGACAAGATTCGAGTAATAATGAGTAATGAACGAAAGATCATGTATGAAAGAACGAAGTATGAAATGAACGTAAATGAATTATCGTAATAAGTACTAAACGGGATCCTTGTCATTCTACCTCAGTAATCGTGGCTGAGTGCCACGAAGAGGGTAACGTCTGACCGGATCTAGATAGAGAAGTGAACGATAATCTAATACGTTGAATGAACAAAGTTAATGAACGTAATGATGGAGATAATAATGATATTATCTATATGTACGTATGATGCATGATCACAAACGATGTAAGGTATAGTATGTTTTGAAATAAAGTAAACAACGGTTTTAACAGAGAAAAGTATGTTTTATTATAAAACTAGAACTCACTCAGCGTCGCTAATTTTTGTGTGCATGATAGTTGGCAGGTATTTGTTGAGGCTAAGGAGTTGCAGGCATGGATGCATAAGCAACTCGGAGCATTTTGTGGCTGGCATCCGTATTTGGACATGTCTTTGTATTTTGAGATGAAAACAAATGTTGTAAATGAATGAAATGACATGTTTTTAGTTATAAATGAAAGATTTAAATTCCGCTGCAAAATAACATATGTTTTATAATGTTTTTATGTGCAATGAATGACCAACTGTGAGGTGCCGGGTACGGGGCCTTACAAGTTGGTTTTAGAGGAAAAGTTTAAGTGAATTGGGTAAATATTTTGAAAACCTAATCTTAAAGTGAGAATGGGACTAAAAGGAAAAGGATGCCAGTCCTGGTAGGTATGTGCCTACAGGTAAAAGTTTTATGTAAACGTTTAAAGCAAGTTAATGTTACTAGCATTATGTGCGCATGTTATGTGCCTTGTGTGCTATTGTGTCGATTTAGATACTGATGTAGTCAAGATAGGAGATGCTTGGGGTAGGAAGAGTAAAGTAAGTGGCTAATCACAACTGGCTACTGTAATTAGGGACTTATTATAGTTGACATAAACTGAGTAATTACCTTAAATGACCGCGTTAGTGTTCGAATCTTATAGTGTGTTAGAAGATGGTTGGTGGTAAATCTTCGAAAGCTTCACAAGGAGGAGGCGGTGGTGGACATGGTGCGGAACCACGGGTCACAAGAGGAAGGTCTAGGGCTGAAAGGGTAGTCCATGAAGAACCCGAGACCCCTTATTAGGAGGGCGGTGATGAGAATGCTAATCAGAGGACCTCGATGAGAGAGGCAGTCATAGAGGAAGTGCATTAGGTCATGCAGACGATCCTACCGTATGTGGTGACCCAAGTTATAAAGGATGTTAGAGATGAGGAGAGATAGGAAAGGGGTAGACCTTCGAGACTAAAACGGTTTTCTTTGATGACGAAGAGGAAGAAGAAGAAGAGCCTGCGCCAGAGGCGGCATGAGGCTGTAACTATGGGGGGTTTCAACGATGCAAGCCCCCATTTTTTGATGGAAACGGTACTGCTACAACTGCTCACCCATGGGTGAGAGAGATGGAAGCTGTATTGAATATCAGTGAGTGTCGGGAGAATCAGAAAGTAAAGTTTGTTGCCCATTCTTTTGTGGACTCGGCTCTATGCTGGTAGGACAATATAGTCCAAGCCGAGGGTAGCAGAGCTATTATAAGGATGAGATGGCCGGACTTGAAGACGCTGGGGATTGAGGAGTTCTGTCCTCATCGAGAGACGGACAAGGTCGAGATGGAGTTTCTGCAACTGGAGGCGGGAACCCTAACACATCAATAGTACACCACGAAGTTCAACGAGATGGCACGTCTAGTCCCGGATCAGGTGACACCTCTTTCGCGAAAGATCAAGAGGTACATTCAGGGCTTGCCGGCGGACATCGGTAGGCACATGATCGCAGCCTGACCGAGCACGTTTAGGTCGGTGGCTGATTTGGCGGGGAGATTGTATGATGAAAGATCTGTGAAGGTGACTGAAAGTAGCAAGAAAGGAGAGGGTGATCAAGAATGGAACGGGAAGGAACTAGAACATGGTGGAGCCGCTCCAGGTGGCAAAGGTGCACGAGTGGATGATCAGCGTGTGGTCATAACTGGTGCGGGGTCGAAAAGGTGTGACAAGTGTTGACACTGGCACCCCGAGGAATGTAGATTGGGGGGCAATGTATTTTTCCATTGTAGGAGGACCGGACATGTGGAGAAGAACTATGGTATGGGGAGGTGTTATTCCTGTGGTGAGGAAGGTCACATGAGCAGGGATTGCAAGAAGCCGAGGGCGGAAGGTTCGGGAGTGAAGAAGATCGGAGGAAGTTCCGGTACGAGGAAGGAGAACAGAGGGTGAAGGCTAGAGCCTTCCCTATGACCGGGAGGAGGCTAGGTCAGACTCTAAGGTAACGTTAGGTATGTTCTTGCAAGTTTAGATTTATGCATCTATGCTTTAATTGTGATACGAGTAGTAGTTTTGTTGCCGTTGTTTGCTGTGATGTTCCACGTTAGGGGTAGGAAGATCGATGAGCCTTTCGATGTAAGAATTGCTATTGGTAAGTCTAACAGGTTACCTAATGCCTTAGAGGATTGCACGATAGAATTGAGAGAGAGTACTCGTTCTTGCTAGGCTGTTCAAGACAGACATAGGTAGGTAGACATGCATCTCCGGGTGAGTTGATCAGTAGTCTATGACTTAAACCCCAAGTGTTGCAAGGAGATGGATTGATCAACCATGCATGACCAGAGTTTGGTATCGACCTACGACAATGAAGTATGAGGAAGGCTTCGACCAGGAAAGCGGATTGCTTGGTTTGGAGGCGAGTAAAGCTAATACTAATATGTAGAGGGTCATTCCCAGTTGTTGCTCAGGTAGGAGAAGTGACACATCGACTAGAGCTATCCGATGAGTTCACTGGAATTCATCTGATGTGCCATGCATCTCGTCTAAGAAATAGCTCAACCATGAGGATATGATCATGCTATTAGCGAATACTAAGATTGACAGAGTAACCAACCACGAGGAGCAACTGGTGACCATTACTAATAAGAAGAAGAGAATAGGCTAAGGAGGATGATGGTTTCACTTGTGTGGGTGCGGTGAAGCCTAAAGGGATCTAAGTTTAAATGCGAGATCAAAGAAGACGTAAGACAGTTTTACCCATAACTGTTCGAGAAGCGACGGGTTTCAGAGACGAAACCTCTTTAAGGGGGGTAGACTTGTAACACCCCGAATTTCTATTTAAACAGAAGGAAAAGAAAAGTAAATGGAAAGGATAGAAATTGTGCACAAGTGGAGGGGAAAAGTGTACAAAGTACAAAACCTTTTACTTTAAGGTTTTAAAGGGGCATGGTTGCCCATTCTTTCTTCTTCACCATCTTCAATCAGCTGAAAAGAAAAAGAGAGAGAGAGAGCACGGTTCTAGAGAGAGAAAGTGGAAGAAGCAGCTTCAAAGGTAAGTCTTCTCTTATTTGAGCTCGGTTTCAGCTGGGTTTCGAGTTCTTGACAGAATTCTCGTTCTTTAGTGTTTGTTTTCAGGATTCAAGAGCTGAATCTAAGGTGGGTCTAGAACTTGAAGTGTGTTCCTCAAAGGCTGCTCAAGGTGAGTTTCAAGAACCCCTCTTTTACTGATTTTCAACTGATTTGGGGCTATTATGCATACTAAGTAAACATTTTGAAAGAAACCATGGGTTTACAACTTTATGTTTGAAATGATGTATGTAAGTATGTTATTGTAATGATTATGGGTTAGTGACGATGCTTAGCATGCTTAGATGGCCTTAGTATGTTAGATCTGTGTTTGGGTATCACTAGAATGACAATCGGGTGATGTTGATAGCATAGAAAATATTTCAAAATGTTTTGATGAACATGAACAGTGGTCCATGCACCCAGAGATGGTTCATGTGCCTAAACAATGGCCCATGCGTCCAGCATGAGAGGCCAGATGACTAAGTGTTGGCCATGCGCCCAAGGGTGGGTCATGCACCTAAACAGTGGCCCATGCGCCCAACATTTTAGCCCATGCGTCTAAGTCTTGCCAATGCGCCTAGAGGGGGTCCATGCGCCTAAAAAGTGGCCCATGCACCTAAGTGTTAGCCATGCGCCTAAAAAATGCCATGCGCCCAAAGTGAATGAAACGGCTAAGTGTTGATGCGATTAAACAGGTGCCATGCGCCTGCATCGTGGCAATGCGGCTAAACAGCGCAGAAACGCCTAAATAGTGCCCATGCGCCCAGATTTTTTTACACTTAGAACTTTTATGGGGGTGTTGTTACCCATTTCAATGGGGGTGTTGTTACCCATTTCGATAGGGGTGTTACCCATTTCGGTGGGGGTGTTACCCATTTCGGTGGGGGTGTTACCCATTTCGGTGGGGGTGTTACCCATTTCGGTGGGGGTGTTAACCATTTCGGTGGGGGTGTTGTTACCCATAATGTTGGGGGTGAAATATATGATGGTTACCCGAGTTACATATAACTTCGCGAGTGTGGAATAAAGCCAAGCATAGGCATGAGGCGAGCGACTCTATGTCGCAACAGACTCGAAAGAGGTCCTTGTCGCGTATCCCGGTACTACGTCAGTGTTCGGACATGAGTCGGGGGTTTGGTTCCAGGCCCTGGCATAGTATAAGTCTCCGGACATGGGTCGGGGGTATTGCATGAGACAGGATACAGATCGCGTAGTCCGGTACTGTGTCAGTCTTCGGACATGAGTAGGGGGTTTGTGAGCAGGCCCCGGCACAATATTAGTCTTCGGACATGAGTCGGGGATATTGCATGAGACGAGATAATGGGGTGAGTGACTTTGTGATGCAATAGACTCCGATAGAGTTCAATCCCTGTGATTGACTCATATGGGATCTTTGTCGCGTATCCCGGTGATGTGTTAGTCTTTGGACATGAGTAAGGGGTTTGTGAGCAGGCCCCGGCACAGCATCAGCTTTCGAGCATAAGTAGGGGATATTGCAGGAGACAAGATTCGAGTAATAATTAGTAATGAACGAAAGATCATGTATTAAAGAACGAAGTATGAAATGAACGTAAATGAATTATCGTAATAAAGTACTAAACGGGATCCTTGTCATTCGACCTCAGTAATCGTTGCTGAGTGCCACGAAGAGGGTAACGTCTGACCGGATCTAGAAAGAGAAGTGAATGATAGTGTAATACGTTGAATGAACACAGTTAATGAACGTCATGATGAAGATAATAATGATATTCTCTGTATTTACACTTAATGCATGGTCACGAATGATGTAAAGTATAGTATATTTTGAAATAAAGTAAAGAACGGTTTTAACAAAGAAAAGTATGTTTCATTATAAAACTAGAACTCACTCAGCGTGGTTGACTTTTGTATGCATGATAGTTGGCAGGTATTTGTTGATGCTGAGGAGTTGCAGGCATGGATGCATAAGCTACCGGGAGCATTTTGAGGCTGGCATCCATATTTGGATATGTCTTTATATTTTGAGATGAAAACAAATGTTGTAAATGAATGAAATGACATGTTTTTAGTATAAATGACAGATTTAAATTTCGCTGCAAAATAAACGTACGTTTTATAACGTTTTTATATGCAATGAATGACCAACTGTGAGGTGCTCGGGTACGGGGCCTTACACTATTTGATCTGTTAAGTGTTCTTAACTATATTCTCCTTAATGTGTGTTTTGTTGTAAGTGACCATCTGTTAAACGGTCATGCATTCGTATCAGAGCATTTCCGGCTCTTGATTGTAAGATCTTACTATGTTAAGATCCCTCACACACACAAAATACTTAATATCTCAAATGGCAGCTCTCACTAAAGCTGATATGGAAACTGGTAGGGCTGTACAAAAAGTTCATAGCTCGAAGCTCGTTCGAAGTTCGCTTGAAAAAAGCTCGGCTCAAAAAATGCTTGAATCTAAACGAGCCGGCTCGGCTAAGCTCGGATCGAATTCTAAACGAGTAGAAATCGAGCCAGGGTTTGCTCGGTTCTAGCTCCGCTCGTGGCTCGGTGCATATAATATATGTATATATATATATTTATATAGTATAATAATTATTATTATTATTACTACTACTACTATTATGATTATTATTTTTATATTAGGAGTTTAAAATTATTTTCTTAAAAATAAAAATGGATTCTTTTTAAACACATTAAGTATTTTGTTTAAAAATATATAACTTCATAGTAAATTGTTTATATTCAAAAGAATAATCGTTGTTCTCACAAGTACGGAGTTCCCAACAAAATATAAAAACTCTAATATATATTTTTTGTTTTTTCATATAAATTAATGTGAAAAATTAAAAAAATATATCTAAATCAAGCCGGCTCGAACGAGACACGAGCTGGCTCGAACTTTTCACGAGTCGAACTCAAGCTGGTGTTTTGAGCTCGCTAAAATTTTTAACCCGACTTGTCTCGGCTCCATAAGCTTCAAGCTCAAGCTCGAACCTATCCTCGCTTGGCTCGGCTCGGCTCGTTTACAACCCTAGAAACTGGAACCATGACAAAGTCCCCATGATCGCCCCTAAAGACTTTGACACTTGGTGCCAAATAGGAAGGATTCATCAAGTCATAAGACTCTAGGATGTGAGAAATTGTTGTCATAGGGCCTCACATACCATGCACCGCTTCAACTATTGCTGGGGGTGGTATGGTTCCAAAGGTTGTGGCTGAGAATTCTGAAGAAGACAGAAAGAGAATAGGATTGATCAGAAAGACAAGACAACCCTTCAAACTGCTCTTCCCAACTCCATATACAGAGGCTTCAAGAAGTGCAAAATAGCTAAACAACTATGGGATGCACTAAAGCTAATGTATGAGGGGTCAACTAGAGCCAAGGAGAACAAGAAGGATCTTCTGAAGCAATAGTTTGAAAACTTCACCTTTAAACAGGTGAAACCATGACTCAATAATACTTCAGGTATGTTGAGATTGTGGACACTCTAATAGATGTTAGGGTGACTCTTAAGAACATGGACTATGTAAGGAAGTTCATGTCCTCTCTTCCTAGACAATGGACACTTTATTGTGTTGTTATGAGGAGAACTAACAACCTTAAGACTCACTTTGAGACAGTTCTATGATATTCTCAGTGAATACCTGACGAAGATGAACATGCAAAGTTCATCTGGTAACTCCAACAATCAACTGAGTTCAACCCTCCGTGTGGTTGAAAGGGATAGTAGAGAACCATAGCATCATCTTATTTGCTACCCTGACAATTCACAAAAGGGTCCTTTCATCACCTTCCCGGAGACACCAAGAGAAAACTACACTTAAGGAATCCCATTCCAAGAGACAAGCTCTTCACAAGCCTTTGTGTCTTCTGATAAAAGCACAAACAATTTTCTCTTCACCCTTGAAGATCTAGACTGTATCCATCGAGATGATCTGGACTACATGGAGATAGTTCAGCAAATGGCTCTCCTCACTCATAGAGTCAAGAAATTGTACAAGAGGACAAGGAGGAAGTTTTCAAGCAATGAAGCCAATGGAAAGTTTAGGATAAACAAGAACAAAGTAAAGTGTTACAACTGTAACCAAATGGGTCAGTTTTTAATGGTGTATAAGGCACCAAGGAGAAATGGTGGCTAGACACTGACCACTGAGAGAGCAACCCACAATTTAAAGCCAAAGCAACAAGTTGTAGTTGCTATTAAAGAAGGAGGCTTTGACTAGATATTTCAAGTAGAAGATGCATCTCCTAACCAAGCACTTATGGTAGCTCATGTTGAAGCCAAGGTATTGGAGCATCTCTGTACACCAGATTGTATGCTAAAGTTAATAGATACAGGTCCTACTACTTAGAGATGAGATCTGATCTTGAGTCTTTAAATATCCTAAAAGTTGATTTCAAAAGAGCTAAAAATGATTAGAAATTAAAGATAGAGGACTTAAAGAAAACCATTTCAACTCTTAAACAAGAACACAGCAGCTATAGGATACAGATCAAAGATCTCATAACAAAGTTGACTGAATGCAAGGCTGAGCTTATGATCAGCAATGCTAGGGCATAAAAATGTGTTCTTGAAGAAAATACCTCCAAGAATATTATATCCTCGTCCTTGCATGCAAAAGTTTGTTATCATAATAAGCAGGGACATGGATCTAGTGAGATAGCTCCCGCACACACAATCTTATCTGTAAGATCTCCTAGGTGTGGACCTTGTAAAGATGAGCTTTCTTTTATAGACCCCATGAGTGAAGACGATAAAAATGAAATATTGAAGGATGTCTCTGAGAAGAGTGAAGAAGAGCTTTCTAAAAAGGGTCACTATTTCTCTAAGGAGAAAAAAAGAGTTGGGATGTCCAAGTCAATAAAGAAGAACTTGATCAAGAAAGCAAAGAGGAAGTACAAAAAGGTTCAAGAGATCAAGGTCACTTTTAACTCTGTGGACAAACAAGTCTTTATCTCTACAAGATTTGAGGTGGTTAAGGCTGAAGACACAAACTTGAACTCTACCAGGAGATCTAGTTCATGTTCAAATCATCCTAGCATCAAGATGAAGGATTATTAGTTGTGTACCACTACTACACAACCTGAACCGTCCCGCTGGAAAGGTAGTTCTCTCCCTAAAATAATTGCCATAGCATCTGCAAAGATGAAGATGGAGAAGGAAAGTGATCAAGTTTTGGCTTGCTCGTAGAAGAAAACTCTTAGGAAGAAGAAAATGGATTGTGTCATATGTGTAAGTACTTGTCATCTTGATAAGGATTGCCTCTAGAATCTAAAAATTATCGTCCATATGAGCAAGAAATAAACTTCTAAGAGTTTAAAGAAGAAGCAAGCTTTGGAAGAAAAATCTTTTCCTTTCTAAATCTGCAAAATAAAGAAGAAGACAAGTTAAAATTGCATTTGGAAGAAAATTTGGTCTCAAAAGAAACGAATACTTCCGAAGTACTAAAGCTTGCTGCAGTGTTAATAAGATCTTCCAAAGGTACAGTCATTAAAACTTCAGAAGTCATCAAAACTTCCGAAGTGTTGAAGGTCAAGTCTAAGATTCCAAAGATGGTGTGGAAGACAATGAAAGACCAAGTGATTGAAAGTTCTTAATCAACATCAACAAATGATCCTCAAAACATGACAATAGGATCAATTGTTATTGCATTGTCTTCAACTTCTTTTGATGAGCCCAAGACCAATAAGGCCTAAGTTTCCAAATGTAACTAACCATCTCTTTTGTACAGAAACAACTCAAGACCAATAAGAATGTATGGATCATTTATAGTGGTTGTTCCAGGCACATGACTGGCAATGGTCGCTACTCCAAAATTTTGAAAACTTTTGATGAAGTACCAGTTGCTTTTGGAGGAGATGCTAGAGGTTACATAACTAGAAGGGACAGGGTCATAAATGGTAAGCTTAGCATTGAAAAGGTAAACTTTGTCAAGGAATTCGGATACAATCTCTAGAGTGTATCTAAATTTTGTGATCAGAGTCATAACATGCTCTTTACTAAGCAGGAGTGCATTGTTCTCAAGCCCGGGGTGGTCATTTCTCATGAGCTTATCCTGCTCAGAGACCAAGGAAATGGCATTTACAAAATGGGTGTGCAAGAAACATCTCACACAGTTGAAGTTTCATTCTTTCTATCTATAGCCAATAGTGATGAGTCTTTCCTCTGCCATTAAAGAATATGACATATAAACTTTAAAAACATGAATAAATTAATTAAGAATGATTTGGTAACTGGAATGCCAAAGAAAGAGTATACAAGTGATAACCATTGTGGTGCACGCCTCAAAGGGAAGCAAGACAAGGTATCTCATACGCCAAAGTAAAGAACCTCCATCACTACTCCCCTACACTTATTAAATAAAGATATCTTTGGCCCTACCAGTGTAATGAGTCTAGGAAGCACTTCTTACTGTTTAGTGATCACCTAGATGATTTTACAAGATTCACTTGGGTCTTCTTTCTTAGAAATAAGGAAGTGACCCCTAAGATTCTAAAGAATTTCTTCTTAAAGATTGAGAATCAATGTGATCACATTGGCAAAACCATAAGATATGATTACGGAATTGAATTTAAGAACCAAATCATTAATACATTTTGTGCTGAAAAGGGCATTTCAAGACAATATGATGCTCCCAGGACTACTCAGCAAAACACTATTACTGAGAGGAGAAACATGACACTAATTGAAGTTGCAAGAACTATGTTGTCTGACTCTAAACTGCCCATCACCTTCTGGGCAGAAGTAGTGAACACTGCTTCCTTTGTGTAAAACAGAGGTTTAATAGTTGAGGCACGTGATAAAGACTCCTTATGAACTTTGGCACAAGAGGAAACCTTTCATTGGTTTTCTCAAGTCATTTGGATGTCGTTGCACCAACTTTAATACCAAAGATCAAATTGACAAGTTTAGTAAGACACCAGATGATGCACATTTTATTGGATACTCTTCCCAAGCCAAGGCTTATAGAGTATACAATCTTAGAACTAAAGTAGTTGAGGTGTCAACCAATGTGACTTTCAATGGGCACACTCCTAGTGTGAATAGTTCTGGTTGTGATTGGCTATTTGATTTTGATTTAGTTACTAACTATTTTAACAAATCTTGTGAGAATGTTTCGGGATCTATAGGTATACTATCAGCGGGTGATCCTGGCCCAAAATTTGAGCTAAGGAGACCATCAAGTTACACTACAAATCCAACTGATACATCTGAGGTGCCTTCAAGTTCCAGCTTAAAGGCACAAAAATCAAATGATGGAGCTTCAAATGTTGGAGATCTTGGTGGTGGTGAAAGTGATCAAGAATTTCTTGATGATAACAAGCACTCCATTGAAGACAACATTCATGATGTCACACACTCATTAGATCAATTCTCTCTTGATAAGTGTGCTGATGTGGTGGGTAAATCACAATTGCCAGATCAAAATCTCTAATTTAGATCTTTCGAAGCAACTTATTATGATCCCTGAACTAAGGATCCACAAGTCTCACCCCACCATAAACATCATCGGAGATGCTAACTCAGGGATGAGAACAAGAGGACAAGCCCATGATGCAAATGTTTGTCTTCACTCTTGTTTCTTATCCCAAATAGAGCCAGAGAAAACTGATGAGGCTTTAAAGGATGGAAGTTGGGTTGAAGCCATGCAAGAGGAGTTGCTTAATTTCAAAAGACAAAAGGTTTGGAACCTATGTTCTCTCCCTCAAGGGAAGACTACCATAGGAACCAAATGGGTGTTTAGGAATAAGAAAGATGATAGAGGACTTGTCATCAACAATAAGGCAAGACTAGTTGTTCAAGGATACACACAAGAAGAAGGAATTGACTACACGAATATCTTTGTTCCTGTAGCAAGACTTGTAGCTCTAAGAATATTCTTAGCTTTGCTGCATCCAAAGATTTCAAGGTCTACCAACTTGATGTCAAGTGTGCTTTTCCCTTTGGGGTGATTGATGAAGAGGTGTATGTCAAACAACCACCTGGATTTGCAGACGTTATCATCATGATTATGTATGTAGGTTTGATAAAGCTCTATATGGGCTTCACCACGCTCCAAGGAAGTGGTATGAGACTCTATCTTAGTATCTTTGTTAGCATGGATACAAAAAGGGTACTACAGATGGAACTCTCTTCATCAAAGGAACAAGGAATGACTTAATGCTAGTTCAAGTATATGTAGATGACATTATCTTCAGGTCAACTATTCAAATGATTTGCAAAGACTTTGTGAAGCTAATGAAGAATATATTTGGAATGAGTGCCATGGGGACACTTAATTTTCGTTTAGGAATTCAAGTGAAGCAAGTTGATAGTGGCATCTTTATAAGTCATTCAAAGTATGTACAAGACATAATTTCAAGACTCAATATGATTGATGTAAGGTTGCTAAGACACCTATAGCTAGAAATCACTCCTCTGGATCTGATCTTGAAGGGGAGTATGTAGATGAGTATCTTTACCGGGCTATGATTGGATCTCTTATGTACCTCACTCCTAGCAGGCATAATATCATGTTTTCCAAATGTATTTGTGCAAGATATCAAGCCAACCCCAAATATGTCACACATAGTTATTGTCAAAAGTCTAAAATATCTCAAAGGTGCTCCAACATGTGGCCTTTGGTATCCAACAAACTCTTACTTCAATCTGTATGCATATACAGATAGAGACTATGGTGGCTGCAACAGGACTGCAAAGTCTACATGAGGGTGATATCAATTCCTTGGTGGAAGGATAGTCTCTTGGCAATTCAATAAATAATCTTGTGTGTCTGCATCAACAGCTGAAGCTGAAAACATTACTGTTGCAAGCTGCTATGCTCAAGTGCTTTGGATTTAGAATCAGTGGACTATGGATTCAACTTCAAGGAGACTCACATTCACACGACAACAATAGTGTTATCTTTATCACACGAAATCATGTGCAGCACTCAAGGACAAAAAACATCAATATCAAATATCATTTGATTAGAGATAACTTTGAAAAGGGATTAATCAAACTAGTCAAAGTTAACACAAATGAACAATATGTTGATCTGTTCAACAAAGCTTCTGATGAGCAGATGTTTAAGTACCTTCTATCAGCTATTAGAATGATTAACCTTGAGTAGCTTTTCTTAAAACTAACTCATCTTATTTCTAAAACCTATGTATCCTAAGTTGTCTATTTTATCACCTTGATAAGCCCTTGTTTACTCTGGAAGAGAAATCCTTTCAAAAGACATTCCTTAGATCTTTTTAAAATTTTGATATTTTTATCCTTTGGAAGATATGTATTTACTTTGGAAGAAACTTATGTCTTGAAAAACAAATAACTACTTCAGTAGATTTACCTTTAGAAAAAAATTTAAAAATATCTTCCGAAGCTTAAAATTTTACCTGAGCACTTGTATGTTTTTAAATAACAATTTTCTTCCCGAAAGTAATTTAGCCTCGAAAGTTTTATCTTTCTAAGAATAAAATTCTTTGAGTATAAATCTCTTCCGAACCAAAAATTTTTTAAACTCTTTGGAATATCTTCCAAAGTCATTTTGGCTTCAGAAGCTTTTCATCAAAACTTCCAAAGCAAATTTACCATCAGAAGATTTTAGACTTCCACGAAAACTACCTTTTTTGGCACTTTTTCAAAGATTGGACCGACATCCGGATTTCAAAGTTTATCCTCTTTAACTAACTTTGTCTCAGATCCATTTTATAGATATACCCAATGGTTTTCCCCTCTTTTACTCTCTTCTTCATCTGAACTATTCCCAAAACCTAAATTCACCCACAAAGCACCTTTGTTCTTATCTCCCTTCACCTTTAAGCTTTCTAAATGGCCATCCTCAACCACAGAAACAACCCAGATTTTTTATGCAACTCGACAAGCAACACAATCAGGTTGCTCTGTTAGACATTAAGAAAGATCCAACTTTCTTAGAGGTCTGCCATTTTCTTTCACTGACAAACTATCTCACCTCCCTTACCATTGATACTCCACTCTTGGAGGATCAGTTGTTAGAATTTTAGAAGACCTGCCAAGAGGTTATTATGAATGAGGAGAATGCATTGTCTGCTAGAGTGTAGGGAAGGACAATATTCGTCACTCCAGCCATTATCAACTCTCGTCTTTAGTTGGATGATGAAGAAGGTGAGTTGTTCTTTCCAAAGAAAGCTGTAAATCATTCCTTTGAGTAGATGGGATATGAAGGGGATTTGTATGTATATAACTTAAGAAAAGGGAAGGTCTCATCCCAGTGGAGGTACCCACTCCATGTGGTCATCCACAGCTTGTCTAACAAACATGACAGATGGGACCAGATTCCTAAGGATTTTTCTTTATAGTGCGTGGAATGGTCCAAGGGGTAAAGTTTAGGCACTCTCAATTTTTTTACACAATTTACTTGCAAATTTGGACTCCTTAGAGTATTATATGTTCCCTAGATGTGTTCAACACATTCTCAACTGTGAACTGGGCTCACAATTTAAGGGGAGAGGTAATATTCTTAAACTGGGACTGATGAAGGCATGCATCTTTATGACTATTAAGAAGCCACTGTATGCTTCTCTAGGGTAGAAACAACCCTTATCTAAAAAATGTTAGAGCTCTTTGCTCAAGGTGACAACCTAGCAACACAAGCTAGCGTTGAACCACACCTTATAACTCTCAATTGACTAAACAGCCTCAAATAATCCTCACCTACCAAAAAAATCCAAACAAACCCCTGCTCAAGCTATTAAGCTTGTGTAGGTTGCCATATCATCACCCATATAGGAAGAAGTGGACATTGGAGCTCCCACTTCTCCTAAGGAGCAAACCACTCCTATATTAACTTCAATCAATGTTAAGGTTCCTCATACTTAGCCTGATAAGCTCATTACCCAAGCAACCATAAGCCTTCACTCAAAGTCTCAAAACTCTAGTGAACAACCTTCAGGGAAAAGTTACCATCCACAACCTCTTGATCTAAAGCAACCCATTCCCAACCTAGAATTCTATGATGATGAAGAAATGAGATTAAGTGAGTACCATGAGCCTCTTTATTCCTCCTTACTGAAAGAGAGATGAGTGCTCCTGCCTCTCCTATGTCTAGCCCATATCATTCACCCACCACTAAAGTGGATCTCACTTAACCTGTTCAGGAGGTCCATAAGGAAGAGGCTCTCACTTTTGCAAGTCATAACATCTTTAAGACCTCAACCATGGCAACTCAACACATGATCACTTCAATTGAAGTTGTAAGTGAGTAGGGGAAATCCAGTAGCCAAGAACTCCATGATGGTAGTAGGAGAGAAGACTTTGGTCCAATTATCTCATCTTCCAATGATTCTTCTAATAAAGATGAGGGGAACATGAGACTAAAGGTGCAGAAATTGTCACAAACATGCTCCTATTTCGTCTCTAAGGTTAATCACCTTGAATCTCAGGTGACTACCTTACAAAACAAGGTCAATGATTAGCAACTTGAGATACCTTATCTGAAGGAGAAATTAGCTGGGAGACCTTTAAGAGGAGCTCATCCAGGAAGATAAGAACATGTGGATGTAATTGACCTAACTCCTAGCTCACCTCTTCAAGTAGGTGATGCTACCAAAATGGGGAGAAAGTCATAGCAATCACAGAACCTAGAAGTTCTTCATAAAATACGGACATTAAGGATGCACTATTCTCACTTGCAGTTGTCCATGCTCAACAACCTTCTCAAGTTCACATTGATGTTAACTCACTGGACTCACTTATTCAGATTCTCTTTGAGGAGGGAATTCCAAGGGCTATGTCAACTCCACCCTAAGGAGCATCTAATTACATTATTAGGTGGAGGTATGATGCTGATAGAAGAGCCATCAGACTTGAAATAGTTCAAGGATAGCAAGAAGTCCTTAATTTTTAGAGCTTGAACTACTACGGAGGTCTTGATATAGTCAACATGCCATTTGCCAAGCAAAGTCAATTCAGGCAGGCTAGCAATATGGCTCAAGGATAAAAGACTGGATTTCTGAAGTTTTTAAAGCAAGAAGACAAATGCAAGTAGGCAATGTCATTGGTCAACTAGATGTTAAGGTGGACCCTAAGATTAGCTTCAAAGGAAAACTTAACTAAAGGCCCAGTAACAGAACCTGTAAGCTTTGTCTCATAACCAGCAGCTTCAACAATCCATCGCTTAGTGAAATACCTGTTGGTGTAGGTGTATCACAACCTCTCTCTGGCCATAGCCTGGATGCTACTCTAAGTAATGAAGGCCAAAGCTCTCTCCACCTTGTGTCACAATGATTTGTGGGAGACACAAGGAAAAATATACTGACTCCCGAGGAGATTAAGGAGGAGGATGAGGAAAGAAAGGAAGGAAGAGGAAGCTAAAGGAAGAAAGTTTCACTAGGTCTTCAGGCTTCATGGAAGCTACAATCAAGACTGCCTCTAGAACAAACACTCAACATGATAAGTTAAGGGCAGTCAGGATTACTTACGTGCAAACCAGGAAGTGTGACATTGATGAGATCATTACTCTCCCCTTAGAAGAACTGAATGATCTAATAGACATAGAAATGTATAGAGAGTGGAATGAAGCAAAGGATGCCAGGTTGCTGCTCCAAATCAAAGAAGAAAGAAGACAGAAAAGACTATAGAAACATGTCCCTACCCTCTCTCCATTTCAAGAAAGTCCTGTGTAAAAGACTGTGGCATCTCCACAACCTCAAGTAGATAAAGAAGCGGATAGGCAAAATATGATCAGCTACTTGAAAGCCATAGGACTCTACCAGGAAACTACACTTCTTCCTTGTCCTTTGAGTATATTGAGTTTTAGTATCTCAAAGAAGTTGAACTTCAGTTACTAAAAAAACAAAAAGCTACAAAGCGAAAGATGAGGGAAGAAGCAGCCAAGTCAAGAGCCATCATCCAAAAGAGTCAAAAGAAGTGTACTGACAGGAAGAGGATGATGGGCTTCTTGAAGCCTATATGGATTCTCCGTAAGGAGACTTGGCCTAGTGTCTCTATCCAAGTCATGTCCCTCCTGATATGGAGGTTAAGGTTGGACAATTTGAGACAACACAAACTGGACCTCCTACTGAACCTCAACAAGCTTCATCTTCTGATGCATAGTAGGGTCAAACTCCCTCTCCTTCTGAACTTGTGAGGGAGGTAGACCCAACTGAGAAAGACAAGACTGAGTAACAAGGTGCTGAAGGCAAGTCTTCTTAGTTTAAATTTCCAATGAAGAGGAAAAGGATGGACTTTAGACCCAAGTCAAAGAAAAAGAGGTCAGAGACATCCACCTCTAAGCCTCAAGATGAATCATATAATCCTCAAAGAGTGCATTATGAGGCAGATCAATCAACTCCAATTCAAGTAGCTCCTCTTGCATCAAAAAGACACATCTTATTCTGGACCTTCACTACTAATCTAGAAAGATGGCATGTAATTAGAGATCAAGGTGGTGAAGATGTCTACACATGGTAGGAAATGTTCAACCTACCTCTGCATGATCTCGTTAAGATGAGAAGACACTTTGAAAGTCTAAGTGATCCTGACCATCTAATGAAGAAGGGTATGGTCATCATCATGATGAGGACTGTCAACATCTAAGGTCTTCAAATGTTTTGGTAGCATCAACCTAGGAGGAGTTTGTAAGTTTTCTTGTAAGGTTGATGTACTAAAACATTCGAATTCTCTCCTACATGTGTGCACTTAAGTGTAGAGTAGAAATGCTTCGGAAGTTTACACCCTGCATAAGAATTATTTGAAGAGTAAAATCTTCCGAAGCCAAGAGAAACATATTCTGAAGCCAAAAGTTAAGTCTAAGCTTCAAAGACAAAGTCTTCCAAAGCTAAGAAGTGAAGACTGAATTCTTCCAAAGACTTATGATACATGTTTTATCTGATATACTTTTCTATAAAGCTAGACTACTTTCCCCTGCAACTCTGATGACTCACCAACTTACACAAGTTAGTGAAAAGGTCCATGCTTTTGGTATCTATACATTGAGTTCTTGAGTTTGTTGCTTTCTACATTATGTACTTTTATTCTTTTTGTAATATATTAGGATGTGAGCTATGGCATGTCATAGTCACTAGTGAAAAGGCAATCTGCCTTTTGACTCTACATTTGATTTTGTTGTTGTCTAGATCAAATGTTTCCAGCAGCCTTTCTAAGCATGGTCGACTATAGGATGTAGTATAAAGTATCTCAGATCCTTGTACCTTTCTTTATGCTTTTAACACTTGTAAAAGAAAATTAGAGCACTATACATCATTCTTGAAAACTAATATTTATGTGTTGTTTGTTCTTGTTCTGCCTCATTCTTACTTGTGTTCAAAGTATCATACCATATTGTTTCCAGTTCCCTATTTGATCTTTTAAGTGTTATTAACTATATTCTCCTCATTGTGTATTGTGTTGTAAGTGATTATCCCTTAAATGGTCCTACAAAGTTTCTAAAGAAAATGATCACTTAGATGAACCTTTTTTAAGAGAAATGTGCAAGGTAATACTTTAATTGAAATAATAACTTTTTCTAAAATTGAAACTATATAACTTAAAATAAAGCTTGATAAATCGACGATTTCTGAAATGAAGCAAGAGGAACTCTATAGCAAATAAGGGGAGCTAGAATTAAAAACAGGGTTGGGTTACGGTGAAACCACCTATGTTTATCCACCTCCTAACACCTTTTGCTATTCTCCAATGCCTACACCTCACCCTACAAATGATCTAATTGAAAATGATATAACAATTTGTTTACTGGTTTAGAAAGAGTGAATCGTAAAGAGGTTCAGGAATATTATGATTATGGAGGAAGTAGAGGTCTTGGAAGTTATAGTTCTCATTTTTTTGTTTTCAAAACTCTTTTGTAGATAATAGTTCCAATAGTATAGATTGTTGCTTGAGTAGTTTAAATTAAAGTTGTTATCATTTCAGAATGTCTGTATCAAATACAGTTGATGTTTCAAATGTTAATGAACAAGTTTGTGTAATTAGTAAAGGCCATGAAACTTCTTCAAAATAAAATTGTTTTGAAAAATTCATCCATCTCCCCATCCCCACGTTCACTCCAATTTGAATTTCTAATCCAAGCGAAACAACACAAACACAAGATTGTAAAATATAAGAAATAAGAGGACTTAGAAAACAAATCATAGGAAATGCATGTCACTTACAATGATTGTGATTCTATCATGTTAAAATGTTAGGAAGAGATGATCATCGATTATGTTCCAATCCTAAAGGATTAAAGAATTTTTTTAAATCTCGTTGTTTCAAATGTGGTAAGGATGTTCACGTTGTTAGGCACTGTCCAGAGGTTATAAATAGGAATGTAGATAACAGATCATTAGGAAATAGATTACAACATTTTATTGATGGTTTCTTTTGTAAAAATTCATCTCCACAAGAACCGAGCCGGTTAAGGTTTTGGTCCAAGTGTCTAGATGATTTTCTCAAATCAATATGGCAGGATCATTCAAGAAGGACTATCAATAGCATTTGGCACGTTGGTAATGGATACTCTAGGCATATGACCAGATTGAAGGGCCTTCTTAGCAACTATAAGATAATAAATGGAGGATATGTTGCTTTTCTGGATGATAAGAAAGGAGGTAAATTGATAGGTCAAGTTGAGGTATCAAATTGTTCTTTAACCTTGCAGAAGGTTAATTTCATGCCTGAATTGAATTCAATCTCCTAAGCGTATCATAAATCTATGATAAGAATATTCTTGTGCTTTTTAAGTATAATGAATGTTTGCATCTTAAGCGTATCAAATTGTTCTTTAAACTTGCAGAAGGAAAAAATGTCCTATTTACTCAAAATGAACTCCGAAGAATCTCCACCATAACTTGTCTCCAATCAAAATCTTCCTCTTTTGAGTCCTTTATGTGGCATAGACGTTTAAGCCATCTGAATTTTATAAATATTAATAAATTGTTTAAAAATAAAGGGAGAGAACAAAGGTTTTGCACAAGCTTCCTCTTACTGTCTTGTTGTAACAAACCATTTTTCAAAATACTCTTGGTTCAGAATTTTGTCGTATAAAGGGGAGGCAGCAAAGGTTTTGTAGAAGCTGATTCCGACCATAGAAATCATTAGAAAAATGATGGTTATGTCAATCAAAAGTGACAATCGAACAGATTATAGAAACCAGATCTTTTATTTATTCTGTGCAAGCAAAGGGATTGTCAAACAATTAAGCAATGCAAGAACACCTCTGCAGAACGGTGTCGCTGAATGAAAGAATTGCACTATCATTGAAGCAGCTAGGACTTTGCTCATAGAATCTAAACCTTCTATTATTTTCGGGGTAGAAGCAATCAACTGTGCCTCTTATGTTTTAAACAGATTCCTAGTTGTGAAAGACAAGATGTAGACTACTTATGAATTGTTTCACAAGAGAAAACAGTTGATTGACTTCTTTCGTCCTTTTTTCTGCTTATACACATTGTTAAATATTCAATGTCAAATTTCAAAGTTTGGAGTAGTGTCTTACATTGTCATATATTTTGTAACTCAAATGGCCTATAAAGTATACAACGAACAAACAAGAATTATGCAAGAATATTTCTATATTGATTGGCAAGAGTCAAATGTTTCCAATGTTGGTTCTAATCTGGAATGGTTTTCCGATTCAAACATCGTTTTCTACTCTTTCAATATCCCATCCTTTCATGATTAAGATATTCCTTCATTAAGTGGTCAATTCTTTATTGCCGCTCTACGATAACCAGAACCACAACTTCAACCACAACCTTAACCACAACCAAAATCACAACCTCAACCTCAACCTCAACCAAAACCACAACCTCAACCACAACCAAAACCATAACCTCAACCTCAACCACATCCTAAACTTGAACCTGAACATCAAATCCCTTCAACACCATCACAAATGTCATAAAATCCTATTTCTAACCAACCAATCACCTTACCATCATCCACCTCAGAACCATCATCACCACTAGTGTTGTAAAACTCGAATTAGGAGGGAGAGTACTCAACAAGGTGCCAATGCACTTTTTATCAACTCGGTCCAACTCTGCCCTACTTGGCCCTACTCGGCCCTACTCGGCCTTAATCGTCCAACTCGGCCAACGCGGTCCAACTCGGATTTTCACTATTTTTCACTGATTTTCGATGTTTTTACTATATTTTTACGGATTTTTATTGTTTTTCATTAAAATACCTTGGAAGTTGATAATCAAATGATTACTACATGCAGAATCATTGAAGGGCGTTGAGTTACAACATAACAACACAAAGAGGAGATTAACCAAACTTAATCAAACACTATGACTGGATTAACCAAGGTAAGACACTAAGAACACAAGTAATGTAAGAGACAGAACACAAAGAACACAAGTATATGGGTTTCAAGAATGCAGTATATTGCTTTCTCTATGTTCTATTACAAGTGTTACAAAGCATGATTCAAAGATACAAGAACATAAGATACTTATACTGCATCCTACAGCCGGCTATACTTTGAAATCCAGCTGGATACAATTGACTAGACACAAAACAAAATCAATTGTAGAGTCAAAAGGCACATTGCCTTTTGACTAGTGACTATGACATGCCATAGGTCACATCCTTCTCTATTACAAAAAGGATAAAGTACATGAAATAGAAAGTTACAGACTCAAGACCTCACTGTACAGTTATCACAAGCATGGCCCTTTTCACCAACTCATGTAAGTTGGTGACCTTATAAAGGTGCAGTGAAAAGGAGTCCAGCTTTATGGAAAAGTACATGAGATAAAGCATGTGTTAAAAGTCATCGGAAGAAATCTGTCTTCATGAGTTGAAGCTTCGGAAGACTTTGTCTCTGAGGCTTCGAAAGACTTCATATTTGGCTTTAGAAGATATTGGTCTTGGCTTTGGAAGATTTCACACTTAGAGTATTTCTGTTGTATGTGTGAAACTTCCTAGGCATTCTTTTTCAATGAGCTTGTGTAGCATGCAGGATAGACATTGGATGTTCGGTTGCATCAACCTCTTCATTGTTCTCTACAAACTCCCCCTAGGATGATGCTACCAAAACACTTAGTAGACTTCAGATATCAATAGTCCTCATTAGGATGATCACCAATCCTTTCTTCATAAGGTGATGAGGATCGTTTAGGGTATCAAAGTGTCTTCTCATATCAAAGAGGTCATGCAGAGGCAACTGAAACATATCTTGCTATGTGTAAATGTCTTCAGTGCCTTGATCTCTAATGACATGCCATCTTTCTGGATTTGTGGTGTATGTCCAAGACAAGATGGGTCTTCCTGATACTAGAGGAGTTGTTTGAATTGGAGTTGATGTAGCATCCTCTGGCTGCCGAACCTCAATATGTTCTGACTCATCCTGGGGTTTAGAAGAGGGTGCGGTCTTCTTCTTCTTTGGCTTTGGTTTAGAAGCCATCCTCTTCTTTCTCTTTACATATTTTAACTGAGAAGATTGGCCTGCAGTACCAGATTGATTTTCACTACCTTTCTCAGTTGGGATTTCCTCTCTCTCAGGCTCAGAAAGAGAGGGAGGTTGACCCTGCTATGGGTGTTATCTCTGTTTGTTCAACCTTAACCTCCATTTCAGGTGGAGCTTGACTTGGAGTGGAGTGTAAGTCAATGAGCTCTCCACTTTTGATCTTTTGCTTGATCACCCTAATATGCTCATCCATAATGGATAGAGACATGGGGCCAGGTCGCCTTCCGAAAAATCCATATAGCTTCAAGAAGCTCATCATCCTCTACCTATCAGCAGACTTCTTTATTCTCTTTTAGATGGTAGCTCTTGATTTTGTAGCTTCTTCCCTTAGCTTCTTCTTAGTTGTCTTTCTGTCCTTGATTATCTCAAGTTCAAACTATTTTAAGTACTCAAACTCAGCATAGTCATAGGACAAGGGAAGGAGTGCATGTGCCTGATAGAAGCTAGTGGCACTCAGGTAGTTGATCATCTTGATCCTCTCTTCTTCTTTGTCTACCTGAGGTTCTTGTAGAACCACATCTCCTTGTGCAGGACTTTCCTGAACTAGGGAGAGGGTAGGCATATCCTTGTACAGTCTTTTTCTTCTTCTCTCTTCTTTTACTTGTACTAGAAGCTCTGCATCTTCTGCCTCTTTCTTCTCCTTTGACCATTCCAGATCAACCAGTTCATTCAACTCTTCTAAGGGGAGAGAGATGACACTGTCTATGTCATAGTTCCTTGTCTGCAGGTAATTTATCCTGACTGCCCTTAACTCATCATTCTGAGTATTTGGTCTGGGGGCAACCCTGATAGCAGACTCCATGAGTCTTGAAAACTCAGCAGAGAAACTTTCTCCCATCAGCCTCCTTGTTCCCTCTCTCTCTCCTCCCCTTCAATCTCCTCAGATGTCATCTTTCTTTTCCCTTTGTCACTCACAGACCTTTGAGACTCAGGGTGAAGAGAGCTATGCCTTTCATTGCTTGTTGTAGCATCTAAGTTCTCGCTAGAGAGAGGTTAAGAAGCACCTTCACTAGCAGGTATCTCAATAGGAGTGTGGATCTCTGCAGTAGTTGATGATGATGAGACAGGGGTCTCAGGTTCCGTCACTCGGCCTTCAGTCAAGGTTTCCCCTATGAAACTAATCCTACGGTCTGCCTTGACATCCAGTTGACCGATGACATTGCATGATTCCCTAAGTATCCTTCTTATGCTGAACTCTGTGGTGATCCTGTCTTGGATTCTTTGAGCCGGTCTGTTAGCTTGTCTTGATTTGCTTGGATTGTCAAGTGGCATGTTGACTAAATCCAGACCTTCGTAGTAGTTCAAAGTCTGAAAATTGAAGACTTCTTGTTGTCCTTGAACTCTTATGATGATTAGGGCTTTCCTAATGTTGTCATATCTCACCCAATGATGTGATTGGAAGATGGTGAAGATGACATAGCCCTTGGTATCCCATCCACAAACAAACTCTATATGAAGGAGTCTGTTTAGTCCACATCAATGTGACTTTGAGGAGGTTGCTGAGAATGCACAATTGCAAGTGAGGATGGTGAGTCCTTAATGTCCATTCTCTCTGAAGAACTCCTAGGTTCTATAACTGTGATGACTTTCTCCCCCTTTTTGGTAGCATCACCCACTTGCATAGGTGAGCTGGAAGATAGGTCAATCATATCCATAGGTTCTTGTGTTCCTGGTTGAGCTCTTCTTAAGGGTCTCCTTGCTAGTTTTTCCTTAAGATATGAAATCTCAAGTTGCTGATCGTTGATCCTGTTGTGCAAGATAGTCACCTGAGATTCAAGGTGACTGACCTTTGAGACTAAATAGGTGCATGTTTTAGTCAGTTTGTGCACCTTTAGTCTCAGATTCCCCTCATCTTCATTAGAAGACTCATTGGGGGATGAGATGATTGGACCAAAGTCCTCTCTCTCAACACCAGCTTCAGGTTCTTGGCTGCTGGTTTTTTCTCTGCTCACTGGCAATCTCTGTTGAGATGTCAGTGGGTTGAGTTGCCATGGTTGAGGTCGTAATGATGTAGTCACTTTCAGAATTGAGAGCCTCTTCGATATGGACATCCTGAATAGGTTTAGAAGTGTCCACCTTAGTTGTAGGTAACTAATGTGGGATAGATATAGGAGACTCAGGAGCATTCATCTCTCTATGTGTAGGGGTATAGAAGAGAGACTCATTATACTCACTGAAACCTAGATCTTCATCAGTATAGAAGTCAAGGTGGGGAATTGGTTGGTTGAGATCTATAGGCTGGGGATGGTAACTATCCCCAAAAGGTTGATCACTTAAGTGTTGAGACTTAGAGTTATGGCTTAAGGCGGTTGGGCTATTGAGCTCATCAGGCTGAGCATGTGGAACCTCAGCACTGATTCTTAGAGAAATGGGAGTGGTCTGCTCCTCAATAGAAGTGGGAGCTCCAGTGTCCACTTCTTCTTGTATGGGTGAGTATATGGGGGCCTCCACATACTGAATAGCCTAAGCAGGAGTTTGTTTGGATTTTCATTGGTAAGTGATGGTGATTTGAGGCTGTGTGGGTGGTTAGGAGGTAGCAGGTGTGGGTTCAACGCTAGCTTGTGCTGCTAGGTTGTCACCTTGAGAAATGAGCTCTAACATTTTTGGGACAAGGGTTGTTTCTACCCCAGAGAAGCCAACAATGGGCTTTCTCAGTATTTTAAAGATGTCGGGCTTCATTTGTCCCAATTTAAGAATGTTACCTATTTCCCTCAACTGTGAGCCTAGTTCACAGTTAAGAATTTACTAGACATATCTAGGAAACAGGTAATACTCTAAGGAGTCTAAATTAGCAACTAAAATGGTATAAACAAACTGTGAATACATGAATTTGACCCCCTGAACCATTCCATGGATTATGAAGGAAAGATCCTCAGGAATCTGGTCCCATCCACCATGCTTGTTTGATAAGCTGTGGATGACCATGTGGAGCAGGAATCTCCGCTGGGATGAGACCTTCCCTTTCCTAAAGGTCGTTACAGAGAAATCTCCCTCATATCCTATCTGCTCAAACGAATGATTAATAGCTTCCTTTGGGAAGAACACCTCACCTTCTTCATCATCCAGCTAAAGATGCCTATTGATGATGGCCGGAGTGATGAAGATTGTTCTCCCCTACACTGTGGCAGACAGTGCCTTCTCCCCGTCCATAATGAGCTCTTGGCAGGTCTTCCAGAAAGCAAGTAGTTGATCCTTATAGAGAGGAGGATCAATGGTTAGGGAGGTGAACTACTTTGATAAAGCTAAGAAATGAGAAACCTTTGAGAAATAAGAATCTTTCTCAGAACTTAAAGGAGCAACCTGATTATGTTACCTATGTAGCTACATGGTAAAGTTGGGATCATTTCTATGAGCAAGGTTGGCCATTGTGAGGTAGCTTAAAGATGAAGAAAGAAGGAAGAAAGAAATTTCAGAGAGAAATTTGGGTTTTTAGGTTTTGGAGGAAGAATAGATGATAGAAAGAGGGGGAAATCGTTTGCCTTATATGTGAGGGGGATTTGAGATAAAGCTTAATGAAAGAGCATAAACTTTGAAATCCGGATATTGGTCCCACCTCTGAAAAAGTAATTTACTCTTGCTCAAAAAGTAGTTTTCTTGGAAGTCAAAAAGCTTCCGAAAGTTAATTATCTTCGGAAGTTTTAATAAAAAGCTTCCGAAGCTAAAATAACTTCGGAATAATTTCCTGAGAGTTTTGAGAATTTTGCTTCGGAAGAGGAATTAAAACTTGAGTGCTTTTTATATAAAACAACAAAGCTTCCGAGAGTTAATTTTGCTTCGGAAGTAAATGGTCCTTGAAAATAAGTAATTTTCTGAGACAAGTATTTAAGTTTCGGAAGATAGATCAAAGAACACTTCTGAAGGTAAATTTCTTAGATAGTTATTTCTTTTTAAGGTATGACTTACTTCCGAAGTTAAAAGCATAACTTCCGAAGTATGAGAAATTTTCAAAAACCTAAGGAAAGTCTTCAAAAATAAATTTTTATCCAAGGAAAACATGAGCTTATGAAGGCGATGAACTAGACAACTTAGGACACACATATTTTAAGAATAATAAGAATTAGTTTTAAGAAAAACCTATTCAAAGTTAATCATCCCAATAGCTTATATAAGATATTTAAATCTCTGTTCATCAAAAGCCTTTGTAAACAAATCAGCATATTGTTCATCTGTGAACTTTGACTAGTTTAATTAATCCCTTTTCATAGTTATCTCTTGTTAAATGATACCTGATCTTGATGTACTTTGTCCTTGAGTGCTGCACAGGGTTCTCTGTGATTGAGATAGCACTATTGTTGTCTATGTGAATGGGAGTCTCCTTGAAGTTTAACCCTTAGTCCAGCATCTGATTTTGAATCGAAAGCACTTGAGCACAACACCTTGCAGCAGTATTGTATTCCACTTCAGTAGTTGATGCACAGACACAGGATTGTTTCTTGCATTGCCATGAGACAACCCTTCCACCAAGAGTATCCAATAAAGTGTCCATCATCTGATTTCTCAGCAAACTTGGCAATTTGATCTTTGGTATTCAAGACGGTGCAAGGACAACCAAATGACCGGAGAAAACCAATGAAAGGTTTCCTCTTGTGCCAAAGTTCATAAGGAGTCTTTCCATGAGTCTTAACTACTAAAACTTTGTTCTACACATAGTAGGCAGTGTTGACTGCCTCTGCCCAGAAGATGATGGGCAGCTTAGAGTCAGACAGCATGGTTCTTGCAGCTTCAATCACTGTCATGTTTCTCCTCTCAGCAACAACATTCTGCTGAGGAGTCCTGGGAGCATTGTATTCTCTTGTAATGCCATTTTCATCACAGAATGTATCAAGGATTTGGTTCTTAAATTCAGTTCCTTGATCACATCAAGTGTAGTAGCGTTGAACAGGGTTGAGTTACAACACAAAAACACAAAGATGAGATTAACCAAACTTAATGAAACACAATGACTGGATTAACCAAGGTAAGACACTAAGAACACAAGTAATGTAAGAGACAGAACACAAAGAACACAAGTATATGGTTTTCAAGAATGCAGTATATTGCTTTCTCTATGTTCTGTTACAAGTGTTACAAAGCATGATTGAAAGATACAAGAAGATGTGATACTTATACTACATCTTACAGCCGGCTATACTTTGAAAGCCACCTGGATATAATTGACTAGACACAAAAGAAAATAAAATTGTAGAGTCAAAAGGCAGATTGCCTTTTGACTAGTGACTATGACATGCCATAGCTCACATCCTTATCTATTACAAAAAGGATAAAGTACATGAAATAGAAAGTTAGAGACTCAAGACCTCAATGATCAGTTACCAAAAGCATGGACCTTTTCACCAACTCATGTAAGTTGGTGACCTTACAAAGATGCAGCGGAAAGGTGTCCAGCTTTATGGAAAAGTACATCAGATAAAGCATGTGTTAAAAGTCTTCGGAAGAAATCTGTCTTCATGAGTTGAAGCTTCGAAAGACTTTGTCTCTGAGACTTCGAAAGACTTCATATTTGGCTTCGGAAGATATTGGTCTTGGTGTTGGAAGATTTCACACATAGAGTATTTATGTTGTATGTGTGAAACTTCCTAAGCATTCTTCTTCAATGCACTTATGCAGCATGCAAGATAGACATTGGATGTTTAGGTTGCATCAGCCTCTTCATTGATCTCTACACTACGTTTATAATATTACATAGTTGATATTACCTTTTAAAAAATGTTTGTATGTTAACATCTATTTTTTATTTATATTCATATTCATGTATTTTTTTAATTATTAGAAAGTTTGTGATATTTATCATATTTATTATTTTTGAAAAACTATTTTTTTATAATTTATCACATCTTATTACTCTCCAAGTACTCCCCGCTTATGCCCAGTACTCGCAACTCCCCACTCGACCGGCCTGGCAGTGCCTAGCGAGTATTGCAACCATGGTCACCACAACCCATTTTATCTAATTCCTTAACCCTAAATACTAACTTCAAAACCCTAAAAGACCACCCACGTGATTATGTCATTGGATCAATATCTGACGGTGTCAGGACTCAAAGCTAATCGAGGCTAATCAATGAATGTCTCTATTCTTATTTTCAATCTCAAATTGTTCCTAAAAATGTCACCATGGTACTTCAAGACCCAAGCTGAGTGGAGTTAATAGAATTAGAGCTTCAAACTATTTTAGAAAATTGAAGGTGTGGGAATTTAGTTGATCTTCCTCCAAATAAGTATCCAATTAGTATAAAGTGAGTATTCAAAAACAACCAGATGATCATGGGGTATCAAGGCTGGTTGTCCAAGGAATGCTCAAGAGGAGGGGATTGACTACACTGAGTTGTTTGCCCCTGTGGCCTGGATTGAAGCCCTTCGTATCTTCTTGCTCATACAACTCACAAAAACTTTAAGTCTTCTAGATGGATGCAAAGTGTGCATTCCTATTTGGAGACATTGACAAAGATATTTATGTTTGTCAACCACCAGGTTTCAAAGATCCATATTTTCCCGAGAAAGTCTACAAATAGGATAAATCCTTGTATGGATTATATCAAGCTCCTAGAATCTGGTACAAAACCCTCACATAGTATCTTCTCGAATAAGGTTTCACATGAGGAACTATAGACATGAGTTTTTTAAGAATGTTGTTAACGAAGATGTGCTCATTTTGAAAGTGTATGTTGATGATATCATCTTCAGATAGACAAATGAGAACATGTGCAGATAATTTGAAGAAGTGATGAAAGAACGCTTTGAAATTAGCATGATCGGGGAGAGTGCTTCTTCTTAGGACTACAAGTCGAACAAAAGCCTGGAATTCTTATCCATCAAGAGAAATACATTCTAGAAATCCTGTTGAAGTACAACATGGATGATGCTTCTCAGGATTTTAGCCCATTTCTTGCACAAACCTACATAACTCCTAATGACAATAAAAAGCTATTCGATGCTCACCATTATTGCTCACTGATCGGATCACTAATGTATGTCACCGCGAGTCATCCAGATAATATATTTGTTGTGAGTTACTCTTCTCGATATCAAGCTAATCCAAATCTCATGAGGAAGTTGTTAAACGAATTTCTACTACTTCAAGGGTTCTCCTTAATTCACTCTTTGGTACCCAAAGGGGAAAAAATTGATCTTCATGTATACTCTAATAGCTATGATGGATTTCCATGTTTCTTGCAAACCAAAAGCCAGAGCACCATTTTACTATTCATAGGAGATGCTGAGTATATGTTACTTCAAGTTGCTGATGCCAAGTGTTATGGATTCAACAGCAAATGATGAATTACGAGATTAACTTTCTTCACACACCACTATTCTGAGATAATGAAGCGGCAGTAGGAATTGCCAAAAATTCCATTCATCATACCCGTACAAAGCATATTGAAACAAGAATCCATGCAATTCGAGATGCATAACAGAAGGGGTTTATAGATATTATTCCCATAGACACCAAAGTCAAAAGGTCGATCTTTTCACAAAAACTTTTGACACACCTTGGTTTTATGAATTAATCAACATGTTGGGTCTAATATCTTTTTAAAGAAAATTCTAGCAATTCTCTATAGATATTTAAAAGTGAAATTTCATCTTGGGATGATGCTTCTCAGGAACTTACTCCATTTTTGCACAAACCTACTTAACTCCAAATCATAACATAAAGCTAGTAGATGCTCACTATTATCTCTCAATGATTTGATCACTAAAGTATCTCACTACGAGTCATTCAGATATTACACCTGTTATGAGTTACTATGCTCGATATCAAGCTAATCTAAATAATTCTTATGAGAAATCTATTAAACAAATTTTCTGCTACTTGAAGGTTTCTCCTTGATTGGGTCTTTGGTACCGTTTCTGGCAAAGCAAAAGGTAGGGCACTGTTTGACTGTCGATATGAGAGGCTGAGTATATTGTTGCTTCAAATTGTTGTTGTCAAGTGTTGTGGATTCAACATAAAATGATGGATTATGGGATTAACTTTCTTCACACACCACTATTCTGCGATAATGAAGTGACAGTAGGAATTGCCAAAAATCCCATTCATCATACCCGTACAAAGCACATTGAAACAAGAATCCATGCGATTCGAGATGCATAGGATAAGGGGTTTGTAGATATTATTCCCATAGACACCAAAAGTCAAAAGGTCGATCTTTTCACAAACTTTTGATAAACCCCAATTTTATGAATTAATCAACATGTTGGGTCTAATATATTCTTAATGCAAATTCTAGCAGTTGTTTGTAAATATCTAATATCTTCTGAAGGTTAATTGGCTTTGAAAGAACAAGTTCTTCCGAAGCCACTTATACTTTGGAAGAGTCTACTTCTTTCGAGGCTTGTGATGATCTTCAAGACTTCACACTTTGGAAGTCAATTTCTTGAAATCTTCTAGGTGTTGAACTTCGAAAGAAGAAACACTTTGTCTTCGGAAGCTCTTTCAACCTTGACCTTTAGAAGCTTAGCTTTTGCCTTTGGAAGCTCTTTCTCAGTTGTACCAAAAAATAGTCTAAGTGTTTGTTTTGGTTGCACATTACCTTATTTGATTCAACAAACTCCCCCTATGCTAATGCTGCCAAAACCTCACTTGTTTCTACTTCTCTAAAATTTTCAACACTAAGGTGAGAAGATACTTAGTTGTCTCTTTGTTCTTTCCAAATGTGGTGTTGAGAAGTTTTTACAAATCTTTCGTAGACAGAAGATCTAGTTTGTCACTTTGAATGACTTCTACCCTTTGTTGTGTCCCTCTGAAAAGAGCTATTTCACGGGAGTTGTAGTCATACTCCCATCTAACTATGTATTCCATTTCTGGGCCTTCAACCATTTGTAAGAAGGCTTTGCCTTTGCTGGTTGACCCTTCCTTTTCTTCATTTTTCCTTAGATTCAACTCTTCTTCAATTTTTGCCCTTGCAGTCAGTTTGGCCAGATGAAGACTGCTCAGATGATTTTTGATGGGAGCAATTATCTTAGGGTTGGAGAGATTGGAGAATGGTTTCTTTGCAAACTCAGCAATGTCAAATCTACTTGAGTGTAGCAGAGAAGAGGCATTGAGTATGTTGATTTCACCATTCTCTCTTTCCATAACAAATTTGTGAGAAGAGTGTTCGAACCTCCACTTGACTATTTTCTTTCTAGAAACAAGAGGTTGAGCTGGTAACTTGTCTTCCTTCCTAGTGTCTAGTAAAGTCACTAGCTTTCTTCTCAGCTTCTTCTTTTCTTCCTCAAGAGAATCTGAATTAGTTTCTAGGAGTTTGAGAACCTATTCCAATGTTCCTCTAGGAGATCAAGTAATTGTTCTCTTTTGAAGGAACATGAGGAGCCTTTAATGAAGGTTAGTTTGAGGAGATCAAGTAATTGTCACTTACATTACTACATTTAATGAGCTTCCTCTTAATCTCCTTGAACTCTTCTAAGGTTAGAGGTTAAGATGCTTTAGAGGATGACTTAAGCTGCTGATGGGTAGATGATGGTTGGGTTCTATAACACCTAGAAATTTATTAAAGAAAAGAAAAGAAGGGTGAAAAGAAAAAAGAGTAAAATAACCCAAGTTAAAGGGACTACTACACCAACCTCAATTGAGTTTTTGGAGAAAGAAAGAAAGCTTCCATTGGTTTTTAGAGAGAAGGAGAAGAAGATTGGTTTAAGGTGATTTTTACTTGTGTTTTGATCGGTTTCAGCTGGGTTGTCAGCCTTTAAACAGACCCTTATGTGTTTGTGTGTATTCAGTTGTGTGCTATTTGTGTGTTTAGGTGTTCAAACTCTATGTGCCTTTGAGTTTGGTGGAGTTTTGCTTAAGGCTACTATAAGTGAGTTCTAGATCCCCTGTTTTATTGTTTTAAACTTGATTATGGTTGAAAATGTATGTAACTAACTTTTCATAATGTTCGGTATGTTAACTAAAAGCTTGTTCTTATGTTTATGCGAGATATGTATGTGTAGGTGTGCTTTGGTTAAGCATTAATGTTTATATGCCTATTTTAGGTGCTTAGTATGCTAGGAATGAGAAAGAACATGATGGGTTGATGCTTTGGGTTTGAAAATAGTTTATTCCGAATAGGAGTGTTGCCCATGCGCCCAATATAGTACTCATGCACCTAGGAAATTTTCGGATGCGCCTAAGTGTCTCCCCATGCGCCTGCATAGTACCCATGCGCCCAAATTTCCCATGAGCCTAGAATTTTCCAATGTACCTAAGTCGTCGCCCATGCGTCTAAGTTTTCCCATGTGCCTATTTCCCTATGCACCCACTACCCATGCGCTTAAGTATGGCTCATGCACCCAAGTAGTGCCCATGCGCCTAAATGCCTTAGAATTATTTCTGGAAATTTTGGGAAAATGGAATTTAGAGACTAAGACCTTGGATGCTTTAGTGGTTATGTTTTCTAATGTTATGCATGTTATGGCATGTTTTCTTTATGTTCCTTATTACGTATTATTACGTGGTTTTACATGGTATGTTTATGCTATTGTACGTAAAGTATTATGTTAATGAAGATAAAGATTAGAGATAATGCAAAGTGGAACTAAATGAATGAACAAATAAAAGTCTCGCAAATAGAACATAAGGAGGTTCACAACTCATTAAGAGTTGTTAGCTCAACTATGTGTGTATAGTGTGTGATCTTGGCTAACTCCTTCGGGGTTCTCATACAGGGGAGTCAATCTTTGGGACTACTCTGAATATATGCAACGGGATCCTTGTCGCTTAACCCTACATCAGATGGCTTTGTATCCAAAGAGGGTGGTTTAGCATATGACAAGATCAGGATGAAAGTGAAAGAATATGAAAAGGATAAAATGAACGAATACGTACGATAAAGATAATAATGGTATTTACCTTGATGTATGCACATTAAATGTTCACGTACGAATGTAAAGAAAAATTTTAAACCAAAGGAAAAGTATTTTATATATAAATCTAGAACTCACTCAGCAACGCTAACTTTTATACATTTTCAACTGCTAGGTAATTTGTTGCTGAGGGTGGCATGAGGGTGAAGCTACTTGGCAAATAAAGACTGGCATCCATTTTATGCAGAAATGATATTTTTCTGTTGTAATGCAACTAAACGTTATTATGTAACTTTAAAAAACGATGTATTATTAAGTAATTATTACTGCATGAAATGGGTTTTGTTAAATTATTACAGTACAATATTTTTATTAGTCCAATGAAATGCAATGTGTTTTAAATAGTATGTGCGATGAACATCTGACTGTAAGTGTCCTAGGAATGGGGCCTTACAGGTTCTGGGGAGTGTTTTGGGTTTAAGGATGGGTAGTTGTGGTGGTTGTTTTGATGGAATTGATGTGGAAGAGGGTATAGATGACGGTGTGGGCTCAGGAGTGTAAGGCCTAGTGGTTGGTTTGGTTTTGATAGGGAAAGAGAAAGGTGTTGTTCTGGTTGCGGTTATGGTTGTGGTGCTAGTTTATAAGTCATTCCATGTATTCTTCTACACATTTCTTCCTCCTTCCTAAGCAAACGTCAGCCTGATGTCACTAACATGTTGCTGCAGGGTCTTCTCAAACATGGGGGCAACTTGCCTGCCAGAGAAGCCATGGGCCCTAAGATGATCCCTCATCTAGCTTTTGTCTCTGATCTTCTTAACAGCTGCAAGATGAGCTTTGTGGGATCAAGTAAGGCTAGTGCAACCAAAATATACACTTATTTTTGGTGCATCTGATGAAGAACTTCCAAAGGCAAAAGATAAGCGTCCGAAGGTCAAGGTTGAAAGAGCTTCCGAAGAGGAACTCTAACTTCCGATGACAAAGTATTCCTTCTTCCAAAGTTCAACACTAGGAAGATTTTAAGACAATGACTTCCGAAGTATGAAGTCCTGAAGATCATCAAGCCTGAAAAGAAGTAGACTCTTCCGAAGTATAAGTGGCTTCGTAAGAGCTTGTTCTTTCAAAGCCAGCAAATCTTCTGAAGAACCTTCTATGAACCAGTGGACATAAGTATGGTCCTTTTGACAGATCTACTACAACCTCTGAGATACTGCATGGCCCTTTCCCATGCCTATGTAGTTGACCATACTTTATTCCACTATTTATTCTTATCAGTTAGTACAGTACCAACTTTTGTTAGTGACAAAATGTATATCATGGACATGTCATGATTACCAAATCTTAGATAGTATTTTATCTAGGATACCTTACCTTTAGCAATGTAGGATTTGCTTTAGTTGTAGTTTTCAGTTGGTATCAAAGTATAACTAGTGTCATTTAGTAGTATACATAGTTTATCATTGTAACTCTATTAACAATCTTGTAAGAGTCTTGTAACACTTTGAGTTGAGAATTAATATATACAAGTATCTTGAAAAACTTATTTGTGCCTGTTCAAAAAAATCAACTCTTAAGGGATTTTGCATCATCAAATAGAGTGTGACTTAGAGAGCTTGAGAGATAATATTTGTATTCAGTGATAAAACCCGATCCAACCATTGACATCGGAGCTTCTTAGGCTCTTGATTGTGAGATTTTACCATCTAAATCAACCTTTTTCTTCACTCATACTTTCACCACACTCAAAATGGCCCTCAATAAAAAATCATCTAAATGTGCAATGGGGACAATGTCTAAAGTTCCCATTATCACCCTTAAGAACTTCAGATCTTGGACCAGACATATTAAAGGTTCATTAGGTATCAAGATAGTATGATGTGGAAAACTATCACCAACGGCCTTGCAAGCCAAAGGTTGCACCACTGGCTGGAAATGGTGCTATGATAGAGAAGGTTGTTGAATGCTATTCTGATGAAGACCACAAGGGACTAGAGATCGATTGAAAATCAATGACTATTCTTGTGACAGCCATATCCAACTCCATTATGATGGGATTTGAGCATTATCATTCAGCCAAAGAACTCTTTGATGTTTTGTTTTAGATGTACGCCAGCTCCAATGACTATAAGAAAGATTCCTTAAAACAACAATTTGAAAACTTTACTTATATTGCTGGAGAGTCCCTCAGCTAGCAACACTTCAGGTATATGGATTATTTCATCACTTTAGTTTTGGGGAGTGACTCTTGAGATGAAAGATCTCTGAAGAAAGTTCATGAGTGCACTTCCAAATGAGTGGACTTTCTATTGTGTCTCTATCAAGAGGACACCAAACATAAACTCTCTCACTATGACTGAAGTATATGGAATTCTTGATGGGTACCATGTAGAGATGTAAAACAAGAAATGCCACTGGGTGAGAAGACCCTCAAGCCTTCCTGCTAATGCTGTAATGGTTGTTCAAGGCTCATGACTTCCCAGCCTCAGCATTACCTGACTTAGTACCAGCAGCTATCATGTTCTTCTGGTCCATACATCACCTTTCCTGAGACTCCAAGGTCTCAATAGGCTCAGTCAACTTTGAATATCCTTAAAAGTGATTTTAAAAGGGTTGAATCTAACTATAAAATGAAAATTGAAGAGTTAGAGAAGACTGTGTCCATTTTAAAATATGAACATCCCAGCTAGTCATAGCTAAGGCACAATCCAGGAAGCATGCTATCTCTAAGCAAAACTTCCAAGCCATTGCATCATCCTTCCACTAAAAAACTTGTTATCAAAACAAAGGTAGATTGGGAACCAATAAAATTGGTCCACCACATTCTTATGAGTCTATCAGACAACCAAGATGTGGGACTAAAAAGCAAGAGGTTCCAACTATTGACCCACCACTTCTGAGTTGAAGAGTACTGCAACTATCGAGACCATCACAGGGAAGGACCAGGTAAATTAACCCACTCCCACTAGTGATGATCAACGCCTAACCACCAAACCCAAAAGAAACAGGGCTAAGAAAGCCATAAAATATGTCGAGAAAGTGGTTAAATCAAAGCTAAAGAAAGACTAAAAACAAAAGGGTATGTTCATTTCAGTTGGCTTCCAGGTGGTTGGAAGCTTTGATCATGGAAAGGAGTGTAGTACCAGCACTTATGTCCTTCTGGAGGATCAAAAGTTAAAGGGGAAGACTGTTGATGAAGACAAGAAGAGCAAGAAACAACTGTCTTCACATCAACCAAAGGTTAACATTGCATGCATAATGTGTGGTCTGCAAAACCATATGGCCAAAGATTGTTACTACAATCCTACAGGCACACATTATGCAAATAATGTTAAGAAAAAAGAAGCCATGAAGGGTTTTACATTGGTCCCTATCACATAGTCCAAGTAATGAGGAATGGAAAGCTTGTTTCCGAAGCAAAGTTGCTTTTAGAAGAAACTTATTATTCCGAAGAAAAATAGCTTCGGAAGATAAGGCTACAAAAATTCAAAAGAGCAACAGAGTTCATTTGAAACCTTCCGAAAAGAAGACTGCTTCAGAAGAAAATGTGAAGAAAGCATCTTCCAAGAACAAAGTAGCCTCGAAAGCATGCCATGCTTCCTGAGCTTCATCAAGCTCATCTACTTTGATCAGCTAAGGGATGGATTGGAAGATCAAACACGATGTTACAGCCAAAACCTCTTCTTCACAAACATCTATTGAAACCCTATGCATACACTTTGGTTTTATTAGATCCTTATCATTGGAAAAGCCCGAGACCAATAAGGCTTGAGTTTCCAATAAAAACGAACTTTCACTTTATGTGCAGGGACATCCATATAACAAGAATAACAATGTGTGGATTATAGATAGTGGATGCCCAGGCACGTGACTAGGAAGAGATCTTTTCTTCAATAATTTCAACATTTTGATGGAGGTCCTGTTCAATTTGGAGGTGAGATTGGAGGATACATTTCTAGAAGAGGAAGTGTATCCAACAGCTAGTTAAGAGTTAATAAAGAAAACTTTGTCAAGCAGCTTGAACATGATCTTTTAGGTGTTTCTCAATTCAATAACCAAAGGCACCAAATGCTTTTCAACGAGCATGAGTGCAATATTCTCACACCGTGATGACAATTCCTCAGGAACCAGTGCTTTTTAGATCTCCCAGGTTAGGGGTATGTACAAGATGGATATGAACAAATGCTTTCCCATTGGGTGAAGTATCATACTTTCTTTCCAAAGTGATGCTGATAAGTTAACTTTGTGGCATAAACGTATGTGTCATGTGAATTTTAAAACCATGAATAAACGGATTAAAAATAACTTGGTACATGGTTTGCCAAAAAGGAATTTTTCTACAAAGATAACTATGTTGCATGTTTGAAAGGAAAGCAACATAGAGCATCTCATAAATCCAAAGTAGTTAACTCCATCACTACTCTATTACACTTATTGCACATGGATCTACTTGTTCCTACAAGAATAATGAGCGTTGGAAGGAAATCATACTGCCTTATGATCGTTGATGATTTTACGGGATTTACAAGGGTATTTTTTTTAAGAACTAAAGATGAAACTTCTGAAACATTAAAATCTTTTATTCTTAAAAGACAAAATCAAATTGATCACAAGGTTAAGATTATTAGAAGTGATCAAGCGACCGAGTTTAAGAACCAAGTTCTTGAGGGATTGCCAGACAGTATAGTGCCACTAGAACTCCTTAGCAAACTAGTGTTGCTGAGAGGAGAAATAGGACATTTATTGATGCTGCTCGAACCACGTCAGTTGATTAAAAGTTGCCTCTAACATTCTAGGTAGAGGCAGTTGACACTACATACTATGTGCAGAACAGGATTCTTGTAGTTAGGGCACATAGAATGACCCCTTATGAGCTATGGAACAAGAGGTCACCATTCAATGGCTTTCATATGTCCTTTGGCAGTAGGTGTACCATACTTAACACAAAGGACAATTTGGTTAAATTTGTTGAAAAGTCTAATCATGCTATATTTGTTGGATATTCCTCTAACTCTGTTGCCTATGGAGTTTACAATATTAAAAATCAACAATTTGAGGAATCATCCAACATTGTTGTTAAGGCGCACCCTCCTTGTGTTAGGGGGAATGAACCTGATCACATCTTTGATCTAGAATTGTTGCCAAACTATTCTAAACCTTCTTGTGAGAATGTTTCAGCTAGAACATGTACTCAAAGTGAGACTAATGATGACCAACTGCTTAAGTTACCCAAACCTCTTCCAAGTTCTCCAAGAAATGTTGAAAACCAAGATCCCACAATTGGAAGATCTGATAGTATAACTATATCAAGAACTAGTGGAGCTTCAACAAGTTGACAACAAAGTGAGCGTCAAAACTCATCCAGTGACGATGTACAACACCAAGTTTATGAAAGCAGCATTTTGAAGAATAGACAACTGTTAATACTGCTCCACAACCAACAGATATTGATGCTCTCTCTTTCATTTAGTCAGTCCTCATTGAATGTATGTGAAACATTAGCTACACCAAGTCTTCAAGTTCCTAAGAAAAACCTATCCAATTTGGATCTATCCATGCAACTGGATGAAATTCCTAGGCACAAGATTCATAACACTCACCCAACTGAGAACATCATTGAGATGTTTCTATAGGCATGAGATTAAAGGGATAAACTCACAATGGGAATATTTGCCTGTACTCACGTTTCTTATCTTAGATGTAGCCAAAGAAGGTAGACGAACTGTTGAAGGAAAGTAGTTGGGTTGAATCAATGCAACGGGAATTGCGTCAATTCAAAAGACAAAAGGTTTGGAACTGATAGGATTTCAGCATCTAGTTTTATCGATTCGAATGATTTCAGCAGCGGAATAGAGTACCAACTAGCACAATTCGAGCAAGAATACCAAAGATATAGCAATGAACAGAATTAGTTATAGAGAGAGAAAGTTTCTGCAAAAGGATATTTCATTCAATCACACGCTTTGGCATGGCTTTCGCAAAATTACAATTTAGGTCATTCTTCCTTATATAAGGAAAGATGATGTAGGCTGATGTCACTTGATAGTGACATCTAACCGTTATTTAACAAACTACTGAAACACTAAAACTACTGAAGATGTCAAGCAGCTGACATCTTCTTACAAGAAGCTAAGTGTTTACTTATTATAAAACTACTGATAAGAAACTATTGAAACTACAACGACTGAAGAACAAGCTCTTCAGTCGTTTTACAAAACTACTGAAAGTAAAAACATAAAACTAGTGATAAACACAACTACTGAAGAAGTACTCTTCAGCTGTTGTGACAAACTACTGAAACTTCAGCACTTGGTCTTCAGACGTTTCATCAACTGATGACTTTAGTAGATGTCATCAGCTGATGTCTTCAGTCTTTGTCTTCAGACTTTGTACATCAGTTGTTGATCTTCAGCACTTGTGGACTCTTCAGCTGTTGAACTTCAGTACTTTGGTCTTCAGCTTCAGCACTTGTATTCTTCAGCTGTTGACCTTCAGTACTTTGCTCTTCAGCTTCAGCACTTGTGTTCTTCAGCTGTTGGACTTCAGCACTTTAGTCTTCAGCTGTTGAAGTCTTTAGTACTTGATCTTCAGCTGTTGAAGTCTTCAGCACTTGTCGAACTGCTGATGAAGCCTTCAGCAGTTGTTGTGATATCATGTGGGACTTAGAGGTTTTCTGATCTTGGCTCATTGGTTCTTTTGGTCCAACAAACTCCCCCTGAACCAATGCAGCCAAAACCTCTAATTGATTTATTTTCCCACTTATTGTTGGCAGAATGGTTGGTCTTTTTCCATCTTGATCAGTTGAGAAGATGACCCATATAAGCACTGGCCTCGGAATGAGTCTCTGATGATTTTGGTTGGCAATGTATGGATGAGAGCTCTGTATTGGGGAATTGGACACTGAGCTGTTCCCCCATCCATGAGACTCATTTCCCAACTATGAGCTTGTAGGATTCCCTGGTGTAGGCCTCCAAAAATACAATTTGTCCTCCATGGTGAGCTCCTCTGCCTCACCATCAAGAATCCTTCTGGCCCATAGTACTCAGACAGGAATTTGACCTGTTTTCCATTTTTGAGTACCACTGTTGTAATCTGTCTGTAAGCAAATTCATCAGGATGATGACCTTCTAACAGCAGTGGTAACTCATCCTTTCTGATCTCATTCAGCCTCTTATACACCAACCCTTTTTGATCATTCTGTTCTCCAGCATCTTTTGTGGGGGCATGTTTAAGGTGTAGGCCTTTATGAAATCTTCCAGGATTTCCCAGGGTGAGACTACAAGGGCTAAGGAGATCACTTCATCTACAATCTTTTTCACTTGCCCATTGTATCTTTGAGGGATATTTTTCTTTTGTATTCTATGAGCCACCCTGGGATCAGGCCAAATTCTTACTCTTTCTTTCACATACTGAAAAGTATGTCTAAGAGTATAAATCCTCCGAGCTTGTTTTTTCATATTAATGATGGAGGAAGTGGCTGCATATGCTTTATCTACTCTCCTCAATAACTCTTCATCGTGCAATCTGTGTTGTTCTTCTTCTTCCAATTTCACTTTGATTGCATCTCTTTGTTGCTCAGGAGTTATTGCAAGAGAGAGATCTTTGGCCTTAGGCAACTGCAGAATAGCTGAGATCGGCTGCCTCTCTTCCTCATCATCTTCTTCTTCTTCCAGCCTCAACACCTTTCTCTTCTTCTACTTAGCTGCATCATTGGCTGTTGGTTTTGAGGGTAAGGGAGTTGGTTTTGTGGGTTGTGGTTGTGGTTGTTTTGGAGAGAGAATGTTGACAGGCTGAGTTAGCATTTTGGAGGTGAGTGTGGCTTTTGAGTGTTTGGCCAGCTCAGTCCTGCTCCCTGCTCCTGCTTCATTCAAAGCTTCTATTACTAATCCCTTAGTATATGCCTTAGACGAACAGATCTTGGAGGTTATGGCCAAGATGCTGTCCCTGGTCCATGATTTTATTTCGATCAATGATCTCCCAAGGTATTTGCTGATAAATCTGATCATGATCTCAAGTCTTTCTCTATCCATTGTGTTGTAGCTAGCCCATCTTTGTTGAATCTCTTCGATCTCTAATCTTCTTATTTCAGAGTCTAGCTTTTCAGTATTGAAACCTTGCCTAAACAGCTGATCAATGATATTGTCCATTGATCTGCTGTATTCAGCATCAGCCTCTTTAACATTTCATTCAAGTTTTTCTCTTTTTCAGCACTTTTCTTTTTCATATATGTGACATGAAAGTCCTTTTGACTTTCATGTACTTTCTCCTTTTCAGCTCCCTTCTCATTCTCATTCTCCTTCTCTTTCTCGGTCTCATACACACAGTCCTTCTCTATTTCCACTTCTTTGTCCTTCTCTTTTTCTTTCTCCTTCTCCATCCTCTTTCTTTTAGCTTTCACTACTGGAATCTCTCCCTTTTTGGGTGCATTGGTTTTAAGGGTTTGATCAGCAGAAAGCTTTTGGCTCAGTACATCCTCCACTATAGGTTGTAAGACAGAAGAAAGTCTCTCATCAACAGTTTTAATGACAAGTTCAGTTATCTGCGGTGTGATGAGAGATAGGGGATTTTGAGGGATAGCATCCATTTGCTCAGGGGGGTTTTGGTCCTGAGAAATGGTGCTAGAAACAGAGGCTGGTGGCTGAGATTCTTTGAGTGGCTGTGTGTTTAAGTGACCTTCAGAGGAAGGTGCCATCTGTTGGGTTGATATGGTGGCAGATGGTGTTTCTCCCTGAGAGAGTTGGTCAAGTAGTTTTTGCAGCCTACTGACTTCCTCCTCTAGGATTATGTTTTGGGCAAGAACATCATAAAAGAAGCCCAGGTCATCATCAGCAGATGCTGAATCACCTGACCTCCTGCTTGTAGCAGGATGTACATGCACTGGGTGTAGACCAGATGTAGCATGTGCCCCTTTGTCTTGGAACTGGGGACATCCAGCCTTAGGACTTTGTCCTTCATCAGCTGTTGCCTCTGGTGAGGTCTTAGTTATGTTACCAACCTCAGTCTGGTTATTTGCTGATTCAGAAGAGGTGGCAACCTCACCAGATGTTCTGATCTCCATATCCACACCAGGAGATAGAACATTTAAACCCCGGTGTTGTGGGTTGTCAGAAGCATGTGTATCCTCTTCCTCAATTGTTGTTGTTCTCCCCTTTGTTGGTGGTTGTAGGGGAGGAGGAGAGGCATGCAGCTGAGTCAGCACATTAGCAATTATAATGGTTGAAATTTGGGGGGCATTTGCATGAGGAGAGGGGATAGAAGCTGGTTGCATCCGGGGAGAGGGATGCTCTTCAATGATAACCTCCTCAAGTGAGAGAGGTCTCAGTAATGTGGTTTCCCCTGAAGTGGTTGCAACAGGATCCTTTTGAGAGGATACTTGTGCGGCTATTGCTGGTTGAGTCTTAAACACTACTGGAGGGTTTGAACCAGTAGGTTTATCCTGTTTGGGTGGTACAGGAGCATTATCAGGGGACTCATCTCCCTGATTAGCTTGTTTGGGTTTGGATTTTGGCTTGGTGGGGACTTTAGATCTTGCACTTGAAGCTGTGGTTCCCTTTGCTTGGGTTTGAGCAAACGGGCAGCTTCTTTGAGAGATTGGTCGGAGTTATGCCTAGAGTATACCTCAGCTAGAACGGCTGGTGCAGGGACTCCAAGGCCAACAAGACCATCATTTGTAATTCATTTAAAATTATGGCCATCAAAAACCTGGGATATAATAGCCATCTGTTTCCCATAGGTTTCTATGCTAGATCTTTGATTTCTAGAAACACAATTTGTGAAAAATTTAAGGTTGGTGTTCTAGAATTGAATATAATACCTGTTGCCACTGGGAATACATTTGATCCCATGAGGATGTCTTCGAGGCTAAGCAAACATTCACCATATGGAATATCAGTCTTTCAGCATCAGGGAAGTTCTTCTTCAGTATGGTAGCAGCTCAAAGATTTCCGTCGTACCCATTTTTGATGAAGGACATATCAGTTGTGCCCTTCGGGTACTCAGTCACAGCAGTAGCATCTTGTAAATTTAGCACTCGGCGAATGCTATCAGGTGTAACCTCTACTTGTTTTTGGTTGACCAATGACCGAACAGAAATTTGGCCGGAAGGCACATCAGTGTGAACGTAGGCATTGGACCAAAACTGACTTAGTGACTCTGGGTAGATGGTCGAGTTTAAGAGCAGAGCAGTACTATACTGAGAATCAGCCATTAGGTCTATGGCGTGATCAAACTTTGTCCAGAAGGCCGATTTCGTGAGGTAGGCGACGCAATTATGTCTGGGTTTTAGACTCATGGTTGCCATTTTTGAGAGTATGAAGGTTAGAAGAACGGCTAATAGAACGTTTGAGAAGAAGACAAGTATTTATAGGGTTGGGATAAGAAAAGGCTGAAAGAAAACTACTGAAGGTTTTGGTGTGGTCATCAGCTGTTTGAAACTACTAATGACGTGGTATTAACCTTCAGAGGTTTAAAATGACTGACAGTGGTGGTGTTGTCATCAGGTGTTATAAAACAACTGAAGACTTGGTTTTGACCATCAGACGTTGAAACAGCTGAAGTCTTGGTGTAACCATCAGTATTTATGAAACTACTAAAGGTCGTGGTTTTGACTTCATATGATGTAAACAACTGAGGACTTGGTGTTTGTCATCAGTAGTTGTGAAACTACTGAACACAGTAGTTGTGAAACTACTGAACACAGTAGTTTTGCCATCAGTTGTTGTAAACAACTGAAGACTTGGTATTAGTTATCAGTAGCTGTGAAACTACTCAAGACTGTGGTCTTGCTTCTGTTGTTTTAGAAACAACAGTTGTAGAAACAACTGAAGAGAAATTACTCATCAGCTGTTTTCGTCAATTCTTAGCGTTTCAGCTGTTTCATACTGTCCTCAACACTTACTCATCAGACTTGTCATCTGCTTTTCAGGTGTGTCATAGGACGTTAGTACTTATCTGTTTTTACTGATTTCAGTAGTTGTAACTACATCAGTAGTTGTAACTACATCAGTAGTTTAGAACAGATAAAGTACTTCAGTACTTGTGAGGCATTTAGCCTTCAGTAGTTATAAAAACTACTGAGGGTAAAAGAACTCATCAGTAATTATATGTGACATGGTTATCAATGATCATCAGTACTTATTAGTGAGATCATCAGTAGTTGTCACTTATTCTAGCTGCAGCATACCAAGCCTTAACACCAGGTTGTGGAAAGTTGAACTATCCAAAGGCTTAGTAAAAATGTATGCAAGCTCATCAGCACTAGGCACAAACATAGGATTAATTAGACCATTTTCAATACAATCTCTTATAAAATGATGTCTTATTTCTATATGTTTGGTCCTAGAGTGCTGCACTGGATTTTTGACAATGCAAAGAGCTGAAGCACTATCCATTAATAACGGAGTCTTAGTCTCTGTAATGCCATAATCCAAAAGTTGATTTTGAAGCCAGAGTACTTGGGATGTACAACTTGCAGCAGCAATGTACTCGGCTTCAGCAGTGGATGTAGCAACAGATGTTTGTTTCTTACTCTGCCAAGAAATCAAACAGTTGCCTTGGAATTGACATCCACTAGAAGTTGATTTCCTGGTTAACTTACACCCTGCATAGTCACTATCAGAGAAAGCAACTAATTTGCAAGAGTGCCCAATGGAATACCATAAACCTAGAGATTGTGTACCTTGAAAATATCTAAAGATCCTCTTGACTGCAATCAGATGAGACTCTTTAGGTGCAGCCTGAAATCTAGCACAAACACATGTAGCAAACATAATATCTGGTCTAGAAGCTATTAAATACATCAAGGACCCAATCATACATCTGTAAAGCGTTTCATCAATAGCTTTATCTTTCTGATCAATATCCAATTGTGCGGTGTTGCACATGGGAGTAGAACAGGGCTTACAGTTTTGTAAATCAAACTTATTTAAAAGATCTTTTGTATATTTAGACTGATGAATGAAAATTCCATCAGCTTTTTGTTTGATTTGCAAGCCTAGAAAGAACTGTAATTCTCCCATTGCACTCATTTCAAACTTCCTTTGCATTAATTTTGTAAAATCATCACACAACTGGGGATCAGAGGATGCAAATATAATATCATCAACATAAATTTGAACAAGTAGCTTATGCTGATCCACCTTCTTAATAAATAAAGTTTTATCTATGGAGCCTCTAGTGAAATTATTTTGCAGAAGAAAGTTAGATAATGTCTCATACCAGGCTCTAGGAGCTTGTTTCAACCCATAAAGAGCCTTATCAAGCTTGTATACCCATTCTAGGTGTTTATTAACCTCAAAACCTGGTGGTTGACACACATAAACTTCTTCTTTTATTTTATCATATAAAAATGCACTTTTAACATCCATTTGAAAAACTTTAAGATTGTGGAGTGCATCATAGGCTAAGAACAATCTAATTGCCTTCAGTCTGGCTATAGGGGCAAATGTTTCATCATAATCAATACCTTCTTCTTGTGCAAACCCCTGAACAACCAGTCTGGCATTGTTCTTAACAATAAGCCCATTTTCATCTGTTTTATTCCTAAACACCCATTTAGTGCCTATTGCACACTTACCTGGGGGAAGAGGAACAAGCTCCCACACTTGCTGCTTTTTGAACTGAAGAAGCTAAAGCTGCATTGCTTCAACCGAACCATTGTCTCTAAGTGCAACATGATAATTCTTTAGCTCTAACTGACTGATGAAGAGAGCATAGAAGCAAAAATTGGACAATTGACTTCTGGTTGAAACTCCAGCATTGATATCACCAATGATTTGAGACATTGGTGATTCTTCAGCTCTTTATAAACAATGAGATCAGTGCAAGTGTATGTAGAACCTTTAGCAGCAACAGATATGATGTAGACTCTTGAAACCATGTAGATGGTGGCAACTCAAATGAAGTTGAAGATGCAGAAATCTCATCAGCACTTGTGGTGGATGAAGCTACTGAAGCTACAGGAGCATCAGGTTTAGAGGACACAGGCAGTTGGTCACTAAACCTGAAGAGGTGAGTACTACTATCATCATCAGCAGCACACCAGCAGTACCATCAGGTGGTGAACTGTTGATAGGAGCAATAGCAGGAGTTTGATAAGGAACATATTGTAGTATGTCCAAATCAAATAGCTCCATAGGGCTTTGTGGAATCTTGTCCTTTGGAGATTCATTAAACTTAACATGTAGAGTCTCTTCAACCATCTTTGTTCTGCAGTTGAAGACTTTGTATGCTTTGCAAGTTGATGAATAACCAACAAAGTACCCTGCATCCACCTTAGGATCAAATTTTTGGAGTTGATCCCGTGTGTTGAGAATGAAACAAGGACACCCAAAAGCTCTAAAGAATGAAATTAGAGGGGCCAAATGATGAAGAAGTTCATATGGAGTCTTCATCAACCTCTGATTTACTAGAACTCTATTCTGTACATAGCAAGCTGTATTGACAGCTTCAGCCCAAAAAGTCATTGGCAGTCCAGAATCAGCCAACATGGACCTTGCAGCTTCAATAAGGGTCCTGTTCTTTCTCTCCACTACTCTATTTTGTTCAGGAGTTCTTGGAATGCTAAACTGCCTCTTGATTCCCTTTGAGAGGTAGAAATCATCAAGTGTATTGTTTTTGAATTCTGTTCCATTATCACTTTTAATACACTTGACTGAGAGGGAATACTGCTTCTCAACAAGCTCTTCAGTCGTTTTACAAAACTAGTGAAAGTAAAAACATAAAACTACTGATAAACACAACTACTGAAAAAGTACTCTTCAGCTATTGTGACAAACTACTCAAACTTCAGCACTTGGTCTTCAGACGTTTCATTTGGCTTTTGGTATATTCATGTTTAACCATTTTCAACTCAGAGATTAAACATGAAAACCACTCAAACTGCTGAGTCAGAGTCTCACCCTTTCTATGAGCAAAAGTCTCATACTGTTGGGCGAGGATTTCCCTGTTGTTTGCTAAGACCTCATCAGTGCCACCAAATTGTTCTTTCAGTGCATTCCAAAGGTCATGAGCAGTTTCATGATGCATAAGCCCGGAATAGATTTCATTAGGCAGTGCCATGGCCAGAATTCCATGGGCTTTAGCATCAATCTCAAACAACTTCTTGTCCTCATCAGAGTATTGTTCCTTCTTCTTCGGAATCAACTGATTTGTTTCGGATGATTCACCATTGGCTTATGTGGTCCATGTACCACGGATGTCCAACAAACTGAACTATTGACAGACAGGTGATGGAGCATTCTTCGTTGCCAAATGTTATACTCATTCCTAACCAGCATCAGAGGCTTGGTTGAGGAACCAGTATTGTGTGGATCATTAGAAGCTGTAGTCATTTTCGAAAATTCAGACAAATTCAAGATAAGCAAAACAAATTTAGCTCAAAATCACTAAGAACCTCAACTAAAATAGCCAAAAGCGACAGAACTTCAATCTCGATAACAGATTCGTGCGAATTTGCTAGTTCAATCAAACTTAGAGCAAATGAGCAGTTTCAATGATCCATTGTTAGATCGATCAATGATTAACCAGCTCTGATACCATTTGATAGGATCTCAGCATCTAGTTTGATCGATTCGAATGATTTCAACAGTGGAATAGTGTACCAACTAGCACAATTCGAGCAAAAATACCAAAGATATAGCAATGAACAGAATTAGTTATAGAGAGAGAAAGTTTCTGCAAAAGGAATATTTCATTCAATCACACGCTTTGGCATGGCTTTCGCAAAATTACAATTTAGGTCATTCTTCCTTATATAAGGAAAGATGACGTAGGCTGATGTCACTTGATAGTGACATCTAACCGTTATTTAACAAACTACTGAAACACTAAAACTACTGAAGATGTCAAGCAGCTGACATCTTCTTACAAGAAGCTAAGTGTTTACTTATTACAAAACTACTAGTAAGAAACTACTAAAACTACAACGACTGAAGAACAAGCTCTTCAGTCGTTTTACAAAACTAGTGAAAGTAAAAACATAAAACTACTGATAAACACAACTACTGAAAAAGTACTCTTCAGCTATTGTGACAAACTACTCAAACTTCAGCACTTGGTCTTCAGACGTTTCATCAGCTGATGACTACAGTAGATGTCATCAGCTGATGTCTTCAGTCTTTGTCTTCAGACTTTGTACATCAGTTGTTGATCTTCAGCACTTGTGGATTCTTCAGCTGTTGAACTTCAGTACTTTGGTCTTCAGCTTCAGCACTTGTATTCTTCAGCTGTTGACCTTCAGTACTTTGGTCTTCAGCTTCAGCACTTGTGTTCTTCAGTTGTTGGATTTCAGCACTTTAGTCTTCAGCTGTTGAAGTCTTCCGTACTTGACCTTCAGTTGTTGAAGTCTTCAGCACTTGTCGAACTACTGATGAAGCCTTAGTAGTTGTTGTGATATCATGTGGGACTTAGAGGTTTTTCTGATCTTGGCTCATTGGTTCTTTTGGTCCAACAGGAACCTATGTCCATTACCACCCAGTCAAGTTCTAATAGGCACAAAATGGGTATTCAGGAACAAGAGAGATAATAGAGGCGTGATTATCAAAAACAAGGCAAGACTAGTAGTTCAAGGGTACATGCAAGTGGAGGGAATTGATTACATTAATATCTTTGCACCTGTTGCAAGACTTGAGGCAATGAGGATCTTTCTTGCTTATATAGCATCCAAGAACTTTATAGTCCACCTACTTCATGTCAAGTGTGCCTTTCTATAATGGGATATAAACAAGGAAGTCTATATGTGCCAAACTCTAGGATTTGAAGACCCAAAACACCCCAACTATGTGTGCAAATTGGTTAAAGTTCTCTATGGGCAGCACCAAGCACCTAGGATGTGGTATGAGACTTTGTCTTAGTTTCTCTTGAAGAATGGTTACACCATAGGTACCATTGATAAGACTTTATTCATAAGAAAGTCTAGGAAAGACATTTTGCTTGTACAAGTCTATGTTGATGTTCATCAAATGACCAAATGTGTAAGGACTTCGAGGGCGTTAGGAAAAAGAAATATAAAATGAGTTCCACTGAAAAATGGACTTTTTCCTTTGAATTTAGGTAAAATAAATGAAAGAAGGGTTCTTTATCAATCAATCTAACTATGTTAAAGACATCTTAGAAAGATTTGGTATGAAAGATTGCAAGCCAGCAAAGACTCCTATACCCAAAAATCACAATCTTTGTCCTGACTCTAAGGGGGAGAATACTAATCAACACTAGTATAGGGCAATCATTGGATCTTTGATGTTTCTCACAACAAGTAGAACTGATATCATGTTTGTAGCCTGCATCTTTACAAGATATCAAGCTGCTCCAAAGGTGTCTTATCTAGTTGTTGCCAAGAGAATCCTTAGATACCTCAATGGAGCACCTAAACTTGATATCAAGTATCCAAGGAACAACAACTTCAATCTCTTTGGCTACACTATTAGTGATTATGGTGGCTGCAATATCAACAAGAAATCAATATAAGGAGGATGTCAATTTCTTGATGGAAGGATAATCTCATGGCAATGCAAGAAGCAATCCTGTATCTCAACATCAACTATTGAAGCTAAATACATTGACGCTACTAGTTGTTATGTTCAGCTATGTGGATTAAAAACTAGATGTTAGATTATGGACTCAATTTCATGGAGACTCTTATGCACATCGACAACAATAGTGTCATTTCTATTATAGAAAATCCTGTCAAGCATTCCAAGACAAAGCACATTGACATCAGGTATCATTTCATTAGAGATATTCATGAGAAAAACTTATTAAACTAGTCAAAGTTAATTCAAATGAACAATATGCTGATTTGTTCACCAAGGCATTTGATGAATAAAGATTTAAGTTTCTTATTACTGCTATTGGGATGATAAACATTGATTAGTCTATCTCATTTGATAAACTTTTAAAATGTTCCTTGTCTTTGTCAATACAATCTAAACCCTATTACAAAAGTTTATCTTCAATATTTTTGAATATCATGTATAGGTTAGACTCACCTTAGTTTTGCTGCCCAGTGAAACTATGAGTGAAACAGTTTCACTCGTAGTCAGTTGTTTATTCACCCGGCAAAACTATAATTTCTCCAGCATAGTTTCACTAACAGCGAAACTATGGTTTCTATATATAGTTTTGATTTTGCTCATTGTTGAGCATCCTTACAAATCCCTAATTGAATATTACTGTTGCAAGAGTCTATTGTAAGTTGTCAATTAACTGAAATATATTTGACTTTTTTACTTTGATTAGATTGATCCTTATTGTTCATATTGGAATAGATTGTGGTTGTTCTTAGTCTTCTTCATCTTTGTTGTTTCTCTATTGTTCTTTTATATTAAATGATTTAACATACCAGTTGTACTGCAAATCGATTAAATGGACCAACAAAATGGTATCAGAGCCTTAGTGCTGTTGATTTTTTGAGGTTTTTCGTTGTTTTTGTTCCATATCAATATTTCATCAATTCCGGATCAAATTCGAGTGTATTTGATGTGGAAATTGTATGAATTTTGCTTGTTTTTGGTTGGGAAAGCTTTTTTAATCATCAGATCACAAATTCATTGAGATTTAGGTGATTTCTAATTGATTTCGTGTTGAAAAAGCATTTCAGATTCAATCAGCGAAACTACATCTTCATCCAACAAAACTGTCATAATCTTCCAGCGAAACTACAAGTGTTTTACACTTTGTAGTTGTTTTTAATATCTCTGTGAAGCTAGTATCCTTGAACAAAAGTTCAACAGTGCTTGTGTGCATATTACAAGCCAAAATGTTGTCGAAAGTATCATTGAACGAAGGTTCAAGCTTGTTTTGTGTGAAATTGTCAGTGAAACTAAGCAGTCTCAAGCATTTGGCTAGCGAAATTGCTGCTGAAAATTTCCGCGAAACTACATTTTCCCTGCAAAACTAGCTCTGGAAATTGCAACTTTTCTGAGAATTGTTTCTTCTTCAACGAAACTAGAATGTCAAAGATAAATACTCTCAGCCTTGCAGATTTAGAGAGCGTTGCTCCCAACAGACCTCCAAGACTCATCAACGGAGATAACTATGAAGATTGGAAGAGATGTCTCAAAGCCTTTTTCTTCTACCTCGACCACAACTAATGGGAATCCATCATCACTAGTCCTCATATACCAGATGTCATTGTTGGTGATGTCGTGTCTTAAAACAAGGACTCAACCACATTCGGTAAAAAGGATCTAAAGTTGATGATACCATGAACCTTTTGGAGAATTAACTCTATGTCTTGCACCTGACATCTACAATCGATTTTTTGAACATAAGAATGCTAAGTCTCTCTTCCATGCTCTTTGTGAGTTCTATGATGGTAACGATGAGCTGGTTAAAGATAAGAGTATTCAAGCTGAAAAGGAGTTTAACTATTTGTGGGATACAAGAACAAGAGTCTCACAGATCTTACTAATTGGTTTCTGACAGTTTCAAGCACGCTGAAGAAGTATGATGAGAAACTTTCCAATAGTGAGCAAGTCAGCAGGTTGCTAGACTCTCTCTGACCTCAGTGGAGCCTACAGGTGAGAATGTTAAAGCAGGATAGAGGTTTCACTGACAACAAACTTATAGACATAATCAATAAGCTTAAGTCCTTTGAGCTAGACATGAAGAGAAGAGAATTTAACTAAACCATGATGCCTACATCTGGTTTCACTCAAAATGTTGCATTACTATCTTCCACTGCAAGCTTTCCAATGCAGGCATCTCGACAAGGTGGAGTGAATACTGGTGATTATTCTGGTGCTGGTAGTGGGAGACATCAAGCCAACTTGAAAGCAAATGCTGAAATGTCAATGCCATCCGAGACAATGGCTCTTTTTGGTGTGTTTGTTCAAAGCTATGAAGACTTGGTGGCGGGTGAGTTGAAAGGTAAAGGGATGAAAATAGAGGATATGTATCAGGTGGATCAGGATGATCTTGAAGAGACTGGCATTCAGTGGCAAATGGAAATGTTGACACTTAAAGCCCGAATATTCATGGAGCGCATTGGAAGGAAGAATTTCGGAGGTCAAAACTCTAACTCCAGACTAGGATTTGATAAGTCTAAACCGAGGTGTTTTAACTACAAACAGTTGGGACACTTCAAATGTGAATGCCCATTGCCGATCATCACAGATTCTAGTAATTCAGTAGTCCCATGACTAGTTTCAAGCGGGACCAAAGAAGAAATGAATCACAAGAAAGAGACATCTTTGATCTCTAATTTTGATTGGAGTTCTAAAGTTGAAGAGCCGAGAGAAGAAATTAACCAAGCACTCGCAGCTAAGATTATGGAAGGAAAGAAGAAGGTGAAAAGTGAGGATGAATTTGTTCCATGAAAAAAACGTAGACATGAAGCCGAAGTGTCTTTGAAGATGAAAGAGGATGAGATGGTGAAAGAAAGTAAGGCTGAGAAGATAAGGAAGGAAGGAAGTTAACCCACTGAGCAAAGTTATTGAAATGATGATGTTACCACCATGGTTGAGGAAAACAAGTTGCGTACTCCGGTGTGCCAATGTGAGAAAGCTTTAGCAACAGAAAAGGTGGTGATGGGCTTGGATGCACTAGCCTTAGTACACCTAAATCTCAGCATTCTGTCTTAGATCATTAATCTAGTTTAAATTATGTTTTTGTTTCAAGTAAATGTGTAACAGACATTGTCTCATCTTATTCTAGTGATGTTTTTATTTCTTCTTTAAATTTTGTGGATTGTAATGATGATAACTATTATGATTGTATTAATATTGTGAATGATTCCACCATGAAGAGTAAGGAGAAAATTAAAAATAATTGTTTTGAAAAATTCTTTTCTCACCTTATTCCATCTTTTACCCTAATGAAAATTTCTTTATCAAGTAAAAGGGAAACTTCATCATCTGAGACAAGTACAAGTGGTACAAGTACAAGTGGTACAAGTACTACATGTATTTTAGATGAAAACTCATCTTCTTTAGTAAATAATCATTTTTTCAAATAAAAACAGACCTAGAGACATGTATAAGACTTACAATGATGTCGATTCTAGATTGTCTAAATGTGATGAGGAAATATACATTGATAAAATACCTACCTTGTTGCATAACGGACCTAGATTAAAACCATACTGTTTTCGGTGGGGTAAAGATGCTCATGTAGTTAAGCATTGTCTTGAGCTACATCATAGACGTTGTACAACCAATGAAGGGTACACACTTACAACACAACAACACAAAGAGGAGAGTTTCTAAGAACACTTAACATATCAAATAGGGAACTAGTTAACCTTTTAGAATGATGCTAAGAACACAAGTAAATAAGAGACAAAACAAGATAGAAAAAAACACAGATAAGTGGTTTTCAAGAATGCTGTATATTGCCTCTCAAGTTCTATTACAAACGTTACAAAAGCATATCAAAAAGTTAGAATTACTTGAGATACATATACTACATCCAACAGCCTGCCATACTTTGAAGGCCGGCTGGATATAATTGACTATACAACTACAAAATCAAGTGTAGAGTCAAAGGCAGATTGCTTTTTAACTAGTGACTATATCATGCCATAGCTCACATCCTAATATATTACTAAAAGGATAAAGTACATAAAGTAGAAAGTTACAAACTCCATACCTCAATGTATAGTTAATAAAAGAATGGACCTTTCACCAACTTATGTAAAGTTGGTGTCTGATCAGAGTTGCAGCGGAAAAGGGTCTAGCTTTATGTAAAAGGTACATAAGATAAAGCATGTATTCAAAAAGTCTTCGGAAGAAATCTATTTTCTAGTGTTGGCTTCGGAAGACTTTGTCTTTGAAGCTTCAAAATACTTCATCTTTGGCTTTAGAAGATATTGGTCTTTGCTTCGAAAGATATTGGTCTTCGCTTTAGAAGATATTGGTCTTGGCTTGGAAAGATTTCACACTTGTAAAATTTTCTGATACTGGTGTGAATTTCCGAAGCATTCTACTTCAGTACACTTGTGCATGCATGCAGGGGAGACTTTGGGTGTTTGGGTTGCATCAGCCTTATTTTAAACCTTACAAACTCCCCCTAGGCTGATGCTACTTAAACACTTTGAAGACTTCAGATATTTATAGTCCTCATCATGATGATAACCATCCCTTTCTTCATTATATGACCAGGATCACTCAAACTCACAAAGTGTCTTCTCATGTCAAAGAGATCATGTACACGTAGATTGAACATTTCTTGCCATGTGTAGACATTCTTAATACCTTGATCTCTGATGATATGCCATCTTTCTGGATTTGTGGTGTATGTCCAGGATAAGATGGGTCTTCTTGATGCTAGAAGAGTATATGAATGGGAGATTATGGAGCATCCTCTAGTTGCACATCCTCAGGATCTTCTGACTCATCCTGAGGTTTGGAGAAGGATGCTTCTTTCTTCTTTTCTTTGGCTTTGGTTGGGAAGCCATCCTTTTTCTCCCTTTGACCCTTTTAACTAAGAAGACTGGCCTACAATACATGATTGATATTATTTGTCTTTCTTAGTTGGGTCTTCCTCCCTCACTGGTTCAGAAGGAGAAGGAGTTTGACCTTGCTACGGATCAAAAGATGAAGCTTGCTAAGGCTCACAGGAGATTCATGTTGTGTTGTCTCTGGTTGTTCAACCTTAACCTCCACTTCAGGTGGAGCTTGACTTGGAGGGGAGTGTAAGTCCATTAGCTCTCCACTCTTGATCTTCTACTTTATTACCCTGATATTCTCATCCATAGTGGATAGAGGCATAGGGCCAAGTCTCTTTTCAGAGAATCCATACAGCTTCAAGAAGCTCATCATCCTCTGCCTATGAGCAGACTTCTTCAAATTTTTTTGGATGATGGCTTTTGACTTTGCAGCCTCTTCCCTTAACTTCCTTTTGGTGATCTTTCTTTCCTTGACTATCTCAAGTTCAAATCGTTTGGTACATAAACACAATGTAGTCAAAGGGTAAAGGAAGAAGTGCAACAGCCTGATAGAGGCCTGTTGCACTCAGGTAGTTGATCATGTTGATCCTACCTTTTATTTTTTCTACCTGAGGTTGTTATGGAACCAAATCCTCTTGTATAGGACTTTCTTGAACTATGGAGAGAGCAGGCACATGCGTGTACAGTCTTTTCTTTCTTCTTTCTTCTTTGATTTGAAAAAGTAGCTTTACATCCTCTGCCTCCTTTCTCTCCTTTGACAATTCCATGTCAGCTAGTTCATTTAATTCATCTAAAGGGAGGGAGATGATATTATCAATGTCATAGTTCTTGGTCTGCAAGTAGTTGATCTTGACTACCCTCAACTCATCATCCTGAGTGTTTGGCTTGGGGACAACCTTGATAGCAGCTTCCATGAGTCTTGCAGACCTAGTTGAGTGTCTTATTAAGGGAATGAACCTCTGTAACAGTTGATGAACTTTCAGTCAAGGTTTCCCCTATGAAGCTAATCTTAAGGGCAGCCTTAACATCCAGTTGACCAATGATATTACCCGATTGCCTTAGTCTCCTTCTGAAGCTGAACTCTGTAGTGATCTGTCTCGAATTCTTTAAGCCAGCTTGTCAGCTTGCTGGATTGGCCTAGGTTGACAAGTGGCATGCTAACAAGATTAAGACTTTCATAGAAGTTCAAATTCTAAAAGTTGAAGACTTCTTGCTGTCCTTGAACTCTTTAAACAATAAGGGCTCTTTTGTTTTCATCATGCATCCACCCAATAATGTGATTTGAAGTTGGTGGATATGACATTGCCCTTGTATACCTTCCTTAAAAGACTATGAATGTAGGAATCTACGGAGTACACATCATTGTGAACTTGAGGAATTTGCTAAGTATGCATAGTTGCAAGTGAGGATGGTGAGTCGTCAATGTCCATATCCCTGATGAACTCCCAGGTTTTGTAACTGTAATGACTTTCTCCCCCCTTTTGGGTAGTATCACCCCCTTGCATAGGTGAGCTACGATTTAGGTCAATCACACTCATAGGTTTTTGTGCTCCTGATTGCGCTCTTCTTAAAGGTCTCCCAACTAGTTTTTCCTTGAGATAAGAAATCTCAAGTTGCTGATCATGACCTTGTTTTGCAAGGTAGTCACCTAATATTCAAGATGACTAACCTTGGAGACTAAATAGGTGCATGTTTGTGACAATTTTTGCACCTTTAGCCTTAGATTCCCCTCATCTTCATTAGAAGAATCATTGGGGGATAAGATGATTAGACCAAAGTCCTCTTTCTTACCACCAGCTTCAGGTTCTTGGGTGCTGGATTTCCTCTGCTTACTGACAGCCTCAGTTGAGGTGTTAATGTGCTAAGTTGCCATGGTTGAGGTCTGAATGATGTAATCACTTGTAGAAGTGAAGGCCCTTTCATATGGATATCTTGAATAGGTTCAGAAGTATCCACCTCAGTTATGGGTGACTGATGTGGGCTAGACATAGGAAACTCACAAGCACTCATCTCTCTTGACAAGTGAAAAAAAGAGAGAGTCTTAATACTCATTGAAACCTAAGTCTTCATCAGTATTGAAGTCAAGGTTAGGAATGGGTTGGTATAAGTCTAATAGTGGGGATGGAACTATCCCCTGAAGGTTGTTCACTTGAGTTTTGAGACTCAAAATGAAGGCCTAAGGCAGTTGGGCTTGTGAGCTCATTAAGCTGAGCATGAGTAACCTCAACACAGATCTTTGAAGTAATGTGAGAGTTTGCTCCTCAAGAGAAGGGGGAGCTCCAGTAGCCACTTCCTCTTGTATGGGTTGGGGCCATGCACAAACTGAATAGTTTGAGTAGGGGTTCGTTTGGATTTTCTCTTGTAGGTGAGTGTGATTTGTGGTTGTTGTAGTGGTTGAGATGTAGAAGGTGTGGGTTCAACACTAGCTTGTGGTGCTAGGTTGCCACCTTGAGCAATGAGTTCTAACATTTTTGGGACAAGGGTTATTTCAACCCTTGAGAAGCCACGAGTTGGCTTCCTCAAAATTTTAAAGATGTCGGGGCTTCATCTGTCCCAATTTAAGAATATTACTTGTTTCCCTTAACTGTGAGCCCAGTTCATAGTTAAGAATGTATTGAACATATCTAGGAAACATGTAGTATTCTAAAGAGTCCAAGTTAGCAAGAATATTTGTACAAACAAATTGAGAGTACCTGAACTTGACTCCTTCAACCATCCCATGCACTATGAAAGAGAGATCTTCAAAATCTGGTCCCACCCTCCATGCTTGTTTGACAAGTTGTGGATAACCACATGAAGCAAGTATTTCCACTTGGATAAGATGTTCCCTTTCCTGAAGGTCTTTATAGAGAAATCTCCCTCATAGCCTATATGCTCAAAGGAGTGGTTAACAGCTTCTTTTGGGAGGAACATCTCACCTTCTTCATCGTTCAGCTAAAGATAATTGTTGATGATGGGCAAAGTGATGAAGATTATTCTCCCATACACTGTGGTAGACATTGCCTTCTCCCCCCCCCCTCCATAATGACCTCTTAGCAGGTCTTCAAAAATTCAAGCAGATGATCCTCATACAAAGTAGGATCAATGGTAAGAAAGGTGAAGTAGTACTCCAAAATACTAAGATTAAGCTACAATTGGACGTCGCGTCCCCTTGAAGCTTTTGATAGATAATGCCAAGAAACGGAAAACCATTGAGAAATGTGGATCTTTTTCAGAGTTTAACATAGCAACTTGGTTGTGTTGCCTATGTAACTGCATGGAGAAATCAAGGTCATTTCATTGGTTAAGGTTGGCTATTGTGAGAAAGGTTAAAGGTGAAGGAAGCATGAACGAAGACGATTTCAGAGAGAAATTTGGGAAATTATGTGTGGAGGAAAGATGATGATGATAGAAGAGGGGGAACCGTTGGGTTTATATGTGGAAAGGATTTAAGACAAAGTTAATGAAAGAGGATAAACTTTGAAATCTGGATGTCGGTCCCACCTTTGAAAAAGGAGTTTTCTTTTTGCTCAAAAAGTAGTTTTCTTGGGAGTCAAAAAGCTTCCGAAGGTAAATTGTCTTCGGAAATTTTAATGAAAAAGCTTCCGAAGCAAAAATGACTTCGGAAGAATTTCCTAAAATTTTTGAAAAATTACTTAGGCAATTATTTGTTTTGAAGGCATAACTTTCTTCTAAAGATAAAAGCATATCTTCTGATGGATCAAGATTTTTAAAAATTCTAAGGAAAGTCTTCAAAGGTTTTTATCCAGAGAAAACAAGATCTTATAAAGGTGATAAACTAGACAACTTAGGATACACAGATTTTAAGAAATAATATGAATTACTTTTATGAAAAAACTACTCGAATTTAATCATCCCAATAGCTGATATAAGATACTTAAATCTCTGTTCATCAAAGGCCTTTGTCAACAGATTAGCATATTGTTCATTTGTGTTAAATTTGACTAGTTTAATTAATCCCTTTTCAAAGTTATCTCTAATTAAATGATACCTGATATGATGTGTTTTGTCCTTGAGTGCTGCACAAGATTCTCTATGATATAGATAGCACTGTTGTTGTCTATGTGAATGGGAGTCTCCTTGAAATTTAATCCATAGTCAAGCATCTGAATCCAAAGAACTTGGGCACAGTAGCTTGTAGCAGTAATGTATTCAGCTTCGACAGTTGATATAGAGACACCAGATTGTTTCTTGCATTGCCATGAGACAACCCTTCCACCAAGAAACTGACATCCCCCAGATGTAGATTTTGCAGTCATGTTGCAACGACCATAATCACTATCTGTATAAGCATACAGATTAAAGTCAGAATTCTTGGGATACCAAACACCAAGTGTTGAGGCACCTTTGAGGTATTTTAGAATCCTCTTGACAGTGATGAGGTGAGACATCATGGGGTTGGCTTGATATCTTGCACAAATACATGTGGCAAACATGATATCAGGCTTCCTAGTTGTGAGATACATAAGAGAGCTAATCATAGCCCTATAAAGGTGTTTATCCACACACTCCATCATAACATCAGGTTCAAGGGAGTGGTGTTTTGCTATCGGTGTCTTAGAAATCTTACAATCAGTCATGTTGAATATTTTGAGTATGTCTTGAACATACTTTGACTAACTAATGAAGATGCCGTCTTCAACTTGCTTCACTTGAATTCCCAGAAAGCAATTGAGTTCCCCCATGGCATTCATTTCAAATCTGTCCTTCATCAGATTCTCAAATTCTTTGCAGAGCTTTGGTTTAGTTGAACCAAAGATGATGTCATCTACATACACTTGAACTAGCATTAAGTCATTTCACTATTCTTTGAAGAAAAGAGTTCCATCTATAGTACACCTTTGGTATCCTTGCTTGTAGAGATACTAAGATAGAGTCTCATACCATTTCCTTGGTGCTTGGTGCACCCCATAATGAGCTTTCTCAAAGTTGCAAACATAGTCAGGATGATCAGGATCTGCAAAACTAGGTGGTTGTTTGACATACACCTCTTTATCAATCACCCCATATAGAAAGTCACACTTGACATCAAGTTGATAGACCTTGAAGTTCTACGATGCAACAAATTCCAAGAATATTCTAATAGCTTCTCGTCTTGCCACAGGAGCAAAGACATCAGGTTAGTCAATTCCTTCTTCTTGTGTGTACCCTTGAACAACTAGTTTAGGTTTGTTTTTAATGACAATGCCTCTATCATTTTTCTTATTCATAAACACCCATTTGGTTCCTATAGTAGTCTTCCCTTGAGGAAGAGGACAAAGGTTCCAAACTTCTGCCTTTTTAATTGAAGCAGCTCCTCTTGCATGGCTACAACCCAACTTCGAACCTTCAGAGCCTCATCAATTTTCTTTGGCTCTACCTAGGACAAGAAACAAGAGTGAAGACAAAATATTGCTTCATGGGTTTGTCCTCTTGTTCTTACCCCTGTGTCAACATTCCAAGGATGTTTGTGGTGGGGTGACACTTGTAGATCCTTAGTTGAGGGATCACGGAAAGTTGCTGAGAGAGATCTAAATTTGAAACTTGATCTGGCATAGATGCTTCTCCCACCACATCAGCACACTTATCAAGAGAAACTTGATCTAATAAGTGTGTGACATCATTGATGTTTTCATCTATGGAGTGGTTATCAGCATCAAGAAAATCTTTATCATTATCACCACCCCCATTTTCTTCTACATATGAAGCTTCTTTATCTGGTTATTGAGCCTCTAAGCTTGAATTTGAAGGCATCTTAGATGTATCAACTGAATTTGTTATTGTTGTGTTGATACAAACCTCATTTGCAGAAGTAGTTACAACTGGACTTGAAGATGTGTAGCTTGAAGATCTTCCAAGTTCAAATCTTGGATCAGGGTCTCTTGGGATAAAATATCTGTAGATCCTGAAACATTCTCACAAGATTTGTTAAAACAGTTGGTAACTAAATTAAGACCAAATAGCCAATTAGGACCACTACTAGCCACACAGGCGGTGTGTTCATTGAAAGTCACATTGGCTGACTCCTTAACAATTCAAGTTCTGAGATTGTATACTCTATAAGCCTTAGCTTGAGAAAAGTATCCAATGAAGTGTCCATCATCTGAGTTCTCTAGAAATTTGGAAATTTGATCTTTGGTATTCAAGATGGTGCAAGGACATCCAAAAGACCTAAGAAAACCAATGAAAGGTTTCCTCTTATGCCAAAGTTAATAAGGAGTCTTGCCATGAATCTTAACCACTAAAACTCTATTTTACACATAACAAGCACTGTTGACTGCCTCTACCCAGAAGGTGATGGGTAGCTTAGAGTCAGACAACATGGTACTTGCAGATTCAGTCAGTTTCTAGTTTCTCCTCTCTACAACACCATTTTGCTAAGAAGTCCTGGGAGCACTGTATTATCTTGTAATACCCTTTTCATCACAAAATGAATCAAGTATTTGGTTCTTGAATTCACTTCCCTAATCATATCTTATGGTTTTGACATTGTGATCACATTGATTATCAATCTTTAAAATGAAATTCTTCAGAATCTTAGGGGTCTCATCCTTAGATTTAAGAAAAAAGACCCAAGTGAATCTTGTAATGTCATCTGTGGTCACCAAATAATAAGAGTTCATTCCTAGACTCATTGCACTGGTGGGGCTAGAGAGTTCCATATGTAACAAGTGTAGGGGTGTAGTGATGGAGTTTCTTTCCTTAGGCATATAAGATACCTTATGTTGCTTCCCTTTCAAGCATGCAACACAATGATCAGCACCTGTAAACTCTTTCTTTCACATTTTAGTTACCAAATAATTCTTAATCAATGAATTCATGTTCTTAAAGTTTACATGGCACAATCATTTATGACATAGGAAAGACTCATCACTATTAGCTTTAGATAGAAAACATGAGACTTCTCTAGAGGGAGATGTGTCTTGCAAATCCATCTTGTACATGTTCCCTTTCCTGGGGGCTCTGAGCAAGATATGCTTATGAGGAATGACCACCCCGAGCTTGAGAATAATGCAGTCATGCTCAGTAATGAGCATGTTATGACTCTGATCACAAAATTGAGATACACTCAGAAGATTGTACCTAAGCTCCTTAACAAAGTTTACCTTTCAATACTGAGCTTACCATTTGTGACCTCGCCCCTTTTATAAATGTAACCACCTTCATCTCCTCCAAAATCAAATGGCCATTTATCAATTCTTTCAAAGTTCTGGAGTAGTGACCTATTGCATGTCATGTGCCTGGAATAACCACTATCAATGATCCAGACATTTTCTTGGTCTTGATCTATTCCTGCACAAAGAAAATGATTAGTTACATTTGGAAACCCAAGCCTTATTGGTCTTAGGCTCATCAAAAGAAGTAGAAGGTAATATAACAATATTAGATCCTATAGTTGTCCTTTGAGGATCTTGTGCTGTTGTTGATGGAGAACATTCAGTCACATGGTCTTTCTTTGACTTCCACACCACCTTTGGAAGTTTAGACATGACCTTCAACACTTCAAAAGCTTTTGAGACTTTGGAAGTTTTGATGACTGGACCTTTGGAAGATTCTGCAAACACTGCAACAGACTTTAGTGCTTGAGAAGAATTCCTTTCTTCGAAGACCAAATTTTCTTCCAAACGTAATTTTTTACTTGTCTTTTTCTTCATTCTGGAACTTCCGAAGGAAACAAATTTTCCTTCTGAAGCTGAAATCTTCTTGGTGCTCTTAGATGTCTCTTTCTTGGTCATATGAAGAGTACCTCTTGGATTGTATGGTCGCACCTGCATTAAAGGTGAAATTTACAAACTTTTGCTTCAAGAGATCCTTCTTGTTCTCCTTGGCTTCAGAGGAACCTTCATACATTTCAATGCATCCTGCAGTTGCTTACCTATTTCGCATTCCTTGAAACCAAAGTATACAGAGTTTGGAAGAACAGTCTGAAGTGCTGTCATGGCCTTTTGATCAATCTCTACTCTCTTTCTATCTTCATTTGAGTAGTCAGCCAAAGCCTTGGGGATCATACTACCTCTAGCAGCAGAAGAGGTGCTTGGTATGTAAGGTCCATTGACAACAGACTCCCACATTCTTGAGTCTAGAGACTTGATAAAGCCTTCCATTATTTGGCACCAAGTGTCAAAGTCATCAAGAGTGATAAGTAGGGACTTTGCCATGGTTCTAGTTTTCATATCAGATTTAGAGATAGCTGCCATTTGAGATGTTAAGTATTTTATGTGTGTGAGGGATCTTAAGATGGTGAGATCTTATATCAAGAGCCTGGAATGCTCCCATACCAATTGCAGGACCGTTGAAGGGTATGCACTTACAACACAAGAACACAAAGAAGAGAGTTATAAGAACACTTAACAGATGAAATAGGGAACTGGTTAACCTTATGGAAAGATGCTAAGAACACAAGTAAATAAGAGACAGAACAAGATAGCAAAAATCACAAGTAATTAGTTTTCAAGAATGTTGTATATTTCTTCTCAAGTTCTATTACAAATTATACAAAAGCGTATCAAAAAGTTACAAGTACTTGAGATACGTATACTACATCATACAACCGGCCATACTTTGAAGGCCAGCTGGATACAATTGACTAGACAACTACAAAATCAAATGTAGAGTCAAAAGGCAGATTGCCTTTTGACTAGTGACTATGACATACCATAGCTCACATCCTAATATATTACAAAAAAGGGTAAAGTACATAAAGTGGAAAGTTACAAACTAAAGACCTCAATGTACAGTTACTAAAATCATGGACCTTTCACCAACTTATGTAAAGTTGGTGTCTAATCATAGGTGTAGCGGAAAAGGGTTCCAGCTTTGTGTAAAAGGTACATCAGATAAAGCATGTATTCAAAAAGTCTTTGGAACAAATCTGTCTTCTAGTGTTGGCTTCGGAAGACTTTGTCTATGAAGTTTCGGAAGATTTCATACTTAGAAATTTTTTTGATGATGGTGTGACACTTCCTAAGTATTCTACTTTAGTACAGTTATGCATGCATGTAGGAGAGACTTTGGGTGTTTGGGTTGCATCAGCCTTATTTTAAACCTTACAGACATGTTAATTGGAATTCATTTGGGAGTAGATTGACTAAGTTGGTTAATAATTTCTTTTGTAAGAAACCAATCTCTCCTAAACCCAAAGTTGTTCAAACTTAGGTTCTTGTTTCTCCTGGTTAATTTGTTCTTTGATATTTTTCTAGGAGTCATCCACTATATTTTTTGTAGGAGTCATGCACTATATTTTTTATAGTGGATGCTCTAGACACATGATAGGGCTAAAAGATCTATTGACCAATTATCGAATAATCAATGGAGGTTATGTCGCATTTTCCAGTGACAATAACGTAGGGAAAATGATTGGACAAGGGAGGTTTCCAATGTCTCTCTTACTCTAAAGGAAAGTCAACTATGTACGTGAACTTGCTTTCTAAAATCTGAGATTGATATTCCTGATTAAATGGTAGTAATGCAGGCTCCAAGAAAGAATGACACATATATTCTTGATATGGGTTCAAGGGAGTCAACGTCTACCATCACTTGTCTTTTGTCCAAAGCTTCCACTTCTGATTCTTTCCTATGGCATCACAAATTAGGCCATACTAATTTCAAAAACATAAAAAAAAACTAGTTCAAAACAATCTTGTTAGGGGATTAACTTTAAAGGACCTTTCAGTGGTTGAAAAATGTATGTCATGTGGCAAGGGAAAACAACATAAGAAACCATATAAACCAAATATTGAAAATAGTATATCTAATCCCCTTAAGTTATTACATACTTATTTGATTGGCCCAATCAGTGTTAAATCAATTGCTAAGAAATCTTTTTGCCTTGTGATTACAGATGATTTTTCCAGGTATTCCGGGGTAAGACTTCTTGCCCACAAAGGAGAGGTTGTTGAGGAGCTGCAGAAGTTGATTCTTTCTATTGAGATGATAAGAAAGAAGAACGTTATGGTAATTAGAAGTGACAATGGTACCGAATTTAGAAATCAGATCTTTGATTCTTTCTGTGTTGGTAAGGGAATTTTGAGACAGTTCAGTGTTGCGAGGACTCCTCAACATAATGGTGTGGATGAAAGAAAGAATCGCACCCTCATTGATGCTACTCTTACAATTTTAATTGAATCCTCCTTACCTATCATCTTTTGGGCAAAGGCGGTGAATTGTGCTTCATACGTTCTGAACAGGGTGTTGATAGTCAAAGACAAAATGAAGACTCCTTATGAGCTATTTCATTAGAGAAAGCCATTGATTGACTTCTTTTGACATTTGGTTGCATGTGCACTTTATTGATTACCCTAGCGCAGAAGAGGAAATTTGGTGTTGTGTTTGATGAATGTTACTTGTCGGCTATTTTTCTTCTCAAAAAGCTTATCGGGTGTATAACAAGAGAACCCATATGTGCAAGAGTCATTTTATGTTGATTGGCAGGAATATAATTCCTTAGATGTTCAATCTGAACCAACTTGGTTCTTTGACTCCGATACAGTGTTTAACTCATTTCATCTTCCAGTTTTCGATGATGATGCGTCTTTCTCCAATGTTCAAACAAACATCATTCCTCTAGCTCCAATACCTGTCATCCATCAAACAACTCTCAATACATCAGCTAATGATGTTATATCTGTTGACATTGCATCTTCACATCTTCATTTGACATTCCCCTCCACCTGTTCTACATCTCTTCCCTCATCACCTACATCTACCTCACCTCAGCCTATACCACCCGCTGTTGGACCTGAAAGGACCATACATGCCTATTCAATTGGTGAGTTGACTGTTCTTATTCTGAGGTTCTCACAAGTCCAACATCCAATGCGGATGAAATCCTGCTAAATAGAAGAAATGCGAACAAGTGTTTGTTCTACCGCATTAACTAATGTGGATGGCTTAGAAAAAATCCGCATTTGTCAATGTCGATGACCAGAGAACAAATGCGGACAAGTGTTTGTTCATCCACATTTGACAAGTGTTATTTATCTGCATTTCTCAATGCAGAAGAACAAGTGAAGAAATACTGATCAAGTTTGTTCATCCACATTTGTCAATGTAGACCCTAAAAGGACCATACATGTCTATTCAATTGGTGAGTTGATGGTTGTTTTGCTCAGGTTCTCACAAGTCTAAGATCCAATGCAGTTGAAGATCCTGTTGAATAAATGCAGACAAGTGTTTGTTTTACCGCATTAACTAATGCGAATGGCTTAAAAGAAACGCGAACAAGTGTTTGTTCATCCGCATTTGGCAATGCGGATGACCAGAGAACAAATGCGGACAAGTGTTTGTTCATCCGCATTTGTCAATGCGGACGACCAGAGAACAAATGTGCACAAGTGTTTGTTCATCCGCATTTTTCAATGCGGATGACTAGAGAACAAATGCGGACAAGTGTTGTTCATCCGCATTTGTCAATATGGAAGACCAAGTGAAGAAATAATGATCAAGTTTGTTCATCCGCATTTGTCAATGTGAAAGACCAAGTGAAGAAATGCTGATCAAGTTAACTCATCCACATTTGCCAATGCGGATGACGAGATGCGAATGAAGACTTAGACTAATTGTGATGTATTAAGTTAGGGGTAGTTTAGTCATTTTGTAAAAGGCAACTTGTCTGCCTATAAATAGAATATACAACCTCGTATATGAGGTGACCTAAATGATAGAAAAAGATAGAAAAGACAGAACATAGAAAATCAGAATATTCTTTGTATCTCCTTGGTGCATTATTACTTTTCTTCCTAAACCCTAGCAGCCATTGTAATCAATCACCTTCATCAATATACAAAGCATTTATGAGTATATCTTCTGCATCTAATGTTTGTTGATGGAATGATTCCGCCATTCAATCACTAACTCGATCATCATATTCGATTCTAAGTGAGAATCTCAATCTCACCACCCAATCGATTGGTATCAGAGCCTTGGCTATTGGTTCTTTTTTAGATCTACCCTAGATCCGAATAGAACTTGATTGATTTGGTGATCGAGTTGCTAATAGAGTACTCCATCATCTCTATTTAGTAAACAGTAGAAAATACTCTTAAAAAAACCTATGTCACTACGTTCTCACCTTCAAGAACTATACACAAAACCAACAGATTCATTCGAAGAATAGAAGCTGCGACAGAAACCAAGAAACATTAACATATCTGATTTACTTAGCTAAAACACCTTGTTAAAATGGATTCACATAGTTTTTCAGAACTTGGTCATACTCCAAAACCACCAATGCTTAAAAATAAATCTGAATTCAAACAATAGAAAATCAGATTCATGAACTATATTACAGGTGTAGATCCAAATTATGGATTTCAATATGCAAGGGACCACATATTTCGGTAACTATGTCTACAAATCAAGCTACCATCTACAAGACAGCAAGAATACCCATTGAAGATCTAACTCTAGATGATGAAGATTATAAGAAAATCAAGATTGATCTCAAGGCTTACTCCATTCTTCCTCAAGCACTCAAGATGGATGTGCTGAAAGGAGTAGAAAAATATAGAACTACCAAAGCAGTATGGGAAGCACTGCTGATCATGTGTGAAGAAAGCAGTGAAGTTGTTGAAATTAACAAGGATAAACTTGTTAATCAATATGAAACTTGTCATCACTCCAAAGGGGAGTCCATCTCTAAACAACTCCATGGATTTGTGCAGTTGGTGAATGACTTAGAGATAATGGGAGTCACGTACAAAGTCAAGGAGTTGAACAAGAAAATGCTCCATAGCCTTCCTGAAAGCTGGAAATAGAATGTGACAATGCTGAAAAATACTCTTGATCTTAGGAGTACTACTTTGGTTGTCATGATAGCCAAGATAGAAGCATTGGAGCTTGATGAAAGAAGCAGAAATCTAGGAGGACCAAGAGTGATTGAAGCATACAAATTTCCATCTGATTCTCATATTGTGGAAAATGCCTTCATTAGATGATTTTCTGTCCTCAAGGAATAAAGTCAAGATCACTGGATTCACTACACCTCCATCTATCAATAGGCCTTTATCATCATCCCAATCAGCATGATTCTTAGCAAATCTTCCAAACACCCATGATGATACAAGATCAGAAGAACAAAAGGCTACTTACAATGCCTTTGTTGAAAGTTTTGAAACTTATTTGGGAGGAAGACTCACATCTGCATATCTGATCCAGGAAGACCTAGAGGAAATGGATCCAAATGATGTGGAAGAAATGGAATTACAATGGCAAATGGCCATGATTGCTATGACAGCAAAGAAGTTTTTCAGAAAAGGCAGAAAGCTAAGCCTTAATGAAAACACAAAACTTGGATATGATAAATCCAATGTGGTGCTTCAATTGTGGCATGACTGGCCACTTCTCTAGGGAATGCGATGCTCCCAACAGAAACAACAACTTCTAAAGAAATTCACAGAGCTAGTCATCTTCACAACCAAATTCAAGTTGTCATTCCAACAATCACCAACAATAGTATCATCATCAGCAACAATAGTCCTACCAGATTCAACCTTAACTGACAAATCAATCTCATAGAAGCAGTCAGTCATCTACAAATGCTCTCGTGATAAAGCAAGATGGAGTATGTGACTGGAGCTTGTATGTAGAGGAAGTGAAGCCTCAATTTCAAAATCATGCACTCGTGGCTCACATCAATAATGGTCCATCTCCCATGCCATCTAAGGTAAAATCTAACCTATGTAATGATAAATGCATTGCTCAACTGCAAGGCTATAGAGAACATAATCATAAACTGGCAGATAAAATAAAAGAGGAAAATGTGAAGTTAGAGATGATGAAAGAGAGATAAAAGGGTTTGAAATAAAATAAAATCTCTCATCTCTAATATTGAAAAACTACATGGTGAAAAGCACACTCTTGCAGCTGAGAATTAGCTACTGACTGAAAAGTTAGCTCAATCTAAGGCTGAACATACACTTACTGAAGTGAAACTTGAAAATGTTTCAATTGTCTTCAGTCAAGCTGTAAGAGATGCTTGATTCATAAAAGGATCCCAAGGACATGTCTAGGATTGGGTATAATTCATGTCCTCCACCATATAATGACAACTACACTGTCATGCCTGAATCTGTCACAATCAATGTGGAAATTGAAACAAAAACTATGGAACCAAATCAATAGTAAAACAAGTAACCAATCCTCAAAACAAACCTGATGTTTATATTGAAACAAATGATGAGAAAATCAAATTAGGTCATCCAATCAAGATTAAAGAGTGTTCAGACAAGAAAGTGAGTGTCATTAAACCTATCAGCCCAATCAAGGCTATTGCTCCTTCTGTGAAGTTCAAAGCACCCATTTCAAAAGGAAAGAGAAAGTTTGTGAAGTCAGTGAAACCATCTGCTGAAAGCAGTTTTGAAAATGAGAGCAAATCTCCAATAATTCAAGCAAATCAGAAAAGTTTTCACTACAAAAGAAACATAAGAGATCACCTATTTCAGAAGTTAAAATTTAGTCTAATCCATAATCTTCAAAATCAAGACAAGGAGTAGGTTTTGATATATGTAAGGAAGAACATGTTAATAAGTTTAAGAAAGAGATAAAGAAAGGGTTGACGAAACAAAAACAGCCTAAAACAATTAACTCTAGTAGTGTTGTGAAACAAACTACAAATAAGGTTGTTCTTGATTCCTTCACTAAGCAAAAGACTAGAACTCTAGTGAGAGTGATTAAATCACCTAAACCCACCAAACAAAATCATATTCAAGAAACAAACAAATGTACCATGACATATGCACCATGTTTAATCACAATACAGAAGAGTGCTTTTTCAACTAGTACTACTCTATCTGTGACATGAACATTCATTCCACCAAAAACTTCTACTTTAAAAAATATTTTTTAGTATGTGATGCAAAAAATTACAATACTTCTGATTTTTACTTCAATCAGAAGGGATTGAGAATTCCCCAAAACAAGCCCATCTAAAAAACGTCAGTTGTGAAACAATGTTAGAACTCTAGAAAGATTAACATGTTGTCTTTATGTGTCATAGAGACTAGTTTTGTAATTTGTTAGTTCCTTGTGTTTCATTATAAATAGCTTAGACTTGTAGCAGTTAAAAAGAGAAAAAAAACAAGTTTAGAATAGATTTAGAAGTGCTTACTTTATAATTGTCTTCGCTTGATATTAATAAAACTATGAATTTTACTGATATCTTGCTTGATTTAATTACTTTGTTTGTATTTCTTTGAATTGTGTTCATAAATCATCGCAGATTGATACATTTAATCCTATCAAATGGTATCAAAGCAGTTGGTTGAGTGATTTTTGAGGTTTGTCAAACTTTCAAACTCAAAAAGTTCACTGAATGTGTGATTGATAGGCAATTCAATTGAAACTTTGTGGATTTCAGATGTGTTTCATCATCAAAAACATGTATTAAACCATAATCAGCAGTTAAATTCATCAAATTCGAGATAATTTGTTGAACTTGTGTTGGAAAATTTCACTATTTTTCGAACTGAAAATTACAAAATTGATTGATTTGTTGTTGATATTGAAAGAAATTGATGTTAGAAGAATGATTATCAGTATAAAACATGTCTAATTGGAAAGTTTCAATCCAATTCATCAACTTTTGAAGAATTTCAGAAGATTTGAGTTAGTTACATTCATATGAACATGACGAATGTGGCGTATTACAGTTGAGGTTTGCTGAAATATTGTGTAAGTGTTAGGCGTTTGACTACTGTTTAGTCGCATTAACACTGTTTAGGCGTTTTTAGTTCAGACGTTGACTGCTGTTAAAGAGTAAAAGTCTAGACGTATCATCATTTTGAGGTGCATTATAACTGTTCAGGCATTTTACTATTGTTCAGACGCATCAACTTAGGCGTTTTGGAAAATTTTTCTAAGCCTTTCCCTTAGACGTCTCTCAACTTAGGCGCATTAACTATTTGGTAGTTTGATTACTGTTCAAGCGCATCACCCTTGATACTTAGAATTTTTTTAAGAAAGTTTTTCAAAAACTTGTTCATATCTTTTCTTAATTCAAAATCTAAGAAAACCCACAAAAATATAAGAATGGTGAAATCCAAAGATTCTGAAAATAGAGTTCCAAAACTTAAAAATAGAGCTGATTTCAAAAATTGGTCTCTTAGGTTAAAATATCATATAAATTCCATTGACATTGATCTTTGGAAATCTATAGAGAAAGGACCATACATTCCTATAATCATTGTTGGGCCTGACAGAGGGTTGTTTATACTAAAGATTCTCAAGAACCCTATCCTGAAGATGGTCTTCAAGGAGATGATTTGAGAAGAGTAAAGAATGATATAAAAGCATATTCCTTGATGTGTAAAGGACTACCTGTGGAAGTTCTTGCAAGGCTTGATGGATATAAACTGGATACACCATGTATAAAGCCTTAAAGACCATTTGTGAAGGAGGCAAGAAGATTCTAAATCTCAAGAAACAAAAGTTGAAAAGGAAATTATAATTGTTTCAACATTTGCCTGGAAAAACTATAAATCAGATGATGAACAGATTTGTTCAATTTACAACTATGATGTCAACAGCTGGTATTAAACTATAAATAAGATGATAAACAGATTTCTTCAACTAACAATCTTAGACTAGTCAATGCTTTACCCTCATCATGGAAACAAACAGTAACCTTACTAAAACATACTGAGAAGTTCCCTATGGATCTAGATCTACTCATTGCCAAGATAGAGTCAGTAGGGATTGATGAAAGCTCAAGGAATAATGATAGAGCAGCATCAATGTCTCAGTATCAGTTTGTTGCTTCTCCTGCAAACACTATTGAAAATGAATTCATGGCAAAAAAAGTGAGAAAATTACAGAAAAAGAGAGAGATTTATTTGTTGGAGCAGGATTTTTCACTAATTCATCATTTACTAGTGCTCCTGCTTATACAACACAGACTCATTCTTAATCTCCTCCTAAATCTCAGTCTCAAACATCTAATGTTCAAATAGAGACTTCTTCATCTAACACTGCTAAATCTAGCAAAGTTAAAGATGTGATAAACAACCTATTAGAGGATGAAGTGTCTAAAACTGCACTCACTGCATTTATGGCTAGTTTTCAAGCATATCAAGATAGCCATTTAAGTTAATTAGACCTTGTTTTGTAGGATTTGTTGAAATGGACCTAATGATGTTGAAGAGATGGACTTAAACTAGCTGATGGTGATGATTGATTACAGGACACAAAAACACTTATATGTCAACAGGAAGTACAAGCCAAGTCCTAACAAGACTGTTGAGTTTGATAAGTCAAAATCAAGGTGTTTTAACTGTAATAGTTATGGACATTTCTCTAGAGAATGCAAAGCTCCAAGGAATAACGGAGGAAATGCTTAATTAAGTTCTAGAAATCAAAGGTTTCAACCAGCTCAGAAGACTTTTCAAAAGCCTTATCAAGTCTTCCTATGCCTGAGCTTAAAGATGAAACAAAATCATCTGATGAAACCAAGAAAGCTTTAGTAGTCAGCATTAAAGATGGTTATGATTGGAGTGCATATACTAAACAGTTTACTAATGATTTAACATCAAGTTTATCTCTTGTTGTAGAAATCCAGGGAAAAGATTGGTCAGAAAATCATGATCCAAAGGTGGAAGGTGAGAATGAAGAAGATGACTATGATTGGAGTGACAAATCTGATCCTGAGGGGGATACAGATGAAGTAGCTCTAATGGCACAGTCTGATCAACCTAAGGTTGACACTTCATCTTCAAAATCTGAAACCTTATCTCCAAAATTCCTTGAAATCCCATCTGAAGTGAGAGAAAAACTCTACATAAAATCATGCTATGAACATGTCGAATACTATAGAAACTACTCATATAAAATATGTGAGAAACTAAAACAAGAAGAGTCAATGCATAACAACTAAAATTTGATCATAAAACAACAGATCAAAATATTATTTCTCTTCAAACTTCATGGTACAAAACACTAAAAGAATTAGAAATTGTTTCTAAACAATTGGTAGAGATTATCAAAAATCTTGAATAGTAGAAGATAGCACATGCTGCTACTCAAATGGATCTTGCTAAAGTAAAAAGTTCAAAAATGATTGTAAAAAACTAGTAAGTGAGAGAAAAGATAAACAGAAAGAAGGGTTAGGTTTCACTCATGAACCTATGCCTGAATCTATTACAAACACTTTACTAGAGAACTTTAATACACATGATCATTCTCCTGAGAATAAAGCTAAACTTAAAGCTTTTCAGGTCAAAAACAAGAATTCGAAAAGGAAAATGTAAAAGTCTTTGTTGAAAATGATCAAGAAAAGATTTAAAATGGTCATCCAATCAAGATAAAATCTTATTAACCTAAACAAAAAAACAAAACACTTCTGATCAAATTCATTCGGTATTAGAAGAAGGGAAAGTTCAAACCAAAGATAAAGAAAAACAACAGGTAGGAACATCAGAAGATTCAAACACTATTAATCTAAAACAAGTTCAATCTGAAAAGGAATCTTCTTCTGATGATGTTCAATCTAGAAGTAATCCAAGTTCTTCTAAGTCAAAGAATCAAAGAAGAAGAAAGAAATCATCAAAAAAAAATCTGAAGAAAACAAAAGTTTAGAAAAGAGTATCAAAGCAATAAATCAGGCAACAAAACTTAAACCAATAAAATTTGTGTCAGCCGGTTTGTTAAATATGAATTCTCTTCAAAACAACAAGGTAAATACTATGAACAAATCTCACTCTGATCTGAAATCAAGTTCATATTCTAAGAATTCCACTGTAGCAAAAATATTTGTTCTTAAGGAATTCAAGAAGAAAGTTTATGTTAAACAGATGCAAAATAATTTGGCACCAAACCAAAATGTGAAAAATGAAAAACAACAGTTTAACTATTTGACACCAAAATATAAAAATGAATCAAATATAGTGTCAATGTCAAAAGTTAACAAACAGTTGTTTATGACTCCACAAAAGTATTGTGAAATATCTAATATGAAAAATCACAATACTATTGAGTGCTATTTCAACAAGTACTGTCACATATGTGACATGAGGCATCATTTCATAGCAGATTGTTCTTTTAACAAATATTTTACTTGTTGTAATGAGAAGACTCACAGTACTGCAAATTGTTATTTTATAAAGAGATCACATACTAGAGGATTTGCAAATTCAAACATGAGTAAAGGTTATGTTAATCCTCAATATATAAGAAATCAAACTAATGGATTTCAAAAATTAAGTAATCAACCTTCATTAGGTTTGAGATCTTTTCAAAAGAACAATTATGTGAGATCTTAAAAAAATGTGCTAGAACAATTCATACCAAGATCTGTAAGAATGACTAATAAAAAGGTTAGTCATCAATATGTGTCAAAAATTGATCAATCAAATGGTATGAATGTTCTCAAAAATAACTCAAACAATTTTCAAAACAAGATTGGTAAATTCATCAAGAATAAACCTGATTTGAATAATCTTTATTACAAACAATTTACCATTTATGATAAATTTGGAAAACCCAAGACCATCTCGGCTTGGATGGATATCTCAACTTAATTTTCTTGTTGTGCAAGTATGCCCAAGAAGACCACTTAATACATGGTATGTGAATAGTGGGTGTAGCCGGCATATGACAAGCAATCCTGCCTTGTTACAAGATTTTAAGATAAAGGATGGAACACACGTCGCCTTTGGTGGTGATGCAGGAGGAAAAATAACAGGAGAAGGAATAGTATCAAATGGAATAATAAGATTTGACAAAGTCAACTTTTGTTCACAGTTGAACTTTTAAGTGTATCACAAAGTGTATCATACGAACTCCAGCAGATGTTAACACCAAGATTGAACCTGATCCAAAAGAAAATTCTATTGACCAAATGCTATACAGATCAATGATTGGTTCTTTGATGTATCTTACTGCATCTGGACCGGACATTATGTATGCTATTTGTGTTTGTGCCAGGTATCAATCAGACATGAAAGAATCACACTTCATTATTGTCAAATGGATATTCAGGTATCTCAAAGGAAAACCAACTTTAGGGCTTTGTTATCCTTACGGGGGTAACTTAGAACTACATGGATATACAGATAGTGATTATGGTGGATGTTGTCAAGATAGAAAATCTACTTTGGGTGGGTGTCAATTTCTTGGTCTCGATTAGTCTCGTGGCAATGTAAGAAACAAACAAATAACTTTGTTTCAACTGTAGAAGCTGAGTGCATTGCTGCATCAGCAGGATGTTCTCAAATCCTCTGGTTGCAAAATCAACAATTGGATTATGGGTTCAATCTTCTTAAAAAACCTATTTACATTGATAACACTGCTGCTATGTTCATTACAGCTAATCTTGTTCAACATTCAAAAACAAAACATATAAAAATTCGATATCATTTTCTCAGAGATAACTCTGAAAAAGGGTTAATCATGTTGATTCAAATTGCAATGGAAAAACAGTTGGCGGATCTATTTACTAAACCCTTTCTACCAGGATGGTTTGAGTATTTAGTGTAGTCAATTGGTCTTATTAATCATATGTGAACTCTGTAAATCAAAAGATCATCATAAGTGATCCTCTCAATGTTAATTGCCTGTTTGTATTTTGTGTGTGTGTGTGTGTTTTTGTTCTTAGAAAAACCAAATACAAAACTAAAAATCAAAACTCCAAAAATAGAGTCTTTTTCTAATTGTCAGTTTATTTTTAGAAAAGAATCTTTTTATGCAATATGTCAGAAATGATAGTACATTAGTGAGATCAGTTGCATACTGACATGATTAGATATGATGTGTAGACAATATCATGCTACTATACTGAAAAAGTAAATTCTTGTGATTACACTCAATCTTTATGCTTGTGTGTATTCATCTGAGTACTTTTAAGATGTATCAGCTTATCAGATTTATTTCTTGTTAAGTTACACCACTCAAACTTGATGGTGATGTGATTAATCATGAGATCTGTTACAAGCATCATATCACTTCTTTGTTATGAGTCATCATAGGCCTGAAGTGTTGAGATATCCTTTGTTGTAAGTCATTATAGACCTGGATTTTCTCTTTGATGCAAAAGATGCCAATGTGTACAATCTATTCAATGGATAGTTAGAGCTGGTCAAATGGTTATCCATGATCATTCGCTATTCATTTAAGTAACATGAGCTCTGGTTATACATATGTTTCAGGTAATAAGTTGAGTATGTGTTCTTTCTTGCATGTCTTGATGATAGTTGAGCTCTCTAAGTCTTTGTATGATTACATCATGTCATATCTAAATATACCCTAATCAATCCAAGAATTGAAAAGGTAAGTGAGTTGATTTTTTGCCAAAAACACTCATTATCTGTCCTTAGATCTTGTGTCTCCTTTGCTGTGATATCACTAACCTAGAACACACTTGATCAGGATTTATTCATTGTTTATGACTATTCACATTTTTTTAATGTGTTATCTCACTGCAGACATTAATTTTTTTTGTTTATAATAGATTTTGATTCTGCTTTCATTTTGATTTTATGCATGTTTTCTGTGTGTGAAGGCAATGTAACAATGTGATGTGTGATCTTATTATGTTACCTTAGGAAACTTACAAGTTTTTCAAACCTAAAAGTTTAGGGGGAGTAATAAATGGAAGAGATTTTCTCAGAAAATCAAAATCAAAGTTAAAATGTTAAATTGAAAGGATGATGCTATATGTTCAAAGTGTATGTGAGTTTGATAATGTAACTTTTGAAAATGATAATATGAACCTATATAAATTTGCAAGTGGACATGCTTCTTTCAAAAGTTGAAAAATAGATATTTGATTATGTATTGAGACAAAAAAGAAGGGAAAGATAAATTTTTAAAAAAAGTTAAACAACAAGTGAAGAACTAAACTTGTTAAAAATTAAATTTGAGTGTGCAAAATGTAAAAAGTTCAAATTAGAGGACTAAAATGTAAATTTTGGGAAATTCAAAAATATGCTTAAAATGTTTAAATATTAGTATGAGATATTACTAATATGTTTGGTGAAGAATTTTGAAAAACACAAGTGTAAGACTCATGAAAGTCAACTCGAAGTCAACTCATGTGCCTAATTAGTGTTCATACGTCTAAATAGGAGCATGGTGAACTTTCAGGAAATTATACAAGTGTTTGGGCATTTTTCATATTCCCATATGCCTAAATAGTGATAATGAGTCTGATTTTAACCAAGTGTTGGACGTTTTAAATGTCTCATGCCTGTACAAAGTGTTGAAATATTTCAAGAGTTACTAGTGTTAGACGTTTCAGGAACTTCATGCGGCTAAACAGTGCAAATGCTCCAGAATAGTGTAAAAGCACCTAAACATTGCTTATGCGTCTGTATAGTGCTCTTGCGACTGAACAGTTCTCATGCGTCTGAGTCCATACGCACAAACAGTGCTCATACGTCTCTTTAATTTCTGAATTTTAGGGTTTCATACGCACCAACAGTGCTCATGCGTCTAAAATTTCACTTAATATATATTGAACACTTAGACTTGTTTCTCATTCGCACTCAAAATTTTCCGAAAACAAAACTCTCCGAACTATCAACTCTTGGTCTTCATCGAACTCTCAGATTCTCATTGATTGTAGCAAATCTTGTTGATTGTCAGATATTATTTGTGTTTATAAATGTAAGTTTGTGATTCAAATAAGTAGATTTTGGTTACACATGATGATTGGCATAGTCGTTTGACTGCTATTCGGGCGTTCGAACACTATACTATTGAACATTCAAAGTTTAACTAATCAAATCTTAATCATATATAAAATTGATTTTGGATTGTTGATATGTATCAAATTTCGAGCATTTTGATATATTGTTCATCGAATGAAATTGTGAATGATGTTGATAATAGATTGAACAGTCGGGTTCTTCGAAGGAAGAAGAAGAAGATGATCAGACATTTCAATTTTTGATTAAAAAATTAATAAATTTTTAGATTTCACAAATTAAATTCATTAGTCAAAAGTCAAAATCATAAGTCAAAATTGAATTAAATATTACAAAATTGCAAATTCATATGTAAAAACGAAAGTCATTAATCAAAATTTTAATGTTCTAATATTCTTTTTCACTATATCTTGCAGATGACAACTTTGAAGTTTGAGCCTAAACATAATGTTGCTGTATTTTTAGATGAGGAAAACAGAAGTTGTTGGTTATAAAGAGATGATAAGATTCTGCTCAGATCAAAATATGTCTATGCAATGTGTGCAAGACCTATAATTAATGCAAGATTGATCAAAAGATTCTGGGGACATAGGAAAAATAGAAGAGATGATGAAGGGAATAAGTATTAAGAGATTTTATTACATCTAATAGAATGCTTGAAGTTTCTGAACAAGCAATTAGAACAACTCTTAAGCTAGGTGAAAATGATCCAGAACACTTAGCTGAGTATTGTTTCAATGAATGTAGAGATGTATTTCTACAAATGGGTCATCCTGATCACTTTCCTAAGAAACAATTCTTCGGAGCAAGAGTATATAAACACTGGAAATTGTTGTGTTATATATGTCAACATTGCATGTCAAAAGAAGTACTGGTTGGGATTCATTCCCAGTGGACATTGCATCTCCTATCATTGCTCTAGCCACAAACAGAAGGTTTAACATGGCAAAGTTGATAATGAATGGATTCATATTCAATGTTGAAAGAGGAAAGAGAAACAAATACTTGATGTATCCAAGATTTCTTCAACTGCTCATTAATGAAGAGAATCCAATTTATATGTTGAAGGTGTTGAAGAGATAAGTTGCAATTAGAGCACCTGTCTGAAGCTGTGTATAGGAGACTTGATATGATTTTAGGTGCTCAAAACAATCCATTATTTGATTATATAAGGAATGTAGCTATGGATGAAGTAGACATCAATCAACAACACTATACTTTATCTGAAGATGAACTAGTAGATCCAAATGATCTTATTGAGGATGCTGTAGATAGTTTGATTGATGATGATCATGAAGAAAGTGATGATGAAGCTACTGAAAGCTCATTACATGATGATGATGATGATAATAATGATGATGATGGTAATGATGGTGCAACTAAAGCATATCAAGAAGTTATTGATTAAAGGATGATGATGATAATGTCAATGAAACTCAAAACTTAGCTGAAGAAACTACCGATGTTGATATTTATGATGAGTCTGTGCATGAAGTTCAAAGATATGAACTAGTTATTGTTGTACATGAAGAAGATTCACAAAATTAAACTTTTGATTTTAAGTTCATGAATGATATGTTATCTGAACCAGTGTTTCAAGCTGAAGTGACTGAAGAGGTTGAAGAAATTCCTGTGAGTATAACACATAATGTGTCAGTTAAAGAGAGGAGATAGTTGATATAGATGGATGGAGAATTTGAAAGAAGAAAATGTGATTAAAGAGAAAGAAATTGAAGAATTAAAAGTTGAGAATGAAACATTGAAAGAGATGAATATATCTCTTGAAAAAAAAATTCAAAAGTTAAAGGATGAAATTCTAAGTTGAAAGAAGAAAATTTATTAAAAGATGAAAAGCTTGTGAGCTATGTAAAAGACAAAGAAGATGTTACCAAAAATTTTGAAGTTATGATAAAGGATTATGACATTCTTGAAGAGAAATTCAAGAAATTATCAATGAAGATGAAAAATTGAAAGATGAATTAATAAATATAAAAGAATCTCAAAAGCCTATCTCACCAGATCAAATGATAAGTTCTGCGATGATTATTGTTGAAGAGAATCCTGAGGTGATCAAAGGCAAAACGAAACTTGATGATGTAGCAGATACAATTTTAACAGAGTCATCTTCAAAAGTACAAAGAATAGAAGAAACTGTTGAAGAGCAAAACATTCAAGATCACATTGGAGCTTTAGAAGACATTGAAGAATTTTTTACAATGATGACTGGTATGACAAAGTCTTAGATGAAGAAGACATAGATGGAGCTCAATTTGTATCAAATTTCTCTTCACAAGAACCAACTCAAGATCAAGATGAAATTCCACAAGACTTTGAAGATAGATACAACTACCTTGTGATGATGAATACAATGGAATCTTTGGATGGACTGACTGTTTCTCAAATAAATGATGAATATGAGAAATGCATTGCTGCAGAGTCAGTTGCTCCTATTGATCCAAATGAGATTGTAATGGAACATGGTGAATGGAATAGAGCTAAGAAAGTATTAATGTAGATGAATTATCAAGCTCTGAGCCGCACCATCTTGACCCTGATCATACGACTATTCCGATATTAAGGTCTTCGTTGCAAGCTAGGCATTACCCATGGAGGAAACTGAAAAGATTCAGTCTGTATCTTTGAGGAATCTTGTTAGAAGTTTTCAAGAAATTGAAAAACAATCAAAGAAGATGATCATATTTGATACTGATAATCCTCAATACCTTGAGATTACCAAAAGAACAAAATTGTTGAAGCCTTAAGAGATTAAACAGATGGCAAGAAAATCAGATGCTCATGATAGCAGAAAAGATCTGATTAAAATATTTTCTGGTACTAAAAGGCAAGCATATAAAGCCTCTTCTGAACAAAGACAAATTTTTGATAATGCCAGATCTATTGGAACTTGGTGAGAAATGTATTGCAAAAAGGACAATCGATTGCTGAGTTGTTAAATGCTATGATTGCTCCTGATTTCACAAACCAAGTAAAGATAATAGCATGGAAGTATGATGAGATATTTGATGCATTTTTTGATAAAAAGAGTAAATGTAGTTTGTGATGTTTATCATTTTTACTCAAGCATCTTTAAACTTCCAGTTCAAGACTTGAATGAGTTAAACAGATTAACTTTGATTTCCATCTGATTCTAAACGTGGTAAGATGATGATAGAATTATTGAGAAGAGGAATGGATAGATCAAGTAATATCTTCAAACAAGATGTGATCAAGAAGACAATGAGTACTTTGTTACATTAAGGAAGAACAAAAAGCTTAAAGGATTACAATCTGAAGAAGAACATTTTATGATAGAATTTTATGATAGGTATGTTGAAAAAGTCACAACTCCTGGTCTAAGGGTGATTGATGGTAATCAGAAGTCAAAGCCATTCTGAGATGATTCTATAACTCTGAGAGTTTTGAGCTTAAACTGGTCCGAAATCTCGAACAATGGGATGAGGATATGATTACATTATTTGGTGCTTTCGAACTGAAACTATTGCATCCAAGTTATATATCATTTTTATCTGTGCAAAAGTTTGAAAAGGTAACTCCACAGATTGCAGAGCAAGATAAGAAGTATTTTCTCTCCATCATAAATGTAATGAATGCTGCAATGGAAAGAATATCATAAGGAAAGCTCTCACATATGCAAACATTGTTAAGAAGGATATCAAAGACATTGAGTTCATGAGAATTCAAGAAAAGGAGTATAGAAATATACTCAAAGAAAGTCAAACTCCTATTGAGTTATATGCTAATATTGATATCACATGTCTATCAAAAGATACATTGGAAAGAATGAGCAAAATGGAGATAATGATGAATGAAGCAAAACCAGAACAAGGCTAACATGCTAGCAAATTTAAGTCTGCAATTGCTAATGCTTTAAAAGAATAGGAGACGTATAAAAAGAAGCCAATGTTCAAGATCAAGGAAGAACCTGAAGATTTCTTTGAGTGCTGAAGATAGAAGATAGAAGATAATAGCTGAAGATGAAAGATAACACTGAAGGAAAGATAAAAAGAAGACAAGATTGAAGATTTTGAAGACCGAAGACAATGTAAATCTTAGGGCGAGTGTTGTTAGAACTCTAGAAAGATTAAAATGTTGTCTTTAGGTGTCTTTTTGGTATTTGTAATAGTATAGGGACTAGTTACGTAATTTGTTAGTTCCTCGTGTTTCATTATAAATAGCTTAAACTTGTAGCAGTTAAAAAGAGAAGAACAACAAGTTTAGAACAGATTTAGAACTGCTTACTTACTTTATAATTGTCTTTGCTTGATATTAATGAAACTATGAATTTTATTGATATCTTGCTTGATTTAATTACTTTGTTTGTATTTCTTTGAATTGTGTTCATAAATCATCACAGATTGGTACACTTGATCCTATCAAACACACAGTCAGACCTTATTTTCACAACAATCAATCTAGGATATCTAGATCAACAAATTACAAGATCTATTTGAAGGAATTATGGAAGGGCCAAAGAAAACATCACATAATGAAACCCAAAATTGACCTTCCCAAACCAAAAGTAATTTTTGATATGAAAACAGGTTAAATTTCTACAAAGAAATAGAGACCAAAGGTTTCATTACTCATCAGACTCTTCAATAGATGTTGATGAGATGACTCAACGCAGTCATTACCAAAAATCTCCCAGGACACCGCCATCTAAACCACAGTTTAGAGTGAAATACCAAGAGGTCCCCAGTATGAATAGGAATGGGAAACCCAAGACCATCATGGCTTGGTTCCTTATTCTAATTAGTTCTTTTTGCTTGCAGGTTCATCCACATAGGTCCAATAGCTTATGGTACATGGATAGTGGATGTTCCTGACACATGAGTGGAGATTGTTGCCTCGTTCATGACTTAAAGCATATACAAGTAACTACGGTGGCATTTGGTGGAGATTAACAAGGGGGTAGAATTACACGTGAAGGATCTGTGACAAATGGGATGATGAGCTTTGACAGAATGAACTACTATGAACAATTGAACTTCAATCTGCTAAGCGTGTCTCAGATCTGTGACAAGAAATATTCAACTCACTTTACCCACACTCATTGCCACATTCTGAAACCAAGATTTCAGATCTTAGAAGAATGGTTGTCCTAAAGACCCTGAGGAAGAATAATACTTATGTTTTAAACCTAATTCTGCAACACTACAGAATAAACTTGTCTTTTGTCAAAACTATCATTTGATGAGTCACAGCTTGGCACAGATGATTAGGGCACACAATCTTTAAAAACATGAACCGATTGGTCAAAGGAAACCATGCATTGGTATTCCACAAAAAGAATTTCACTTTGTTGATTACTGTTCAGGGTGCCTCAAAGGAAAACAACATAAATCTCCTCATAAATCCAAGCTCGTGAACACAAACAATACTCCATTAAAGTTACTTCACATGGATCTATTTAGAACAACTCGTGTAATGAGCATTGGAAAGAAATAGGGTTGTTTGGTGATCATTGATGACTTTTCACGAATTACATGGGTTTTCTTCTTACTTCATAAAAATGAGACATCCCAAATAATAAAAGACTTTATCACTAAAATAGAAAATCACCCTGATCATAAGGTCAAAACAATTAGAAGTGATAATGGAACTAAATGTAAAAATGAAGACAAGAGTTCTTTTTGTGCAACCAAAGGCATTGCTCATCAATTCAGTGCAACTACAACTCCTCAACAAGATAAGGTAGTGCTAGGACCTGGTATTTGAACGAAATACCGAATGATTAACGTGTAAACCAAACCAAATAGTGCGAAATCCTATTTCATTGGCGATCCAATCAGTGAGAACGCACGTAGAATCAATAAAGTATTGAATCAAACGTTAAAAATAGATTAGGAATTAATCTACAGCGTTCTATGAACTTGGAGTATCAACTTGGATGTTAGAATCAGTGATCACAAGTTTGATGTATTAGAGCGTAATGCAGCGGAATAAGAACAAGAATTAGACAAATTGTAGCAAGAATTTGATACATGTATGCATTAAGAACAAATACGGTATAACGAGAGAATATATTTCTGTAACGAGGAATGTTTCTATAATATCGAATATTTCTGATCAAATCATTCTACTTATTACAATAGGTTGACACTCCTTATATAGAGTGCAATCGCTGCTGTTATCACGGGAAAGTGACAACTGGCAGATCTATTACAAAAATAAATAACTCTTAACAAACTACTGAAATGTTCACAACTACTGAGAACATATCAGAGTGTTAAGTACAAAATATGAAACGACTAATAAGAAACTACTGAAGCTACAACGACTGAAGAACAAGCTCTTCAGTCGTTTTACAAACTACTGAAAAACATAAAACTACTGATGAGCACAAGAACTGAAGAAGTATTCTTCAGCTGTTGTCTCAAACTACTGAACAGATAAAACATAAAACTACTGAAAGGTAGACCATCACAACTACTGAAGAAGACCTCTTCAGCTGTTGGGACAACGTCTGATACTTTGGTCTTCAGCACTTGTGTCTTCAAACTTTGTCTTCAGCACTTGTGTCTTCAGACTTTGTCTTCAGCACTTGTCTTCAGACTTTGTCTTCAGCACTTGTCTTCAGACTTTGTCTTCAGCACTTGTCTTCAGACTTTGTCTTCAGCACTTGTCTTCAGACGTGTCTTCAGCACTTGTCTTCAGACTTTGTCTTCAGCACTTGTCTTCAAACTTTGTCTTCAGCACTTGTCTTCAGACTTTGTCTTCAGCACTTGTGTTCAGACTTTGTAATAAGCTGTTGTCTTCAGCTGTTGTGGTCTTCAGCAGTTGTTGTCACGTCTGTGGGACTTAAAGGTTTTTCTGATCTGGCTCATTGGTTCTTTTGGTCCAACAAACTCCCCCCGAACCAATGCAGCCAAAACCTTTAACTTTATTGAGGTCCCACTTATTGTTGGCAGAATGGTTGGTCTTTTTCCTTCTTGATTAGTTGAGAAGATGACCCATATAAGCACTGGCCTGGGAATGAGTCTCTGATGATTTGGTTGGCAATGTATGGATGGGAGCTCTGTATTGGGGAATTGGACACTGAGCTGTTCCTCCATCCATTAGACTCACTTCCCATGTATAAGCCTGTAGGATTCTCTAGTGTATGCTCTGAGAAACATAATTTGTTCTTCCATGGTCAGGTTCTCAGCTTCACCATCAAACAATCCTTCATGCCCATACAGCTCTGAGATGTACTTGGCTTGTTTGCCATTTTTGAGCTCAACTGTTGTAATCTGTCTGTATGCAAACTCATCAGGATGAGTCCCTTCAAGTAACAGACTGAGCTCATTTTGTTTGAAGTTCTCAAGCCTCTTGTAGACTAACCCCTTTTTAATAACTCTGTTCTCTAACATCTTTTGGGGTGGTTGTTTAGTCTCATAGCCTTCTTGAAATCTTCTATAATCTCCCAGGGTGATACTACAAGGACCACTGTGATCTCTTCATCTACGATCCCTTTTACTTGGCCCTTGTATCTCGAAGGAATGTCTTTCTTTACAATCCTGTGAGCCACCCTAGGATCAGGCCATACTCTCACCTTTTCCTTCTGATATTGAAATGTGTTGGCAAGGGTGTACAACCTCAGAGCTTCTTTTTTCATACTAATTATTGATGAAGAAGCAGCATAAGTTTTGTCGATGCTTTTCAACATCTCATCGTCATGAAGCCTTTGCTGCTGCTCTTCTTCAATCTTTACTCTCACAGTTTCCATCTGTGAGGTGGGAGTGATGGGCATGGGTTTGGCTTTAGGCAATGTTAGGACTGTAGACAGAGGCAGCCAATCTTCTTCCACATCATCCTCTTCTTCTTCTTCTAGCCTCAACACCCTTCTCTTCTTCTTCTTGGTGCATCATCGGCTGTTGGTTTAGAGGGTAAGGGAGTTGGTTTTGTGGGTTGTGGTTGTGGTTGTTTTGGAGAGGGAATGTTGACAGGCTGAGTTAGCATTTTAGAGGTGAGTGTGGCTTTTGAGTGTTTGGCTAGCTCAGTCCTGCTCCCTGCTCCTGCTTCATTCAAAGCTTCGACTACTAAACCCTTAGTGTATGCTTCAGACGAACAAATCTTGGAGGTTATGGCCAAGATACTGTCCCTGGTCCATGATTTATTCTCGATCAATGATCTCCCAAGATATTTTGCAATGAATCTGATCATGATCTCTAGTCTCTCTGTTTCTAATGCATCATAACTTGCCCATCTTGAGTTAATTTCTTCAACTTCAAGTCTCCTGATCTCTGAGTCAAGCTGTGCAGTATCGAACCCTTGTCTATACATTGATCAATAATGGCATCCATTGATTTACTATGTGTAGCATCTGCCATTTTGATCATCTCATCGAGTTGGAGGTCTTTCTCTTTTCCTTCACCTTTCCTCTTCTTATATGTGACATGAAAGTCTTTGTGACTTTCACCCACTTGATCATTTTCGGTTCCCTTCACAGACTCCTCTTCCTTCTCAGTTTCCTTTTCTTTCAGTTTGCTCTTCCTCTTTGCTTTCACTGACTGACTCTCCCCCCTTTTGGTTGCATTGGTTGCAAGGGTTTGAGTAGCAGAAAGCCTGGTGCTCACAATCTCCTCCACCAGGGTTTGTATGATTGAGGTAAGCCTCTCATCCATGGTTTTGATCACAATGTCTGTGATCATTGGGGTGATGAGAGGTAGGGATTGCTGAAAGATAGCAGCTGTTTGCTCAGAGGGGTTCTGTCCCTGAGAAGCAGTGCCAGAAACAGAAGCTGGTGGCTTGGGAGTTTTGAGTGGCTGAGTGTGTGGGAGACCTTCAGGTGAAGGTGCCATCTGTGGGTTTATGTTGGTGGCAGATGGACTTGCTTCTTGAGAGAATTGGTGAAGTAGTCTTTGTAGTCTACTAACTTCTTCCTCAAGAATTGTGTTCTGGGCCCAAACATCATAAAAGAAGCCCAGGTCATCATCAGCAGATGCTGAATCACCTGACCTCCTGCTTGTAGCAGGATGTACATGCACTGGGTTTAGACCAGTTTTAGCATGTGCCCCTTTTTCTTGGAACTGGGGACTTCCAGCCTCAGGACTATGTCCTTCATCAGCTGTTGCCTCTAGTGAGGTCTTAGCTATGTTACCAGCCTCATTCTGATCAAGTGCTGATTCAGAAAAGGTGGCAGCCTCACTAGATGTTCTAATCTCCATATCCACACCATGAGATAGAACGTGTAAACACCGGTGCTGTGGGTTGTCAGAAGCATGGTGATCCTCGTCGTCAATAGTTGTGGTTCTCCCCTTTGTTGGTGGTTGTTGGGGAGGAGGAGAGGCATGCAGCTGAGTCAACACGTTTGCAATGATAATGGTTGGACATTGGGGGGTGGTTGCATGGGGAGATGGGGTAAAAGCAGTGTGCACCTGGGGAGAATGGTGCTCTTCAATGGCAATCTCCTCAAATGAGGAAGATCCCAGATTTGTGGGTACCCCTTCTGTGGTTGCTGCAGGCTCCTTTTGAGAGGAATCCTGAGTGGCTATGGCTGGTGAAGTCCTTGTATCCACTAGGGGGTTATAACCAGTGATATAGCCTGCGTTTGTGTTGCAGGGGCATCCTCAGGGGACTCATTTCCCTGAGTAGCCTTTTTTGTCTTCTTTTTAGTAGGTTTGGTGGGGACTTTGGATTTGGAGGTGGTGGCTATGGGTTCCAGCTGCGTGGGTTTGCGCAGCTTGGCAGCCATTTTGAGTGATTGGTCAGAGTTGTGCCGGGAGTATACTTCCGGCAGTACAGCCATAGCAGGGACTCCCAAGCCAACAAGTCCCTCATCTTGAAGCTGGTTTTCAATTATGGCCATTATGAACCGAGGATATAATATCCAATTTGCAGTTTGTTTTTGGGCCATATCCTTGAGCTCAAAAAATAGTATTTCAGAAAAATTTAAAGGTTGTTGCTCAAGGATGGAGTACATTACCTGTTGCCACCTTGTGGACATTTGATCCCATGATGAAGTCTTGGAGGCAAGGCATACATTTACCATATGAAATATGAGACGTTCGCATCCGAGAAATGTTTCTTCAGTATGGTAGATGGACTCAGGTTACCCTGGTATCCATGGTGGGCAAATGATTGATCTGTTGTGCCCTTTGGATAACCAGTTGGGAAAGTGGCATCATCCAGATTAAGGGTTGGCGAAGAGTGTCTGGAGTAATGACCACTTTTTGGCCATGGACAAACGATTGAAGAGACTCTGTGTCATTCTCCTTAGAGACCAGAGTGACGTTTGTCCAGAATTGGTTAAGAGATTCGGCATATATAGTGGGATTTATCAAAAGCCGTTTTGTAGGGTGACTGAACCATTAAATCAATGGCGTTGTGAAACTTGGTCCAGTATGGCGATTGGTGAGATTGCGACACAGTTGTGTCGAGGTTTTAGTTGCATGGTCGCCATTGATGAAGAGAAGTTACAGAGTTTTTTGAACGTTAGGTTTGAGAAGAGAAGAAAGTAAAAACTCTGAAGGTGGGATAAGGTATTTAAAGGGTAGGGTTAGAAAACGACCGAAGGTTTTGGTGTTAGTCATCAGTTGTTGAAACTACTGATGAGGTGGTATTAACTTTCAGAGGTTTGAAAAGGCTGACCGTATTGGTGTGATCAGCAGTTGTTATAAAACAACTGAAGACTTGGTTTTAACCGTCAGACGTTGAAACAGCTGAAGTCTCTGATTAGTCATCAGTAGTTATAAAAACTACTGAAGACAGTTTTGACTTCAGGTGATGAAACAACTGAAGACTTGGTATTAGTCATCAGTAGTTGTGAAACTACTGAAGACAGTGGTTTTGTCAGCAGTTGTTGTAAAGAGCTGAAGACTTGGTGTTAGTCTTCAGTAGTTGTAAACTACTGAAGACATAGTTTGGCTTCAGTTGTTTTAATGAAACAGCAGTTGTAGAAACAACTGAAGAGTAATTACTCATCAGCTGTTTTCGTCAATTCATAGCTTTTCAGCTGTTTCACACTGTCCTCAACACTTTCTTATCAGACTTTTCATCTGCTTTTCAGGTGTGTCATAGGACATCAGTACTTATCTGCATTTCTGACATCAGTAGTTGTGCCTACAACAGCTGTTGTGACTACATCAGCTGTTGTAACTACATCAGCTGTTTCAACAAATAAAGTACTTCAGTACTGGTGAGGTATGTAGCCTTCAGTAGTTATAAAAACTACTAAGGGTAAAAAAAACTCATCAGTACTTATATGTGACAATAATGAACTAATGATCATCGGTACTTGTGAGCTGAGATCATCAGTAGTTGTCACTTATTCTAGCTGCAGCATACCAAGCCTTAACACCAGGTTGTGGAAAGTTGAACTATCCAAAAGCTTAGTAAAAATGTCTGCAAGCTCATCAGCACTAGGAACAAATTTTGGATCAATCAGACCTTTTTCAAAACAATCTCTAATAAAATGGTGTCTGATTTCAATATGTTTAGTCCTAGAGTGCTGGACAGGATTCTTGACAATACAAAGAGCTGAAGAGCTGTCTATTAACAATGGGGTCTTAGTCTCTGTTATGCCATAATCCAATAATTGGTTTGAAGCCAGAGTACCTGAGATGTACAGCTTGCAGCGGCAATGTACTCTGCTTCAGCAGTTGATGTAGCAACTGAGGTCTGTTTCTTGCTCTGCCAAGAAATCAAGCAGTTGCCTAAGAATTGACATCCACCAGAAGTTGATTTCCTGGTCAACTTACACCCTGCATAGTCACTGTCAGAAAAGGCAACTAATTTACCAGAAGTTGATTTCCTAGTAGAATACCAGAAACCTAGAAATGGAGTGCCTTGCAGATATCTAAAGATCCTCTTGACTGTAATCAAATGAGACTCCTTAGGTGCAGCCTGGAATCTAGCACAAACACATGTAGCAAACATAATATATGGTCTAGAAGCTGTTAAATACATCAAGGACCCAATCATACATCTGTAAAGTGTTTCATCAACCACTTTACCTTTCTGATCTGTATTCAGTTGTGTGTGCTGCACATGGGGGTAGAACAGGGCTTACAGTTTTGTAAATCAAACTTTTCCAAAAGATCTTTTGTGTATTTGGACTGATGAATGAAAATTCCATCAGCCTTTTGTTTGATTTGCAAACCCAGAAAGAACTGTAATTCTCCCATGGCACTCATTTCAAACTTCTGTTGCATCAACTTTGTAAAGGCATCACACAACTGTGGATCAGAGGATGCAAAAATAATATCATCTACATAATTTGAACAAGTAGATTATGCTGCCCAGCTTTCTTAATGAATAAAGTCTTATCTATGGAGCCTCTAGTGAAATTATTTTCCAGAAGAAAGTTTGATAAGTCTCATACCAGGCTCTAGGAGCTTGTTTCAACCCATAAAGAGCCTTATGAAGCTTATACACCCAATTAGGATGTTTATTGTCCTCAAAGCCTGGTGGTTGACATACACAAACCTCTTCTTTAATTTTCCCATAAAAATGCACTTTTGACATCAATTTGAAAAACTTTAAGGTTTTGATAAGCAGCATAAGCTAAAAACGATCGAATTGCTTCCAGTCTGGCTACAGGGGCAAAGGTTTCATCATAATCAATACCTTCTTCTTGTGCAAACCCTTGAACAACAGTCTGGCCTTGTTCTTAACAATAAGCCCATTTTCATCAGTTTTGTTCCTAAACACCCATTTAGTGCCTATTGCACACTTACTTGGAGGTAGAGGAACCAGTTCCCACACTTGCTGTTTCTTGAACTGAAGAAGCTCAAGCTGCATGGCATCAACCCATCCATTGTCCTTTAAAGCAATGTGATAATTCTTTGGCTCTTGCTGACTGATGAAGAGAGCATAGAAGCATAAATTGACAATTGACTTGTTGTTGATACGCCGCAGTGATATCACCAATCATTTGAGACATAGGGTGATTCTTCAGATCTTGATACACAATGAGATCTGTGCAAGTGTTTCAAGTGTTTGTAGCAAGCTCAGTAGCAACAGATGGTGATGGTGAATCATTTCCTTGAAACCAATCAGTGGATGGTAATTCAAAGGAAGTTGAATTTGAAGAAATCTCATCAGCATTTGTTGTGGATGGTGCTACTGGAGCTACAGGACCATCAGGTCTAGCTGAATCAGGCAGTTGATCACTAAACCTGAAGAGGTGAGTACTGCTATCATCATCATCATCAGCACCAGCAGAACCACCAGGTGGTGAACTGTTGACAGGAGCAACAGCAGGAGTTTGATAAGGAACATATTGCAATATGTCCAAATCAAATATCTCCACATGGCTTTGTGGAATCTTGTCCTTTGGAGATTCATTAAACTTAACATGTAGAGTCTCTTCAACCATCTTTTTTCTACAGTTGAAGACTCTGTATGCTTTGCAAGTTGATGAATAACCAACAAAGTACCCTGCATCCACCTTAGGATCAAATTTTTGGAGTTGATCCCGTGTGTTGAGAATGAAACAAGGACACCCAAATGCTCTGAAGAATGAAATTAGAGGGGCCAAATGATGAAGAACTTCATATGGAGTCTTCATCAACCTCTGATTTACTAGAACTCTATTCTGTACATAGCAAGCTGTATTGACAGCTTTAGCCCAAAAAGTCATTGGCAGTCCAGAATCAGCCAACATGGACCTTGAAGCTTCAATAAGGGTCCTGTTCTTCCTCTCCACTACTCCATTTTGCTCAGGAGTTCTTGGGATGCTATACTGCCTCTTGATTCCCTTTGATAAGTAAAACTCATCAAGTGTGTGGTTTCTGAATTCAGTACCATTGTCACTCCTCACACACTTAACTGGTAGGGAATACTGCTTCTCAACGTGTAACACAAAGTTCATAATGGACTGCGCAACCTCATCCTTTGAATGCAAGAAGAAAGTCCATACAATCTGGGGTAATCATCCACAATTACCAGACAGTATTCTTCTTAGCCATACTCATCACTCTCACAGGACCAAAGAGATCCATGTGAAGAAGCTGTAAGCAGACAGTGGACTTAGGTTCTTCTATGGAGGGAAATGAAGCTTTGTGCTGTTTTCCTTTTAAACAAGCAGTGCAGTTATCTTCACACTTGAACTCCTTCATAGGCAGTCCCCTTACTAAACCATGGTTTATCAGCTGATTTATGTTTTTGAGATTAACATGACCCAGCCTTCAATGCCATATAATAGATTCTTGAGGGGAAGCCTTGGAAAATAGCCAAGGATGGCCTTTGAGATCTATTTTCTTGGAAAGATCTAAGGCTAGGCATACACTCTCCTGTCCTGTTGGCCTTTAGGAGAGTGTGTATCCAACACCTTATCAATCACCTAAAACTTTAGATGACAGAATCCGACAGTTCTGACTGGTGAAAAGAACAACATGGCCTTTGTCACACATTTGACTGACACTCATAGGTTGTACTTGAGATTTTCCACATGGTTAACATCATCAAACTTTATTTCCCCATTGGAAACAATGCCTTTGCCGATGATGTAACCCTTTGCATCATTGCCAAATGACACAAACCCCTTCCTTCCTTGAGAGTAGTCATTAAGAAGTGATATGTTTCCTGTCATATGCATGGATCCTCCACTGTCTACATACCAGATGCCTTGAGGTATGTTGAAGAACCCTGCAAAATACAACAAATTAGTTAATTTTGAGACCCAAACCTTTTTGTTTTGGGCCTGTTCTCATCAACGATGTATTTAGACTAACATGTTTGTTGGAAACAACAGCCTGGAGGAAGAAACCGGTGAAGAAAAGGAATCCTTTGGCTTGGATCCTCTTTTGTGGTTTCAACATAGGAACATCTAATTGATAACTCTTCCCAAAGATGTTGAACCATCATAACCAGCTGTGTCTGATTTTGTGATAAGGCTTTCAGCTCTTCAGACACATTGGCATTGGAGTTTGATAAGTTCCTATGTTGCACCTTCTCTTTTGAGCAATCTCAGCTGTTACCTGATTTAACCCCTTCCTTTTGATTTCTTTTTGGACTTAGGGTTACAGGATTTGATTGATGGGTACAAAGTGGCTTCAAAACTCAGTTTTCATTTTAACCATTTTCTCTTTACTTCCTCTTATGTTTGAGTTGGATCCCCTTTTGTACCAACAATCATCTGTAAGATGATAACAAACAACATACTTCACATGATTTCTTCTTCATTTATGATGATCTCAACTAAAGAGAGTGAAACTACTGAAGACTTGCTCTGCAGTACTTTGGAAGCATTATGCTTCTGACTTCCTCTTTAGTAGTATTCAAACACTTTCTACTGATAGGTTTCTTCTCTCAGTGCTGACAGAGTGGAGTTTGAACTTCAGGTGTAATTCTGCTCTCCAGTCCTTTCAGGACTTCCAGAATGCTCCTGAGTGATCATCTCTTTGATCATTGTGAGTGTCAGCAGTGGAACCATCACATTCAGCTGATGGGTTCTGAGAGGGCTTAGTGCTGGATTCAACTTTTGATGATGCTCTATCAAAAGTGACAGGATCAGTGATCACAAGTTTGATGTATCAGATATAAAGCAGCGGAATACAAACACGAATTAGACAAATTGTAGCAAGCAATCGATACTTGTAAGCGTTAAGATCGCATACGGTTATAGGGAGAGAATATGAATTCTGATTTCTAGGAATGTTTATAGATGTAGAATATTTCTAATCGAATCAAAATCATTCCATTCAATTGCTCATATCACTCATCATTACAATAGGTTGTCACTCCTTATATAGAGTGCAACAGTCACTGCTGTTATCACGGAAAGTGACAACTGGCAGATCCAATACAGAAATAACTAATTCTTAACAAACTACTGAAATGTTCACAACTACTGAGAACATATCAGCAAGTTAAGTACAAAATATAAAACTACTGAAACACAACGACTGAAGAACAAGCTCTTCAGTCGTTTTACAAAACTACTGAAACAAGAAAATAAAACTACTGATATCACAACTACTGAAGAAGTACTCTTCAGCAGTTGTGACAAACTACTGAGGCTTCAGTACTTGATCTTCAGACTTTGACCTTCAGGCGTTTCATCAGCTGATGACTTCAGTAGATATCATCAGCTGATGTCTTCAGTCTTTGTCTTCAGACTTTGTACATCAGTTGTTGATCTTCAGCACTTGTGAACTCTTCAGCTGTTGTTCTTCAGTACTTTGGTCTTTCAGCTTCAGCACTTGTGTTCTTCAGCTGTTGTACTTCAGCACTTTGGTTCTTCAGCAGTTAAGGTCTTCAGCACTTGATCTTCAGCTGTTGAAGTCTTCAGCACTTGTCAAACTACTGATGAGGCTTTCAGCAGTTGGTGTGATACCGTGTGGGACTTAGAGGTTTTCTGATCTTGGCTCATTGGTTCTTTTGGTCCAACAAACTCCCCCTGAACCAATGCAGCCAAAACCTCTAACTTATTTATACTCCCACTTATTGATGGCAAAAATGTTGGTCTTTTTCCTTCTTGATCAGTAGAGAAGATGACCCATGTACGCTCCGGCCTGGGAAGAACCTCAAATATTTGTTTGGCAGAGTATGAATGGGAACTCTGTTTTGGGGAACTGGACACAGAGTTGTTATCCCATTCATGAGATTCACTTCCCCATAATGAGTCTGTACGACTCTCTTGTGTAGGCCTCAAGGAAGGTGATTTGTTCCTCCATGGTTAGCTCTTCAGCACCTCCTTCAAACAATGATTCCGGCCCATAATACTCAGACAGGTATTTGGCCTGTTTCCCATTCTTTAGCTCCACAGTTGTTATTATTCTGTAAGCAAACTCATCCGGGTGATTACCCTCTAGGAACAACTGGAGCTCATTTTTCCTGACTTCCTCAAGCCTCTTGTAAATAACCCCTTTTTCACTATTTTGTTTTCCAGCATCTTCTGAGGGGTTAGATTAGCTTTGTAGGCCTTCTTGAAGTCTTCTAGGATTTCCCAGGGTGAAACTACAAAGACCAGAGAGATCACTTCATCTACGATCTTTTCACCTGGCCAATGTATCTCCGAGGTATATTGTTCTTATGAATTCTGTGAGAGACCCTGGGATCAGGCCAAATCCTCACTCTTTCCTTTTGATATTGAAAGGTATGCCTGAGAGTGTAAAGTCTGAGGGCTTGCTCCTTCATATGATGATGGAAGATGTGGCTGCATAAGCTTTGTCAACTCTCTTCAGCAATTCCTCATCATGCTGTATGAAGCTCTTCTTCTTCTAGCTTCACTTTAACCATTTGTCTCTGGACTTCAGGAGTAATTGCTGAGGAGTGACTTGTGGCCTTAGGCAACTGAATCACAGCTGATAGCGGCAGCCTGTCTTCATCATCTTCTTCATCTTCTTCTAGCCTCAATATCCTTCTCTTCTTCTTCAAGGGTATATCATCGGCTATGGGTTTTGAGGAAAGGGAGTTGGTTTGGTGGGTTGTGTTTGGATGGTTTTGGTGTGGGAATGTTGACAGGCTGTGCTAGCATCCTTGAGTGTGAGTGGGCTTTTGATTGCTTTGCTAGCTCAGTCCTGCTCCCAGCACCCACTTCATTCAAAGCTTCAATAACAAGCCCCTTAGTGTATGCTTCAGACGAACAGATCTTGGTGGTGATTGCCAAGATACTGTCCCTGGACCAAGCTTTGATCTCAATTATTGATCTTCCAAGATATTTTGCAATAAATCTTATCATGATTTCTAGCCTCTCTCTTTAAACACTTCATAACTTGCCCATCTATTCTGGATTTCTTCAATCTCTAGTCGTCGAATCTCAGAGTCAAGTTTGTGGTGTCATGACCTTGCCTGAACAGCTGATCAATGATGTTGTCCATTGATCTACTGTGTTCGGCATCAGCCTCTTTTATCAGTAGCTCCAAGGCTTTATCTTCAGCAATGTGCTCATCAGCACCTTTCTTTCGCTTGTAGGTGAGCATTGGTTGCTGTTCTTTATCCTTTTGGGCTTGCTTCGCTTCCTTCTTTTCCTCGGATCTTTTCCTCTTCTGTTCTTTCACTGCAGGACTCTCCCCCTTTTTGGTTGCATTGGAGGAAGGGGTTGAGACCGCAGAAAGAGTCTTGTGGACAGCAGCATCAACCAAGGGCTGTAATGTTGAGGAAAGCCTCTCATCAAGGGCTTTGATCACTATATCAGTAATTAGAGGGGTGATGAGAGGGAGGGAATTTTTGAGTGCAGCACCTATTTGCTCAGGAGGGTTCTGTTCCTGAGAAGTAGGGCCTGAAGCGGAGGCAGGTGGTTGATTTTGGGGTGGCTCTGTATTTGGGAAACCTTCAAGGAAGGTGCCATCTGTGGGTGTATGAGGGTGGCAGATGGACTTGCATCCTGAGACATCTTGGCCAGCAGCTCTTTGAGTCTGCTAACCTCATCCTCTAGAATGGTGTTTTGAGCAACTACATCGAAGAAGAAGCTCAGGTCATCATCAGTTGATACTGAATCACCTGACCTCCTGCTTAGAGCAGGATGGACATGCACTGGGTGTAGACCAGTTGGTGCATGTGCCCCTTGTGCTTGGTACTGGGGACTTCCAGCCTCAGGACAATGTCCATCATCAGCAGTTGCCTCTAGGGAGGTCTTAGCAATGTTACCAGCCTCACTCTGGTCATGTGCTGAGTCAGAGGAGGTGGCAGCCTCACTAGATATTCTAAGCTCCTTCTCTACACCAGGAGATAGAATTGGGAAACCCTGTGCTGTGGGTTCTCAGATGCACTGTGTTCCTCCCCCTCAATTGTAGAGGTATTCCCAGTAATAAGTGGTTTCTGGGGAGGGGGTGAGGAGTGCAATTGAGTCAGCACTTGAGCAACTATTAAAGTTGGGCTGTGAGGGGCGGTTGTTTGGGGTACAGGGGTAGAAGCAGTGTGCACCTGGGGTGGATGGTGCTCTTCAATGGCAATCTCCTCAAGTGAGGAAGATCCCAGATAAGTAGGTGCCCCTTGGGTTGCTGCAGGCTCCTGTTGAGAGGAAGCCTGAGCGGCTGTGGCTGGAGGAGTCAGTATCCACTAGGGGGTTTGGACTAGTGGATATATCCTGCGTTTGTTGTGCAGGAGCATCCTCAGGGGACTCAATTCCCTGAGTAGCCTTTTGGGTTTCTTTTTGGTGGTTTGGTGGGGACATTGGATTTGGAGGTGGTGGCTGTGGGTTCCAGCTGCGTGGGTTTTCGCAGCTTGGCAGCCAGTTTGAGTGTCCGGTCGGAGTTGTGCCGGGAGTATACTTCTGGCAAAACAGCCGTAGCAGGGACTCCCAAGCCAACAAGTCCCTCAGCATTAAGCTGGTCTATTATAATGGCCATTATGAACCGTGGATAGAGTATCCAACGGTTGGCAGTTAGTTTTTGAGCCATATCTTTGAGCTCTGAAAATATTAATTCTGAAAAGTTCAGTGGTTGTTGCTCAAGGATAGAATACATTACCTGCTGCCATTTGGTGGACATTTGATCCCAAGACGATGTCTTAGGGGCCAAACATACATTGACCATATGAAAAATCAGGCGCTCAGCGTCATTAAAATGTTTCTTCATGATGGTGGTGGCACTGAGATCACCTTGATATCCATGCTGAGCAAATGATAGATCTATGGTGCCCTTCGGATATCCAGCAGGAGAGGTAGCATCACTCAGTTGAAGAATTTTACGGATTGTTGCAGGAGTAATCACTACTTCTTTGTGGTTGACGACTGACCGGAGGGATTGTGTGTTGCTCTCCTCAGTAGTGACATTAACGTTCATCCAAATTGGTTCAAGGATTCGGTATGTAAAACGGGGTTCAGAAGGAATGCCTTGTTGTATTGGGACTGAACCATAAGATCGATAGCAGTATCGAACTTAGTCCAGATCGGCGATTTTGTGAGGTAGGCAACACAGTTGTGTCGCGGTTTAATTTGCATAGACGCCATGGAAATTTTTTTTTTGGAGAGGAACGTTAGGTTTGAAGAAGATAAAGCATGGAGAGCTCAGGTTAAGGGTATTTATAGGGTACGGGTGAGGAAACGACTGAAGGATGTGGTGTTAGTCATCAGTAGTTTTAAACGACCGTTGACATGGTATTATCCTTTCAGACGTTGAAACAGCTGAAGTCGCGGTGTTAGGCATCAGTAGTTTAGAAAACTACTGAAGACCGTGGTTTTGACTTCAGGTGATTGAAACAACTGAGGACATGGTGTTTGTCATCAGTAGTTATGAAACTACTGAAGACAGTGGTTTTGTCATCAGCTGTTGTAAACAACTGAAGACTTGGTATTGGTCATCAGTAGTTATAAAACTGCTGAAGACGTGGTTTTGCTTCAGTTGTTTAAAATGAAACAGCAGTGGTACAAACGACTGAGGAGAAAGTTCTCTTCAGCTGTTTTCGTCAATTCTTAGCTTTTCAGCTGTTTCAAACTGTCCTCAACACATTCATCAGTCTTTATGGCTGATTTCAGTTGTTTCATAGGACATCAGTACTTATCTGTTTTTACTGATTTCAGTAGTTATGACTGCATCAGTAGTTGTAACTACTTCAGTAGTTTAGAGCAGATGAAGTACTTCAGTACTTGTGAGAACTTTTAGTCTTCAGTAGTTATAAAAACTACTGAGGTTAAAAGAGCTCATCAGTACTTATATGTGACAGGCACTCATGATCATCAATATGAATTACTGAGACATCAGTAGTTGTCACCTATTCTAGCTGCAGCATACCAAGCCTTAACACCAGGTTTTGGAAAGTTGAACTATCCAAAGGCTTAGTAAAAATGTCTGCAAGCTCATCAGCACTGGGCACAAACTTAGGATCAATCAGACCTTTTTCAAAACAATCTCTTATAAAATGATGTCTGATCTCTATATGTTTGGTCCTAGAGTGCTGGACTGGATTTTTGACAATGCAAAGAGCTGAAGCACTATCCATTAACAATGGAGTCTTAGTCTCTGTAATGCCATAATCCAAAAGTTGGTTTTGAAGCCAGAGTACCTGAGATGTACAGCTTGCAGCAGCAATGTACTCTGCTTCCGCAGTGGATGTAGCAACTGAGGTCTGTTTCTTGCTCTGCCAAGAAATAAGCAGTTGCCTAGGAATTGACATCCACCAGAAGTTGATTTCCTGGTCAACTTACACCCTGCATAGTCACTGTCAGAAAAAGCAACTAATTTACCAGAATGTCTGGTAGAGTACCATAAACCTAGAGATGGAGTGCCTTGCAGATATCTAAAGATCCTCTTGACTGCAATCAGATGAGACTCTTTAGGTGCAGCCTGAAATCTAGCACAAACACATGTAGCAAACATAATATGGTCTAGAAGCTGTTAAATACATCAAGGACCCAATCATACATCTGTAAAGTGTTTCATCAACCACTTTACCTTTCTGATCTGAGTCCAGTTGTGTGGTGCTGCTCATGGGAGTAGAACAGGCTTACAGTTTTGTAAATCAAACTTTTGCAAAAGATCTTTTGTATATTGGATTGATGAATAAAAATTCCATCAGCCTTTTGTTTGATTTGCAACCCCAGAAAGAACTGTAATTCTCCCATGGCACTCATTTCAAACTTCTGTTGCATCAACTTTGTAAAGGCATCACACAACTTTGGATCAGAGGATGCAAAAATGATATCATCTACATAAATTTGAACAAGTAGATTATGCTGCCCAGCTTTCTTAATAAATAAAGTCTTGTCAATGGAGCCTCTAGTGAAATTGTTTTCCAGAAGAAAGTTTGACAATGTCTCATACCAGGCTCTTGGAGCTTGTTTTAACCCATAAAGAGCTTTATCAAGCTTATACACCCAATTAGGATGTTTATTGTCCTCAAAGCCTGGAGGTTGACATACATAAACCTCTTCTTTAACTTTTCCATACAAAAATGCACTTTTGACATCCATTTGAAAGACTTTAAGTTTTGATAAGCAGCATAAGCTAAAAACAATCGAATTGCTTCCAGTCTGGCTACAGGGGCAAAGGTTTCATCATAATCAATACCTTCTTCTTGTGCAACCCCTGAACAACCAGTCTGGCCTTGTTCTTAACAATAAGCCCATTTTCATCAGTTTTGTTCCTAAACACCCATTTAGTGCCTATTGCACACTTACCTGGAGGTAGAGGAACCAGTTCCCACACTTGCTGTTTCTTGAACTGAAGAAGCTCAAGCTGCATGGCATCAACCCATCCATTGTCCTTTAAAGCAATGTGATAATTCTTTGGCTCTTGCTGACTGATGAAGAGAGCATAGAAGCAGAAATTTGACAATTGACTTCTTGTTGATACACCAGCAGTGATATCACCAATGATTTGAGACATGGGGTGATTCTTCAGATCTTGATACACAATGAGATCTGTGCAAGTGTTTGTAGCCGGTTCAGCAGCAACAGATGGTGATGGTGAATCATTTCCTTGAAACCAATCAGTGGATGGTAATTCAAAGGAAGTTGAATTCGAAGAAATCTCATCAGCATTTGTTGTGGATGGTGCTACTGGCGCTACAGGAACATCAGGTCTAGTTGAATCAGGCAGCTGATCACTAAACCTGAAGAGGTGAGTACTGCAATCATCATCATCATCAGCAGTACCACCAGGTGGTGAACTGTTGACAGGAGCAACAGCAGGAGTTTGATAGGGAACATATTGCAGTATGTCCAAATCAAATAACTCCACAGGACTTTGTGGAATCTTGTCCTTTGGAGATTCATTAAACTTAACATGTAGAGTTTCTTCAACCATCTTTGTTCTGCAGTTGAAGACTCTGTATGCCTTGCAAGTAGATGAATAACCAACAAAGTATCCTGCATCCACCTTAGGATCAAATTTGTGGAGTTGATCCTTTGTGTTGAGAATAAAACAGGGACACCCAAATGCTTTGAAAAATGAAATCAGTGGAGCCAAATGATGGAGAACTTCATATGGAGTCTTCATCAACCTCTGATTTACTAAAACTCTATTTTGCACATAACAAGCTGTGTTGACAGCTTCGGCCCAAAAGGTCAATGGCAAACCTGAGTCAGCCAGCATGGACCTTGCAGCTTCAATGAGAGTCCTGTTCTTTCTCTCCACTACTCCATTTTGTTCCGGAGTCCTAGGAATGCTGAACTGCCTTTTGATTCCCTTTGAGAGATAGAAGTCATCAAGTGTATGATTTCTGAACTCAGTTCCATTATCACTCCTAATACACTTGACTGGAAGGGAATACTGCTTCTCAATGTACAGCACAAAGTGGATAATCTTCTGAGCAGCCTCATCCTTTGAGTGTAGAAAGAAAGTCCATACAAATCTGGAGTAATCATCCACAATTACCAGACAGTATTTCTTCTTTGCCATGCTCATTACTCTCACAGGACCAAATAGATCCATATGCAGTAATTGCAAGCAGGCAGTGGACTTGGACACTTCAATAGGAGGAAATGAGACCTTGTGCTGTTTTCCTTTTAAACAAGCAGTGCAAGTTTCATCACAGTGGAACTCCTTTATTGGTAAGCCTCTGACTAAACTATGTGGCTAAGCTGATTCATGTTTTTGAGATTAACATGACCAAGCCTCCTGTGCCATAGTTTAGATTCTTGAAAAGAGGCTTTGGAAAATAGGCAAGGATTGCCTTTGAGATCTATCTTCTTAGAGAGATCTAAGGCATACACTCTTCCTGTCCTGTTGGCTTTCAGGAGAGTGTGATCATCCAACACCTTGTCAATCAAGGGCAAAACTTTGGATGACAGAATCCTACAGTTTTGACTTGTGAAAAGGGCAACATGGCCTTTATCACACATTTGACTGACACTCAAGAGGTTGTACTTGAGATTTTCCACATGATTAACATCATCAAATTTGATTTCTCCATTGGAGACAAAGCCCTTACCGATGATGTAACCCCTAGCATCATTGCCAAAAGAAACAAATCCCTTCTTTCCTTGAGAGTAGTCATGAAGAAGAGAGATGTTCCCAGTCATGTGCATGGATCCCCCACTGTCTACATACCAGATGCTATTTTGGCATGTTGAAGAAACCTGCAATAATAAACAATCAGTTAGTTTTAGAGACCCAAACCTTTTTGGTTTTGGGCCTGGTCTCATCAATAGATGGTAAACTAGCATGTTTATTTGTAACAACAGCCTGAGAGGAAGAAGATGGTGCAGAAGAGGAGTCCTTTGGCTTAGACCTCCTTTTCTGTGGTTTCAACATAGGAGAATCTAGTTGGTTAACTCTACCCAACAGATGTTGTACCATCATCACCAGCTGTGTCTGATTTTGTGATAAAGCTTTCAGCTCATCAGACACATTGCTAGTGGAGTTAGATAAAGTCCTATGTTGTACCTTCTTCTTTTGAGCACCCTCAGCTGTCACCTGTTTAACTCCTTCCCTTTTGGATTGCTTTAAGGACTTAAGGGTTACAGGATTTGATGTTGCTGATACAAATGTGGTCTCAAACTCAGTTTTCATTTTTACCATTTTCTCATTAATTTCTTCCTTTTGTTTGAGTTTGGAACCTCTTTTGTACCAACAATCATCTGTAAGATGATTGAACAAACCACATACTTCACATGGTTTCTTCTTCATCTTAGGTTGATCATCAACTAAAGATGGTGAAGACTTGTTCTTCAATGCTTTGGAAGCATTGGTTGCTTTCTTGACAGCATCTTTAGTAGTCTTCAAACTCTTTCTACTGCCAGTTTTCTTCTCTTCAGTACTGACAGCAGTTGAAGTTTGAACTTCAGGAGTTGAATCCTGCTCTCCAGTCCTTTCAGGACCTTCAGGATTGACTCCTGAGTTGATCAACTTATTGATCATGTGAATGTCAGCATTTGGACCATCAACATCAGCTGATAGGTTCAAGGGACTTGATACTGACTGCTACTTCTGATTGTGCTGTATCAGAAGGTAGATCACATGACTTGATGGATTGGTTATCACTCTCACCATCAGATTCTACCTCTGCTCTTGGGGTAAAATCTGTAGGTGGAGCAGTGTGATTGTAACCAATTCCAAACTTCACATTTGAAGCAGATTGCTTACTAAGAGCATTTCAAAACCTTTGCATGATTGTACCCATCTATCACACTCGACCTGGGTAACTGCAAGGGTTTCTTTGAGATCTTTGTACTTCTCTAAAAGTACATCTTCTCTAGCCTTATCATCAATTATTTTGCAATTCAGTTTATAAACCTCATCATTTTTATCTTTGAGCACAAACTCAAACTCAGCTTGTTTTTTGGAAATTACTTGTTCTAGCTCAATGTTCTTATTAATTAAAGCTACATTTGCTTCTCTAATGGAAGCAAATGCTGCTATGCATTGTTCAGAACATAATTTGGCTTTTGCCTCAGAGGATACCTGTGATACCTGTGGTGTAGAGGCATTGGAGGATGAAGTATCAGCAGACTCCAAAGCCATAAGAGCTAGATTCCCAAAGGGACTGTCACCACCATGTTGACCAGCACCTGAGAACAGTTGATCATGACCAGACAAGTCATCTGGTAAACTGCTCCAGTCAACAACTCCTGGGGTGAAGAAGCTGTGTTGTTGAGATGAAGGTTGTTGATGAGATAGGGAAGGCTGAGGTTCTGGTAATGCATGAGGTTGTGGTGTCATAGGAACTTGAACTTGACTTGACTGTGGCATGTAATAACAAGGGTACTGATAAGGCATTTGACCCTGAGGACACAAATATGCCGGAGATTGTTGTTGAGGATGATGACTAGATGTGACAGGATGTTGCCCTCTGTTTTGTTGACTGTTGCCAGGAAAAGTCACAAAGGGTGCAGTAGAGTTTGATCCAGTTGATCTACACTCTCTTGCAAAGTGTCCAAGCCGTTGGCATTTGTGACACCTCAACTTGCTCTTGTCAAAACCAACTTTGGTTTTGCCAGAGAGTCCTGGGAATTTTCTTCCAGTTCTTTTGTAGAACTTCTGAGATCTGATATTTATCAAGGCCATTTGGCTCAAAAACATCTCTTCTAAGTCATCATCAGCAATCCCCTTGAGATCATCCATAATGAAACATAAATTGTCATTATTACCTCCAGTAAACTGACCATCAACACTTACAAATGCAGAATTAGAAGTGCTCGAAGAGAAATTAATATGCTCATCATACTGGCATTCAGATGCAGCATATTCTGACTCATGACCCACCAAGGCAGTGTTGCCTTGTATAAAGTCTTCAGTGAGTTTTCCAGATGAAGACAGCTTTCTCTTCTGTTCTATCTCTCTCTCAAAAGTGAGCAATTTCCCATGGAGTTGGGTGAGAGATAGTTTGTCCAAACTTGCACTGGAGCGTAGGACAATAGTATATGTGTCCCATCTCTCAGGCAGTGATCTGAGAAATCTGTTATTCATCTGAATATTGGTGTATTCAAGTTTGACCATTTTTAGTTCAGAGATCAAACAAGAAAACCGTTCATATTGTTGAGTCAGTGTCTCACCCTTTCTATGAGAGAATGTCTCATATTGTTGGGCAAGAATTTCTCTATTATTTGCCAAGACCTCATCTGTTCCTCCAAATTGTTCTTTCAAAGCAATCCAGAGGTCATGGGCAGTTTCATGATGCATTAGCCCAGAATAGATTTCATTGGGCAAAGCCATGGCCAGAATTCCATGGGCTTTTGCATCAATCTCAAGCAACTTTTTATCCTCATCTGAGTATTGCTCCCTCCTCTTCGGAACCATTTGATTGGTTTCCGGGTTATTCACCATAGGCTTGTGTGGACCATGTACCACAGATGTCCAACACCCTGCGCTGTTAACAGACAGGTGATGGAGCATACGTCTTTGCCATATGTTATACTCATTCCTAACCAGCATAGGAGGCTTGGTTGAGGAACCAGTATTGTGAGGATCATTGGAGGGAGTGGTCATTTTCAGTTCAAAACAGTTTAGTTCAAGTTTAAAAAGAAGTTTTAGACAAACACAACAAACTCAATGAGAACCAAGAAAAGATCTCAGGATGAATGAGCAGAAATACAGAAAAATTCAATCTCTATAACCGTTTCTTGCAAAAACAAAAGCTAATTCAATCAAACTTGGATCTTGAATAGCAGTTTCAATGATCAATTATTAGATCGATCAATGATTAACCTGCTCTGATACCATTTGACAGGATCAGTGATCACAAGTTTGATGTATCAGAATATAAAGCAGCGGAATACAAACACGAATTAGACAAATTGTAGCAAGCAATCGATACTTGTAAGCGTTAAGATCGCATACGGTTATAGGGAGAGAATATGAATTTCTGATTTCTAGGAATGTTTATAGATGTAGAATATTTCTAATCGAATCAATCAATCATTCCATTCAATTGCTCATATCACTCTATCATTACAATAGGTTGTCACTCCTTATATAGAGTGCAACAGTCACTGCTGTTATCACGGAAAGTGACAACTGGCAGATCCAATACAGAAATAACTAATTCTTAACAAACTACTGAAATGTTCACAACTACTGAGAACATATCAGCAAGTTAAGTACAAAATATAAAACTACTGAAACTACAACGACTGAAGAACAAGCTCTTCAGTCGTTTTACAAAACTACTGAAACAAGAAAATAAAACTACTGATATCACAACTACTGAAGAAGTACTCTTCAGCAGTTGTGACAAACTACTGAGGCTTCAGTACTTGATCTTCAGACTTTGACCTTCAGGCGTTTCATCAGGATGACTTCAGTAGATATCATCAGCTGATGTCTTCAGTCTTGGTCTTCAGACTTTGTACATCAGTTGTTGATCTTCAGCACTTGTGAACTCTTCAGCTGTTGTTCTTCAGTACTTTGGTCTTTCAGCTTCAGCACTTGTGTTCTTCAGCTGTTGTACTTCAGCACTTTGGTTCTTCAGCAGTTTAGGTCTTCAGCACTTGATCTTCAGCTGTTGAAGTCTTCAGCACTTGTCAAACTACTGATGAGGCTTTCAGCAGTTGGTGTGATACCGTGTGGGACTTAGAGGTTTTCTGATCTTGGCTCATTGGTTCTTTTGGTCCAACAACAAGTGAATCACAGATGAGTGGATTGGTTCTTGCTTCTCCATTCAGATTTCACTTCTGCTCTTGAAGCAAAATCTGTAGGGGAGCAGGTTGATTATACCAATACCAAACTTCACATTGGAAGCAGATTGCTACAAGAGCATTTCAAAACCTTTGCATGATTGTACCCATCGATCAAACTCTACCTGGGTGACTGCAAGGGTTTCTTTGACACTTCTCTGGTCTTCCAGAATAACTCTAGCTGGCCTTTTCATCATTTATTTGCATTAAGCTTATAAATCTATCATTTTTACTATTAAGAGCAGACTCAAACCAGCTTTTCTTTGGAATGGTTTTCTCCTCAAACTCAAGTTTTTGATTTATTAATGTTACATTGCCTCTCTATGGAGACAAAGGCAGCAAGCATGATTCAGAACATAACTTGGCTTTAGCTTCTAAGATACCTGAGTTACCTGTGAAGATGATGCATTTGAGCAGGAACCCTCAGTAGACTCCAGGGCCATGAGAGCCAGATTCCCAAAAGGACTGTCACACTATGTGACCAGCACCTGTGAACAGTTGTTCATGACCAGACATGTCATCCGTAAACTGCTCCAGTCAACAACTCCAGGGGTGAAGAAGCTGTGTTGTGAGGTTGAGGAGGTTGATGAGATTGAGATGGTTGAGGTTCTGGTAGTGCATGAGGTTGTGGTACTATAGGAACTTGAACTTGATTTGACTGTGGCATGTAATAACAGGGTAAGGATATGGCATTTGACCCTGAGGAACAAAATATGCAGGAGATTGTGGTTGAGAATGATGACTAGAATTGACAGGATGTTGCCCTCTGTGTTGTTGACTATTGCCAGGGAAAGTCAAAAAGGTGCAGAGAATTAGATCGAGATGATCTGCATTCTCTAGCAAGTGTCCAAGCCTGTGGCATTTGTGACATTTCAACTTACTCTTGTCAAAACCAACTTTGTTTTGCCAGAGAGACCTGGGAACTTTCTTCCAGTTCTTTTGTAGAACTTCTGAGATCTGATATTTATCAAGGCCATTTGGCTCAAAATATCCATCTCTTCTAAGTCATCATTAGCAATCCCCTTGAGATCATCCATGATGAAGCATAGATTGTCATTATTACACCAAGTAAACTGACTATTAACACTTACAAACGCAAAATCAGAAGTATTTGAGGAGAAATCAATATGCTCATCATACTGGCATTCAGATAAAGCATATTCTAACTCATGACCAACCAAGGCAGTGTTGCCTGGTACAAAGTCTTCAGTGAGCTTTCCAGATGAAGACAATTTTCGTTTCTGTTCTATCTCTCTCTCAAATGTGGGCAATTTCCCATGGAGTTGGGTGAGAGATAGTTTGTCCAAATTTGCACTAGAGCGTAGGACAATAGTATATGTGTCCCATCTCTCAGGCAGTGATCTGAGAAATCTGTTATTCATCTAGATATTGGTGTACTCAGTTTGACCATTTTTAATTCAGAGATCAAACAAGAGAACCGCTCAAACTGTTGAGTCAGTGTCTCACCCTTTCTATGAGAGAATGTCTCGTATTGTTGGGCAAGGATTTCTCTATAATTTGCCAAGACCTCATCTGTTCCTCCAAATTGTTCTTTCAAGGCATTCCAGAGGTCATGGGCAGTTTCATGATGCATTAGCCCAGAATAGATTTCATTGGGCAGTGCCATGGCCAGAATTCCATGGGCTTTAGCATCAATCTCAAACATTTCTTATCCTCATCTGAGTATTGCTCCTTCCTCTTTGGAACCATTTGATTGGTTTCCGGGTTATTCACCATAGGCTTGTGTGGACCATGTACCACTGATGTCCAACAACCTGCGCTGCGCTGTTAATAGACAGGTGATGGAGCATTCGTCGTTGCCATATGTTATACTCATTCCTAACCAGCATTGGAGGCTTGGTTGAGGAACCATTATTGTGAGGATCATTGGAAGGAGTAGTCATTTTCAGTCCAAATACAATTTAATTCAAGCTTTTAAACATTTTTACATAGACCACAACAGACTCAATGAAAACCAAGAGAAATCTCAGGAGGAATGACCAGAAACACAGAAAATTCAATCTCTATAACCGTTTCTTGCAAAAAAAATGCTAATTCAATCAAACTTGGATCTTGAATAGCAGTTTCAATGATCAATTATTAGATCGATCAATGATTAACCTGCTCTGATACCATTTGTCAGGATCAGTGATCACAAGTTTGATGTATTAGAGCGTAACGCAGCGGAATAAGAACAAGAATTAGACAAATTGTAGCAAGAATTTGATACTCGTATGCATTAAGAACAAATACGGTTATAACGAGAGAATATATTTCTGTAACGAGGAATGTTTCTATAATATTGAATATTTCTGATCAAATCATTCTACTTATTACAATAGGTTGACACTCCTTATATAGAGTGCAATCGCTGCTGTTATCACGGTAAAGTGACAACTGGCAGATCTATTACAAAAATAACTAACTCTTAACAAACTACTGAAATGTTCACAACTACTGAGAACATATCAGAGTGTTAAGTACAAAATATGAAACTATTGATAAGAAACTACTGAAGCTACAACGACTGAAGAACAAGCTCTTTAGTCGTTTTACAAACTAGTGAAAAACATAAAACTACTGATGAGCACAACAACTGAAGAAGTATTCTTCAGCTGTTGTGTCAAACTCCTGAACAGATAAAACATAAAACTATTGAAAGGTAAACCGTCACAACTACTGAAGAAGACCTCTTCAGCTGTTGTGACAACGTCTGATACTTTGGTCTTCAGCACTTGTGTCTTCAGACTTTGTCTTCAGCACTTGTGTCTTCAGACTTTGTCTTCAGCACTTGTCTTCAGACTTTGTCTTCAGCACTTGTCTTCAGACTTTGTCTTCAGCACTTGTCTTCAGACTTTGTCTTCAGCACTTGTCTTCAGCACTTGTCTTCAGACTTTGTCTTCAGCACTTGTCTTCAGACTTTGTCTTCAGCACTTGTCTTCAGACTTTGTCTTCAGCACTTGTCTTCAGACTTTGTCTTCAGCACTTGTCTTCAGACTTTGTTTTCAGCACTTGTGTTCAGACTTTGTAATCAGCTGTTGTCTTCAGCTGTTGCGGTCTTCAGTAGTTGTTGTGACGTTGTGGGACTTAAAGGTTTTTCTGATCCGGCTCATTGGTTCTTTTGGTCCACATTGGAGGTTTCTAGACGGCTAGGGTACTTCTTGAGTCGAAATAGAATGAATGCCTTTTTCACGAATTGGGTTGTATTTATTGGTTAGTACTGTTCATTCATGCGACTGAAGCATTAGTATGGTTCAGTCGTGCTATTGAACCACGCGGTTGATTCATCCGCACGACTGAGTGTTCAGTCCTGCGACTGAGCCAATCTTATGTTACAATCATATGACTGATCCAGTCTCCTGGTTCAGTCGTGCGACTGCATCATTCGTATGAATTTATTCATGCATATGGTCCATTCGCATGGGCCATTCGAATGAAAACTTCATTTTGTTAAGTTTGAATGTATTAATTACTATAACATTATGTGTAACAATTCAAACAACCACTAACCTAATTAACCAATTTAACATCGACTCATTAATGAAATATTAAACATTATAAATAACAAACAATCAATATCATTTCATTAATCATTCTAAACATTATATCAGAATCAGACAAACAATATCTATTACATTCATATCATGATCTAGGGACATACATGTATCAACAAACTCCCCCTTGGACCTAGATCTCTCTAATGTCTTGTTTTCTTCATTACCTCCTCATACTTCTTGTACTTATCCTCTTTTGTGACTCCTGCATGAATCTCAAATGCAAAACAAAGTCTTATGACATTCTGGAACTGGAGGGCTTGTACTATATCCTGCGTATCATAGAACAGTGGCCACTTGTATAGAGTGTAAACATCATTAGCTGACAAGTTGGTAAGCCACATTGGGTCAAATACCCTGATAGTATCCATTTGTCCCTCTTTGTTTAGGACTATGACCGCTTCTCTTGTCCTTCAATCGTAGTACCACCACTTAAAGTATGGAGTCAAGTCCTGTGGCATTTCCCTGAGTGGGATTCTTGACATCGTGTGCGGAGGACTCCACTTCAACACTATCTTTGGCTTTCCAGTAATGGCATCATCTTCAGACCTTCTGATGTACCTTGTAGGTTGTTGGGGTCTGAAGTTAACCCACCTGGTGTGGTACTCCTTCCTTAGGGCAGCCTCACACCAGCCTGATATCTTTCTTGGGTCAGCATACAACAGCTTCAGTTTGGCCAGCTGGTTGAGCTCAAAACCTGGTAGAGTCTTTAGATCATGTGGAAATCTAAAGTACTCTATGCCCTTCTCCCTCTTAACGGCATAAACGTTAAGTTCATCAAAATATGCCCATGCTATATTCCAGCCTGACACCTTATGATGTTTCTTGACTCTGTAGAGTTTGGTGTAGGCGTCTTGTATAGGTGTAGCACGTTGGGCTCTAACTTCTTCAAAACAGGCAGCCCATTCAGCCTTTCGGACATCAACATCACCATTTGAGGCTTGGCCAATCCCTCTTTCTTCTCTGACTCCTGCTCCATTTTGTCTAACACCTCAAATGTATCACTAACAAGGGATTCACCCAGATTGGGGACCACATTTCCCTCATTGTCAGCATACTGAGGGTAGTGCTCTGCAGTGACATCTTCTATCTCTATTTCATCAACGTCATTGAGGTCTTCGTCACTTGCCGAGTCGCACGTTGGAGCCTCCTTCACAATCTCATCGGGATTTAGCTTGAAGATCTCAGCTAGTTGCTCATGTGATTGATCGTGAATAATTTCCCCTTCTTCAGGGGTATAACTTACTGACCTTTTGACAATCCCTTGCAGATCAAGAATCATAGTTAGCTGAGTCTTGATCTACGGAAGGGGAGCAACATCAAATTTGTCCCTTTGAAAGTTTGGATCTGCTTGTTGTAAACATGTAACACGTCAAACATTAGTTAATAATCAAGACAGAAATACATTAATCTTATTATCAACATCAAATGCATAATTTTAATACATGATTCAAGTACAAAGGCTATCAAATACATAATCATCTAATCATTATTGTGATCTTGAATTGCTGGATCATCACTTGGTAAGGCAGAAGATGAAGGTAGTTGGTCTTGATTTCTCTTTGATCTTCTTTCTTGACCCTGAGCTGAGGCTGATGCAGCTGCATCTCCTCCTTCATCATCATCATCCTCGTGCCTGGCCTCTGTTCTTTCTTCCTCATCCCCTTCATCATCATCACTCTCTTCATCTTCATCCTCATCATCATCTACACCCTCATCACCATCTCCTTCCTTTATCTTCAGAGGCTCATCTTTAGTTCCTTTGAGCTTGAGCATGATAGACTTTTTAGCATCCTCCAACTCCTCAATCTTCTTTTCTGATATGACTCTATGCTCTTGGAGTTGGGCAATCTCTTCACTCTGAGCAGCCATTTGCAATGCCTGCTACTCAATCAGCTGAGCCTACTTTGAGATCTGCTGGGACCGTTCAGCTGGGAGATCTGCCAACTGACGAATCTGCGCAGTCTTCTCGTCATTGGCTGCTAACAAGTGCATCACCATACGGTTCAGCGCTGATAGCTATTCCTCTATTCCAATAGGAGGTAGAGATGATCCATATAGATGGGTGGGATGTGATGATGGCCTGGCTTGGTGGCCAGTGGTAGTAGTGGTGGCAGTGGTGAAGATTGGGTTAGGTCTAGATGATAGTGGTGGTGATGTAGGTGTGAATGATGTAGTGGTGGATGGGATATATGTAATGTAGGGGTGTGGGAAAGGTAGTGGTTGCTGTGGAGGTGGTCGTGGTGGTGGCTGTGGCTGTAGAGGTGGTTATGGTGGAGGCTAAGGTACTGGTGGTATGGTAGATGTAGTGGGTTCTGTGGTGGTGATAAATTTGAGCCGTCTCTTCTTCTTCTTCATCCCATAGGGCTGAGCCATCCTCTTCTTCCTCGACCCAGTCGAGGTGGATGCTCCCCCTAGGATACGGCTGGATGGCTCTGGAGCATAGGTCGGGTCAACGACAGTCTCTCCAGATCCACTGGGGCGTTCACCAACCGCCCGGAGTCCATGTTCTGTGGGAACGACTTTGCTTCCCACAGTCCTAGTTAGTGGCTCCTTGTCTGACTCTTCTTCCTCCTCACCAGGTATAAAGTCCTGGTGAAACCTGGCTGACTCAGCTATGTCTCCCATGGAGGCAGATACTGGAGGTATAACGTCTGTAGCTTCACCCCTCGGTGGAATGGGCATGTCATCTCCAACATCCCCACCGTCATCATCATCAGAGTCATCGGCGGGTAGAGCAATCTGCTCAACATCAGAATCACTGTCGTCATGGAGCCACTTCCTCCTAGCTAGCACCATATAGTTCTCACGGGCCAGATGCCCAAACAATCTCCTAACAGGGGGTTTTACCTGCTTCCCCCTGTATACCTTCATCCGGCCCAAGGTGGTATCATCCATCACCTCAAGCACTACAGCATCATCCTTCTCCTTTGGCTGGGAGGTGAGCTTCTGGTCTATGATCATCTGCATAAATCGGGGGTACATGCAGAAGCCCTCCTTCCCTTTCCCCTCAATGTTCTCCACCAAGTTGGTGAAGATCATCCTGGAAAAGCTGAACGGATGGTTCAGCACCAACGTAACATAAGCGTTCTGGATCTGGTCAGACAACTCATCAAAGCCTCCCTTTCCGGATGCTATGCATTTCAGCAATACGTGAGCATGGTACTTGAACTGGGGATAGAGGTTGCTCTTGTTGAGCACCCCCGCATTGATGTCCCGAGAGTACTTGGCTCGAAGAAAACATCCTCTGACAGTAAGGGGGTGTATATGAGTAGGACAGTCAGCATCGTCCCCTAACTTTAACACGATCCTTAGATCCTCCTCTGTGATAGCTATAGCCTCTCCAAAGATATTACCTCGGACACAGTGAGGCTCAAAGGATCAATCAACAACCGCACCTTCCCAGAAGGCCTGCTGAATAGACCGATAAGGTGTACATGGAGCAGATATAGCGTGTGCAATCCTCGATCTCCTGAGGAAGGTTATAATGCCCGAGAAGTCTGAAGCATTTTTGGATGTGAGATCCAGATGAGCACAAATATTGTGCTTTGTACTCATAGTCCAACGGCTGGCCATCTGTTACACAAGGAAAGTAAACATTAGTACCCATTGTTAAGAATGTCATGAAACACTTGGACTTGAACAAACTTCTTTTCTGTCATGCGAATGAGGCTGTGTGACTGGGATTCAGTCGTGTGAATGACTCCATACGTACTACTGAGTGTGCGACTGGACTAATGTGTATGTATCCTCATACGATTACACAGTCGTGCGACCGAACTCATACGTATAGTTCAGTCGTGCGGTTAAGTTGTTCGCACTCTTCAGTCGTGCGACTGAAATCATCAACCTGTCCATTTGCATGTCGTTCTGTCCGCTCATTCAAATTAAATTTTTCACCAATTTTGAGTTTTAGACTTCGAGTTTTGGTTCATAAGGCTCGGAATCCATTAGTTTAACATCTAAAACCTTAATTTCATTTGTTTACGTCGTTTGGTTAGGTTATTTTGCCACATAAGTCGCGGTTTTCTAATAAGTCCAATTGTCCAGATTCAGTGTCAAATTGGATGATTTGGTAGTGTTTCTGCACCGCAAAGTACCTTTAGAATCAATGCAGAAGGTCAGTATGTGAGAATCGAGGGTTTATTATGATCAAACGAAATTTGGGCAGCGTAACGTTAGTTGTGCGATTGAGGGTAAATTTGAGAGTGGTGAGTCTCTACGGCCGACTCTCTCTCTATTTATACTAACCCTAAATTTAATCGTACGACTGGGCTCATACGCACATTTCATTCGGGCGAATGGGCCTCAGTCGTGCGATTGGTTTAGTCGCCCCATTAGTCGTCCGACCGGAGTTCAGTCATGCGACTTTCTCATTCGTTCGCACTTAACATCCGACTTGGTCATTCGTATCGGCCATTCGGTTGATGGTCCATACTCATGGTCCATTCGTACGAATGGCTCCCATTCGTATGATAAAATGGTTCAGTCGTACGAATGGACCATACTAATGAGATTTTCTACATTTCTTACCATTTTACATTTAACCCTTTTCAACTATAGTATCAACTTATAAGCATTTGATCATCTCAGACATGATCCTTTTAACTTGAAAAACTTTTGATCACCTCAGACGTGATCCTTCTAAACATTTAGTCACCTCAGACGTGATCCTTTTAATAATTTAGTCACCTCAAACGTGACACTGTTAAACTTTGAAAACACATGTGGCCATCTCAGACATGACCCTTTTAGGTGAGTTAATCCCATACTGATTTTCATGATGTAGTCCGACGAACAGACAAACTAAAATGACTAACTAACTAGAACCTAAAACTAAATACAAAAATAGAACTTGTTTTTGACTTTTTATGAGAGATAAATCCTAAGATAGACATCTCCTGGATTTGGTTCCAGAATAGGTAGCTTCAATTTGGTTTGACCACACCTGGAACAATTCACTTTTGGAATCATACAGGTAAGTCAAATCATTTGGGACTCGTTATCAAAACCTTTAGATGCTCAATTCTTGGTTTTCATCCAAAGTCGTTAACAAATTTAGGAAATCATACTAGTACTATTAAATTCCTACATTGATTTGAACTTTCAAGAATTGCAGCCACAATGATTGTCAGTATATTGTCCTCTTAAATCCATGCACAGACTTTAGACACAAACTGGTGATAGGTTTAGGTTTAATTATTTCAACTGACATTTGTGGATCCCACTCTTATATGGTAATCAACATTCCTCAGGAGCTTTTGAGCGATCTACGGGTATTTTTACAAGAAGAGACTATTCTTAGATCTTTCAAAGAGAAGCCAATCCTCAGGTCAGTGCCATCGCACAGCAGAGAGGCGGCAAAAAACAATGAAGTCTAGAATATCTAGGTTATGCTTATCCTCAGGTCAGTGTCATCGCACATCAGAGAGGCACACAACCTATCTTCTTGTTAGAGCAGCTAAATTTTCTTTTGCATAGAATGCACCAACAACATATGTCATTAGCTTGATAGCATTTGTCTTTTAATTTTTTTCGTGCTTTGCTCTATTTATGGTCATCTGCACACATTGTGGCGTTTACATACTCATTACCCCTTATTGGAATTTTGTTGATTGTGTTAACTAGTGAAAAGATGGCAGCCTACAGTCAGTTGAACAACTTAGTTTGATCTTGAAATCACCAGTCAGGTCTACTCATCTATTGTGCTCAATCTACCGACATATCATTTGTGGTCTAGTAACCTCTAGGTCTACTTTCTTTGTGTTACCTTAGTAGTTACCAGTTTTTCTATCATCTTTCCTTTTTATATTGCTTAGACTACACAGACTTATACTTTGAATATTGCATCTTTTCTAAATTAAATTTTAAAGTCCCTTTTAATTTGTTCCTGTGTATTATCATTTTCCAAAAGGTTTGAATCGGTATCACAGATACGATCTACCTTATATCGGCTATCTACTCTTTCTCCCTCGTTTTTTTAATAATAATGCTACTAGCAGACCTACTCTCCCTCTAAAATTCTAAAATCACACTGGATTTAATTATTTTAGGATTTTAACACACAACTAAATAACATGAATTTAATTTAAACAGAATAAAATAAATAAAGAAAAGTGAAAAAGAAAAATATAACTGCAATGCATCAGCCTACACATGATCATCATCTGGAATAACATCACTTTTCTTTTTAACGCCATTGAACTCTAACAAATATAGAAAACGTGGTTTATCAAAGGCTTTTGTATAGAGTTCAGCGCGTTGAAAGTCAGTATTAATTTTTACCACGTCAATTAAGTTCTTTTCAAAACAGTCTCTTATGAAATGGTATTTAATACTGATGTGTTTGGTCTTTGGATGTTGTACCAGATTTTTAGTTACTGCAATTGCAGTAGAGTTATCAACAAAGATAGGAGTATAAGAAAACTTTAACCCGTAATCCCGCTTTTGCTGTTGAATCCAGATGATTTGTGAACAACAATTTGTAGCAGCAACGTATTCGGCTTCACAGGTTGACAATGCAACCGAGGTCTGCTTCTTACACTGCCAGGTAACTAATCTCCTCCCAAAGAATTGACACCCTGCTGATGTAGACTTATAGTTCATCTTGCAGCGCCCGTAATCCGAGTCACTATACGCTGTGAGCTCAAAGTCATCATCATGAGGATACCACAACCCAACTGTGGGTGTACCCTTCAGATAACAAAATATCCTTTTGACTGCGATCAGATGGTTAACCTTAGGCTTCGCCTGATATCTAGAACATAAACATGTAGCATACATGATATCAGGTCTTGAGGCAGTGAGATACATGAGGGATCCAATCATTCCTCGGTACATTGAGGCATCTACCAGATCTCCATTTTCGTAAGGTGCTATATCATGATTTGTAGCAAGTGGAGTCCCAGTAGCAGAAGCATTCTCCATGTCAAACCGACTAAGAATGTCTTCCACATACTTGGTCTGATGTAGAAAGATCCCATTTGGTGTCTGATCCACCTGTAACCCGAGAAAGAATTTCATCTCCCCCATAGCACTCATCTCAAACTCTTTTTTCGTAACTGCTTCAAACTCTTTGCATAATTCTTCGTTCTTTGAACCGAAAATTATGTCATCGACATAGATTTGTACAAGCAGTAGGTCTCCATCTTTTTCTTTTATGAATAGTGTGCAGTCAATAACTCCCCTACGAAAGCCGTGTTTCACAAGATGAGTTGAGAGTTTCTCATACCAGGCCCTAGGAGCTTGATGAAGCCCGTATAAGGCCTTGTCGAGTTTGTAAACTCTGTCCCGATGATAAGGATCTTCAAATCCCTCGGGTTGACTGACATACACTGTCTCTCGAATTTCCCCATGAAGGAATGCACTCTTCACATCTAATTGATAGACTTTAATCTTCATATACGATGCACAGGCAAGGAAGATACGGATTGCTTCCATCCTTGACACTGGTGCAAACACTTCATTGTAGTCAATCCCCTCGACTTGGCGAAAACCCTGAACAACCAGTCGAGCCTTGTTCCTGATAATGACCCCTTGGTCATCCTTCTTGCATTTCAAGACCCATTTGGTGCCAATGACCTTAGCACCTTTAGTTCTATCTACCAGAGTCCATACTCCTAACTTCTTGAACTGAAGAAGTTCTTCTTGCATGGCATTAACTCATGCCTCATCGTTTAGTGCATCACTGGCGTATTTTGGCTCAAACTGCGAGACAAAACACCATAAGCACCATCATGAATGTATCCCTTTTCCATAACAGAGGCATAATCAGCTGAGTACAGCTAATTTCGGGTTTGTACTCTTGATCTGACATCCCCAATGACATTGTCTAAGGGATGATAGACATTTAGACGTGATCCTGGAGTAGTGGGAACAGCTACCTCAGAGCCAAGATTATGAACATTTGTTTCTGCATCTGAGGTAGAAGGAGTTTGAGGTTCCGAAGTCGAAGGTGCATCACCGTTAGATGCTTGTGGACTTTCAGGAACTAGAACCTGTTGCTCATTACTGTTCTAGTCATCTTCCTTAGCCTCATATTCAAAGGAGGAGTCACTATCGTCGACTACTCCCCCTGACTGAGTAGATGATTCTCCCTGTGAACTCGATGAGGTTGACTAAGAGTTGGTGTATTCAAGATATCATCCATCATTCGAGTAGCCAACTCATCATTAGAAGGAGAGATAGGGATGTTGAAGGACTTAAAGAATCCATCATAGTCGAAAAAGTAGGCGGATCCTTTGCCAGTAGGTGGTGTGGTATATCTCTAAACATCAACATTACACCACACTTCTACTAGACCCGTTGAGTTGTTGTAAACTCTCTTCTTCGGTATGCTGTATCCTAGGAAGATTCCTTCATCAGCCTTCTCGCTAAATTTACCTTCTTGAGTCTTTTTCAGAAGTGTACACGGTGCGCCAAATGGTTCGAGATACTCCAGATTCGGTTTACGTCATTGTAGTAGCTTGTAACATGTCTTTTCGTGGTGCTTGACTATCAGAACTCGATTTAGTGTATAATATGCATTAGCCACTGCCTCATTCCAGAATTGGATAGGCAGTTTTGAGTCTGCCAGCATTGTCCGTGCTGTCTCTATCAAGCTTCTGTTCTTTCTCTCAGCAACACCATTCATCTGAGGCATGTATGCAGAAGTGAATTGATGCACATTCCCTTGTCCTTGCAGTAAGACTCCATCCACTGATTCTTGAATTTAGTCCCGTTATCTGAGCGTACTTGTCTCACCTTTAGCTTGTAGAGAGATTCCATTGTGGTTACTAACTCCTTGAATGACTCAATGTTTCTGATTTGGACTTTAGAAACATTACCCAAGAGAATCTTGTGTAGTCATCAATAGCCACAAAACAGTACAAGTCGCCTGCAATGCTCTTTGTATAGACTGGACCAAACAGATCCATGTGAAGAAGTTCAAAACAAAGTTCTATTGAATGAACTTTCTTTTCCTTATGAGACTTCTTCGTCTGTTTGCCTTTCTTGCAAGCTACACAAAAATCAGGAAGTTGGCAATTCTTGACATTAACTCCTCTCACAAGATCCTTCTGGATCAAGTGATTCATCTTCCATTGATTGATGTGTCCCATTCTCTTATGCCAGGAGATCGAGTCCTTCTCAGTGGCTTTTGATAGAAAGCACTAAACTTCATGGTCAGTTGTTGAAGCTGTTGAGAGATCCAACACATAAAGATCTTTATATCTTGAAGCCGTCATCAGAACTTGGTCCTCCGGAATCACGTAGTTTTCCTTCGGGACGTAACACTTCTTGTTGTCGAATATGACTTTAAAACCTTTATCACAAATTTGGGAAACAGAAAGTAAGTTGTTTTGAAGTTGTTGAACGTAGTTCACCCTATCAAACTTAACTTTCTGATTTCCAACTTCTCCTTGAGCTGTGATATAACATCCTTTGTTTCCAGCAAATGAAACATGCCCTCCTTTTATTTGCTTGACGTTCGATAAAAGAGCCCTGTTTCCTAGTCATGTGCCTGGATGCACCAATGTCTACAATCCACGTGTTGGTTTCAACACTGTAGCAAACACCCTGCACATACAAAGTAAAACCATTAGTTTAGGTTAGGAACCCAAGCCTTTACTGGCTTGGGTTTCCCAGAGGAATCACACTACATGAATTCAACCCATTGACCCTTAGAGGGTGAGGGTAGTTCAGGTTCCTTCTTGTCATCATTACTAGACACAGAGGATGACTTCTCTTTCCATAAGCTAGATTTGTGCAATGCCTGTTTGTGATAAACAGTCGATTGGCTGACGGGTTGAACGTTAGGTTCGCTAGTTCTTCTAGGTGGAGTTAAAGAACTCCTCGTATAAGACCTAGGTTTTAAATTCTGAAGTTCAATCTTCTTTCTAGGTGTCTGATAGTGAGGACAAAAGGAAGCAATGTGTCCACACTCTCCATAGTTAAAGCAAGACCTGCTATCGACTTTATGATTAAACTTTCTTTGTGGAGATGTGTGTGACACCCTAGTAACATCACTTAGTTTGGGTTTTGACTCTGTTTCATTTGATGTTGTCTCCTGTTTAACAAAATTAATTGTTTTAACAATTTTAACATATTTTTCTGTTTGGTTAACTGGTTCTTGACATGAAGCTTGTGAAAGTTTAACATTAGTAGTCCTTTTAGATTCAAGTTTGACTTTGTTTGACCCGGACTATATTAACCTTTTCAAATTCTTTTTCCAGATTAACAAAAGGCATTTTACTCTTTGCCTTTGAAGTGGCCTCTTTTTGTTTTATTTCCGATTCAATTGATGAACATGAGGAATCTGGATCACTAACAAGAGGGGTAGATAGCACATGATCCTTGATGGGGTTGTTATTTATTGGTCTACACTTCGTGTTCATCAAGGTCTCAGGTGGTGGTGGAACCACTTTATAACCCAAACCCTCCCCGTTGTTTCTTTCTCTCACTAAGTGTTGGACAATGTGTGATGAACTTGTCCAGCTGTGCAGTTTTTGCTTTAATGAGTTTACTTCTACTTCTAAAACTGCCTTTTGCTTCTTAGTGTCTTCTAGGGTGTTAAAATAGTACCTAATATCATTAGCTTGGTTAAATGCAACTACTTCAGTTTCCCTAAGTTGTTTAGTCAAAAGGTCTATCTTTTCTTTGTAACTATGCTCATTTTGTTTTAAAAATCTATTAGCCTCAGTGCATAGTTGCAAATCCTTTACTAAGTTATCATTATGATCTAATAACCTAGAAAATTTCTCATCTATGCTATCTCTAAAAGTATCACAATCAGAACAAAGCATGGTTTTTAAACAGTTGGTCAGTTGTACTTACCTGAGGAGGTTCAGTAGAGTTAGCCATCAACGCAGCATCAGATGTCTCTGGTTCTGGTGGTTCTTTCTTTGTTCTTGAAATCTCTTCTTCAGGCTTGAAGCTGACCTCAGTTGCAGTTGTCTCTTCAATATTTGACATCACTATCTGAACTGCAATATCTCCCTCACTCGCGGAATCATCATCTAAATATTCTACACTGGCAATATTAGATTCCCCTGGACAGACAAACCGAAAGCTCCAGTCATGTCCTTCATCATCATGAGCAGTCAAGGCTTTTGGATCCTTGCTTGATGAAGTAGAACTGCGAGCTTGCTTGTCTTGACGAGTGAAGGACGAGAATGGGTTCCCGTTCCCAGTCTTCTTTGGCTTCCCACATTCTCTCTTGAAGTGCCCCTTTACTCCACAGTTAAAGCAGGTCACTTTACTCTTGTCAAAGCCAAATGTGGTATCCTTAGTAGCAAGCAAGTTCTGTCCGGTCTTTTTCACAAACTTCTTCGCCCTCCGGACAGCACTAGCTAAGGCCCACATAATCTCCATTCTCTCCAGATGCTCGTAGTCCTCATCTGCCAGATGGCAGTTTCTGATCTTCCCAGCAACAAGTCCATCATAAGAATGAACCACTACTGCCAAAAGATCCATGTGCTCTCGAGCTACTTCCACAGTCACATTACGAGGTTCTCGGTCTTCAGTCTAGTAGCATTCGCTTCAGTTCCAATGTAATGGTACAAGAAGACCCTGATGTTCTGAACCTAAAGGAGAAGCTTGTGAAGGACCCGATGAGCTAGACACAAATGCAGTCTGAAGAGGTGCTTCAGACGTCTTAGCTTGAGGTGTGGCATTGTACAAAGCTGGATTCTGAGTGTGCGAAGACTTCTGAGCTCTGTACCTCATCCTAAGTGCTTCTTCTCGCAGCTTTAGAATGAAGTCATTGATATCCAACTTTGCCAGCATCTCATTCTGTCTCAGATTTGACACAAATGAAGCCCACTTTTCCGGCAATCCGTCTACGAAATTTGACACCTTTTCTTCCATGGTAGTAGCAATACCATGTGTATGCATTTCACTCATCAGATGGTAGAATCTATCAATGACATCGTCCAAACTCTCGTTTCCCATCAATGAGAAGTTGTCAAATTCTTCTTCAGTTCCTTAGCTTTAATTGCCTTCAGCGAAGCATTCCCATCGTATCTCTTTTCCAGCTTATCCCACAATTTCTTGGCCTGCTTATTCTTCGAGTACTGGTGGAAAATATCTTTAGGAATAGACTGTGTAATCAATGCATAAACTCTCTTCTCCGCATTATACTTAACTTTCTGAGCATCTGTCATCCCTCCCAAAGTAAGCTTTACCCCATCTGCTCTCACCGGCATACTATACCCAATCTCGATAGCTTCCCACAAATTTGGATCCACTCCATTGAGGTAGATCTCAAAACGTTGTTTCCAGTGGGGAAACTCATCTAACGTTAAGAGTTTTGGTGGTTTATTATGATTCCCCACTTCACTCTCAAGCAACAGTAGGTTCTGGATCCTTGAGTCCTTTCCGACATTAACGCTTATATCTAATCTTCCATTTCGATTAACTTTTAAGTATACTAAACAAACTGTCAAACTGGTGCGAATGAACTATGAGATTAGTTCAATCGTGCGGCTGAACTAAGCGATTGGTTCAGTCGTTTGAATGAAGCTGATGCGTATGAACACTGCGAACGGATGGTTCAGTCGTACAAATGGAGATGCGACTCAGTCCAATCGTGCATCTGGTGTATGCGAATGAAGTCCAGTCGTGCGAATGGCTCACTAGTGCGACTGAAGCTGCTGTTTTGCGAAGATTTCTAGGTTAAACGTGTTTTAGCCGTAAAAATTAGAAATTTCGCAAACCCTAATCTCCTAAGGCCGTAGAAACCGAAACTTGATGAGCAGGGAACGTCCAAGACAACTTTTGACACAAAGATTGCGTTTTTTTTAGTGTAAAAACACAACTTTTTATCAATTTTGATTGAATCACACGTAATCAAGAGCCAAAGCTCTGATACCACTTGCTAGGACCTGGTATTTGAATGAAATACCGAATGATTAACGTGTAAACCAAACCAAATAGTGCAGAATCCTATTTGATTGGCGATCCAATCAGTGAGAACGCACGTAGAATCAGTAAAGTATTGAATCAAACGTTAAGAATCGATTAAGAATAATCTACAGTGTTCTATGAACTTGGAGTATCAACTTGGAGGTTTCTGGACGGCTAGGGTACTTCTGGAGTCGAAATAGAATGAATGCCTTTTTTTTTCACGAACTGGGTTGTATTTATAGGTTAGTACTGTTCATTCGTGCGACTGAACCATTAGTATGGTTCAGGCGTGCGATTGAACCATGCGGTTGATTCATCCGCACGACTGAGTGTTCAGTCGTGCGACTGAGCCAATCTTATGTTACAATCATACGACTGATCCAGTCTCCTGGTTCAGTCGTGCGACTGCGTCATTCGTATGAAGTTATTCATGTGTATGGTCCATTCGCATGGGCCATTCATATGAGAACTTCATTTTGTTACGTTTGAATGTATTAATAATATAACATTATGTGTAACAATTCAAACAACCACTAACCTAATTAACCAATTAACATCGACTCATTAATGAAATATTAAACATTATAAATAACAAACAATCAGTATCATTTCATTAATCATTCTAAACATTATATCAGAATCAGACAAACAAGATCTATACATTCATATCATGATCTAGGGACATACATGTATCAACAGGTAGCTAAAAGGAGGAATAGAACATTAATAGAAGCAACAAGAACAGTGCTAGCTGATTGTAAGCTGCCAATCACCTTCGGGGCAGAGGCAGTTAACACATCGTGCTTTGTACAAAATCGAACTCTAATTGTAAAAGAAAGCAACATGACTCCATATGAACTGCTCTTTCATAGAAAACATTCATTGGATTTCTTAAATCATTTGGTAGTCATGTCTCAATATAAACACCGAGACTATTTAGGAAAGTTTTCATCTAAGTCTGATGAAGGATTCTTTGTAGGTTATTCTTTTGTTTCAAAGGCTTACAAAGTGTTTAATCCTAGATTAAACATTATTGATGAATCAACAAATGTTCAATTCAAGGAACATTCATTTCCCAAATCTACAAATGGTCCAGACTAGTTGTTTTATATTGACTCATTTACAAAATCATTTGATCAATTTTACTTGTCTAATTTAGGAAATCTCCATTCAAGTGACACCGCTTTAGTTGTAGAAAGAAGTGAGGACTCTCCATTGAATGAAGATGTTCCTTTCCAAGTTGATCCCATCAGACAACCATCACAAAACCAGATTGTTTGAACTGAAGGAGATCCAAGCCTATTACCATCACACTCCAATGATCTATCAATGGAGATCAGATATCAGAAACAAGCTACTCCTCCAGCTGAAACACAAAGAACATCAAATGATGGAAGCAATCACAGTGTTGTTGAAGCTGAAGTACGACTGAAACGGAGTCTTCCACAACAGTACAAGATGAAGGTGCCTCTAACCATAATGAACTGAATGTCTCCAATCTTGATGTAACCATTGCTGGTGACTCCATTCCAACCACCAGAATACACAAAATCATGCAGGTGAATCCATTAATGGTGAACTTGGTAAGAGGGTGACAAGAAGCAAGTCTAGTATTGCAAACATCTATTTGTTCACATGCTTTCTATGTCAAACAATACCAAAAAACGTCAAAGAGGCTCTTCAAGACAAATGCTAGATTAAAGCAATGCAAGAAGAATTGCTCCAATTCAAGAATCAAGAAGTATGTCAACTGGTTGATCTTCCCGAAGGACAATACCCTATTGGTGCCAGATGGCTATACAGGAACAAGACTGATGATAGAGGTATCGTCATTAGAAACAAAGCAAGTTTAGTGGCACAGGGATACACTCAAAAAGAAGGAAGCGATTATGATGAAGTGTTTGAACCTGTTGCTAGATTAGAAGCAATTAGAATCTTTTTAGCATATTCTACGTCCATGAAATTTACTGTTTATCAAATGGATGTTAAGTGTGCTTTCTTATACGGAAAGATCGCTCAAGAAGTCTGCGTGACTCAACCACCTGACTTTGAAGATCCAGAATTCGCTCACAGAGTTTACAAGCTTGACAAAGCTTTGTATAGTCTTCACCAAGCTCCAAGGAAGTGGTTGAGACTCTATCATCCTTTCTTCTTGAAAATGGATATGAAAGAGGAAGGATTGATCAGATTCTCCTTAGAAAAAGAAGAGGAAAAGACATGCAGTTAGTCTAGATTTATGAGGATGATATCATCACTGGCTTAACAACAAGCAACTCTATAAAGAGTTTGAAGACCTTATGCATTCAAAATTCCAAATGAGTGCAATGGGGGAACTCACTTTCTTTCTAGGGGTGCAAGTCCAACAAACAGCAGATGAAATCTTCATCAATCAATCAAAATACATGGAAACTATGTCAAAGAAATTCCACTTTGCTAATTGTCAGTCTATCAAAACTCCTTTGGATACTAAATTGAAGATTGGACCTGATCCAGAAGGCAAATCAGTGGACAAACTCACTATCAATCTATGATCGGTTCACTTACGTATCTAACAGCCAGTAGGCCTGACATTATGTTTGATGTTTGTGTGTGTGCTAGATATCAAGCTAATCTTAAGGAATCTCATGTGAATGCTATCAAGAGGATATTCGGATATCTTAAGGGCAAACCAGCTCTTGGATTATGGTATCCAAAGGAAGGAGACTTCAATCTCCATGCCTTCACTGATAGTGATTACGAAGGATGCAACTTTAATAGCAAATCCACCTCTAGCGGTTGTCAATTTCTTGGTCCCAGACTGGTAAGAAGCAAAAAAATGTATCTGTGTCAACAGCAGAAGCTGAGTATAATGCAGCATTAGCTTGTTGCTCTCAAGTTCTCTGGATTTAAAAGTAGATGCTTAATTATGGTTTTAACTTCTTGCATACACCAATTCACATTGACAACATAGCAGTTGTTTTCATAACAAATAATCTAGTTTAGCACTCAAAAACAGAACACATTGAAATAAGATATCATTTTTTGAGAGATTGTTTTGAAAAAGGTTTGATCAAATTCATTAAGTACCCACTGAAAATCAATTGGCTATTTTATTTACTAAGGCATTTGAACCTGGTAGGTTTGAATTTCTCGTTCAATCAATTAGCATGATTAACGTTGAGTAGAACCAATCAAAACATAAAAACAAGTCAAAAATACTAGAAAACGACAAAAAGAAGTAAATTTTTATGAAGATTAGAATATAATTGGGAAATGATATAATTACAGTCGTTATATTATTCACTGTGCTTAAGTTCAAAAACACTGCAAGATTGTAATGACTTACCAGATATGTTGGTAGGCTCAACTTGAAAGAGAAGATACATGCAGTGATGAATTAAAATCTTATTCAATAGTGAAACACTCATCACAAAGTACAGGTATGTATTGGCTTATCTGAATTTATTTGTGTGTAGTAACCTAAACACACCAGGTAATGATACTTAATGAATCTCTTTCACCTACATCCAGTTTCATCTTTGTTTCACAAAGCAAAGACCTGATGAAACGTGCATATAGTGCAGATGTACTCATCCAAAAGATTCCTAATGAGGAACACATCCAAATTGGATGAATCTACAAAATTAATACATTCTATGTGAATGAACAAAAGAATTCTATCATAGATCACCTTCCAAAGTGATGTGAAAAGAATCCCAATGTGGATCATCATGAAAAGGATCAAAGTAAAAGAATCCCAATGAGGATTAGTGAAAAATGAGTTCTCATAACTTAAGTAACCTGGTAAGAAAAGTTGTGAAAAAGTTCTACCATGCATTGTATAACGAAGGTTGATCATTCCGTGCTTGTGTGTGTGAGGTACATATTGAATAATTAAATCAACCAAAAACATGATAAATATCATTTGCATCAAAATATCAACCTTGTATGAGATTAAGAGGATAAACATACCTTCAACCATCAAGTTCATAAACATGTCCATTTTATCATTAAGGATGCACATGTGTAATGTAAGATTGATATGATCCCAACAAAAGATATCTTTCTCTTTATTATAAATAATCAAAATTATATTCAAAAAATTTTTAAATTCTTTAAAGTTTCCATCCAGATGTGGATATAAAATTTAGGGGGAGCAATTTGAAATGTTTGATCAAATCTATATAGATTCTTAATAGCTTAAATTACTTTCTTAAGAATTAAAAACAAAACAAAAAAAAATGCATGTGTATGTGTACAAGTTATACCATAGTATCTCAGCCTATGAAGATTCTTGAAAGCATGAAAAGTCCAAGATCAGTCAAACAATAGGAAACTTGTATCACTTCTGACATACAAGTCAATCCAAGCAAGATTTTACTAAATCAACGGTTAACAACTTCATAAGACAGAAATTCAATCAAAGACAACTTTCATAACAAGAAAAATAAAACGCAAAAAAAATTAAGTTTTGATTAAGTTCAAAATTTAATGCATGTAAGTGCATTGGTTAATGCGGGTCAAGGTAACTCATGCTTATAACCAATGCAGGTAACTTTTTATTTCCTAGTAAAACTAATATGGACAAAGAATGTAAGCATTAGTGTGTTAAAAGTATACATGATCAAGTACATGTGGATTTTATTTAGCCGCATTTTCTATAGTGAGCAATGCTCAACAAGTTTTCTCAACCGCATTCGTTACAGTGAACAAATGCTGATGAACTACATTCTTCCGCATTTGCCACATTGCACAAATGCGAATAGAAGAAAATTGAAGTAACAAAAATTCTGCATTTGCTACAGTGTGTAAATGCGGATGCCTAAAATCACAAGTTAAAACTCTTCCACATTTACAACAATAAACAAATACGGATGTATAAAAACCATCACCATTTGGTATAGTGAATTAAAAATCACAAGTTAAAACTCTTCCGCATTTACAACAGTAAACAAATACGGATGTATAAACACCATCCGCATTTGCTATAGTGAATTAAAAAAAAATCCAACACAAGACCTAATAGAATCTTCACAACCTCAATCACCACCCAACATTGAATAACATAGGTTGTATGACACTTAAGGGGAGTATTGGTGGACCCTAAGACGACCATACATGTCTATTCAATTGGTGAGTTGATGGTTGTTTTGTTGAGGTTCTAACAAGTCTAAGATCCAATGCAGATGAAGATCTTGCTGAATAGAAGAAATGCGGACAAGTGTTTGTTGTACCGCATTAACCAATGCGAATGGCTTAAAAGAAATGCGAACAAGTGTTTGTTCATCCGCATTTGTCAATGCGGATGACCAGAGAACAAATGCGGACAAGTGTTTGTTCATCTGGATTTGTTAATGCAGATGACGAGAGAACAAATGCGGACAAGTGTTGTTCACTCGCAATGCGAAAGACCAAGTGAAGAAATGCTGATCAAGTTTGTTCATCCGCATTTGTCAATGCGAATGACCAGAGAACAAATGCGGACAAGTGTTGTTCATCAGCATTTGTCAATGCGAAAGACCGAGTGAAGACACACTGATCAACTTAACTCATCCACATTTGCCAATGCGGATGACAAGATGCGAATGAAGACTTAGACTAATTCTAATGTATTAAGTCGGGGGTAGTTTAGTCATTTTATAAAAGACAACTTGTCTGCCTCTAAATAGAATATACAACCTTGTATATGAGGTGACTAAATGATAGAAAAAGATAGAAAAGACAAAATATAGAAAATCAGAATATTCTTTGTATCTCCTTGGTGTGTTATTACTTTTCTTGCTAAACCCTAGCAGCCATTGTAATCAATCACCTTCATCAATATACGAAGCATTTTTTAGTATATCTTCTACATCTAATGTTTCTTGATTGAATGATTCTGCCATTCAATCACTAACTCGATCATCATATTAGATCCTAAGTGAGAATCTCAATCTCACCACCTGGTCAGCCGCCTCTCAAATTATCTCTTTCTTACTTTCTTCCTCACCTTCATCACCTATCAACAACCCATCAGCCAATCGTCTTCAAATACCCTACCCATGCCCACTTATTTTAAAACCTTGAAAGATCATCCCCATGATAACATCATTGGACCTATCACCGATGGAGTTCAGACACGGAGTCAATCTTGTTTGATTAACGTACGTGTATTCTCTTCTTTTATATCCCAAATTGTTCCGAAAAACATTTAGAATCGATGCAATTAGAGCTACAATAGTTTAGGAAACTAAAAGTGTGGACCCTAGTTGATCTTTCACCAAAAAAATGCCCATAAAGCACGAAATGGGTGTTCAAGAACAAACACGATGATCTTGGCATTGTGGTAAGGAGTAAGTCCGGTTTGGTGGTTCAGGGCTTTGCTCAATAAGAAGGGACAGACTACACGGAAGTCTTTACTCCCGTAGCCCGTGTTGAAGCTATCAGAATCTTTCTGGCTCATGCCGCTCACAAGTAGTTCAAAGTCTATCAGATGGATGTCAAATGTGCATTCTTTATGGACACATTGACGAAGAGATATACGTGTGTCAACCACCAGTTTTTGAGGATCCCAATTTTCCTGACAAAGTCTACAAGCTTGATAAGTCCCTTTATGGATGTCAGGCGCCATCAAATCTGGTACGAGAGTTTAACACAGTATCTCTTAAGCAATGTTTTTTCTTGTCGCACCATCGATGTGACATTATTCAAGAAGGAAGTGGATGGTGAGATGCTGATTGTACAAATCTATGTCCATGATATTTTTGGCTCCACCAAATAAAAGTTATGTTGGGAGTTGAGGAAGTCATGCGTGGTCATTTTGAAATGAGCATGATGGAGGATATGTGCTTTTTCCTTGGGTTGCAAGTTGAACAAAAGCCAGAGGGAATTCTCATTCATCAAGAGAAGTATATTAAAGAAATCTTGAAGAAATTCAAGATGGATGACGCTTCTCCTGAACTGACTCCATTTACTGCTCAAACATACCTCACTTCTGATGAGAACAAGAAACATGTTGATCCTTATCTCTACAGATCCGTGATAGGTCCCCTAATGTATTTTACAGCAAGTTGTCCTCATATCACCTTTGCTATAGGATATTGTGCTCGATACCAATCTACCCTAAAAGAGTCTCAAGAAAAGGCTGTAAAACAAATCATTCGTTATCTTAAAGGCTCTTCTCAAGGGCTTTAGTATCCTTATGTTAGGAATTTTGACTTACATGCTTATTCTGATAGTGATTCTAACGCCTACAAGTTAAACAGAAAGTCGGTTACCGGAGGCTGTCAATACTTGGGAAATTGTCTAGTATGATGACAGAGCAAGAAGCAGGCCATTGTTTCTCTCTCTATACGAGAAGCAAAATGCACTGTTGCTTACAGTTGTTGTTCACAAGTGTTCTGGATACAGCACCAGATGATTGACTATGGGATCAACTTTCTCCATATACCGATGTTCTGTGACAACGAAGCAGCTATTGGCATTGCAAAGAATCCTATTCATCATTCCTGAACCAAGCATATCGAGACATGGATTCATGCAATCTGTGATCCTTAGGAGAAGGGTTTTATTAATATTATTCCCATTGACACTAAAAATCAAAAACCGGATCTTTTCACTAAAACGTTTGATAAACCTTGTTTTTTTATGAATTGATCTCTATGTTAGGATTAATATCATTTTAAACCCATCTTCCTTAAAACTATATTTTGTACATCTTGATTATATTTCATTCTTTTTTTTCTCTCTTTCATTTTTGTTTTGCTCGCTACATAGTCCTTCATCATTTTTCATATAAAAATAAAAAACAAAGATAAAAAACAAACTATATATATATATATACATATATATATATATATATACATATATATATACATATATATATATATATATATATATAATATACATATATATATATATATATAAAATAATAATAAAAAAAAAGTTTCTACGTCTTGCTTATTCGTAGAAATTTTGGTGGAGAATATTATTATTAAATGTTCCTCTTGTTTTCTTTGGCAGAATAAAATGAGAAGCCTGGATGATGTAAAGGAGGTTAACAGTATTGTGTGTGATATGCTTGATAGGTTCAGCCAAAAAACGAAGTAAATAGTAATCTTGTATCTTAATTAATAGAACAAGAAACTTGATGATTCGGATAATCCCCTTGAAATTTTTGGCCTTCACGTAGTTTCAAGTCCTTGTTCTAATAGGGTTGAGAACGTGATATCTTTGTATTGAGTTATTCTTATCTAAAGTATCTTTGCGTCTAAATCTTCCACCCTATCTCAAAAACTATATGCTTTCTCATCTTCACATCTAAGAAGGTCCTTGTTGTATTATTTTTGGTGCTTATCTCCTTTGCTATATGTGAACATTGACATGGAGTGATGATCTCCTCTACTATACGCTAGTACTCACTTGGAGCTCTCATCGGTACAATATAATGATATTATCTGTTATACATAAGTATAGACGTGAAACTCTCATCTGTAAGACTCATTTGATCAACTCCTCTGTTATATGTAAGTATAGACCTAGAGCTCTCATCATTTGATGTCTATAAGGACTTTGCTTCTTTTGAAAAAGGACCTTTGTTGCTCCTAATAGGAAGATTCAAGCAAAGCGTTTCATTCCTTCAATATATCATAAAGACAGGATAAGTTTTTTTGCCCAATGTCTGTGGGGACTGAGTCATTGAATGTTTTCTTTAAAAAAACCAAAACATGATAATAGTAGCTGCGGTGCACTTGTTGAAGTGAAGAAGGCATTGACTTAAAAGGACAAGAATATCAGCAATCCCGCCGAACTTTGACTCTCCAAAAGATATTTTTAACTTCTCGTTCATATCCTTTTTCTACTATTTGACTTTCTTTGAAAATACGCGAAGTGTGTTGAGGTCTTGTGGGGCAAATTTCTTTTTATTATTTTTTATTTTGTTTACTTTGTTTTAATTTCTTTCTATGTAATTTTTCTGTATCTTATTTTATTTTTAAAGGAAAATAAAAATTTTAATTTTTTAACTCTCCAGCGAAATTATAATTTCGTTGGTTCTTTCGTAGGGTGAAATTGTAGCTTCGCCGGCTCTTTCGCACGTTGCAAGATAAATTTCGACCAGAGCTTATACGGGTGAAACTATAGTCTATATATATCATTTTTCAAAACTGAGACCTTATTTTCGCCACTATCGGGTTTTAGTCTTTTTAGAGTTTACCGTGTGGATTACATGCGATTTTGAGTTTTTATGCTTATGATTCTCGATTGATCGTTGTTTTATCTTCGCAAGTGAGTTTCGAACTCATGACTGTAGTCTAATCTAGGTTTAATTTCTTCATTGGGTGTTTATTCGATTGAGATTTTTCGATACCTTCGCAGTTCTTACTACGTAAGTATCCATAGTCCAGCGAAACTGTACAAAAGTGCAATGGTTTTCAGCGAAACTATGTAGTCATGCTGTTCGAGTGAATTTACAAATTTCGCTGGTCAAATTTCAGTTTCGTTGCACCGAATCTATGGTTTCGGCCAGTCGAATCTACTACACTGTCTTGCTGAATCTAACTAATAATAGCTCCCGAAATTACTTTTTTTCTTGCCGAAACTAATACTTCAACCAACGAAACTATAATTTCGGCTAGCGAAATTAAATTCCTTTTTGTTTATTTTTATTCTTTTAGTTAAATTTCTTTGATATTTATTTTTAATATATTTTACTAATGTGTTTCGTATGTTTTTCAGATTCCATGGCTAATCTCAAACTTGACGAGAGGAACAATATTACCGCTCTGCTAGACGACACTCATCCCAAGGCAGCAGGTTTTAGAGATTGCATCCACTGGCTATAGAGATCTCTAATCGCCTATGCGATTTCACACTCTACTACAGTATATGATTTACTCATCAGAGATTTCTGGTGGACGACAGAGTATGACACAAGAGCCAATCCTCAAAGGATTGTGGCTAGGGTGATGGAGAATGAGATGATTATTACTACAAGGTTACATCGAGGGTGTTGAGACTCGATGAGGATACTGGAGAGGAGGTTACACTATTTGAACAGGAGGTGTTTGATGCACTTAGCTCGAATATGAAGGACCTCCATTTGGCACAAGAAAGGAAATCAAAAAGTCCTTTCTCTCCAAGGAGTGGAGATATATAGCCACGCGTTTATTATGTGCTTAGATCACCGAAAGGTGGATCAGACGGGCTAAATCTAGACGATCTCATTCCCAACATTCCCAGACATGGGGAGATCAAGAGATTAGTCCAGATGAACACAAGTATTTTTGCTGACTGTTCTGCTATTAGACATGACTTCAATGGGAAGATTACTCATCTTTGGGAAAACATGCACCCTCCAGAGCGATGGAATTATATCAAGAGGGTAAATGCGTCGGATGAGAAAAGAGCAGAAAAGACAAGGGTTAAACAAACTGATTTTGTTAAGAAAAGGAAGAGATACGCGAAAGAGAAAGATTATGATTTTAGGGAGGAAGTACATGAGATGGCTGAGGAGGCTAGGCTTGAGAAAGAAAAGAGATCTAAGAAAGATGACGAGGGAGAAACTGAGAGAAAGACCAAACACAGACACCAATCTTTTAATGATCCCTCAAGAAGGGAGGAGAGAGTACGTTTGGATGAGGACATGATAAGAAACCTCAAATCATCTATGCTAATGAGTTGAGCATGATCAAGACCAAACTTACCAATCAAGAATTGACAGAAAAACAAAAGGATGAGGTGATTGAAGGGATGACCAGGATGATGGGGGATCAATAGAAATTGATTAAGAGATTGCTTAAAGAGGTGAATATCTGAAGGTAGCAGCTTTCCTGCCCAATCAGCTAACCCAACCTGAGTTAGATGAAATGACTGACACTTCCAAATACCCATTTCTAAATGTGGGTACATCTTCTCGGGCAGGAGAGGGTACATCTGGTGCAACGACTCAGGAGGCAGGAGGATCTAGTATGAAACATGGGAATGAGAATGTGGAGAAGGTTGAAGAGGTGTTTGAGGATAATTTTGGGAACATAGGATTCAATATTGATAAGGATGTTGTTAGGACCGTTTTCGTACGGAGTACTAACTGATTCTGCGCGTATACTAACTCAAATAGTGCGGAATCCAATTTGAATGGCGATCCAATCAGGGAGAACATATTTAGATCAATCTAACGATTAATGAAACATTAAGAATGATTAGAGAATGATGAACTGCGATCTATGAACTTGGAACAGGTTTTCTTGAGTCTCTAGATGGCTAGGGTACGATTATGTGCATATGTATTCGAATTGTTATGTTTTTCCATGAATTAGGTGGTATTTATAGGTTAGGGTTTTCCAATCGTACGACTGAGCCATTAGCATGGTTCAGTCGTGTGACTGAATCATACGATTGATCCATCCGCACGACTGAAGGTTCAGTCGTGCGATTGAGTCAATCTTATGTCTCAATCGATCGACTAATCTAGTCTCCTGGTTCAGTCGTGCGACTGGTCTATAAGCATGAAGTATTCATGCATATGGTCCATGAGCATGGTCCATTCACATGAGAACTTCACATGATTAAGTATGAACATGTTTCTCAATCATTATTGACTAAGAATCATGTATAACAACCACAAACCTGTATATTTATTTCACTATAACTTATCACATAATAAACAATGAAATATTTATATTATAAACATCAACCACAATTTTTATTTCATTCATACCCATTAAATTAGATATATTTCAGACATGATAGACATATTACATTAAGCTCTTAAACTAGGTACATATGTATCAACAAACTCCCCCTTGGACCTAGTTTACATCATTGTCTAACATTCTTCATTAGCTATTTAAATTTCTTGTACTTTTCCTCACTTGTAACTCCAGCATGTATCTCGAATGCAAAACAGAGTCTTATTACGTTCTGAAACTAGAGGGCTTGTACAATATCTTGCGAGTCATAAAATAACGGTCACTTGTATAAGGTATAGACATCGTCTGCAGAAAAGTTTGTCAGCTACATAAGGTCAAACACTCGGATAGTATCCATTTGGCTCTCCTTTTGTATGACTATGACTGCTTCACTTGTTCTCCAGTTGTAATACCACCACTTAAAGTGTGGATTGAAGTCCTGTGGCATTTCCCTTAGAGGGATTTTAGACATCGTACACAGAGGACTTTTCAGTTTTCCAGTAATGGGATCAACTTCACACCTTCTGATCTACCTCTTCAGTTGTTGAGGTCCGAAGTTTACCCACCTAGTCTGGTATTCCTTCGTCAGTGCAGCCTCAAACCAGCCTGACATTTTCTTTGGATTAGCATATAACAAGTTTAGGCGTGCCAGCTGGTTGAGCTCAAAACCAAGGAGAGTCTTTAGATGGTGTGGGAATCTAAAGTACTCTATGCTCTTTTCTCTCTTCACTGCATACACATTCAGATCTTCAAAATATGCCCATGCAATGATCTTGCCTGACACCTTTAGGTGTTTCTTGACTCTGTACAACTTAGTGTAGGCTTTAGCCTTTTGTGCAGTGCACATGGCTCGGATCTCAACAAAACAGGCAACACATTCAGCCTTCTTAAGATTAACATCAGCATTTGAGGCTTGGGCTTGACCCTCATTCTTCTCAGTCTCTTTCTCCATCTGATCCAGCTTGTCAAATGTATCACTACCGAGAGCATCACCCGAGTTGGGAACTACATTTTCCTCTCGGTCAGTGTATTATGGATAGTGGTCAATAGTGACATCCTCAATCTCTATTTCGTATACATCATTGAGCTCATCGTCACTTTTCACTTCAAAAGTAGGCGCATTCTTGACAATCTCATCTGGGTTTAGCCTGAACATCTCAGCAAGTTGCTCATCAGTCAGGTCATGTATGATTTCTCCTTCTTTGGGAGTATAGCTCACCGACCTTCTAACTATCCCTTGCAAATCAAGAATCATTGTGAGTTGAGACTTGATTTGCTATAGGGGAGCAACATCATACTCATCTTGCTGAGATGTTTGATCTGCTTGATTTATACATTTAAAAACACTGCAATTGTTAGTAATTAATCAAGACAATCAAACATTTGATAAAGACACATAAACATTAATTACATAATTTTAATACAAGATTCAAGTACAAAGCTTTTCAAATACATAAACATCTAAGCGTTACTTTTGTCTAGATCTGTAGTCTTTTCAGCTTCAGCTAGATGTGTACATCACAATCTTCAATCTGTTCCTTAAAGGATGCTTTATCGAGCTGAAATTATCACACTACAAATGCACTAGGAGCTTAGTTTCAACTTCACACTCATCACCTTCTTCTAGAATCTTTAGTACATGTTCAATAAGCTTTTGGCTCTATTATGGATCAATCTGCTGTTCATAAGTTTGAGAAATCTTCCACTAGATCCACTAAGCATCAACATCTTGTACATTAAGTGACATAACCTCGTTAGCTTCTTGAGAATCTTCATCATCCATACCGCCACCCATTTGCATAGCATTATTCCCATCTTTGTCCAAAACATCATCTTCTTCCTCTCCATTAAGTAGGAGAAGCTCATGTGAGAGCACTGGACTGGGTGGTTTATCATGAGTGCTATGTATGCATTCTGGATTTGGTTGGACATCTCTACCAATCCTCCACACTTGGAGGCTATGCACTTTAGAATAACATGACCCAAGTACTTGAACTGGGAGCACATGTTGCTTTTGTTCAGTAGGCGAGCATTGATGTCTTCAGCGTACTTGATCCTCAGAAAAACATCTACAAGTGCACATATGTTGTGCTTGGTGTTAGTTATCCATAGATCAGCCACGTACCTGCAACACAAGAAGTATATACGTTAGATTTGTTGCTAGACTTAACAAGTGAATTTTTTGTTGGAGCATATATAGTCATATATAGTCTGTCCGTCACTTATCAAATAGTCTACACTTAATGTTATAAACCTGATATGTTGTAAACATATGAAACTGGGTCATTCGCAGGAGCATGTGTGAATGAGACTCAGTCGTACGACTGAGCCATGCTAATGGACCAGTCGTGCGATTGAGACATGCGATTGGGACATTCGTAAGACTGAATCATAAGTATGGTCCAGTCGTACGATTGCACCATATGCATGGTCCAGTCGTACGATTGAACCATATGCATGGTGCAGTCGTACGATTGAACCATATGCATGGTCCACTTGCACGAATGGGCCCAGTCGCATCTAATATACGCTGAGGCCTATATATACCAGTTTCAATATGTAGAGAGATTAAGGGTTTTGAGAGGAGTCTGCCTGGGGCCTAGGGCTACCGGATGAGAGGGGATATCATGCTCGATCTCCCATTGCCAAGAGTCTTGATTCTTATGCTATAACGAGCTTCTAATCATTAGGTTTTATCAATGAAACCATTTAATTATAGTTCGTGTTATTGATTGTCTATTGGTGTTTGCTATTGTTTATCCTTCCGTCAAGAACACGCTTGGATGTTTACCGATTTAGCGACTTCACATTTTTTAATGATTTTGTTCTACTAACTCAATAGTGCGACTAAACAATGCGACTGAGTTCAATCATACGATTGAGTTCAGTCATACGATTAAGTTCAATCGTACGATTGTGCCTACAGCTGAGTTCAGTCGTGCGATTAAGCCTGCGACTGAGCTTAGACGTATGTTACACTGTGTGGTGAGTTAGTCCTGCGACTGAACTCATAAGAATGATTCATGCGAGCGATTGAGTAATTCGCCTGGCTCAATCATGCGACTGAAGTTCATAAGTGTGTCCATTCGTATATCTCACTTTTGAACACCAAAGATTTGAATCTTTGTCAAAATAGGACATTACGCTTCATGTTTAGATACATGTGGGCAGTTGAGAGTCAAATTAGCACTTAGATTCATTTAAGCCAGCATGTGTGACCACTTAAGTAGTCTATTCTTAAGAATAGTCTCTGTTCTAGAGTTTAGCGTCTTCAACCCTTAAAGATGCACTTCACACATTCATTTTGACCAAGTTCAGTTGTAGTGTACCTGTAGATTAGTAGAGTAACTGTTAGAGACACTTATCATGCAGAGATCACAAGCAGATGAAGTTTGAGCAGAGATTCTATGAGAATGTGCGATTTCAGGGAACCTGAAGGGTGGTAAGGGTTATGACCGTCTGACCCCCATTTTTATACTTTCTCAAATTTTAGTTATACGACTGGACCCATTCGCACACTTCATTTGTGCGACTGAGGCTCAGTCGTGTGACTGGCTTAGTCGGTCACATCCATTCGTGCGATTGGTTCATTCCTATGATCCAATTGTATGGATTGACCCATGCTTCTAGTCCAATCATACGTCTGGTCCATACGTGTGGTTCAGTCATGCGATTGGGCTCATACGCATGATCCAGTCGTGCGACAAGTCCATACATATGGTCCAGCCATGCGAATGGCTCATACTTATGAGTTTGTCCTTATGAGCTTTCAAAACTTATCCTTTTAATAATATAAAAAAAAATTTCAATGATGATCATCTCAGACATGACCTTTTAAGTTGAAAACACTGTTGATCACCTCAGACGTGATCCTTTTACTTAAAATGAATTTGGTCACCTCATACATGACCCTTTTGAGTGAATGATTCATAGATTACAACAAGTTGTTGAGTCCAACTCTTACTATACAATTTACTAAAATTAATCGGAACAACTTTGAAATTTAAAGCAACAACAAGACATATTTTTGTATTTTTAACTTGAGATGAAATGCAACCAATTAGAATAATTCTAATTGATTTTACTTCCTGGACTGTACAACTTCAATTCCAGTTAATCGTTTCTGGTGCGACTCATTTTGGAATCATACAGGTATATCAGACTCACTTTGGATACTTGGATAAACAATTTTGATGCTTGATCCTTGTTTTTCACTGATAGACAACAACAATTTTAAGAAATCATACTAGAGCTGCACGATGCACACAATTATTTTGACTTTCAAGAATTGCAGCTCACGATGATTGTCAGTATACTTGTCCTCTTAAATCCATACACAGATTTTTGATACACATTGGTGATGATTTATGGTTTAATTATTTCAACAAGCATTTGTGGATCCCACGCTTATATGGTAATCAATGTTCCTCAGGAGATTTTTGAGCAGTCTACGGGTATAACACAAGAAGAAACTATTCTAAGAGCTTTCAAAGAGATGTTAAGCCTCAGGTCAGTGCCACCGCACAGCAAAAAGACGCAAACAACAATAAATTCTAGAATATTTAGGTTATGCATATCCTCAAGTCATTGCCACCCTATAGGAGAGAGGCACACAACCTATCTTCTTGTTTGAGAAAGTATTTTCTTTTTGCACAAATTGCACCAACAACATGGGTTATTAGCTTGATTGCTTTTTGCATTTTTCATGTGCTTTGCTCATATTTTATGGTCATCGACACACATTTGTGGCATTTATTTTGCTCGTCACCTCTTATTGGAACTTCTTTGATTGTGTTAACCAGGGATAAGATGGAACCCACAGCTTGTTGAACAACTTAGTTTGAGTTTGAAATCACCAATGAGGTCTACTTATCTATTGTGTTGAATCTACCGACACATCATCTAACGCGGTAACAAGCTCTAGGTCTACTTTCTCTATGTAACCATAGTAGCGTACTAGTTTAACTATCATCTTTCCTTTTATTTTGCTTTGACTATTCAAACAAAAATATGAATTTTGCATCATGAGTAGTTAACCTTTTGTTGTCCCAAATTTATATGTTCCCAGTGTACTATCATTTTCCAAATTGTTGAATCAGTATCACAGATTTGATTTCTTCCCTTTCATCAAAGCTGTCCCCATCCCTCGTTTTTTTAATAAAACTACAAATTCAATACAAATCTAACCTATTCTCCCCTAAAATTCTAAAATCGAAAATGTTTTTGCGTTTAGAATTTTAATAGGCAAAGACATATAATAAAATAAAATAAAATAAAATAAAAAATAACTCTACTTGTCGGACTATGTACTGTCATCTTCTGGAATCACCTCACTTTTCTTTTTCACCTTGTTGACCTCTAATAGATATAAAAATCTTGGTTTATCAAAAGCTTTTGTGTAAAGGCCAGTGCGTTGAAAGTCCGTATTAATTTTAACAACATCGATTAAATTCTTTTCTAAACAATCACGTTTAAAGTGATATTTAATTCTGATATGTTTGATCTTAGGATGTTGGACAGGATTTTTAGTTACGGCTATATGAGCAGAATTATCAACAAATATAGGGGTGTTAGAGGATTTCAAACCATAGTCCTGCATTTGCTGTTGAATCTAGATGATTTGTGAACAGCAGCTTGCAGCAGCAACGTATTCAGCTTCACAAGTTGACAGAGCAACCGATGTCTGCTTCTTACATTGACACGTGACTGATCTTCTCCCAAAGCATTGACATCCTGCTGAATTTGACTTGTAGTTCATTTTGCAGCCACCATAATCAGAATCGCTATAAGCTGTAAGCTCAATGTCATCATCATGAGGATACCACATCCCAAGTGTTGGAGTACCCTTCAGATAACGAAATATCATTTTGACACCTATGAGATAGTTGACTTTCGGTTTTGCCTTATATCTAGAGCAGAGACACGTCACGTACATGATATCAGGTGGTGAGGCAGTGAGGTACATGAGAGATTCGATCATTCCTCAGTACATGGTGGCATCCACCAGATCACCATTCTCGTCGGGTGCCACATCATGGTTTGTAGCTACTGGAGTCCTAGCTGCCAAAGCATTCTCCGTATCGAACCGATTGAGAATATCTCCTACATACTTTGTCTGATGTAGAAATATCCCCTTTGGTGTCTGATCCACCTGTAACCTGAGATAGAACTTCATCTCTCCCATGGCACTCATTTCAAACTCAACATTCATTACTGCTTCAAATTCTTTGAATAATGCTTCATTTTTGGAACCGAAGATTATGTCATCAACATAGATCTGAACTAGTAGTAAGTCACCATCCTTTTCTTTGATGAACTGTGTATAGTCAATCACTCCTCTGCGAAAGCCATGTTTCACAAGATGAGTCGAGAGTTTTTCATACCATGCTCTTGGAGCTTGATGGAGCCCGTAGAGAGCCTTATATAGTTTGTAAACTCTGTCCCAATGATACGGATCCTCAAATCCTTTGGGTTGACTAACGTACATTGTCTCCTGGATTTCACCATGAAGGAATGCACTCTTTACTCAAATTGATAAACTTTGATCTTCATGTAAGATGCATAGGCTAGGAAGATACGGATTGCTTCCATTCTTGCCACAGGTGCAAACACTTAATTGTAATCAATACCCTCGACTTGTCGAAATCCTTGAACTACAAGTTGAGCCTTGTTTCTTATTATGACCCCTTGGTCATCTTTCTTGCATTTCAAGACCCATTTGGTACCAATGACCTTAGCACCCTTTGGTCTATCCACCAGTGACCATACTCCTAACTTCTTGAATTGAAGAAGTTCCTCTTGCATGGCACTCACCCATGACTCATCGTTTAGTGCTTCACTAACATATTTTGGCTCAAATTGAGACAGAAAACATCAAGACACACCATCGTGAAGATATCCTTTTTCCATTACTAAGGCATAATCAGCTGAGTATAGCTGATTTCTTGTCTGTACTCCTGATCGAACATCTCTAATGATGTTGTCCAAAGGATGATACACATTTAGTCATGATCCAATAGTGGTGGGTAAAACTACCTCATTATCTAGATTGTGAACAGCTAGTTCAGTATCTGAGGCAGTGGGAGTGTGAGGTTCCAAAGTGTCAGAGGCATCAACGTCAAATGCTTGTGAACTTGCAGTAGTAGGAACCTGTTCCTCCTGATCCACCTGATCATTTGCCCTGTCTTCATCATCAAAGGAGGAGTCACTTACCTCAAGTGCTCCCCCTAAAGAACTAGAAGACTCACCTTGTTACGTTGAGGTCGATGGGTCCAGTGATGGTGTATTTAACATATCATACATCATTTTGGTTGACAACTCATCCTCAGGAGGGGAGAGAGGGATGTTGAAGGACATAAAGAATCTATCATAATCGAAAAAGAATAAGGGTCCTATTCCAGCAAGGGGGTGGTGTATCTCTATACATCAATGTTGCACCACACTTCTACATGACCCGTTGAGTTGTTGTAAACTTTCTTATTCGGTATGTTGTATCCTAAGAATATTCCTTCTTCGGCCTTCTCGTTAAATTTCCCTCACTGAGTTTTCTTCAGCAGTGTACATGGTACGCCAAATGGCTCGAGGTACTCCAGATTTGGTTTACTTCATTGGAGCATCTCATAGCACGTTTTACCGTGACATTTGACCACTAAGACTCGATTGAGGATATAGCATGCATAGCTACTACCTCGTTCCAAAATTGGATAGGCAGTTTCGAGTCTACTAGCATCGTCCGGGCTATCTCTATCAAGCTTCGATTCTTTCTCTTAGCAACCCCGTTCATTTGAGGAGTGTAGGCAGATTTGAACTGGTGCACAATTCCTTTTTCTTTGCAGAATGCCTCCATCCACTGGTTCTTGAAGTCGGTACCGTTGTCTGAGCGAACTTGCCTTACCTTAAGCTTGTAGAGTGACTCCAATGTAGTTACCAGCTCTTTAAATGATTCAAATGTCTTTGATTTGGATTTCAAAAACATCACCCAAGAAAATGTTAAGTACTCATCCGTAACTACATAACAGTACAAATCGCTTGCAATTCTCTTTGTACTAACTGGGCCAAAAAGATCCATGTGAAGAAGCTCAAGAGGCAAGTCAATTGAGTGACCCTTCTTTGTCTTATGAGACTTCTTCGTCTGTTTTCCTTTCTTACATGCGACACAAAAATCCGGTAATTGGAAGTTCTTGATATTTACTCCACGCACTAGATCATTCTGGATCAAGTGATTCATCTTCCGTGGATTAATATGTCCTATTCTCCTATGGCAGGAGATGGAGTCTTTTTCTGTTGCCTTTGACAAGAAGCATTGTACATCATGATCGGTTGTGGAGGCCTTTGATAGGTCCAAGACATAGAAATCGTTATATCTTGAAGCTGACATTAAAACTTGGTCCTCCAGGATGACATAGTGCTTTTTCAGAACATAGCACTTCTTGTTGTCAAATACAACTTTGAATTATTTATCACATATCTGGGATACAGAAAGTAAATTATTTTGAAGTTGTTAAACATAGTTTACCTTATCAAATTTCAATTTCTGGTTTCCCACTTCCCCTTATGCAGTGATATAACCTCCTTTATTTCTAGCAAATGAAACGTGTCCTCCTTTAATTTGTTTGACATTTGAAAAGAGAGTCAGGTTTCTAGTCATGTGCCTTTATGCCCTGCTATCAACAATGCAAGTATTTGTAGTAGCACTATAGCGGACACCCTGCACATTCAAAGGAAATGATTAGTTTAGGTTAGGTACCCAAGCCTTGACTGGCTTGGGTGACACGGAGGAATCACATATCATAAATTCTACCCACTATCCATTTGAGGGTGAGGGCAGATCATTCTTCTTCTTGTGCTCATTATCAAAAATTGGACTTGATATTTCTTTCCATAAGTCAGTTTTGTGTAAGGCATGTTTGTGATAAACAGACGACTGGCTTACGGTTTGAACTTTATGTTCACTAATACTTCTTGGTGGAATGATAGAACTACTTTTAGAAGAACTTGGTTTAGTGTCATGAAGTTCAATTTTCTTTCTTGGTGTCTGATAATAAGGACAGTTAGAGCAATGTGTCCATACTTTCCATAATTGTAGCATGATCTACTTTCGACATGTTGGAGGAATTGTTTCTGTGGTGAAGTATATGACACGGGTGTGACTTTAGTCTGTTTGGGTTTAACACTTCTTGTTTAGATGTTTTAGCTTCTTTAACTAAATTCATTGTTTGAACATTTTTAACATCTTTACTCTTTTGTTTATTTGGACTAAGACATGGTGCACGTGATTGGTTAACTTATCTGGTTTTTGAGGGTTCAGAATTAGATATATTTGAACCTGACTTTACCCTAACCTTTTCAAATTGTTCATCGAAATTAACAATAGGAATTTTACCTTTCGACTTCAACGTGTCGTCCTTCTATTTAGTGATGGATTCCACTTGTTTACTTGTAGAATCTGGATCACTAACTAAAGGAGTGGTCACCACATGATCCTTGATTGGGTTGTAATTAATTGGTTTACATTCAGCATTCAACAAGGTCTCATGTGTTGGTGGAACCACTTTGTAACCCAAACCATCCCTGTTGTTGCGTTCTTTCACTAAGTGCTGGATTATGTGAGAAGAACTGGTCCAACTATGCAGTTTTTGTCTTAATGAATTTACTTCAACTTCCAAAACTGCTTTTTCTTTCTTAGTTTCTTTTAGGGAGTTTAAATAGAACTTTATGTCATTTGCTTGGTTAAAAGCAAGAACTTCGGTTTCCCTTAGTTGTTTATTTAACAGTTCTATTTTCTCTTTATAACTGTGCTCATTTTGTTTTAAAATCCGGTTTAATTTTGTGCACAGTTGTAAGTCATTTACTAAGCGATCATTATGATCTAATAACCTAGCAAATTTTGAGTCTATTCTTTCTCTAAATTTATTACATTCATTACATGCATGACTATCAAACAGTTGGTCTTTGGTACTTACCTGAGAAGATTCGGTTGAATCAGCCATCATAGCAGAGTTTGACTGTTCGGGTGCTGGTGATTCTAAACATGTTGTTCTGAGACCTTCTTCATTCAGGTGATTGACCCCATTCGCAGTTTCTTCATTATTAGACATCACTAGTTCCACTGTGATTTCACCTTCGCTTGCAGACTTGTCATCCAAACCCTTAACACATGCAATGTTGGATTCTCCCGGAGCTACAAAACGAAATGTCCAGTCTTTCCCTTTGTCGTCTTATGAAGTCAAGGCCTTAGTGTCCTTGTTTGATGAGGTAGAACCATTTGTGGATTTGTCGTAACGATTGAAGGTTCAGAAAGGATTCATGTTGCCTGTCTTCTTCGGCTTTACATATTCATGTTTGAAGTGCCCTTTTTCTCCACAGTTAAAATAGGTAACTTTGGTTTTGTCGAAACCAAAAGTTGTATCCTTTGTGGCAATCAAGTTCTGTCCAGTTTTCTTCACAAACTTCTTCACCCTCCGGACAGCACTAGCCAACGCCCACATGATATCGATTTTTTCGAGTTCAGTTTCATCTACCTGCTTGTAGTCTTCATCGGCGAGATGGCATTTTCCAATCTTCCCCACAACTAGACCATCATTGGAGTGAACTATAGCTGCTAGGAGATCCATATGCTCCTTTTCCACCTCTACAATAACATTACCAAGATTCTTGGTCTTCAATTTCGTAAAATTTGCTTTAGGTGCTATATATTAGGTGCAAGATGACCCTAACGTGTCAGATACTGAAGTAGTGACTTGAGATGGAGCGGCTGAACTAGACACGGATGTCATTTGAAGTGGTGCTCCTGAACTTTTTGGAGTGGGAGATGAGTTATAAAGTAATGGGTTTGTAATCATATGATGCTTTTTAATACCTGTACTTCATCTCCAACTCTTTCTCTCTCAGCTTCAGAATGAAATCGTTAATATCAAACTTTGCGAGCATAGCATTCTGTCTTTGATTTGACACAAACGAAACCCACTTTTCTGGAAATCCATCTGCCAAACTCGACACCTTGTCTTCCATGGACGTGGTTACCCTTTGTTAGGACCGTTTTTGTACGGAGTACTAACTGGTTCTATGCGTATACCAACTCAAATAGAGCAGAATTCTATTTGATTGGTGATCCAATCAGGGAGAACACAGTTTAGATCAATCTAACGATTTATGAAACTTTAAGAATGATTAGAGAACGATCAATGCGATCTATGAACTTGGAACAGGTTTTCTTGAGTCTCTGGACGGCTAGGGTACGATTATGTGCGTAGGTATTCGAATTGTTACGTTTTTCCACGAATTAAGTGGTATTTGTAGGTTAGGGTCTTCCAATCGTACGACTAAGCCATTAGCATGGTTCAGTCGTGCGACTGAATCATACGATTGATCCATCCGCACGACTGAAGTTGGTGCGACTGAGTCAATCTTGTGTCTCAATTGGGCGACTGATCCAGTCTCCTGGTTCAGTCGTGCGTATGGTCCATCAGCATGCTCCATTCGCATGAGAACTTCACACGATTAAGTTTGAACATGTTTCTCAATCATTATTGACTAAGAATCATGTACAACAACCACAAACCTGTATAGTTAGTTCACTATATGTTATCACACAATAAACAATGAAATATTAAACATTATAAGTATCAATCACACTTTGTATTTCATTCATACCCATTTAGTTACATATATGTAAGACAAGATAGACATATTACATTAAGCTCCTAAACTAGGCACATATGTATCAACAAACTCCCCTTTGGACGTAATTTACATCATTGTCTAACATTCTTCATTAGATCTTCAAATTTCTTGTACTTTTCCTCTCTTGTTACTCCAGCATGTATCTCGAATGCAAAACAAAGTCTTATTACGTTCTGAAACTGGAGGGCTTGTACAATATCCTGCGAGTCATAGAATAGCGGCCACTTGTATAAGGTATAGATATTTTCTGCACACAAGTGAACATAGGCTCAAACACCCGGATGGTATCCATTTGGCTCTCCTTTCCTGTCGAAGAGAAGTTATAAAACTCCTTCTTTAAAGCGGTTTCCTTTAATGCCTTCAACATCGCATTACCGTCATATGGTTTTTCAAGAGCCTCCCGTAACTTATTGGCTTGTTTGTTCTCAGAAAACTGATGGAATATATCCTTAGGGATTGACTGAGTTAACAAAGCATACGACTTATTCTCTGTATTGTACTTAACCTTCTGGCTATCAGTCATGCCACCCAAGGTAAGTTTAACTCCATCAGCACCAACCGACATGCTATATCCTATCTCTATTGATTGCCACATATTGGTATCAACTCCATGTAGGTATATCTCGATTCTTTGCTTCCATTGTGGGTAATCATCTAACGTTATGAGCTTAGGGGGCTTATTGTGATTCCTAATTTTATTTTCTAGAAGCAATAGATTCTGAATCCTTGAATCCCTACCGGCAATAAACGCTGAGTACTGATCTTCCATTTTTATTAATTTTGAATTTCAAAGTGAAACTTATTCACTTGTGCGAATGAAGAAGTCCGAATAAATCAATCGTGCGATTGAACAAATGCGATTGAGCCAGTCGTGCGATTGGACAAATGTGGATGAACAGTCGTGCGATTGGGTAGATGCGGATGAACAATGCGAATGAGATTGTTCTGTCGTGCGAATGAATAGGCGACTGAGTTCAACCGTGCGTATGGGAGGTGCGAGTGAGTTCAGTCGTGCGGTTAAGTCAATGGTGTGACTGAAGGCTGCTATTTTTGAAAATTCGAGGGTTTTTGGTACTTTGACACAAAAATATGACTTTTCACAAACCTTAATCTGCCGTAAGCCGAAAAACGTGAACTTTTGGATCTGGAGATGTCGAAAACTGTGTTTTACTAAAAAATATGGTGTTTTTGAATGAAAAAAACGTTATTTTCACCAAAATGATCGAATCACACGCAAAATCAAGAGCCAAAGCTCTGATACCACTTGTTAAGACCGTTTTCGTATGGAGTACTAACTGATTCTGCGTGTATACCAACTCAAATAGTGTGGAATCCTATTTGATTGGCGATCCAATCAAGGAGAACACAGCTTAGATCTATCTAATGATTAATGAAATGTTAAGAATGATTAGAGAATGATTAACTGCAATCTATGAACATGGAACAGGTTTTCTTGAGTCTCTGGACGGCTAGGGTATGATTATGTTTGTAGGTATTCGAATTGTTATGTTTTTCCAAGAATTAGGTGGTATTTATAGGTTAGGGTCTTCCAATCGTACGACTATGCCATTAGCATGGTTCAGTCGTGTGACTGAATCACACGATTGATCCATCCACACGACTGAAGGTTCATTCGTACGACTGAGTCAATCTTCTGTCTTAGTCAGGCGACTAATCCAGTCTCCTGGTTCAGTCATGCGATTGGTCCATTAGCATGAAGTATTCATGCGTATGGTCCATCAGCATGGTCCATTCACATGAGAACTTCACACGATTAAGTTTGAACATGTATCTCAATCATTATTGACTAAGAATCATGTATAACAACCATAAACCTATATATTTAGTTCACTATAAGTTATCACATAATAAACAATGAAATATTAAATATTATAAACATCAACCACACTTTGTATTTCATTAATACCCATTCAATTACATATATGTAAGACATGATAGACATATTACATTAAGCTCTTAAACTAGGTGCATATGTATCAATAAATTTGGTGGGAGAGGAGGTGGTGAGAGAGAATCCAACTAAAAGTGTTGAGAAAACTGTTGAGAAGGGATTGGTGGATGAAGAGGAAGATGATGAGCAGTTGGTAGACTATGATTCTGAATCCGAATATTATGACGTTGATGATAGACCTTTGACCTATGTTGCAAAGAATGGTGATGATGACGGAGATGTTTATGTTATGGCTAGAGAAGAATGGATACTGAGAGAGAAAGAGACTGAGGAGTTAACTCCCCTATTTCAAAACATGGAAAGGTTGAGTAAGACTGAGGCTGATAAGAGAATCAGCAGTTGGAAGTATAACCCTAGCCTCAACATGTTTATGATAATTAGGACAGGGGGAGGAATTACCTACTTGCATAAGAGGAAGGCATTTAAGACCTTGACAAAATAGGACTTGAGAGGGCTAGCGGTGCTGCCATTACATGATGCTCATCTAAGTGAGAGAGCTTCGTTGTTGGAGAACGAGATCAGGAACAGATTAAATGACAACTTTGAGTCGTTTGGATTCATGAAGACAGAACGGAGAAGGTCTCAAAACGATAAGGACCCGGAGATGGGCAAAGGAAAGATTATGCTGAGGGTGAAACCCCCAATGATAGTAAACAGGGTTAGACTATTAGATCTCCTCCCCAGCAATTACAAAATATTGAGAAATGGTTCTTTGATAACAACACGGGGGAGGTTGTGATCAGGGTGAAGAACGGGGCTAAGTATAGATTTTTTGATCTGATGGAACTATTTGGCTTTTGTGATGAAGACCTACTAGCATTTGAATTACATTAAAGTAGGGGCAGGGGAGGAGACAAAAAAGAAGCCAGAGTATTTATGACAGTGGCTAATCAGGTGAGAGGTATGAGAGCAGAGGTGAAGGAGATAGCTAAGAAGGTGAGAACACAAGATGATCTAGATATGGATGTGTGGGACTTAACAAGACAACTTGAGCAAGCTAGTGCTCATCCCATGGGAGCTAATGAAGAAGGAGGTGACCAAAGCGAATTAGTTGCTAAAGCTCCCAAGAAGGTTGCTACAGGAGTTGATGAAGTTATATCAGAGGCAGCGAGGGAGGCTAAAGCTAACAAGGAGAATCTATGACTAGAGCCCCCAAGGAAGATGTAGCAGGAGCGGATAAAGATACATCAGAGGTAGCGGTAAAGACTAGAGCTGACTAGACAAATCAAGACAACTAAGGACGGTGAGATCCAATCTAGGGGGAGTATTGAAGATCATGTATAGGTTGGACTCACCTTACATCAGATTATGTTTATATTCCTTTGTAATAGGTTTAATGTTAGTTTTATATTGTGTAGTTTTGCTGCCTAGTGAAACTATGAGTGAAACTGCAGTTTCGCTTGGAGTCAGCTGTTTTGTTCACCCGGGCAAACTGTTGTTTCTGCTGGGCGAAACTATAGTTTCGGCAGCATAGCTTCCCTGACAGCGAAACTATGGTTTCTATATATAGTTTTGATCTTACTCATTGTTGAGCATCCTTGCAAAACACTAATAGAATATTATTGTTGCAAGAGTCTATTGTAAGTTGTCAACTCACTTAAATATATTTGAGGTTTGTTTACTTTGATTTTATTGATCCTTATTGTTCATATTTGAATACATTATGGTTGTTCTTAGTCATCTTCATCTTTGTTGTTTCCTTATTGTTTCTAATATTGAACGATTCAACATATCAATTGTACTGCAAATCGATCAAATGGACCAACAAAATGGTGTCAGAGCCTTAGTGCTCTTGATTGGTTGAGGTTTTTGGTTTTTTTTTGTTCAATATCAATATTTAATCAATTCGGATCAAATTCGAGTCATTGCTGGCTTACAATCTTTCATATCAAATCTTTCTAAGATATCTTTTACATACTTAGATTGATTGATAAAGAACCTTTTTTTCATTTGCTTTACCTGAGTTCAAGAAAAAAACCCATTTTTCCCATGGAGCTTATTTCAAACTTCTTCTTCATAATGCTCTCAAAGTCCTTACACATTTGGTCATTTGAGGAACCAAATATGATGTTATCAACATAGACTTGTACGAGCAAAATGTCTTTACCAGACTGTCTTATGAATAAGATCTTGTCAATGGTATCTCTAGTGTAGCCATTCTTTAGGAGAAACTAAGACAAAGTCTCATACCATAGCCTAGGTGGCTGGTGCAGCCCATAAAGAGCTTTATCCAATTTGCACACATAGTTAGGGTGTTGTGGGACTTCAAATCCTGGAGGCTGGCACACATAAACTTCCCTGTCTATATCCCCATATAGAAAAGTACACTTGACATCAAGCTGGTAGACTGTAAAGTTCTTGGATGTAGCATAAGCAAGAAATATCCTCACCTTGCAACTGATGGAAAGACATCAGTGTAATCAATTCCCTCCTCCTGTGTCTATCCTTGAACTATTAGTATTGCCTTGTTCTTGATAATCAAGCCTCTATTATCTCTTTTGTTCCTAGATACCCACTTTGTGCCAATGGGTACTTGACCAGATGGTAGTGGATATAGGTTTCAAACCTTTGTCTCTTGAATTGATGCAATTCCTCTTGCATTGATTCAACCCAACTACTATCTTTCAAGGCTTCTTCTACCTTCTTTGGCTACATCTGTGATAAAAAACATGAGTACAAGCAGACATTCTCATTGTGAGTTTGTCCCCTTGTTCTCACGCTTTTAAAAACATCTCCAATGATGTTCTCAACTGGGTGAGAGTTGTGAATCTTGATCCTAGGAATGACATCTAGTTTCATGGATAGATCCAAGTTGGAAAAGTTTTGCTCAGGGTTTTGAACACTTGTTCCAACTGATGTCTTACATCCATTCAATGAGGACTAATTGAATGTAGGAGATATAACATCAGTATTAATTCGCTGTGGAGCAGCATTAACAGTTACATGTTCCTTCAAAATGTTGTTTCCTTCAAAATGTTGGTTCCATCAACTTGGTGTTATGCATTGTCACTGGATGAGTTTTGAGGCTCACTTTGTTGAAAACATGTTAAAGCTCCATTGGTTCTTGAGATAGTTATACTATCAAATCTTCCAATTCCGGGAGCTTGATTCTTAGTATCTCTTGGAGAGCTTACAATAGGTCTTGGTAACTCAAATAGTTGGCCGTCATTAGAATCAGTTTGTGTACCTGTTCCAGCTGAAACATTCTCATAAGAAGGTTTAGAATAGTTGGGAACCAATTCTAAATCAAAGATATGATCAAGTCCATCCCCCATAACACAATGAGTGTGCTCATTTACAATAATGTTGGATGATTCCTCAAATTGTTGATTTTTAATGTTGTAAACTCTATAGGCAATAGAGTTAGAGGAATATCCAACTAAGATATCATCATCTGACTTTTTAGCAAATTTGGCCAAATTGTCCTTTCTGTTAAGTATGGTACACCTGCTACCAAAGGACCTAAGAAAGCCAATAAACCGTGCCCTCTTGTTCCATAGCTCATAAGGGTCTTTCCATGTGGCTTAATTACAAGAACTCTATTTTGCACAAAGCATGCAGTGCTGACTGCCACTACCCAGAATGTTAAAGGTAGTTTTGAATTAGCTTAACATGGTTTAAGCAGCCATAATAAGTGTCTAATTTCTCCTCTTAACAATACCATTTTGTTGAGTAGTTTTAGGAGCACTATATTGTCTGGCAATCTCTTTTGAGTTACAAAATGAGTCAAGAACTTGATTCTTAAATCTTTCCCTCATCACTTCTAATAATCTTGACGTTGTTATCAATTTTAATTTTCTATTTTGAGAATAAAAGATTTTAAAGTTTCAACAGTTTCATCTTTAGTTCTTAAAAAGAATATCCATGTGAATCTAGTAAAATCATCAACAATCACAAGGCAGTATGATTTCCTTCTAATGCTTATTATACTTGTGGGACCAAATAGATCTATATGCAATAAGTGTAATGGAGTGGTGATAGAGTTATCTTTTTTGGATTTATGAGATGTTCTATGTTGCTTTCCTTTCAGACATGAAACACAGTTATCTTTGTAGAAAAATTCCTTTTTAGGCACACCATGTACCAAGTTATTTTTAACCAACTTATTCATGGTTTTAAAATTTACCTGAAATGTTCATTTATGCCATAGAGTTGACTCATCACCATCAGCTTTGGAAAGAAAGCATGATACTTCACCTAATGGGGAAGCATTGTTCATATCTAGTCTGTACATATCCCCTTTCCTAGGAGATCTAAGAAGCACCAATTCTTGAGGAATTGTCATCCCCGGTTTGAGGATAATGCACTCATGTTCTATGGAATGCATTTGGTGCTTTTGATCACAAAATTGAGAAATACTTAAGTGATTGTGTTCAAGTTGTTTGGCAAAGTTTACTCTGTCGACCTTTAACTTGCCATTGGATATACTTCCTCTATCAGAAATATATCCTCTGGCCTCGCCTCCAAACTGAACAACACCTCCATCAATATGTTAAAATTATTGAAGAAGAGATCTATTCCCAGTCATGTGCCTAGAGCATACACTATCTACAATCCAAACATTGTCACTCTTGTTATGTGGATGTCCCCGCACATAACGTTAAAATGTTAGTTATTATTGGAAACCCAAGCCTTGTTGGTCTTGGGCTCTTCCAATGATGATGACATAACTGAACCAAAGTGTATGCATGAGGGTTCAATAGATGTTTGTGAAGAAGATGTTTGGGCTCCAACATCTTGTTTGATCTTCCATTTCATCCCTTAGCTAATCAGTGTAGATGAACTTGATTAAGCTTGGGTAGAATGGCATACTTCTGAGGCTTCGTTCTTCTCGGAATAAGCTTTCCTCACCTTTTCTTCCTAAGCACTCTTCTTTTCAGAAGGTTTCAAAGGAACTCTTTTGTTCTATTGAATTTTCTTCGCCTTATCTTCCAAAGTTATTTTCCTTTTGAAAGAATGAGTTTCTTCCGAAAGCAACTTTGCTTCGGAAACCAGCTTTCCTTCCCTCATCACTTGGACCATGTGATAAGATATAAATGTGAAAAATTCCTTGACTTCGTCTTTCTTAACTTTATTTGCATAATGTGTGCTTGCAGGATTGTAGTAAAAGTCTTTAGCCATGTGATTATGCAGCCCACACATTACGCATTCAATGTTAACTGTTATGGGATGTGAAGACTATTGTTTCTTGCACTTCTTATCTTCATCAACAGTCTTCCTTGTCAAATTTTGATCCTTTAGCAAGATAGGAGTGCTGGTGCTGCACTCCTTTCCTAGATTACAGTTTCTAACCACCTGGAATCTGGTTGAAATGAACACACCCTTTTGTTTTGGGTCTATCTTCAGCTTGGACTCAACCTCTTTCTTAGTAGTTTTTCTAGCTACCTTAGCCATGTTTCTTCTGGCTTTGGTGGTTAGGGGATGATCTTCACTAGTGGGAATGGGTTGTCTTACCTGGTCCTTCCTTGTGATGGTCTCCATAGTTGCATCATTCTTCAACTCATGGGGTGGTAGGTCAACAGTTGGAACATCTTGCTCTTTAGTCCCACACCTTGTTGTCTGATAGACTTATAAGAATGCGGCGGAGCAATTTCATTGGTTCCCAATCCACCTTTTTTTATAACAAATTTTTGAGTGGGAGGATGATGCAAGAATGGCTTAGAAGTTTTGCTCAGAAATAACATGCTTCCTGGCTTGAGCTTCACCTATAACTAGCCGGGCTTAAGCCTCGGTCAATGTACAGATTGAATCTTGATTTGAGTCCTATAGTTGGTATGTTCATGTTTTAAAGAGGACAGCTTTCTCTAAGTCTTGAATTTTCGTTTTATAGTCTGATTCAGCCCTTTTAAAATCATTCTTAAGGATATTCAAAGACTCAATATCATATTTAATTTCCATATTGAATTCTTGATACATTTTAACTTTAGCAATGCAAGCTGGAGTACAGAGGTATTCAAATACTTTGTTGTTATTAGTTCCAGCCATCAATGCTTGAGCAGGAGTCACATCCTGCACCATGATGCTCTAGTCAACCTCTTAAGCAATACCACGTGTGTGTTATTCAGTTGACTTTCCAACGGTTTTGGGTATGATAGGATGTGTGGAGGCTTGAGTGGTTCTCGGATTGGACTTGAGATCCTTGCATTCCCTGGCAAAGTAGCCTAGCGAGTTACTTTTCTAAGACTTGGCCTTGGTCTTGTCAAACCCAAACTTGATGTTAGTTGGGTTTTGGGGAAGTTGTCTTCCACTTCTCTTAAAGAACTTCTTTGCTCGGTAAGTTAGCAGAGCCATCTATTGGAAAATGTCCATGTACTTAACATCATCAAGGCTAAAACATTTAGATCATTAAAGCAAAATTGAAAGTCACTAGAATGCACATTTCCTAAGACAAAGGCACAACTCTCTTGGAAGGTAGTTGACTGATCATGTTAAGACCTTGGAACCTCAGGAAAGGAGAAGTATGACTATTGGGAGTAAGTCAGGTACTACTGAGATTGGGGGGTCTTGAGCCTTCAGCAACCATTAAAGCATTGCTAACAAGAAGGCTTGAGGGTTTGCTCACCCGGTGGCCTTTCTTGTTTTTCATCTCTACACGGTATCCAACAAGGATGCCATATAGATCAGCCACAGTGAGAGAGTTTAAGTTCTTTGTCCTCTTGATAGAGGCACAATAGAATGTCCACTCATTTGGAAGTGCACTCATGAACTTTCTTGAGAGATATCTTAACACAAGAGTCACTCCAACAGACTGAAGTGATGAAATAAGATCCATGTACCTGAAGTATTCGTGGCTAAGGGTCTCTCGAGCAACATAAGTGAAGTTTTTAAATTGTTGCTTGAGGGAAACTTTCTTGGACTCAATAGAGCTAGAGTACATCTGAGTCAAAGCATCAAAGAGTTATTTGGCTGACTGGCAATGCTCGAATCCCACCATGATGGAGTTGGGTAGGGCAGTCATAAGAACTGTCATTGCTTTGCTATTAATATCTATCCACTTGTAGTCTTTATCAGAATAGTCTTCAACAACCTTCTCTATCATAGCACCATTTCTAGCTGGTGTTACAACCTTTGGCTTGTAAGGACCATTGGTGATAGACTTCCACATCTTACTGTCTTGGTACCTAGTGAAGCCCTCAATGTGTCTGCTCCAAGATCTGTAGTTCTCATCGGTGGATGGGTTCTTTGGTCATCGTCCACATTTAACATTTAGATTATTTTTGGTTGACGGCCATTTTGAGTGAGGTGAGTGTATGAGTGAAGAAAAAGGTTCATTTGGATGGTAAGATCACACAATCAGGAGCCTAAAAAGCTCTAATACCAATTGTAGGATTGAATTTATCACTTAACACTATTGTTATCTCTCAAATCCACTAAGTCACACTCGTTTTGATGAAGCAGAATCCCTGAACAGTTGGTAATCATATATTAAGTAAGCAATGACTAGAAGATAGGTTTTCAAGATACTTATATATATTACTTCTCAACTCAAAGTTTTACAAGACCGTTACAAGCATTCTAAATGAATAACAATGAGAAACTATATATACTACTATCTACAACCAGTTATACTTTGATACTAGCTGGAAACTTAAAACAAATACTACATTTTCTAGAAGTAGGTATCTAAGATAAAATACTATCTAAGATTTGGTAGTCATGACATGTCCATGACTTACCTATTGTCACCAACTAAAGTTGGTAACTATACTAACTGATAATGAATGAACAGTGAAATAAAGTATGGCCACCTACATGGGTGTGGAAAAGCACCAAGCAGTATATCAGAGGGTCCAGTGGTTTGTTAGAAGGACCATACTTATGTCCACTAGTTCATAGTAGGTTCTTCTGAAGGTTAATTGGCTTTGGAAGAACAAGTTCTTCGAAAGCCACTTATACTTTGGAAAGTCTACTTCTTCTAAGGCTTGTGATGATCTTCTAGACTTGGAACTCTAGGATAATCACACTTGAATCAAATCATGAAGAATTAGATCAAAATATGATAATCACAATCAAAACCCTTTGACCTTCAATTAGATTGCAAACTATGTGTTTACAAATAATCCCTCAATCTATTGGTCATGCAACCATCATCAAAACCTAATTACATAGTCTAGGCTAATATTCACTAATTGCACTTAACCCCTTGACTTAGGCTAATTAATAAAAATTACATATAAATCATAAAAATGACTAAAACAAGATAAAATATATTCGTTCACACCAAATATATTTATTACAATAAAACTCCTAGTCATTTAAATCTTCAACGTATCGTTTCGGTTCCTCGTCTCGAACGTGTCAGGTTTGACTTTTGTTGACTTTGACCGTGACATTGACTTTTGTTGACTTTCACTATGTTGATAATATAGACTATCTTTTACAACTCCAACAATACTCCCCCTAGTCTATCATTATCAACGTCTTCAAATGAAATCTTCACCGAAAAGTCAACAATAGAAAGATCTTCAAATTGAAGCTTTCCGAATCTGATTAAAAAGATTATTCATATCAAAAGCTCCCCCTTATTTATATTCTCCCCCTTTTCGAGTTCAAGCTTTGCAAGGATATTGGAACAGCTTTTCCAAATCTCTAATCTTGAGTGCTTCATAAGATGTAGGAGGAGGATTCCTAGCTCGGTATCTTCTGCAAACTTGAGGAACAGGTTCTCTGATCAGGTACACTGCTCAACTGATGATCGGCCATCACTTAAAGCAAAAATCTGAAACACGTTCTCAAACACAATCTCGACATTTCTAATTAGATCATTTTATTTTAACAAAATAAACCTGTGTTTATCTGTGTGTGAAAAACAAGCAAACCCGTGTTCATTTGTACGTAATTTATGTGAAATATATGAAAATGATAAAATTGTAAGAACATAATATGGAAGACCTAAAAGAAATTGAAATGAAATTTTGTTATAATAATTTTTTTATTTTTATTATATATACATAATATAACATTTTTTTATCTATCATTATTTTTTTTAAACGAGAACTTAATCGATCATGAGATCTTATGCTCAAGATATACTTTAGCACAAAGATGAATTTAACATCGACAAGAAATGAGATCACACTGATAACTGAATATAATCCCAATCATAGAATGATTTTGAAATTCTCAAACAGATCTATAACGATTGCTGATACGTTTGTCCACTTAAACCCATGCCCTATCTTTTTCAACAAGCAACAGATGATTCGTTAAGGTTCAATTAAATACTTTAGAATGCTAGGACCCCATAATCGTTTGGCAACAACCCTCACCCAACCTCAGGATTTCTTGAATTTTGTTACGATCTTTATAGAACAAGCAACAGATGATTCGTAAGTGATTATCATCAGAATATTGCATTCTGTGATGAATTCATCATTTAGATGCTTTAACACAACTTAGATCAAGATGGTGAGAGCTCCAAGTCTATGCTCATGTGTTGGATCGTTGAAGGGTGAAGAGTTACAACACAACAATACAAAGAGGAGATAAACTAAACTTAGATCAAACAGTAAACTGGATTAATCAAGTGGTGATACTAAAAACACAAGTAATATATGAGACAGAACATAAAGAACACAAGTGTTTGGTTTTCAAGAATGCAGTATATTGCTTTCTCTATGTTCTATTACAAGTGTTACAAAATCATACTCGAAAGATACAAGAACATGAGATACGTATACAACATCCTACAGCCGGCTATACTTTGAAAGCTAGCTGGATACAATTGACTAGACACACATCAAATCAATTGTAGAGTCAAAAGGCATATTACCTTTTGACTAGTGACTATGACATGCCATAGCTCACATTCTTATCTATTACAAAAAGGATAAAGTACATAAAGTAGAAAGTTACAAACTCAAGACCTCAATGTATAGTTACCAAAAGCATGGACCATTTCACCAAACCATGTTAGTCGGTGACTTGCAGAGTTGCAGCAGAAAGGTGTCCAGCTTTATGGAATAGTACATCAGATAAAGCATGTTACTAAAAGTCTTCGGAAGAAATCTGTCTTCATGAACTTGAAGCTTCGGAAGACTTTGTCTCTGAGGCTTCGGAAGACTTCATCTTTAGCTTCGGAAGATGTTGGTCTTGGCTTCGAAAGATTTCACACTTAGAGTATTTCTGTTGCACATGTAAAACTCCCGAAGCATTCCACTTCAATGCACTTGTGCTGCATGCAGGAAAGACTAAAGATGTTTAGGTTGCATTAGCCTCTTCATTAATCTCTAAAAACTCCCCCTAGGTTCATGCTACCAAAACATTTAGAAAACTTCAGATATTAATAGTCCTCATTAGGATGATCACCATTCCTTTCTTCATAAGATGATCAGGATTCTTCAGGCCGTCAAAGTGTCTTCTCATGTCAAAGAGGTCATGCAGAGGCAACTGAAACATATCTTGCCATGTATAGATGTCTTCAATGCCTTGATCTCTAATAACATGCCACCTTTCTGGATTTGTGGTGTATGTCCAAGACAAGATGGGTCTTCCTAATGCTAGAGGAGCTACTGAAGTTGGAGTTGATTGAGCTTCCTCTGGCTGCACATCCTCAGGCTGTTCTGATTCATCTTGAGGTTTAGAAGGGGATTCGGTTTTCTTCTTCTTCTTAGACTTTGGTTTAGAAGCCATCCTTTTCCTTCTCTTTCAAAATTTTAACTGAGAACTAGTCTGCAACACCATATTGATCTTCACTTTCTTTCTCAGTTGGGACTTCCTCTCTCTCAGGTTCAGATAGAGAAGGAGGTGACCCTGTTGTGGATCAGAAGATGAAGCTTGCTGAGCATTAGCAGGAGGTCCAGGTTGTGTTGTGTCTTGTTGTTCAACCTTAACCTCCACTTCAGGTGGGGCCTGACTTGGAGTGGAGTGTAAGTCAGTGAGCTCTCCACTCTTAATCTTCTACTTGATTACCTGATATGCTCATCCATTGTGGATAGAGACATGGGTCCAAGTCTCCTTCTGAAGAATCCATACAGCTTCAAGAAGCTCATCATCCTCTACATATCAGCAGACTTCTTCATGCTCTTTTGATGATGGCTCTTGACTTTGCAGCTTCTTCCCTCAGCTTCTTCTTTGTTGTCTTTCTTTCCTTGACTAACTCAAGCTCAAGTTGTTTTAAGTACTCAAACTCAATATAGTCATAAGGTAAGGAAGGAGTGCATCTGCCTGATAAAGGCCTGTGCACTCAGGTAGTTAATCATCTTGATTTTGTCTTCTTCCTTATCTACCTAAGGTTCTTGTTGAACCACATCCTCTTGTTCAGGACTTTCTTGAACTGGTGAGAGGGTAGGCATACCTTTGTACAGTCTTTTTCTTCTTCTCTCTTCTTTGACTTGTACTAGGAGTTCTGCATCTTCTGCCTCCTTCTTCTCTCTTGACCTTTCCAGATCAACCAGTTCATTCAATTCATCTAAGGGGAGAGAAATGACATTATCTATGTCATAGTTCCTAGTCTGCAGATAGTTGATCCTGACTGCCCTTAACTCATCATTCTGAGTATCTGGTCTGGGGGCAGCCCTGATTGCAGACTCCATGAGTCTTGGAGACTCAGTAGAGGAACTTTCTCCCCTTAGCCTCCTTTTCCTCTCTCTCTCCTCCTTCTCAATCTCCTCAGATGTCATCTTTCTTTTCCCTTTGTCACTCTCAGACCTTTGTGACTCAAGGTGGAGAGAGCTTTGGCCTTCATTGCTCGTTGTAGCATCTGAGCTCAGGCAAGAGAGAGGTTGAGAATCACCTTCACCAGCAGGTGTCTCAGAAGGAATATGGATCTCTGCAGCAGTTGGAGATGATGAGACAGGGCTCTCAGGTTCTGTCACTGGGCCTTCAGTCAAGGTTTCCCCTATGAAGCTAATCTTAGGGTCTGCCTCAACATCTAGTTGACAGATGACATTGCTTGATTGCCTTAGTCTCCTTCTTAGACTAAACTCTACAATGATCCTGTCTTGGATTCTTTTAGCCAGTCTGTCAGCTTGTCTTGATTGGCTTTGGTTGACAAGTGGCATGTTGACTAGATCCAGACCTTCATAGTAGTCCATGTTCTGAAAATTAAAGACTTCTTGCTGTCCTTGAACTCCTATGATAATGAGGGCTTTCTTGTTGTTGTCATACCTCCACCCAATAATGTGATTGTAGGATGATGAAGGTGCCATAGCCCTTGGTATCTCATCCTCAACAGACTCTGTATGAAGGAGTCTGTGTAGTCCACATCAATGTGAACTAGAGGAGGTTGCTGAGAATGCACAGTTGCAAGTGAGGATGGTGAGTCCTAAATGTCCGTTCTCTCGGAGGAACTCCCAGGTTCTGTGGCTGGAATGACCTTCTCCCCCTTTTTGGTAGCATCACCCACTTGCGTAGGTGAACTGGAGGATAGGTCAATCACATCCACAGGTTCTTGTGCTCCTGGTTGAGCTCTCCTTAAGGGTCTCCTAGCTAGTTTTTCCTTAAGATATGAAATCTCAAGTTGCTGATCATTGATCCTATTTTGTAAGTAGTCACCTGAGATTCAAGGTGACTGATCTTTGAGACTAGGCAAGTGTATGTTTTAGACAGTTTTTGCACTTTTAGTCTTAGATCCCCCTCATCTTCATCAGAAGAATCACTGGGGGTGGAGAAGATTGGACCATAGTCCTTTCTCTCATGACCAGTTCTAAGTTCTTGGCTACTAGATTTCCTCTGCTCACTAGCAGTCTCAGTTGAGATGTCAGTGGGCTAAGTTGCCATGGTTGAGGTCTTATGATGTAGTCACTTCCAGAAGTGAGAGCCTCTTCCATATGGACATCCTGAACAGGTTCAGTAGTGTCCACCTCAGTTGTAGGTGACTGATGTGGGATAGATGTAGGAGACTCAGTAGTACTCATCTCTCTAAGTAGAGGGAAAGAAGAGAGATTCATTATACTCACTGAAACCTATATCTTCATCACTATAGAAGTCACGTTGGGAATGGATTGGTTAAGATCTATAGGCTGGGGATGGTAAATGTCCCCTGAAGGTTGATCACTTGAGTGTTAAGACTCAGAGTGATGGCTTAAGGAAGTAGGGCTAATGAGCTCATCAGGCTGAGCATGAGGAACCTCAACACTGATTCTTGAAGAGATGGGAGTGGTCTGCTCCTCAGGAGAAGGGAGCTCCAATGTCCACTTCTTCCTGTATGGGTGAGTGTATGGGACCTCCATAGACTAAACAGTCTGAGCAGGGGTTCGTTTGTATTTCCTTTTGTAGGTGATGGAGATTTGAGGCTGTGTGGGTGGTTGGGAAGTAGAAGGTGTGGGTTCACACTAGCTTGTGCTGCTAGGTTGTCACCTTGAGCAATGAGCTCTATCATTTTTGGGACTAGGGCTGTTTCTACCCCAGAGAATCCAACAAGGGACTTTCTCAACATTTTGAAGATGCCAGGCTTCGTCTGTCCCAATATAAGATGTTACCTATTTCCCTAACTGTGAGCCAGTTCACAGTTAAGAATGTACTAGACATATCTAGGAAACATGTAATATTCTAAGGAGTCTATTAGCAAGCAAATTTGTATAAACAAACTGAGTACCTGAATTTGACCCCTTGAACCATTCCATGGACTATGAAGGAGAGATCTTCAGGAATCTAGTCCCATCCACCATGCTTGTTTGATAAGTTGTGGATGACCACATGGAGCAGTATCTCCATTGGGATGAGACCTTCCCTTTCTGAAGGTCTTTACAGAGAAATCTCTCTCATACCCCATCTGTTCAAAGGAATGATTAACAACTTCCTTTGGGAAGAACACCTCACCTTCTTCATCATCCAGATGAAGATGTCGGTTGATGATGGCCGGAGTGATGAAGATTGTTCTCCCCTGCACTGTGGCAGATAGTGCTTTCTCCCCATCCATAATGACCTCTTGGCAGGTCTTCCAGAATTCAAGCAACTGATCCTCATAGAGAGGAGGATCAATGGTGAGGGAGGTGAAGTAGTTTGATAGAGACAAGAAAAGACAAACCTCTGAGGAATGAGGATCTTTCTCAGAGCATAACAGAGCAACCAGATTGTGTTGTCTGTGTAGCTGCATGGTAAAGTTGGGATCATTTTTGTGAGCAAGGTTGGCCATTTGAAGTAGCTTAAGAATGAAGGAAGAAGAATATTTCAGAGAGAAATTTGGGTTTTTAGGTTTGGAGGAAGAACAGATGATAGAAAGAGGGGGAAACCGTTGGGTTTATATGTGAGAGGGATTTCAGATAAACTTTAATGAAAGAGGATAAACTTTGAAATCCGGATGTCGGTCCCACCTCTGAAAAAGTAGTTTACTTTTTGCTCAAAAAGTAGTTTTCTTGGAAGTCAAAAAGCTTCCGAAGGTTAATTATCTTCGGAAGTTTTAATTAAAAAAGCTTCCGAAGCTAAAATGACTTTGGAAGAATTTCCTGAGAGGTTTGAAAATTTTGCTTCGGAAGAAAAATTAAAACTTGAGTGCTTTGTGTGTAAACTGAAAAGGCTTCCGAGAGTTAATTTTGCTTCGAAAGTAAATGGTCCTTAACATTAAGTAAGTGTCTCAGACAAATATTTAAGCTTCGGAAGATCAATTTTGAAAACTCTTCCGAAGGTAAACTTCTTAGATAGTTATTTAATTTGAAGGCGTGATTTACTTTCGAAGTTAAAAACAAAACTTCCAAAGTATCAGAAATTTTCAAAAATCTAAGGAAAATCTTCAAAAAGAAATTTCATCCAAAGAAAACATGAGCTTATGAAAGTGATGAACTAGACAACTTAGGACACACATATTTTAAGAAATAGCAAGAATTAGTTTTAAGAAAAGCTTACTCAAGGTTTATCATCCAATAGCTGATATAAGATATTTAAATCTCTGTTCATCAAAAGCCTTTGTAAACAGATCAGCATATTGTTCATCTGTGTCAACCTTGACTAGTTTAATTAATACCTTTTCATAGTTATCTCTTATTAAATGATACCTGATATTGATGTACTTTGTTGTTGAGTGCTGCACAGGGTTCTCTGTGATTGAGATAGCACTGTTGTTGTCTATGTGAATAGGAGTCTCCTTGAAGTTTAACCCATAGTCCAGCATGTGATTTTGAATTCCAAAGTACTTGAGCACAGCAGCTTGCACTAGCAATGTATTCAGCTTCAGCAGTTGATGCAGAGACATAGGATTGTTTCTTGCATTGCCATGAGACAACCATTCTACCAAGAAATTGACATCCCCCAAATGTAGACTTTGCAGTCATGTTGCAACCATCATAATCACTATCTGTATAGGCATACAGATTGAAGTCAGAATTCTTGGGATACCATAGGCCAAGTGTTGATGCACCCTTGAGGTATCTTAGAATCCTCTTGACAGTGATAAGGTGATACATCTTAGGGTTGGCTTGATATCTTGCACAAGATACATGTAGCAAACATGATATCAGGCCTGCTAGCAATAAGATACATAAGAGACCCAATCATAGCCCTGTATAACGCTCATCTACACACTCCCCCTCAAGATCAGGACCAAGAGAGTGGTTTCTAGCTATGGATGTCTTAGCAATCTTACAGTAAGTCATCTTAAACCTCTTGAGTATGTCCTGAACATACTTTGACTAATATCAAGATGCCATCTTCAACTTGCTACACTTAAATTCCCAGAAAGAAATTGAGTTCCCCCATGGCACTCATTTCAAATCTATCTTTCATCAGCTTCTCAAAGTCTTTGCAGAGCTTTGGATTAGTTGAACCAAAGATGATGTCATCCACATATACTTGAACTAGCAATATGTCTTTCCCTTGTCCTTTGATGAAGAGAGTTCCATCTAGAGTACCCCTCCTGTATCCATGTTTACAGAGATACTCAACAGTGTCTCATACCACTTCCTGGGTGCCTGATGCAGCCCATAGAGAGCTTTGTCAAGCTTGCAGACATTATCAGGATGATCAGGATCTACAAAATCAGGTGGCTGTTTGACATAAACCTCTTCATCTATCACTCCATACAAAAAGGCACACTTCACATCAAGTTGAAAAACCTTGAAGTTCTTGGATGCAGCAAATGCCAAGAATATCCTAACAGCTTCTAATCTTGCCACTGGAGCAAAGACATCAGTGTAGTCAATCCCTTCTTCTTGTGTGTGTCCTTGAACAACTAGTCTAGCTTTGTTCTTGATGATGATGCCTCTATCATCTTTTTGTTCCTAAACACCCATTTGGTTCCAATGGTAGTCTTCCCAGAAGGAAGAGGACAAAGGTTCCAAACTTTCTGCCTTTTGAATTGAAGCAGCACTTGTTGCATAGCTTCAACCCAACTTCCATCCTTTAGAGGTTCATCAACTTTCTTTGCCTCTATTCGGGATAGAAAACAAGAGTGAAGACAAAAATTTGCTTCATGGGTTTGTCCTCTTGTCTTTACCCCTGAGATAACATCTCAATGATGTTTATGTAGGGGTGAGACTTGTGGATCCTAAGCTGAGGGATCACAGCAAGTTGTTGAGAAAGATCTAAATTTGAGAAATTTAGATGTGGCATAGATGTTTCTCCCACCACATCAGCACACTTTTCAAGTGAAACTTGATCCAAGCAGTGTGTGACATCATTGATGTTCTCATCTGTGGTGTGCTTAGTGGCATCAAGAAATTCTTGGTCACTGTCACCATCACCATTGTTGTCTTCCATAGTCGAGTTGTTCTTATCTGGTTGTAGAGCCTCTGAGCTGGAATTTGAAGGCATACCAGATGTATCAGCTGAATTTGTCATTGTAGGGCTGATAGAAACCTCATTTGCAGAAGTGGTTCCAACTGGAGCTGAAGATATTTGTCTTGAAGATCTTCCTAGCTCAAATCTTGGATCATGATCATCTATATTCAAATTTTTTGCAGATCGTGAAACATTCTCACAAGATTTGTTAAAATAGTTGGTAACCAAATCAAGATCAAACAACCAATCTGGACCAGAACCAGTAACACAAGTTGTGTGTTCATTGAAAGTCACATTGGTTGATTCCTCAACAATTCTAGTTCTGAGATTGTACACTCTATAAGCCTTAGCTTGGGAAGAGTATCCAATAAAGTGTCCATCATCTGATTTCTCAGCAAACTTGGCAATTTGATCTTTGGTATTCAAGATGGTGCAAGGACTTCCAAATGACCTGAGAAAACCAATGAAAGGTCTCCTCTTGTGCCAAAGTTCATAAGGAGTCTTGCCATGAGTCTTAATACTAAACTCTGTTCTGCACATAGCAGGTGTGTTGACTGCCTCTGCCCTGAAGGTGATGGGCAGTTTAGAGTCAGAAAACATGGTTCTTGCAGCTTCAATCAGTGTCATGTTTCTCCTCTCAGCAACACCGTTTTGTTGAGGAGTCCTGGGAGCACTAAATTGTCTTGTAATACCCTTTTCATCACAGAGATGTGTCAAGGATATGGTTCTAAATTCGGTTCCTTGATCACATCTTATGATCTTGACCTTGTGATCAATTGATTCTCAATCTTTAAGATGAAATTCTTCAAATCTCAGGAGTCTCATCCTTAGTTCTAAGGAAGAAAACCCAGTGAATCTTGTAAAGTCATCTGTGATCACTAGACAGTATAAGGTCCTTCCTAAACTCATTACACTGGTGGGGCCAAAGAGATCCATATGTAAGAAGTGTAGGGGAGTAGTGATTGAGTTCTTTTCCTTAGGCTTGTGAGATACTTATGTTGCTTCCCGTTCAGGCATGCAACACAGTGGTCATCACTTGTAAACTCTTTCTTTGGCATTCCAGTTACCAAGTCATGCTTAATTACTTATTCATGTTCTTAAAGTTTACATGGCACATTCTTTTATCCCATAGAAAGACTCATCACTATTGGCTTTAGACAGAAAGCAAATTCTTCTCTAGAGGGAGAGGTTTCCTGCAAATCCATCTTGTACATGTTTCTTTTCCTGGGGGCTCTAAGAAGGATATGCTCATGAGGAATGACCACACCAGGCTTAAGAACAATGCACTCATGCTCAGTAAAGAGCATGTTATGACTCTGATCACAAAATTGAGATACCCTCAGAAGATTGTATCCATGCTCCTTTACAAAGTTTACCTTTTCTATGCTAAGCTTACCATTTGTGACCTTGACCCTACCAGAAATGTAACCACCTTCATCTCCTCCAAAAGCAACAGGTCCTCCATCAATTCTTTCAAAGTTCTAGAGTAGTGACCTATTACCAGTAATGTGCCTGGAGTAGCCACTGTCTATGGTCCAGACATTTCTGTCTATCTTCAGCTGTCCCTGCACAAAAGAGAATGATTAGTTACATCTAGAAACCAAGCCTTGCTTGTCTTGGGCTCACTTGCAGAAGGTAATTTAACAGTAATAGATCCTATGGTTGTACTAAGAGGATCTTGAGCTGTTTTTGATGGAGAAATCTCAGTCACTTGGTCTTTCTTAGACGTCCACACCACCTTTGGAGTCTAGACTTGACCTTCAAAACTTTAGAAGCTTTTGGAGCTTCAGAAGTTTTGATGACTGAACCTTCGGAAGATTCTGCAAACACTGCAGCAGACTTCAGTGCTTCGGAAGAACTCCTTTCTTCCGAGACCAAATATTCTTCCAAAGAGAATTTTCCACTTCCCTTCTTGTTAGATTTGGAACTTCCGAAGGAAACTGATTTTCCTTCTGAAGCTTGAATCTTCTTAGAACTCTTTGAAGCCTTTGTTTTGGCCGTATGGACAGTACCTTTAGGATTGAAGGGACAATCATTTGCAATGTGAGTGGTGCTGTCACACATAACACGTTCATTTTCTTCTTCACAGGCCTTGTCTTGAGTAAGACTGTCTTTGGTCACTTACCTTCTCCACCTTCATCTTTGCAGATGCTGAGCAGTCCTCTTGGGCTGAGACTATGCTTGGAGTTTGATGTACCAGGCTGTGCAGCAGTGGTACACAGCAGATCAGTCTTCTTCTTGCTGCTGAGATGATTGAGTAAGAACTAGAACTCTTAGCAGAGTTTTGGTTGATGTCTTTAGTCCCTACTCTTTAAACCCGTAGAAATAAAAACTTGTTTCTGCTTAGAGTCGAAAGTAGCCTTGATCTCTTGAGCTTTCCTTGCCTTTCTTTTGCTCTTTCTGATCAAGTTCTTTCTCATGGACTTGGTAATCATAGTCTTCACTTTCTCCTCAGAAGGATAGTGGCCCTTCTTGGAATCCTCCTCTTCACTCTTTGTAGAGGGATTCTTCACTATCTCTTCTTCATCCACCTCACTCATCGGATCTATGAAAGGAAGCTCATCTTCACAAGTTCCACACCTAGGAGATCTTACTGACAAGATTGTGTGTGGAGGAGCTATCTCATTGGATCCCAGTCCCTGTCTGTTTTGATAGCACACTTTGTTGTGCAGGGATGAGGATATCATGTTCTTGAAGGTCACTTCTTCAAGAACGCTCTTTTCTGCCCTAGCTTTGCTGATCACAAGCTCAGCCTGGCACGTAGTTAACTGGTTATGAGATCTTTAATTTGAGTCCTAAAATCTGTGAGTTCATGTTTTAGAACTAAAATGATTTTCTCTAAGTCCTCTATTTTCATCTTATAATCATTTTTAGACATTCTAAAATCAGATTTTAAAATGTTTAAGGACTCAATATCAGATCTCAGTTCCAAGTTATAGGACCTGTACCTGTTAACTTTAGCAATGCATTCAGAGTACAGAGATGTTCCAATACCTTGGCTTCATCATGATTTTCCATCAGTGCTTGGTTTGGAGAGGCATCTTCAACCTGAAAGCTCCAGTCAAAGTCTCCTTCTTCAGCAGCAACAGTAGCTTGCTGCTTTCTCATTATGGAGAGCTTTGTCAGTGTAGTTTGGTCTGGATTGTGTTTGGCCACCATTTGTTCTAGGTTCCTTACACTCTCTGGCAAAATGGCCCATCAGGTTACAGTTGTAACATTTGACTTTGCCTTTGTCCAGTCCAAACTTTGCATTAGTTACATTGCTTGGAAACTTCCTTCCAGTCCTCTTGTAGAATTTCTTGACTCTGTGAGTGAGAAGAGCCATCTGCTAGACTATTTCCATGTATTCTAGATCATCTGGATGGATACAGTCTAGGTCTTCAAGAGTGAAAAGAGAGTTGCCACAGCTTTCATCAGAAGACACAAAAGCATGAGAAGAGCTTGTCTCTTGGAATGGGCTTCCTTGAGTGTAGTTCTCCTTTGGTGTCTCTGGGAAGGTGATGAAAGGACCCTTGGGTGAGTTGTCAGGGTAGCATAAGAGATGATGTTTGGGTTCTCTGCTATCCCTTTCAACCACATGTAGGGCTGAACCCATTTGATTGTTGGAGTTTCCAGATGAAACTTGCATGTTCATCTCCATCTAGTAGCCACTGAGAATCCCATATAACTCTGTCCGAGTAAGAGTTTTGAGATTTTCAGTTCTCTTGATCACCACACAGTAGTGTGTCCACTGCCTAGGAAGTGAGGACATGAACTTCCTTACAATGTCTCGGTTTTCAAGAGAAACTCCTCCATCCACTAGGGTATCCACAATCTCAGCATACCTGAAGTACTGCTGAGTCATGGTTTCACCTGTTTTGAATGTGAAGTTTTCAAACTGCTACTTCAGGAGATCCTTCTTGTTCTCCTTGGCTTCAGAAGAACCCTCAAACATCAGTTTCAATGCATCCCACAGCTGCTTGGTTGTTTTGCACTTCTTGAAACGTCAGTACACAGAGTTTGGAAGGGCAGTTTGAAGAGCTGTCATGGCTTTTCTGTTTATCTCTACTCTCTTCCTATCTTCATCAGAGTAGTTAGCCACATCTTTGGGGATCATACCAGCACCAGTAGCAGAAGATGTGCTGGGTATGAAAGGTCCATTCTCAATAGACTCCCACATTCTCGAATCAAGAGACCTGATGAAACCTTCCATTCTTAAACACCAGGTGTCAAACACATCAAGAGTGATCAGTGGGGACTTGTTCATGGTTTCAGTTTCGATATCAGTTTTGGAAATGGCTGCCATTTCAAAAGTTTAGTACTTGTGTGTGTGAGGGATCTATAAGATGGTAAGATCTTATATCAAAAGGCTGAAATGCTCTGATACCAAATGCAGGATCGTTGAAAGGTGTAAGTTACACACAACAACATAAATAGAGATTAACTAAACTTTAATCAAACAGTAAACTGGATTAACCAAGTGGTGATACTAAGAACACAAGTAATATATGAGACAGAACACAAAGAACACAAGTGTTTGGTTTTCAAAAATGCAGTATATTGCTTTCTCTATGTTCTATTACAAGTGTTACAAAATCATATTCGAAAGATACAAGAACATGAGATACTTATACAACATCCTACAGCCGGCTATACTCTGAAAGCCAGCTGGATACAATTGACTAGACACACACAAAATCAATTGTAGAGTCAAAAGGCAAATTGCCTTTGGTCTAGTGACTATGACATGCCATAGCTCACATCCTTATCTATTACAAAAAGGATAAAGTACATAAAGTAGAAAGTTATAGACTCAAGACCTCAATATACAGTTACCAAAAGCATGGACCTTTTCACCAAACCATGTTAGTTGGTGACTTGCTGAAGGAATCTGTCTTCATGAACTTGAAGCTTCGGAAGACTTGTCTCTGAGGCTTCGGAGATGTTGGTCTTGGCTTCGGAAGATTTCACACTTAGAGTATTTTGTTGCACATGTGAAACTTCCGAAGCATTCCACTTCAATGCACTGTGCAGCATGAAGGAAAGACTAAAGTGTTTAGGTTGTATGAGCCTCTTCATTAATCTCTATATCATGTATAACAAAGGAGATGACTATTTAATCATGTGTCAATGAGAGCTCAGGTCAGTACTACCGTACTACAACACAGGAGATCATCACTCCACGTCAGTACTACCGTACAACAAAAGAGATAAGCACGAGTACAAGAACATAAATTCTCAATCCAATTTTTTGTCGGGACTCAGTTTTCGTGGCCAAAAATGATTGAGTAAATCCAGACATCCTAAGCATCTAATTTATTTAAATCATGATGTTGTAAGATTCATATGCCCAAAACACATAGAATATTGATGTGGTTAGTACGTCATGATCCAAGTCGGGTTATACCCAATAACAAGCTATACAAACACCACCATTATTTATTGTTGATAAGATCATACAATAAATATTGACACCTATTTAGTAAATTGGTTTTCTAAATATTGCTTTTGTGAAAGAACAATATTATTTGGATAATTTGTTCATGAGATATATTGATACATTATTTAAGTTGGTTAAATAATGTCAAGTAAAAGAATGTTATGTTATAAAATTTAAACTATGTTTTAATTTTGTAACTTAATATGTTTGAAAGTGTAGTTTTTTATAAAAGATAAAATGAGAGGGAAAACTTTTTTTTGGTTGGGTTTTTGGCCGCCCCTATGGGCCATTGAGGGGATATGTCTTGCTTCTTGTTCTTTGCAAGAGTTAAGACACATTATCACTCAACCCTCTTCTTGCTACACTCTCTCACACACACACAAAAGGCAACATATTCTCTCTTTGAAGACAGCAACATTTCGATTTGAAGCTGCCAGAAACAAGCTGAAAAATCGTTTTTCTTGGTTGTATTGGCGGATTTGGGTTGCTCTTCTAGGGGGTTTTTGTGGTGTAAAGCTCCCTAACAAAGCAAGGTGTTGGAACAAGCTTGTGGGTACTACAACTTGAGGTTCTCTTTTTGAGGGCTGCATATACATATATCATCATCTTCATCTCATCCTTCTTTCATTCGGTTTTGAAGGCTGCAGAAAGGTAGTTTTAACAGCCCCTTGTGGCTGTCATATTATGTTGTTTTAATGTTCTCATAGCTTGTCTATTCACATAATATGATCCTTGTTTTATGGGTTTGTTTCATATGCTTAATGGCCTCTTAAAGAACATATATTTCAGCTTTCAAAATTGCATTAAAACTAATATTATCCGCTGCGTTTTCTGAAAGTTTAAATGGTTAAACTACGTTTTATGTTCTTGCAAACCCAACAATGGCATCAAGAGCCGGTTATGTGGATGACTTGCTTGTTTTGTCCTTTAAATTGGTTTTAAGGATGTTTATAGACTTGTTATAGGCTGTTTTTTGGGCTGCTATGTTTTGTTTGGATGATTCCCCAACTTTCAAGGTCATATCACACATGCTAGTGATTAGATCTTGAAAGATATATATCATGATATGTTGATTGTTTGGACAATGTTAAAAACCAAATTTCAGTTTATGTTGGCTGAAATTTGAAGGTTTAAGTGGGGTTTCATTATATGTTTTGATGATATGATCATTGGATGTTAGTGTGCATAACCTAGCCTTTGACCTTGTGTTGTTTGGATGCTTGCTATGTTTGTTTTGGTTGTTTTCTCTTGGGATTGTAATATTATTCATTTGTGCTTTGTTTAAGAATGTAACTTGTCTATTTATTCATTGGGATGTAATGATAGATTAGGAGCTTTTTCCTTTTACTAGAAATATGTATTAGGATATATATTTTTTGTAAAAGAAGATACTCGGGATGGAAGCACAATGGAAGACACAAAAGAAGGACTCGAAGCATATGGATGCAAGTTCAAGTGGGAGTCCAACAAGACCCCTATTTTGTGTTGTATTCAACCCTTAGGAAAGACCTAATGACCACACTTGTGATGGCAAACAAGTGTGGTCACAATAGTTGCTAAGGTTATGCACATTATGGTTGTTTATGCTTATGACTTGTTTGGATGTTTGTTATTTCATTGAGTGGTTGAATTTTGACATGCCTAACAACTAATTAACAAACTTAACAAGTTATTAAAATGATGGTTCTTAATCACTAAATGGTAATAAAAGGTTATTAAATTGATTTAATGGTTTTAAAGATTAGAATTGGTTTTAATCAAAGGACCATAGGGTACCTTGTATTTGAAAGCATGCAAATACAAGTACATAGAGTTTTCTAAACTAGAATTATGAAATCTCTAAACTTTTGACTAACAAGTTCAACACCGTCCTTTTGCACAACACTTGAATCATTTGGAAACTCTTAATGGGATAAAGGTCACCTAACCATTTAGAGGGAACTTATGATTTAAGGTGGGGATACCACATTGGTGGGATAAAGGTCACCTAACCACTTATGTGGGTAAACTCACACGTGTGTGCAAGTAGGGTAACTTGATTTGCAAACCATGTTAAATGGATCACCTAAATATGGTTTCCAAATGGTGTTGATGGGATTAACGTGCCGACTTTACATATGATGTTTAAAGGTCGATCCCATACATCTAGAAGTTGCAAATGGTTGCAACCGTCAATCGTTGACCACCTTATTAATTTAAATCGTGGGATAAAGGTCACCTAACCACAATTTGAATATAATGTTGGGTTCTAGATTTTAATAGAAAAATGGCCTTAAAAGGCATTAATTATTAAAATTGGCTATATCGAAAATACTAAAATAAAACTTTGTTAAATTTTGTAGATGGCCTCACATAATGATAATTCCGATAACTCATCCGCGTCCAACCAATCTCTACGAGCGATCCTCCAAAAGGAACGTCTAAATCATAACAACTTTATCGACTGGTATCGAAACTTGAGAATCGTTCTCAAGCAAGAGAGAAGATCGTATGTTTTAGACGACCCTATCCCCGATCAACCTAGCGAGGATGATGAGGAGGCCTACAACGATTGGCTGAAGTACACTGAGGACTCCGTCCAAGTGTCTTGTCTCATGCTAGCAAGCATGACTCCGGATCTCCAAAAGGAGTATGAACACCACGGAGCTTACGACATGATAACCCAGCTGAAGGAAACGTTCCAACAGCAAGCAAGGGTTGAGCGCTTCGAAACGGTTCGAGCACTCCATGCATGTCGTATGGACGACAACCAATCTGTTTCATCTTATGTACTTAAGATGAAAAGTCACATTGACCGCCTCGAGAGGCTTAATTGTCCCGTCTCGAAGGAATTGGCCACGGATTTGATCCTGAATGGCCTTACCAAGAGGTTCGAGACATTCGTGTTGAACTACAACATGAATGCTTGGGACAAAAGCATTGGTGAGCTTCACTCAATGCTCAAAACTGCCGAGGCGGCCATGGGTAAAAGGGTTTTACCCGTTCTCACCATCAATGAAGGTGGGAACAATAAAAGGCCTCGTCCCGCACCCAAGGCAAAAGTTGCCAAGGGCAAGGGACCCGCTTGGGGAAAAGGGAAAGGGGTGGCAAGGGTGCCACCCAAACCACAACAGAAAAAGCAAAAGGTTGCTACTAACGACCCATGCTTCAAGTGTGGGGAGATTGGACATTGGGCAAGGAATTGTCCTGTCCATCTCCAAGAGTTGAAAGCAAAGAGGGATGTCGGGCAGACCTCAGGTACAATATACATGATCCATATTGATTTAAACATGATATCCTCTAACACATGGGTATTAGATACCGGATGTGGAACTCACATTTGCAATTGTTGCAGGGGTTCAAAAGAAGTAGTGACTTCAAGAAAGGGGATGCAAGCCTCTACATGGGCAATGGGGCTAAAGTTCAAGTTGAAGCCGTGGTGACTACATCTTGAAGCTTCCAAATGGTTTGGAAGTGATCTTGAACAATGTTTTGTATGCTCCTAGTTTGACTAGGAATATTATCTCTGTAGCCCTGTTAAAACAATTTGGATATGTATTATCTTTTATTGAAAATGATATTCATGTTTCTTTAAATGGTATGTTCTATTTTAAAGCCATTCCCATTAATGGTATTTATGAATTGGCTCATGAAAATACTCTAAATAGCTCATTGTACCAAACTAACACCAAGAAACTCAAGTTGGACTTGAGTGATACCTATCTTTGGCATTGTCGTCTTGGTCATATAAACAAGAAACGTATACACACACTTCAAAAGAATGGTCTTTTAAAAACAAATGAATATAATTCATTTGATGTATGTGAATCTTGTTTACAAGGAAAGATGACTAAGGCACCCTTTAGTGGAACTAATGAAAGGGCAAAGATTTATTAGGAATCATACATTCGGATGTATGTGGTCCTTTAAGCCAATGACTAGGAATGGTGAAAGATACTTCATTACCTTTACCGACGATTATAGTCGCTATGGGTATGTGTACTTATTAAGGCACAAAGATGAAGCTTTTGAAATGTTCAAAATCTTCAAGAATGAAGTAGAAAATCAACTTAACAAGTCAATTAAAGTTCTCCGTACAGATAGAGGAGGTGAATACCTGAGTGATGTTTTTCAAGATCATCTTAGGAGTTGTGGGATTGTCTCACAACTCACTCCACCTGGAACACCACAACATAATGGTGTGTCTGAGAGGAGGAATCGAACCTTATTGGATATGGTTCGATCTATGATGGCTAGAAGCACATACCTCTATCATTTTGGGGTTTCGCTCTGCTCTCCGCGGCCCGTATTCTAAATATGGCCCCAACCAAAAAGGTGGAAAGGACACCTTTTGAGATATGGCATGGAAGGGTTCCATCTCTATCATACTTAAGGGTCTGGGGTTGTGAGGCTTATGTTAAGACTCCCACCCCAAACAAGTTAGAAGTCAGATCCACCAAGTGCATCTTTGTTGGATATCCTAGAGATTCTATGGGATATTATTTCTATGACCCACTGGAACAAAAGGTGTTTGTTGCCAGAAAGGGTGAGTTCTTAGAAGCAAAGTTCCTTATGGAAGGAACTAGCAGTAGAACAGTGGATCTTGAGGAGGATCAAGAACCACAACCGATGCACGTTTGGTTGTAACTAGCACTCAACATGAGGATGTTGAAGATGATCAAATGGTTGATCAATACACACAAAACGTTCGCAGAAGTGGTAGAACTAGTAATCCACCTGAAAGATACGGATTTTTCATGGATGGATGCTATGTGGTAGATTCAGATGAACCAACCACATATCATGATGCAGTGTCCAATTCGGATTGTGACAAATGGCTCGAAGCCATGAGCGTTGAGATGCAATCCATGCATGACAATCAAGTATGGGACTTGGTTGTTCCACCTCTTAACTCAAAAGTAGTTGGAAGCAAATGGGTTTTCAAGAAGAAAACCGATATGCATGGAAACTTGGATACTTATAAAGCTAGACTTGTAGCAAAGGGTTTCCTCAAACTCAAGGGGTTGATTATGATGAAACCTTCTCACCTGTTGCGATGCTAAAGTCTATAAGAATATTGTTTGCCATAGCTGCTCATTATGATTATGAGATTTGGCAAATGGATGTCAAAACCGCTTTCCTAAATGGATATCTTGAGGAAGATGTCTATATGGTTCAGCCTGAAGGTTTTGTCGATCCAAAACATCCTAATAAAGTATGCAAGTTAAAGAAATCAATCTATGGATTGAAACAAGCATCGAGAAGCTGGAATCACCGCTTTGATGAGGAAGTAAAGAAATTTGGCTTCATCAAAAACGCTGATGAGGCTTGTGTGTATAAGAAGGCTAGTGGGAGCACAATAACTTTCCTAGTATTGTATGTTGATGACATACTACTATTTGGAAATGACATTCCAACCTTGGAAGGTGTAAAAACCTGGCTTGGAAGTTGTTTTTCCATTAAGGATCTTGGTGAAGAAGCCTATATTCTAGGAATAAAGATCTATAGGGATAGATCAAGGCGGTTGATTGGTTTGAATCAAAGTGCGTACATTGATAAGATCTTGAAAAGGTTCAAGATGGAAAACTCTAAGAAAGGTACCGTACCTATTCAAAGAGGAACAATATTGAGTACGACTCAATGTCCTAGCTCAAAGGATGAGCAAGATAAAATGAAGGCAATCCCATACGCATCTGCTATTGGATCCATCATGTATGCGATGATATGCACTCGACCAGACGTGTCATGCGCCCTAAGCATGACAAGCCGTTACCAGCAAAATCCTGGAAGCAGTCATTGGATGGCTGTTAAGAACATACTTAAGTACCTAAGGAGGACAAGAGACATGTTCTTAATCTATGGATCTGGTGATGAGGAACTCGTTGTAAAGGGTTACACGGATGCGAGTTTCCAACCGATCGTGATGATTCTCGGTCGCAATCGGGATATATTTCATTCTGAATGGAGGAGCAGTCTCTTGGAAAAGCTCCAAACAGGATGTGGTGGCTCTATCAACTACAGAATCAGAATACGTCGCCGCCTCATTGGCAGCTCAAGAAGCTGCATGGTTAAAGAAATTCATTGCCGATCTTGGGGTTGTCCCTTCCATTCAGGACCCCCTAGAGATATTTTGTGATAACGAGGGTGCGATTGCTCAAATCAAGGAACCCCGTGCTCATCAAAAGACTAGGCATATTGAGCGGAGATTCAACTACATACGAGATGAAGTTGAAAAAGGAAAGATATGTATTCGCAAAGTTCACACGGATCAAAACATTGCGGATCCTCTCACGAAGCTCCTTGAAAAGGCAAAGCATGAAGGTCATCTTGTGCCATGGGACTTCGATATTCTAGTGATTGGATTGATCTATAAATTTTGTATTTGGATATATGGAACTCATTATTATTTGAATAAATTATTTGGTTATAATGTTTCAATTAATGTTCCAATTTAGCATGTTTTATCCATGAGTAAAATGTTTACTCTAAATGTCCGTAGTCGTTCATACTTGTGGGAACAAGTATGAAAATAAGATTATTATGAACTTGGATTGGTTGATATTCATAAGGATGAATATAGGCAATGGATTGCCACCAAGGTTCATAGATATTTGTGGGATACAAATATTGGACTAACCCGCATCTCAAATTTCACTACATGGAATCTTTTGATTGATCATAAATAAATTTGAGTAAAGGCGAATATCATTTGGTATCCTCAGACCTGAGATACATATTGGGTTTTGATATTCACCAAGTGTTATACCTTGAGCTTATTCTTCACTGTCCTGAAATAGTGGACAGTGCATAAGGGTATGTTCAGGCATGACACGAGGTGTTTGTGAGAAACGTATGTAGTCAAGATGGAATTGTTCCTCTTATTCGTTGAGAGTTAGATGTCTAAGGCCTGATTAAGTTAAATCAACAAGGAATGATCATTCTGTGTCCTTGGATTTAACATGACATCTGTAACAAAAGGATAGATGATTGATTCACCTAAATCTTTTCAAGTAGGGTACTTGAAAAGGATGATGTTATTGAATGGCTATAAGTCATGCGGTATTAAGGGTAGTAAACCGTTGTTAGGCGGTATTTACTGCTTGCATCAATCTTCTATGAATTTTGTGCAAGTGGGAGATTGTAGATTTCATATGCCCAAAACACATAGAATATTATTGTGGTTAGTACGTCATGATCCAAGTCGGGTTATACCCAATAACAAGCTATACAAACACCAACATTATTTATTTGTTGATAAGATCATACAATAAATATTGACACCTATTTAGTAAATTGGTTTTCTAAATATTGCTTTTGTGAAAGAACAATATTATTTGGATAATTTGTTCATGAGATATTTATTTGATACATTATTTAAGTTGGTTAAATAATGTCAAGTAAAAGATGTTATGTTATAAAATTTAAACTATGTTTTAATTTTGTAACTTAATATGTTTGAAAGTGTAGTTTTTTATAAAAGATAAAAAATGAGGGGAAACCTTTTTGGTTGGGTTTTCGGCCGCCCCTATGGGCCATTGAGGGGATATGTCTTGCTTCTTGTTCTTTGCAAGAGTTAAGAGACACATTATCACTCAACCCTCTTCTTGCTAACTCTCTCTCTCACACACACAAAAGGCAACATATTCTCTCTTTGAAGACAGCAACATTTCGATTTGAAGCTGCCAGAAACAAGCTGAAAAATCATTTTTCTTGGTTGTATTGGCGGATTTGGGTGCTCTTCTAGGGGTTTTCTTGTGGTGTAAAGCTCCCTAACAAAGCAAAGTGTTTGGAACAAGCTTGTGGGTACTACAACTTGAGGTTCTCTTCTTTGAGGGCTGCATATACAATATCATCATCATCTTCATCTCATCCTTCTTTCATTCGGTTTTGAAGGCTGCAGAAAGGTAGTTTTAACAGCCCCTTGTGGCTGTCATATTATGTTGTTTTAATGTTTTCATAGCTTGTCTATTCACATAATATGATCCTTGTTTTATGGGTTTGTTTCATATGCTTAATGGCCTCTTAAAAAACATATATTTCAGCTTTCAAAATTGCATTAAAACTAATAGTATCCGCTGTGTTTTCTGAAGTTTAAATGGTTAAACTACGTTTTATGTTCTTGCAAACCCAACAGATGTTGCTGTCTACTTTATTCTTCAGGCTGAGTCTACCAAGGAAATCATTAAAGAATCAATTTGTTTTTCTATTATTTGCACTTAAAATTAAGATGTAAATCAGATAACAACATCAGTTATTATCATTTCTCATTTGAAAAAAACAAGTCATGCAAAAACAAGCATTTCAAAAAGATATGTTATTTCTCAATCATCTCGAATCAAGTTCCCAGTTCTATTTTAATTTTTATTTACTTATACTCTCCCTCTAAATTTTTATTTTTGCAAACTTATTTTTATTTTTTATTTTTTATTTATTTATTTTATGGTTTTTTAAAACTGTACAAAAATAAAAATTTACCGAAGGTCTTCCAAACTACACTAGTTATCAAGATAAGAAATAAATTATCAAAAAATATGAGTGATTGTGAAGTGAGAAATGTGATTGTGCCCATAAAAATCCAGATTGTAAATAAAATACCATGACCTTAGCTGTTTTTCCCGCCTCAAATTTGAATTAGAAACAATCACTGTCAGTAAACCGGATTACTAACAGTCTTCCTGAATTGTTCCTGCACTCATTAACAGATTAGTTTGAAAGGGGAACCCATGCCACCATAGTCCTTGAAGTTCCTTTATCATCAATACAAGAAACCTGCTTTTGCACACAACCATTTAAACAATTGGGGATATCTGTATCCTTCTTTTTAATTTTACAAATTTGTTTTAGTTTAATGAATTTGGATTTGAATGAACTAAATTTGGAAATCATTTCCTGTTTAATACCGGAAGGAAAAGAATTTGGTTTTGAACCTTTGGTCATTTTTATCTTTGTATCATGTGAAATCGGCTTCATATGAAAAGGTTTGGATGGAGGGTTTTTAATCCAACCATTTGAAGATGTGTGCTTTTTACCTCTTGATCTAGAGAAGCAACCCGTGTTTCCTTTACCGTCTATAACATTCTTTGTGGACTTGCAGCTGGAGAAGCAATTCGTTTTGCCTTTACCATCCGTAGCAAGCCTTAGAGGACATTTCTTTACCATAGACATTCTTTTCCACACTCAAAACAAGCCTTGAAAGGCTTTTGATGCTTTGTAGTCCCATGTTGTATAGGTGGTGATGAGGATGGTTTTGAGATTGTAGCAGATTCTTGCTTGTTCTGAAGTTTCCCGTGCTGAACAGTGAATGAGATCTTTACGGATTGACTGTGTTATTTTGTAGTTGGAGAAGAGATTCGTATTGGTCTTGATTCATATTTTGGAAGCATTTGAGACTTGACAATGTCAAGTGATATCTTGATCTTTGAAAAACCCACACTATCCTCTGTGTTTGATTCATCATCTGAGCTTGACCAGACTCGTGTACACAGATCTACTTCCAATGGATCTTGATTGACAGGAGTTGGATGTGTTGTTATTAGAACTTGATGATTAGGTGATTCCTGATTTATCTCTTCTTTCACAATCTTGACAGGCTTAAAAGTAGGAATTTCACCTGCTTTAAACTTATCAAAGAAGTTAGAATAAATAGTAAATATAGATTTACAAACAACTGGGACTCAACAATCGTTAGCTTGACTATCAGCATTCGGTTATTGTATCCTATACCAGTTGTAGCATCATAATCATCTCGCACCTCATTAACTTTGACACCACTCAAACCTGCATGCAGACTATTAATAGGTTGTTCAAACAAATCATTTTTAGGATGAGGTCTGGGGATTGGTGAATAACATAATGTAGAAGGGGGTGGGACTAAATTAAATACAGTTTTACTATTAGATTTATATCCAATCCCATGTTTTACCCGCGCCCCTTCTTGTTTAGCAATAAGCTCGTCCTTTTTTTGTGTGAAATGGTCCATTTATCAAGCTTAGTTTGATGCTTTGTCATTTCAAATTGAGCTAAGACATCCCTTTCTCTCAAAATAATAATTTCAACGTTACGCTCCAAAATGGTTCTTCTTAAAAGATCATTTTCAGCCAATGCTTCATTAAGTTTTTCTTGAAAAAGCAATTTCATTTTTATTTAATTCCTCATTGATTATTTTTAATTCTTTTTCTTTTCCAGTAACAATATGTTTTCCTTATAAATCCCAAATAACTAGATTTTGTAAGAAGAAGAAGCATATCCTGAACAATCTCAAAAGGAAGACCCATGATCATTCATTCTGCAGCTAAGCTTTGTTCACAGTTGCAAATCCTTGTAATTCTTTGTTGTTCTTCTTCTTTGTCCTTCAGCATCTCGTAAGCCTTAGATTCTTTTTTTCTGTTATTAGCTGTTCCAGCCTGATCATCAACAATTCTCACAAACTCCGAGTTACTACTATTGTCAACTGTTAGGACCTGGTATTTGAACGAAATACCGAATGATTAATGTGTAGACCAAACCAAATAGTGCGGAATCCAATTTGATTAGCGATCCAATCAGTGAGAACGCACGTAGAATGAGTAAAGTATTGAATCAAACGTTAATAATTGATTAGGAATCGATCTACAGCGTTCTATGAACTTGGAGTATCAACTTGGAGGCTTCTGGACGGCTAGGGTATGTCTGGAGTCGAAATAGAATGAATGCTCATTTTTTTCCACGAATTGGGTTGTATTTATAGGTTAGTATTGTTCATTAGTGCGACTGAACCATTGGTATGGTTCAGTCGTGCGAGTGAACCATGCGGTTGATTCATCCGCACGACTGAGTGTTCAGTCGTGCGACTGAGCCAATCTTATGTTACAATCATACGACTGATCCAGTCTCCTGGTTTAGTCATGCGACTGAGCCATTCGTATGAAGTTATTCATGCGTATGGTCCATTCGCATGGGCCATTTGCCTGAGAACTTCATTTTGTTAAGTTTGAATGTATTAATTAATATAACATTATGTGTAACAATTCAAGCAACCACAAACCTAATTAACCAATTCAACATCGACTCATTAATAAAATATTAAACATTATAAATAACAAACAACCAATATCATTTCATTAATCATTCCAAACATTACATCAGAATCAGACAAACAAGATCTATTACATTCATATCATGATCTAGGGACATACATGTATCAACATCAACTCTCATAGTTTCATAGTTCTCTTCAATAGTTTCTCTGAATTTAAATTTTAAATTGGAATCAGTTTGCAATATCTTCAACTTTTCAATCATCTCCGTTTTGTAATCAAGTATCCTTGTTAGAGAAGAAACAAGATCAACACTAAGCGTGTGGGTTTGATGTGGGAACACGGCATGTTGAAATTCATTTCTTTGGATATCCAGCTTGAAAGATTTTAGTCTGTTGATCATATCCATAAGTTTTGTGTTGACATAACCTCTTTTTTGCTTTAGCATTTTAACTTGATGATTCCATGCAGATGGAAGAGCGTCAAGAAGCTTTTTAATTTTTTCATGATTACTAAGATCAGGCACATGCTTCTTTAGATTATTTGCTACTTTCAAAAATCAATCACTTAATCTGACAATTTTTCTTTCTTTATACCTGCAAAAGAGTCAAACCGGCTTTGTCCCGTTGTGAGATTATATGAATTAAAGTATTTTGAAGATGTATTATCTTAAAAATTTTGAACAATTAAACGCCCCAAAAATATTTTTCCCAAAAAAATTTATAAAAATTCTCCCTCGGGAAAAATATTATTTTTAAATGTCACGCTAGAAAATCGTAGCACTTATTTTAAAACAATTTTGAACAATTAAACGCCCCGACATTATTTTAAATGTCGGGAAAATTTTTTTATAAATGTAGATACATGTGTCCCTAGTTTCTGAACTTAATGTAATATGTCTTTATTATCTTACACATATGTAATTGAACGGGTACTTAATGAAATATAATATGTGGTTGTACTTATAATGTTGAATATTTCATTGCTTGGTATGTAATAATGCTTATTGAACTAACTATATAGGTTGTGGTTGTTTGAATAAATCTAAGTCAATTAATGATTATGAAACATATTCAAACTTAATCATATGAAGTTCTCATTCGATTGGCCCATGCTAATGGACCATACGCATGAACAACTTCATGCTAATGAACCAGTCGTACGAATGAACCAAGAGACTGGATCAGTCGCATGATTGAAACATGAGATTGACTCAGTCGCATGACTAAACACTCAGTCATGCGAATGGATCAACTGCATGACTCAATCGCACGACTAAACCATGCAAATGGTCCAGCCGCACGATTGAGAAACCCTAACCTATAAATACCACTTAAATCGTGGAAAAATGACACACTTTGAATATTTTGATACCTACACGTACCCTAGCCATCCAGAGACATCTAACAACCTGCTTCAACTTCATAGATCGTAGTAGATCGAGTGCTAATCGTTCTTGACATTTAGATTCAATCTTTAATTGATTTTACGTGCGTTCTCACTGATTGGATCGCCAATAAAATAGGATTTCGCACTATTTGATTCGGTATATGCGTAAATCTGTTAGTATTCATCTAGTATACGATCCTAACAAGTGGTATCAGAGCTTTGGCTCTAGATTTACATGTGATTCAATTGTTTTGATATAAAAATTGTGTTTTTACACTCAAAAATGCATTTTGATATAGTAGTCGAAGGTCTGAAAATTGAAGACTTCTTGTTGTCCTTGAACTCTTATGATGATTAGGGCTTTCCTGATGTTGTCATACCTTCACCCAATGATGTGATTGGAAGATGGTGAAGGTGACATAGCCCTTGGTATCCCATCCTCAAACAGACTCTGTATGAAGGAGTCTATGTAGTCCACATCAATGTGAACTTGAGGAGGTTGCTGAGAATGCACAATTGCAAGTGAGGATGGTGAATCCAGAATGTCCATATCTCTAAAGAACTCCTAGGTTCTGGTGATGTAATGACTTTCTCCCCCTTTTTGGTAGCATCACCCACTTGCATAGGTGAGCTAGAAGATAGGTCAATCACATCCACAGGTTCCTGTGTTCCTGGTTGAGCTCTTCTTAAGGTCTCCCAGCTAGTTTTTCCTTAAGATATGAAATCTCAAGTTGCTGATCATTGATCCTGTTGTGTAAGGTAGTCACCTGAGATTCAAGGTGACTAACCTTTTAGACTAAATAGGTGCATGTTTTAGTCAGTTTATGCACCTTTAGTCTCAGATTCCCCTCATCTTCATCAGAAGACTCATTGGGGGATGAGATGATTGGACCTAAGTCCTTTCTCTCACCACCAGCTTGAGGTTCTTGGCTGCTGGTTTTCTTCTGCTCTATGGCAATCTCAGTTGAGATGTCAGTAGGTTGAGTTGCCATGGTTGAGGTCTTAATGATGTAATCACTTTCAGAAGTGAGAGCCTCTTCCATATGGACATCCTGAACAGGTTCAGGAGTGTCCATCTCAGTTATAGGTGACTGATGTGGGATAGATGTAGGAGACTCAGGAGTATTCATCTCCTTTTGAGTAGGGGAAAAGAAGAGAGATTCATTATACTCATTGAAACCTAGATCGTCATCAGTATAGAAGTCAAGGTTGGGAATTGGTTGGTTAAGATCTATAGGCTGGGTATGGTAACTGTCCCATGAAGGTTGATCATTTGAGTGTTCAGACTCAGAGTGATGGCTTAAGGTAGTTGGGCTAATGAGCTCATAAGGCTGAGCATGAGGAACCTCAGCACTGATTCTTGAAGAGATGGGAGTGGTCTGCTCCTCAGGAGAAGTGGGAGATCTAGTGTCCACTTCTTCCTGTATGGGTGAGCATATGGGGGCCTCCACAGACTGAATAGCCTATGCATGGGTTTGTTTGGATTTTCTTTGGTAAGTGATGGTGATTTGAGGCTATGTGGGTGATTGGGAGATAGCATGTGTGGGCTTAACACTAGCTTATGCTGCTAGGTTGTCACCTTGAGCAATGAGCTCTAACATTTTTGGGACTAAGGCTGTTTCTACCCCAGAGAATCCAACAGTGGGCTTTCTCAGAATTTTAAAGATGTCGGGCTTCATCTGTCCCAATTTAAGAATGTTACCTGTTTCCCTCAACTGTGAGCCCAGTTCACAGTTATGAATGTACTGCACATATCTTGGAACATGTAATACTCTAAGGAGTCTAAATTAGCAAGTAAATTTGTATAAACAAACTGAAAATACCTGAATTTGACCCCCTGAACCATTCAATGGATTATGAAGGAGCGATCCTCAGGAATCTTGTCCCATCCACCATGCTTGTTTGATAAGTTGTGGATGACCACATGGAGCAAGAATCTCCATTCGGATGAGACCTTCCCTTTCCTAAAGGTCTTTACAGAGAAATCTCCCTCATATTCCATCTGCTCAAAGGAATGATTGACAGCTTCCTTTGGGAAAAACACCTCACATTCTTCATCATCCAACTAAAGATGCCTATTGATGATGGCCGGAGTGATGAAGATTGTTCTCCCCAGCACTGTGGCAGAGAGTGCCTTCTCCCTGTCCATAATGACCTCTTGGTAGGTCTTCCAGAATTCAAGCAGCTGATCCTCAAAGAGTGGAGGATCAATTTGTAGGGAGGTGAAATAGTTAGACAAAGCTAAGAAATGACAAACCTCTGAGAAATGAGGATCTTTCTCAGAGCTTAAAAGAGCAACATGATTTTGTTGTCTGTGTAGCTGCATGGTAAAGTTGGGATAATTTCTGTGAGCGAGGTTGGCCATTTTGAGGTAGCTTAAGGATGAAGAAAGAAGAGAGAAAGAAATTTCAGAGAGAAATTTGGGGTTTTAGGTTTGGAGGAAGAACAGATGATAGAAAGAGGGGAAACCGTTGGGTTTATATGTGAGAATGATTTCAGATAAAGTTTAATGAAAGAGCATAAACTTTGAAATCCGGATGTCGGTCCGACCTCTGAAAAAGTAGTTTGCTTTTGCTGAAAGGTAGTTTTTTTGGAAGTCAAAAAGTTTCCAAAGGTTAATTATCTTCGGAAGTTTTAATTAAAAAGCTTCCAAAACTAAAATGACTTTGGAAGATTTTCCTGAGAGATTTGATGATTTTGCTTTGGAAGAGAAATTAAAACTTGAGTGCTTTGTATAGAAATCAACAAAGCTTCCGAGAGTAATTTTGCTTCGGAAGTAAAAGGTCCTTGAAAATAAGTAAGTGTCTAAGATAAATATTTAAGCTTCGGAAGATAGATTTGAAATCTCTTCCGAAGGTAAATTTCTTAGACAGTTAAATATTTTGAAGGCATGATTTGCTTCTAAAGTTAAAAGCATAACTTCCGAAGTATAAAATCATCAAATAATCTAAGGAAAGTCTTCAGAAAAAGATTTTAATCCAAAGAAAAATGAGCTTATGAAAGTGATGATCTAGACAACTTAGGACACACATATTTTAAGAAATAATAAGAATTAGTTTTAAGAAAAAAACTACTCAAGGTTGATCATCCCAATAACTTATATTAGTTATTTAAATTTTTGTTCATCAAAAGCCTTTGTAAACAATCAACATATTGTTCATCTGTGTGAACCTTGACTAGTTTAATTAATCCTTTTCATAGTTATCTCTTATTAAATGATACCTGATATTGATGTGTTTTGTCCTTGAGTGCTACACAGGATTCTCTATGATGGAGATAGCACTGTTGTTGTAAATGTGAATGGGAGTCTCCTTGAAGTTTAACCCATATTCTAGCATTTCATTCTGAATCCAAAGCACTTGAGCACAATAGCTAGCAGCAGCAATGTATTCAGCTTCAGCAGTTGATGCAGAGACGCATGATTGTTTCTTGCATTGCCATGAGACAACCCTTCCACCAAGGAATTGACATCCCCCAGATGTAGACTTTGCAGTCATGTTGCAACCACCATAATCACTATCTGTATAAGCATACAAATGGAATTCAGGATTCTTAGGGTACCATAAACCATGTTTTGAAGCAGCTTTGAGGTATCTTAGAATCCTCTTGACAATGATAAGGTGAGACATCTTAGGGTTGGCTTGATATCTTGCACAGATGCATGTAGCAAACATAATATCAGGCCTGCTAGCAGTAAGATACATAAGAGACCTAATCATAGCCCTGTATAAGTGCTCATCTACACACTCCGCCTCAAGATTAGGTCCAAGGGAGTGGTTCCTAGCTATGGGTGTCTTAGCAATCTTACAGTGAGTCATGTTGAACCTCTTAAGTATGTCCTGAACATACTTTGACTGACTTATGAAGATGCCATCTTCAACTTGCTTCACTTGAATTCCCAGAAAGAAATTGAGTTCCCCTATGGCACTCATTTCAAATCTGTCTTTCATCACCTTCTCAAAGTCTTTGCAGAGCTTTAGATTAGTTGAACCAAAGATGATGTCATCCATATACACTTGAACTAGCCGTATGTCATTTCCCTATCCTTTGATGAAGAGAGTTCTATCTATAGTACCTCTCTTGTATTCATGTTTACAAAGATACTCAGATAGTGTCACATACCATTTCCTGGGTGCCTAATGCAGCGCATAGAGAGCTTTGTCAAGCTTGCAGACATAATCAGCATCATCAGGGTCTACAAAACCAGTGGATGTTTGACATAAACGTCTTCATCTAACACTCCATATAAAAAGGAACACTTCACATCAAGCTGAAAAATGTTGAAGTTCTTGGATGCAGCAAATGCCAGGAATATCCTAACAGCTTCTAATCTTGCCACTGGAGCAAAGACATCAGTGTAGTCAATCCTTCTTCTTGTGTGTATCCTTAACAACCAGTCTAGCTTTGTTCTTGATGATGATGCCTCTATCATCTTTCTTGTTCCTAAACACCCATTGGTTCCAATGGTAGTCTTCCTAGAAGGAAGAGGACAGAGGTTCCAAACTTTCTGCCTTTTGAATTGAAGCAGCTCTTGTTGCATAGCTTCAACCAACTTCCATCCTTTAGAGCTTCCACAACTTTCTTTGCCTCTATCTGGGATAGAAAACAAGAGTGAAGACAAACATTTGCTTCATGGGTTTGTCCTCTTGTCTTTACCCCTGAGACAACATCTCCAATGATGTTTGTGGTAGGGTGACACTTGTGGATCCTAAGCTGAGGGATCACAGCAAGTTGTTGAGAAAGATCTAATTAGAGAAATTTAAATCTAGCATAGATGTTTCTCCCACCACATCAATACACTTTTCAAGTGAAACTTGATCCAAATATTGTGTGACATCATTGATTTTCTCATCTATGGTGTGGTTAGTGGCATCAAGAAATTCTTGGTCACTGTCACCACCACCATTGTTGTATTCCACAGTTGAGGTGTTCTTATCTGGTTGTAAAGCCTTTGAGCTGGAACTTGAAGGCATACCAGATGTATCAGCTGAGTTTGTTATTGTTGTGCTGATAGAAACCTCATTTGCAGAAGTAGTTCCAACTGGAGCTGAAGATATATGACTTGAAGGTCTTCCTAGTTCAAATCTTGGATCAGGATCACCTGTATTCAAATTTTCTACAGATCCTGAAACATTCTCATAAGATTTGTTAAAATAGTTAGTAATCAAATCAAGATCAAAAAATCAATCAGGACCAGAACCAACAACACAGGGTGTGTGTTCATTGAAAGTCACATTGGCTGACTCCTCATCAATTCTAGTTCTGAGATTGTACACTTTATAAGCCTTAGCTTGGGAACAGTATCCAATAAAGTGTCCATCATTAGATTTCTCAGCAAACTTGGCAATTTGATCTTTGGTATTCAAGATGGTGCAAGGACATCCAAATGACCTGAGAAAACCAATGAAAGGTTTCCTCTTGTGCCAAAGTTCATAAGGAGTCTTGCCATGAGTCTTAACTACTAAAACTCTATTTTGCACATAGCAGGCAGTGTTGACTGCCTCTGCCCAGAAGGTGATGGGCAGCTTATAGTCAGACAACATGGTTCTTGCAGCTTCAATCAATGTCCTGTTTCTCCTCTCAGCAACACCATTTTGCTGAGGTGTCCTAGGAGCACTGTATTGTCTTGTAATACCCTTTTCATCACAAAATGTATCAAGGATTTGGTTCTTAAATTCAGTTCCTTGATCACATCTTATTATCTTGACCTTGTGATCAGATTGATTCTCAATGTTTAAGATGAATTTCTTCAGAATCTCAGGAGTCTCATCCTTAGTTCTAAGGAAGAAGACCCAAGTGAATCTTATAAAGTCATCTATGACCACTAAACAATATAAGGTCCTTCCTAAACTCATTACACTGGTGGGGCCAAAGAGATCCATATGTAACAAGTGTAGGGGTGTAGTGATGGAGTTCCTTTCCCTAGGTTTGTGAGATTCCTTATGTTGCTTCCCTTTCAGGCATGCAACACAATGGTCATCACTTGTAAACACTTTCTTTGATATTCCAGTTACCAAGTCATGCTTAATCAATTTGTTCATGTTCTTATTGTTTACAAGGCACATTCTTTTATGCCATAACAAATACTCATCACTTTTAGCTTTAGACAGAAAGCATAAAACTTCTCCAGAGGGAGAGGTTTCTTGCAAATCCATCTTGTACATGTTTCCTTTCTTGGGGGCTCTAAGCAGGATATGCTCGTGAGGAATGACCACACAAGGCTTAAGAACAATGCACTCATGCTCAGTAAAAAGCATGTTATGACTCTGATCACAAAATTGAGATACACTCAAAAGATTGTATCCAAGCACCTTGACAAAGTTTACCTTTTCTATGCTGAGCTTACCATTTGTGCCCTTGCCCCTTCCAGAAATGTAACCACCTTCATCACCTTCAAAAGCAACTGGTCCTCCATCAATCCTTTCAAAGTTCTGGAGTAGTGACTTATTGCCTGTCATGTGCCTGAAACAGCCACTATCAATGATCAATACATTTTTGTTAGTCTTCAGCTGTCCCTGAACAAAGAAAATGATTAGTTACATTTGGAAACCCAAGCCTTGCTTGTCTTGGGCTCATCAACAGAAGGTAATTCAACTATAATAGATCCTATGGTTGTAGTAAGAGGATCTTGAGCTGTTGTTGATGGAGAATTCTCAATCACTTGGTCTTTCTTAGACTTCCACACCACCTTTGGAGTTTTGGACTTGACCTTGAAAACTTTGGAAGCTTTTGGAACTTCGGAAGTTTTGATGACTGATGCTTCGGAAGATTCTGCAGACACTGCAACAGACTTCAGTGCTTTGGAAGAACTCCTTTCTTTCGAGACCAACTTCTCTTCCGAGGGTAATTTTCCACTTCCCTTCTTCTTAGACTTGGAGCTTCCGAAGGAAACAGGTTTTCCTTCCGAAGCTTGAATCTTCTTAGAACTCATTGAAGCCTTTGTTTTGGTCAAATGGACAGTACCTTTAGGATTGAAGGGACAATCCTTAGCAATGTGAGTTGTACTTTCACACATGACACAATTCATCTTCTTCTTCACAAAAGCCTTTTCCTTGGAATAGGACTGTCTTTGGTCACATCCCTTCTCCACCTTCATCTTTGTAGATGCTGAGACAGTCCCCTTGGGCTGAGGACTGTGCTTGGAGTTTGATGGTCCAGGCTGTGCAGCAGTGGTACACAGCAGATCAGTCTTCTTCTTGCTACTGAGATGAGGTAAACAGGAACCAAAACTCTTAGCAGAAGAGTTTTGGTTGATGTCTTCAGTCCCTACTACTTTAAACCCTACAGAGATAAAAACTTGTTTCTGCTTAGAATCAAAAGTAGCCTTGATCTCTTGAGCCTTCCTTTCCTTTCTTTTGCTCATTCTCATCAAGTTCTTTCTCATTGACTTGGTCATCACAGTCTTCATATTCTCCTCAGAAGGATAGTGACCCTTCTTGGAATCCTCCTCTTCACTCTTCTGAGAGGAATTCTTCACTATCTCTTCTTCATCCTCTTCACTCATAGGATCTATGAAATGAAGCTAATCTTCACAAGTTCCACACCTAGGAGATCTTACAAACAAGATTGTGTGTGGAGGAGCGATCTCATTGGATCCTAGTCCCTGCATGTTTTAATAGCACACTTTGTTGTGCAGGGATGAGGATATCATGTTCTTGAAGGTCTCTTCTTCAAGAACACTCTTTTCTGCCCTGGTTTTGCTGATCACAAGCTCAGCCTGACACTCAGTTAATTTGGTTATGAGATCTTTGATTTAAGTCCTAAAATCTGTGTGTTCATGTTTTAGAACTAAAATGGTTTTCTCAAGGTCCTCTATGTTCAGTTTATAATCATTTTCAGACTTTCTATAATCAGATTTTAAAATGTTTAAGGACTCAAGATCAGATCTCATCTCCAGGTTATAGGACCTGTATCTATTAACTTTAGCAATGCATTCAGGAGTACAGAGATGATCTAATACCTTGGCTTCATCATGATCTGCCATCAATGCTTGGTTAGGAGAAGCATCTTCTATCTGGAAGCTCCAGTCAAACTCTCCTTCTTCAATAGCAACAGCAGCCTGCTTCTTTGACTTCTCATTTTGGAGAGCTTTGTCAATGTAGTTTGGTGTGCACTGTGTTTGGCCACCATTTCCTCTAGGTGCCTTACACTCTCTGGCAAAGTGGCCCATCAAGTTACAGTTGTAACACTTGACTTTGCCTTTGTCTAGGCCAAACTTTCCACTGGTTGCATTGCTTAGGAACTTCCTTCCAGTCCTCTTGTAGAATTTCTTGGCTCTATGAGTGAGAAGAGCCATCTGCTGGACTATTTCCATGTATTTTAGATCATCTAGGTGAATACAGTCCAGGTCTTCAAGAGTAAAAAGAGAGTTGCCACAACTTTCATCAGAAGACACAAAAGCTTGAGAAGAGCTTGTCTCTTGGAATGGGCTTCCTTGAGTGTAGTTCTCCTTGGTGTCTTTGGGAAGGTGATGAAAGGACCCTTTGATGAATTGGTAGGGTAGCATAAGAGATGATGTTTGGGTTCTATGCTATCCCTTTCAACCACATGTAGGGTTGAACCCATTTGATTGTTGGAGTTGCTAGATGAATCTTACATGTTCATCTCCATCTGGTAGCCACTGAGAATCCCATATAACCCTGTCATAGTATGAGTTTTGAGATTTTCAGTTCTCTTGATCACCACACAATAGTGTGTCCATTGCCTAGGAAGTGAGGACATGAACTTCCTTACAATGTCTCTGTTTTCAAAAGAAACTCCTCCATCCACCAGGGTATCCACAATCTCAACATACTTGAAATATTGTTGAGTTATGGTTTCACCTGTTTTGAAGGTGAAGTTTTCAAACTGTTGCTTCAAGAGATCCTTCTTGTTCTCCTTTGCTTCAGAGGAACTCTCATACATCAGTTTCAGTGCATCCCACAACTGCTTGGCTGTTTTGCACTTCTTGAAACCTCTGTACACAGAGTTTGGAAGGGCAATTTGAAGGGCTATCATGGCTTTTCTGTTTATCTCTACTCTCTTCCTATCTTCATCAGAGTAGTTAGCCATATCTTTAGGGATCATACTAGCACCAGTAGCAGAAGGGGTGCTAGGTATGAAAGGTTCATTCTCAATAGACTCCCACATTCTTGAATCATAAGACCTGATGAAACCTTCCATTCTCAAACACCAGGTATCAAACTCATCAAGAGTGATCAGTGGGGACTTGTTCATGGTTCTAGTTTCCATATCAATTTTGGAAATGGCTGCCATTTGAAAAGTTTAGTACTTGTGTGTGTGAGGGATCTTTAAGATGGTAAGATCTTATATCAAAAGGCTGAAATGCTCTGATACCAAATACAGGATCATTGAAGGGTGTAAGTTACAACACAACAACATAAAGAGGAGATTAACTAAACTTTAATCAAATAGTAAACTGGATTAACCAAATAGAGACACTAAGAACACAAGTAATGTAAGAGACAGAACGCAAAGAACACAAGTGTATGGTTTTTAAAGAATGCTTAATATTGCTTTCTCTATGTTCTATTACAAGTGTTACAAAGCAGATATGAAAGATACAAGAACATGAGATACTTATACCACATCCTACAGCTAGCTATACTTTGAAAGCCAGCTGGATACAATTGACTAGACACAAACAAAATCAATTGTAGAGTCAAAAGGCAGATTGCCTTTTGACTTGTGACTATAACATGCCATAGCTCACATCCTTATCTATTACAAAAAGGATACGTACATAAAGTAGAAAGCTACAGAATGAGGACCTTAATGTACAGTTACCAAAAGCATGGACCTTTTCACCAACTCATGTAAGTTGGTGACTTGCAGAGATGCAGCGGAAAGGTGTCCAGCTTTATGGAACAGTACATCAGATAAAGCATGTTACTAAAAGTCTTCGGAAGAAATCTGTCTTCATGAACTTGAAGCTTCGGAAGACTTTGTCTCTGAGGCTTCGGAAGACTTCATGTTTGGCTTTGGAAAATATTGGTCTTGGCTTCGTAAGATTTCACACTTAGAGTATTTTTCTGTTTCATGTGTGAAACTTCCTAAGCTTCTTCTTTAATGTACTTGTGCAGGATTTAGGATGTTTAGGTTGCATCAGCCTCTTCATTAATCTCTACAACATCTAAACAAGCAGAGTCAATACCCAAATAGAGTAAGGTCACCGGGTGTCACATACATCTCCACAAAAATAGTTAAATCGTAAAGTCGAAAGCAGATCATGTTACAGTTATGGAGTGTATGGACACATTGCGTCTCTTTTTCCTTACTATCAAACACCGAGTAGGAAAGTTAAACTTCCTTAACAAAAACCTAGCTCTTTTAAGAGGACCTCTGTGATGCCACCTAAAAGGGATAGTGAACCAAAAGTTCAACACATTAGCCAGTCGTCTGTTTATCACAAACAGGCCTTACAAAAAGCTTTCTTGTGGAAGGAAAAATCAACCTCATTGTCTAATAATGAGAACAAGAAGACTTCTGAGCTTCTCTCACCTTCGAATGGTTAATGGGTTACGTTTATGATGTGTGATGCCTCTGGGAAACCCAAGCCAGTGAAGGCTTAGGTCCCTAACCTGAATTAATTTTTTCAAACTGAATGTGTAGGGTGTTCGCTATAGTGCTGAGACCAACATGTGGATTATAGCCATGCACATGACAAGGAATAGGACTCTCTTATCAAATGTCAAACAGATAAAAGGAGGTCATGTTTCGTTTGCAGGAAAGAAAGGTGGGTACATCACAGCTCAAGGGGAAGTAGGTAATCAGAAAGTGAAGTTTGACAAGGTAAACTATGTTCAATAACTTCAAAATAACTTGCTTTCTATTTCTCAAATTTGTGCTAAAGATTTTAATGTAGTATTTGACAACAAGAAGTGCTATGTCCTGAAAAAGGACTATGTCATTTCGGAGGATCAAGTCTTAAAATCTACCTCAGGATATAAGGACCTTTATGTCTTGGATCTATCAAAGGCCTCCACAACGGATCATGAAGTTTAGTGCTTCTTGTCAAAAGCTACTGAGAAGGATTCCATCTCCTGGCATAGGAGAATGGGACACATTAATCCACTGAAGATGAATCACTTGATCCAGAATGATCTTGTGAGAGGAGTTAACTCCAAAAACTTCCAACTTCCAGATTTCTGTGTTGCGTGCAAGAAGGGCAAACAGACGAACAAGTATCATAAGGAAAAGAAAGTTCATTCAATCAAATTTCCTCTGGAATTTCTTCACATGGATCTATTTGGTCCAGTCAGTACAAGAAGCATCGCAGGCAACTTGTACTTCTATATGGTTACTGATGACTACTCAAGATTCTCTTGGGTGATGTTTCTGAAATCCAAATCAGAAACATTTGAGTCATTCAAGGAATTGGTAACTACTCTAGAGTCCCTATAAAAGTTGAAGGTACGTCAAGTGCAGTCAGACAACAGAACTGAGTTCAAGAATCAATGGATGGAGCTTACTGCAAGGAAAAGGGAATTGTGCATCAGTTCACTTCTGCCTACACTCCTCAGATGAACGGCGTTGCTGAAAGGAAGAATTGCAACTTGATAGAGACGGCACAGACGATGCTAGCAGACTCAAAACTGTCTATCCAATTCTGGAATGAAGCAGTTGCAAATGCGTGTTATACACTAAATCGAGTTCTGGTAGTTAAATGCCATGGAAAGACGTGTTACGAGTTACTACAACAACGTAAACCCAATCTAGAGTATCTCGAGCCATTTAGCGCTCCGTGCACCCTACTGAAGAAGACTCAGGAGGGAAAATTCAGTGAGAAGGCTGATGAAGGTATCTGTCTAGGATACAACATACCGAACAGGAGGGTTAACAACAACTCAATGGGTCAGGTAGAACTGTGCTGTAATGTTCATGTTCAGAGATACACCACACCACCTGCTGGAAAATGACCCGCCTTCTTTTTCGACTATGATGGATTCTTTAAGTCCTTCAACATACCACTCTCTACTTCTGATGATGAGTTAGCAACAAAGAAGATGTATGATGTTCTAAACGCACCATCTCAGGAATCTACATCATCCGGACTACAAGGCGATTCATCTAACAATTCAGGGGGAGTACTTGAAGATAGTGACTCTTCCTCGGATGAAGAAGTTGTGGAGACTGATCAGAACAACTAGGAGCAACAGGTTCCTCCTATTTTGAGTCCATAAGCATCTGACATTGATGCCTCTGAGTCTTCGGAACCTCAAACTCCTATTGCCTCAGATACTGAACCGAATGTTCATAATCTTGATTCTGAGGTAGTTGTTGTAACCATTCCTGGATCATGCCTAAATGTCTATTATCCTTTGGATAATGTCATTGGGGATGTGTGATTAGGGGTTCAGACCAGAAATCAGTTGTACTCAGCTGATTATGCATCGGTGATGGAAAAGGGTTACCTTCATGATGGTGCATATTGTTGATTTGTGTCTCAGTTTGAGCCAAAGTATGTTAGTCAAGCCCTGAGTGATGAGGCATGGGTGAGTGCCATGCATGAAGAACTTCTTCAGTTCAAGAAGTTTGGTGTATGGACTCTGGTGGATAGACCTAAAGGTGCTGAGGTCATTAGCACAAAATGGGTCTTGAAATTCATGAAAGATGATCAAGGCGTGATCATCAGAAACAAGGCTCGACTTGTTGTTCAAGTATTTTGACAAGTCAAGGGCATAGACTACAATGAAGTGTTTGCACCCGTGGCAAGAATGGAAGCAATCCGTATCTTCCTTGCCTATACATTATATATGAAGATTAAATTTTATAAACGTGATATGAAGAGTGCATTCTTTCATGGTGAAATCAGAGGGACAGTCTACGTCAGTCAACCCGAGGGATTTGAGGATCCATGTCATTGGGATAGAGTTTACAAACTCGATAAGCCTTTATATGGGCTTCATCAAGCTCCTAGAGCCTGGTATGAGAAACTCTCGACACACCTTGTGAAACACGGTTTTTGCAGAGCTGTCATTGATTGTACACTGTTCATAAAAGAAAAAGATGGAGATTTACTGCTTGTCCAAATTTATGTAGATGACATAATCTTCGGTTCAAAGAACGAAGATCTATGTAAAGAATTTGATGCGATAATGAAGGCTGAGTTTGAAATGAGTGCCATGGGAGAGATGAAATTCTTTCTCGGGTTATAGGTGGATCAGATACCAAAAGGGATTTTCCTACATCAGACCAAGTATGTAGGAGATATCCTCAATCGGTTTGACATGGAGAATGCTTCTGCAGCTGGGACTCCACTTGCTACAAACCATGATGTAGCACCCGACGAGAATGGTGATCTGGTCGATGCCACCATGTACCGAGGAATGATTGGATCTCTCATGTACCTTACTGTCTCACGACCTGATATTATGTACGCAACATGTTTATGTTCAATATATCAAGAAAAGCCAAAAGTTAACCATCTGATAGGGGTTAAAAGGATCTTTCATTATCTAAAGGGTACTCCAACACTTGGGTTGTGGTATCCTCATGACGATGACTTCAAGCTAAGAGCATATAGTGACTCGGACTACGGTGGCTGCAAGATGAACTACAAGTATACATCAGCGGGATGTCAATTCTTTATGAGGAGATTAGTGACCTGGCGGTGTAAGAAGCAGACCTCGGTTGCTTTGTCAACCTGTGAAGCCGAATACCGCTGCAAGTTGCTGTTCACAAATCATATGGATTCAACAGCAAATGCGAGACTACGGTTTGAATTTCTTTACTACTCCTATTTTTGTTGATAACTCTGCTGTAATTGCAGTAACTAAAAATCCGGTCCAACATCCTAAGACCAAACACATCGGCATAAAATATCACTTTATACATGATTGCTTTAAAAGAATTAATCGATGTGATTAAAATAAATACTGGTTTTCAACACGCTGACCTCTATACAAAGGCTTTTGATAAACCACGTTTTCTATATTTTTAGAGGTCAACGGCGTTAAAAAGAAAAGTGATGTAATTCCTGATGATAACCATGAGTAGTCCGATGCGTATAGTCAAATTTTCTTTTAATTTTCATTTTTTATTTATTATTTATTTATATATTTTATTTTAAGTAGTCTAATTAAATTGATGTTATTTTGTCGCCTATTAAAATCCTAAAAAGCGTAAATTAGTTACGGTTTTAGAATTTTAAGGGGAGAATTGGTCAGTTAGTAACATTAACAAAAAAAACGAGAGAGGAGAGGCTAGCTGATAGAAACTAGATCGTATCTGTGATACCGATTCAATAACTTTGGAAAATGATAGTACACAGGTACAAACCACTTGGGACTTTAAATATTTAAATAATATAAGATGCGAAGTTCAAAGTATAAGTCTGTGTAGTCTTAGCAATATAAAAGGAAAAATGATAGTAAAACTAGCTACTACTAAGGTAACACAAAAAAAGTAGACCTAGAGGTTGTTAGACCACAGATGAGATGTCGGTAGATTCAACACAATAGATGATTAGACCTTGTTGGTGATCTCAAGAACAAACTTATTTGTTCAACAAGCTGTGGGTTAACATCTTATCCCTGGTTAAACACAATCAACAAAATTCCATTAAGGGGTGACGAGCAGAATAAACGCCACAAATGTGAGGGTAAGACCCAAATATGAGCAAAAGCACATGATAAAACCAAAAGCAATCAAACTAATAACTTATGTTGTTGGTGAGATCTATGCAAAAAGATTAAAATTGCTCAAACAAGAAGATAGGTTATGTGCCTCTCTGTTGTGTGGTGGCACTAACCTGAGGATAAGCATAACCTATATATTCTAGAATTCATTGTTGTTTGCCGCCTCTTTACTATGTGGTGGCACTGACCAGAGGCTTGGCTTCTGTTTGAAAGTTCTAAGAATAGTTTCTTCTTGAAAACAACCCTGAGACCGCTCAAAAATCTCTTAAGAAATGTTAATTACCATATAAGTGTGGGATCCACAAATGCTTGTTGAAATAATCAAACCTTAAACTGTCACCAATTTGTGTCAAAAGTCTATGTATGGATTTAAGAGGACCAGTATACTGACAATCATTGTGGCTACAATTCTTGAAAGTCCAAATCAATGTGGGGATCTAATAGTACTAGTACGATTTCCGAAATTTGCTAATGACTCTAGATGAAAAACAAGAATTAAGCATCAAAGGGTGTTGATAACATGTCCCAAATGATTTGACTTGCCTGTATGATTCCAAATTGAATTGGTCCATTTATGGTCAAAATGAATTGAAACTGCCTTTTCCGGAACCGAATCCATTAGATTTCTATCTTAGGATTTACACCTCACACAAAACCTCAAAAACAAGTTTTAGTTCTGTATTTCAGTTTTAAGTCTTTTATTTTGTTTAAATTTCATCATTTCAGTTTGTTTGATATCGGACTATGCCATGGAATTCAACAGTGGATTTAATCACCAAAAAGGGTCACGGCTGAGGTGACCACACGTGTTTTCAAATGAAAAATCAGGCACGTCTGAGGTGACGAATTGTTTAAAAAGATCACGTCTGAGGTGATCAAAAGTTTTTCAAGTTAAAAACATCATGTCCGAGATGATCAAATGCTCATAATGTTTATTCAAAAGTTAAAAACGGATTAAGTGCGTAATGGTCATAAAGTCAAAATCATGAGTATGATCCAATCGCACGACTGGACCATGAGTATGGACCAACTGTACGAATGGACCATACTCATGAACTAAACAGCCGAATGGCACATGAGAATGAACCATTCTCCCGAATGGCTTATCAGATTGAGCCAGTCGACCGAATGGAACTGTGCAAATGAGTTAGTCGCCCGACTGAATCCAGTCGACCGACTGAATGTGATCGACTGAACCAATCGCACGACTGAGGTCCATTCTCTCAAATGAACCGAGTGAATGGGTCCAGTCGGCCGATTGAAATCAGATTTAGTATAAATAGGGCCATATTCGATCGTATTCAACTCATCACCCCCAATCGCTCTAAAATCACACAGCCTACAGTTACTCTGCCAAAATTTCCTCTAACCCAAATTGCTTACATATTTTGATATTCTAACGTTCGTTGGTGCATATACAAGTAAAATAAGGTGTGACAATGCCAAAAACTCCGTCGATTAGACTCTAAAATCAAGAAATTGGCCCTAACTAGACCTGAGACTGTAAATGGACTAATAACCTAACTAAACCAAGTAAAATGTTGAAATAAAGGTTATTAGGTTATTAGTATAATGACTGTGAGTCTAAAGAACCATTACGTGACGTCTAATTTCAAGATTTGGTTCAAATTCGAATCTTAGTCGACCGAACAATGGGTCATGCGCTGGACACCAGGATGAACTCCAATCGCACGATTAAGCTGGTCGAATCGCTCAATCGGCTGAATGGATAATACGAATGAGCTTAGTCGGCCGACTGAACCAATCGCAGGCTCAGTCAACCGATTGAACTCAGTCGCCTGCTCAGTCACCCGACTGAATCCAGTTGCAAGCTTGGTTGACCAACTAAACACAATCGCATGGTTCAATCGCATGAATGAACCAGAATGAATTCAACCAAGTTAATTAGAAGTGATTTGTGTTGTGTGGTTATCTAATGTCTACGTGTCTTGTGTTACAGATTGATGGCTGGCAGGTGGTCCATCAAACCCAAGCACAACATATGTGCTCATTTAGATGCCACGACTCGGAATGGTGCCAAGTTTGTGGGGATCATTGCTTTCCTCAAGCGATTCAGGATCTACAAGGCGATATCTACACCATGCACTCCCTACAGGCCTATTCAGCAGACCTTCTAGGAGGGGGCATCAGTTGACCGCTCTCATGAGCCATACAACATCAAGAGTTCTATTTTTTGGATAGATATTGAGGTCACTGCTAAGGATATTCGGCGTGTACTTGGGTTGGGTGATGATGTAGACCACCCTACCAGACTTCGCACGCTGACTATGAGAGGGTGCTTCTTGAGGATGAAGTATGTTGGGGATATTAATGCAGGTGTGCTCAACCAGAGCAACCTGTATCCCCAGTACAAGTACTTGGCACATGTCATCCTTAAGTGCTTGGCTTCACGAAGGGGTGGATTTGATGATCTTTCAGACCAGATTCATAATGCCTATGTGGCACTGGTACTAAACTACCCTTTCAGCTTCTCGAGCATGATATTCTCTTACATGATAAAGAATCTGGAGGCTAAGGGCAAGGAGGGTTTCTGCATGTACCCTAGGTTTCTTCAGATGATTTTTGATAAGAAGCTGCCCACATTGCCCAAGGAGAGCCATGACACTGTGTCGTTGGAGATCATGGATGATACGACACTGGGTGGAATGAAGGTCTACCGGGGAAAGCAGGTCAACCCCCGGTGAAGAGACTCATCAGACATCTGGCTAAGGTTGATTATGTGGTGCCATGGAGGCGCAATTGGCGCCATGCAGACAGTGATTCGGATGTCGAGCAACTTGAGCTCCTGAAGATGACTCTGACGACAAAGACAGCAGTGATGATGGAGATGCAGGGCCCACTCATTGAGGGCCCCCACTACTGATTGCAGGGTTCCATCAGGACTTTCGTCTTGATGAGGAGGAGGAGATAGACGAGGAGCCCTTAACTTGTACTGTCGGGAACAGGTGGTTGCCACCGACCGAGGTATTCGGGAGGTTGGAGGATGCCCTGGCGAGTCTAGGGAGGCTGATACTGATCCTAGTTATACTCCTTATCAGCCCAGCAAGGTTCTAGGGGGAGCATCCACCTCGAGGGACTCGAGAAAGAAACGAATGGCTCAACCTAACAGATTGAAGAAGAAGAGGAGGAGGATGACATTTATCACCACCACCACTACTACCACCACTTCCACCACTCCACCTACTAACACAACTACCACCACTCCACTTACCACCACTACCACCATTCCATCCACCACCATAGCTACCACCTCACACACCATTACCACACCCACTCCACCACTTATCCGCATACAATCCACCTCCACTACAGCTCATCCACCACCACCTTCATCTATACCACCCCTAATCTTCACCACTGCCACCACCACCACCACTAGCCACCAAGCAGGACCGTCATCTTACCCCTCCTTTCCATCTGGATCATCTCTACCTCCCAGTGGGGTAGAGGAACAACTCTCGGCACTGAACCATATGGTGCTGAAGCTGTTGGCAGCCGATGACGAGAAGACTGCCTAGATTTGTCAGCTAGTAGAACTTACTGCTGCACAATCTCAATAGATATCTCAGCATGCACAGCTGATAGAGCAGCAGGCACAACAGATGGTTGCCTAGAGCTCAGAGATGTCCCAACTCCAGGAGCAACAGGTCCATTCAGCTAAAAGGATAGAGGAGTTGGAGGCTACCAACAAGACCATCATGCTGAGGTTCAAAGGATCAAAAGATGAGCCTCTGAAGATCAGAGAAGGAGATGGAGATGATGGTGATGATGATGACAGTTATGACGATGATGATGATGGTGATGATCAAGGGGATGACACTAATGCAGGTGATGATGTTGATGTTGATGATGATGATTATGATGATACATCTGCTGTGGTTGCCACATAAGCTCAAGGTCAAGAGAGGTGCACAAAGATAAATCAAGACCAAGGAGCACCATCATCTTTTCCTAATCCTACTGACACATCAGCTCTTCAAGACAAGAGTAATACATAGTTATTCATGTTATTTAAATCATGTGTATTGAATCTTGTATCAAACTAATGTAATGAATGTTTATATTTATTATTGATGTTTTATGCTTGGATTGTTGACTGATGGATGATGTGTTACATGTTTTAAATCAAGCATATCCAAATTATCAAGGAGATGAATATGATGTTGCTCCCCTCCAATAGATCAAGAATCAGCTGACGATGATTCTTGATCTGTAGTGAATAGTCAGGAGATCGGTGAATTACACTCCTAAAGAAGGAGAGATAATTCATGATCTCACCGACGAGCAACTTGCTGAAATGTTCCAACTCAATCCTGATGAGATCGTGAAAGATGCTCCAACAGTCCATGTGGAAAGTGACGGCGAGCTCAACGATGTTGATGAGATCGAGATTGAAGATGTCACGGACCAACACTATCGAGAGTACACTAACATTGAGGGTAATGTCGTTCCCAATCTGGGCGACAATCTTGTCAGTGAAACTTTTGAGACTCTAGATAAAATGGAACAAATGTCTGACAAGAAAGAAGATAAGGCCCAAGCCTCGGAAGCTGAAGTCAATATCAGAAAGGCTGAGTGGGCTGCATGCTTTGAAGAAATAAGAGCCCAACGCAGTGCTTCAACGTCAACTGTCTACACCAAGCTGTACAAAGTGAAGAAACATCACAAGGTGTCGGGCAAAATCATAGCATGGGTATATTTTGAAGATCTCAACGTTTATGCAGTTAAACGTGAGAAGAGTATTGAGTACTTCAGGTTCCCACACGACCTGAAGACCCTTCCTGGATTGGAGCTTAACTAGTTAGCAAAGTTGAAATTGCTATATGCTGACCCATGCAAAATGTTAGGCTGGTTTGAACCAGCTCTAAAGAGAAAGTACCACACCAGATGGGTCAACTTCAAACCTCAACAACCAACGAGGTATATCAGACGGTCTGAGGTTGATGCCATAACTAGAAAACCAAAAATAATGCTGAAGTGGAGTCCTCCATGCATAATGTATAAGATCCCTCTACGGGAAATGCCACAGGACTTCACTCCACACTTCAAATGGTGGTAATATGATTAGAGGACAGGAGAGGAAGTCATAGTTGAACAAGAATGGTAAAATGGAAACCATCAGGGTGTTTGACCCAATGTGGCTTACAAACTTATCTGCTGATGATGTCTGTACATTATACAAGTGGCCACTGTTCTATGGCTCTCAAGATATTGTACAAGCTCTACAACTTTAGAAAGTGATACGACTCTGTTTTGCTTTGAGATACATGTAGGAGTCACAAGAGAAGAGAAGTATAAGAAGTTTGAGGAACTTATGAAGGATGTAAGACATTAGATGAAACTTGGTCCAAGGGGGAGTTTGTAGATGCATGTGTCCCTAGTTTCTGAACTTAATGTAATAACGCTTATTGAACTAACTATATAGGTTGTGGTTGTCTGAATAAATCTAAGTCAATTAATGATTATGAGACATATTCAAACTTAATCATATGAAGTTCTCATGCGATTGGCCCATGCTAATGGACCATATGCATGAACAACTTCATGCTAATAAACCAGTCGTACGAATGAACCCGAAGACTGGATCAGTCGCATAACTAAACACTCAGTCGTGCGAATGGATCAACCGCATGACTCAATCGCATGACTGAACCATGCAAATGGTCCAGTCGCATGATTGAGAAACCCTAACCTATAAATACCACTTAAATCGTGGAAAAACGAGACACTTTGAATATTTTGATACCTACACGTACCCTAGCCATCCAGAGACATCTAGCAACCTGCTCCAACTTCATAGATTGCACTAGATCGATTGTTAATTGTTCTTGACATTTAGATTCAATATTTAATTGATTCTATGTGCGTTCTCACTGATTGGATTGCCAATCAAATAGGATTCCACACTATTTGATTTGGTATACATGTAAATCTGTTTGTATTCATCCGTTACACGATCCTAATAATAAATCTTTTGAAGTGAAAACTTCTTTATCAGGATTAACTTAATTAATCCAAACTAAGGGGAAGTCATCTTTAACATAGAATTTCGCTGAAAAATTATAGTTTCGCCAAAATTATAGTTTCGCAGAGCTAGTTTCGTGTGAACTCTAGTTTCATGGAGTCGACAGTAGTTTCACTAGAAATTTCGGCAGCAGTTTCGCTAGCCAACTGCCTAAAACAGCTTAGTTTCGCCGACAAGTTCGCACGAAACAAGCTTGAAATTTCATTAAATGATACTTTCGGCAGCAATTTCGCTTGTAAATCACCCACAAGCAATGTTGAACTTTCGTTCAATAAAACTAGTTTCGCAAGACAGCATAAAACAACTTCAATGAGGATAACCCACGTAGTTTCTCTAGAAGAACTCATAGTTTCGCTGGGTGAACTGGTAATTTCGCTGAACGAAGCTGAAAAGCTTTTTCAACACGAAATCAATATGAAATCATCAAAACTCAATGGATTCAAGATCTGATGATTAATAGAGGTTTCTTAACCAACAACCAACAAAATTCAAGCAAACTCCATATCAAATACATATGAATTTGATCTAAAATTGATGAAAACTTGATATTGACCAAAAACAACTAAAAAATCAACTTCTCTCTCCAAAAATCTTCAAATCTTCAATGAATTTGATCCAAAATGGCTTTGATACCAAATTGTAACTGCAGGATAATCACAGAGACATCAAATATTCTCTGAAACACCAGGAAGGGAAGACAGAGGAAGCTTAGATGAGAATATGATTCCTAACCTTAATAGCTCACTGGCGAATGAATTGAGCATGATAAAGACCAAACTCAATAATCAAGAGATGTGGGAAAGGCAAAAAGATGAGTTGATTGAGAAAATGAAGAAGATGCTGGTAGATCAAAACTTACTACTGAAGAAGTTGTTTGAGGAAGTTGGTTAATTAAAAACTATTGGCAGCCTGCCCAATCAACTAACTCAGTCTGAGTTAGATAATTTAACTGATACTTCTAAATACCCTTCTTGAACGTTGGTACTTCCTCCATGGCAGGAGAGGGCACATCTGGTGCAGCAACTACTGGTGCTGAAGGTTCTGAAATAAGACATGAAAATGAAGGTAGGGAGAATGAGGTGGAAATTCGGGAGGTTGGGTTTATAACATGGGACTTGATGTAGAAAAAGATCTGGTTGGAGAAGAGGTAGTGAGGGAGAAGTCAGTTGACAGAGATGCTAAAGGAAAGGGGCAGAAGAGGACAATGAACAACTAGTAGATTATGATTCTGAGCCTGAATTCTATGAAGTTGATGAGAGGCCATTGATATATGTAGCCAATAAGGGAGAGCTTGATGAAGATGTCTTTGAGATGGATAAAGCTGAATGGTTTGTTCAAGAGAAGGAGCCAGGAGAATTAACTCCCTTTTTCCAACACATGGAAAGGTTGAATAAGAAGGAGGCTGATAAGAGGATTATAAGTTGGTGTTATAACCCTGGCCTCAAGATGTCATGATAAAGAGGAGAGGGGTGGAATTAGGTATATGTATAAGAGGGAGGCATTCAAGACCTTGCCTAAATAGGATCTGAGGAGGTTGGCGGCTCTGCCATTACTGAATTCAAATCTTAGTGATCGAGCCTCACTTTTGGAGAAAGAGATTAAGAATGCCTAAATGACAACTTTGATTCTTTTGGATACATGAAGGCTGAGAGGAAAGGATCAAAGAAAGATAAAGATTGGGAAACAGGAAAAGGAAGAATAGTCCTAAGGGTAAAGCCTCTGAGGACTATGAATAGAGTTAGGTTAGCATATCCATTTCCCAACAGTTACTGAACTTTGAGAAATGGTTTTATGATAACAACATGGGGGAGGCAGTGATAAGAATTAAGAATGGTAAAGAATTCAAGGTATTTGATCCTATGGAGCTCTTTAGTTTCTGTGATGAAGATTTGCTGGTTTTATGTGAGAATCATATCAAGGCTGGGGCAGGAGAAGAGACAAGGAAAGAGGCTAGTCTGTTTATGATTGTGGAAAACAAGATTAGAGGAGTGAGAGCTGAAGTGAAAAGGCTTGTAGAGCGAGTAAGGGCTCAAGATAATCTGAACATGGATATACAAGATCTAACAAGGTAGTTTGGGCAAGCTAGTGCTCATCCCAAAGGGTCTCGTGAAGCAAGAAGAGACCATGGAGAATCATTTGCTAAAGCCCCTAAGGAAGTTGTTGCAGGAGGTGCTGAAGACAAATCAAAGGCAACGAAGGATACTAGAGCTGACAAGATACATCAAGATGAGTGAAGGTGGTGAGTTCCAACTTAGGGGGAGTATTGAAGATCCTGTATAGGTTGGACTCACCTTAGTTTAGAATGTTTACTTTTTCTTGTAATAGGTATTTTGTTAGTTTCCTTTTGTATGTAATTAGATTTATGTTGTTTTGCAATCCAGAGAAACTGTCACACACAGCGAAACTATCTGCGAAACTAAGACTGTTGTATATAGTTTTTGATCATTATCATTGAAGGTAAGCTTGCAAAACCCTAATCATTGATCCTTGTTGCAAGTTACCATTTCTAAGCAGTTATTACATAGAAATATCATTGTACTTTGATATTATTGAATGTTATGATCTTCACTGTCTTAATGTTGAATGAGTTGTTATTGTGTTGAATCTTCATTGTTCATCTTGTTTAGTTTGTGTGTTTGATATTGAACATTTCTTCATTTCATTTGCACTGTAATACGATCACATGGACCAACAAGACTTCAAACTTTGGAAGTCATTATCTTGGAATCTTCTAAGTGTTGAACTTTGGAAGAAGGAAGACTTTATCTTTGGAAGTTAGAGTTCCTCTTAGGAAGCTCATTCAGCCTTGACCTTTGGAAGCTCAGGTTTTGCCTACGGAAGCTCTTTCTTAGTTGTACCAAATTGTTGTAAGTGATTGTTTTAGTTACACTAGCCTTAAAAGGCAAACGTTGCTCAAACTATTCATGGCTATCTACAGGAGAACATCATGGCTCTAAAGAAGGATAAGTGGCTTTTATAGCAAAGATTCATTCAGATTTCTTTCCTCAATTATTTGTAGCCAAACTTACTAAAGCATGGAGATGAGCTGAAGTTGACCACTATGAACCCGAGAATATTTATAGATTGTGCAACCTCGAGGCATGATTTTTAGAGAAAAATTACATACTTTCTAGAGAATATATACACTGAGGATAGATGGAACAACATCAAGACTCTAATCCATTTAGAGGAACATAGAGTAGCAGCAAGTGGAGGAAATGCAGATGAGATAAAGAAAAGAAAGAAATACACAAAGGAGACTGAGATGACGTTTGAAGAGCAACTAGATGAAATGGAGGAAGAGATGAGGAAGAAAAGGAAGAAAAAGGGTGTAGAGAAATCAATTTTCCAAGATAGAGCAAATTCTCCTACACAGGAAAGGAAACTAAAAGCAAGTAGCCTGTAACTCTAGAGTCTGGGAAGTAAGAGAAGCTAGGAGACAAAGAAAGGACATCAGATCAGAACTTGATGAGGATGTAATCAGGAATGTTAACAAATCTTTATCAAACAAACTAAGCATGATCAAAACTAAACTGATAAACTACAAAGAAAGAGAGAATCAAAAGGAAAAGGAGATGTATGAAATGAAGAAGATGTTAAACCAACAAGATTTTATTAGAAGATTGCTAGAGGAAGTAAGCGAGTTAAGAAGAATAGCTGGTGTTGCTAATATACCAACTGATTAGGAAATTTGGGATATGACTAACACATCTTAGTATACATTCATTTACAAGTCATTTGAAGTTGGTGGTAGTGGCGTTGGTGGATCTGGAGCTGGTGGAGATCATGTTGGTGTTGAAACAATTGAAGTAAAGAAAAATAATGGAGATGGTGATGTGGGAGGAACTAGTGAAGGACTCATTAGAGGAAATGTTGATCAGGTGATAGAGGTTGGATTCATAGATTTGGGGTTGGATATAGATACTGATGTTAATGGAAATGAAATGATCAAGGAGGAGAGAGCATTAGGTGAAAAGAAAATTGCAAAGCTCAATTTAATAGATGAAGAGGAAGAGGTTGAAGAACAAGTAGTGGACTATGATTTTGAGCCAGAATTCTATGAAGTGGAAGAGAGACCAATGTCATATGTGGCTTAGTGGAGTTCTATTGAATATGACATTATAGAGATGGATAAAGAGGATTGGTTCACAAAGGTGGAAAAGCCAGAAAAGCTAACCCCACTCTTTTAAAACATCAGAGAATCGGACAGGAACAAATCTAATAAGAAGATCGTGAATTAGAAGTAAAATTCTAACCAGAAGATCTTTAGGATAAAGAGGTGTGGGAGATCTCATATCTGCATATGAGGAAGGCGTTTAAGACTCTTCATGGTGGGATTTGAGAAGGCTAGCAGAGAACCCCTGCTAGATACTGGTTTAAGCGAGCATGCCACATTGATAGATTATCACTTATGTTATATGTAAGGCCTCGTTCCTAGGACACTCACAGTTAGACAATCATCGCACATAAAACATAAAACATACTTTAACATTTACTAAAATACAGTAGTGGAATCATGTAACTAAAACCATTTCATATATTAATAATCGCTTTTGCAAAATAATACATCATTGTTAAGTTATAAAATATCATTTGTTGCATTACATCACAAAAATATTATCATAATACAAAATCGATGCCATCCAAAACAAGCCAAGTAGCTCCCCCCTTGCCATCGTCAGCAACTCATACCTACCAACTGGAAAATACATAAAAGTCAGCGTTGCTGAGTGAGTTCTAGTTTTATAAAAATATAAATAATACTTTACATTCATTTAAAACCGTTCTTTACATTTCTTCGTGATCATACATCATACGTACAAATAGATAATCTTATTATCTTTCATCATCATTCATTAACATTCATTCATTTGTTATCATCCATACTCATTCTCATTCTTATCATACATTTCTTACATTTCATATGTTCGTCATTAACTTTCGATGCCATGTGCTATACACTATTCATTGTGCACGAAGCTGGCTACTGGGCCTAGGGAGTACATTCATCACTATCATTCACTTTCCATTCCGGAGCAATGCCATGTGCTATACCCCGAACATTATGCACGAAGCTGGTTACATGACCTAAGGTCTATTAATAGACCCCGAACATTGTGCATGAAGCTGACTCCACTACCTAGGACAAGCGGCAAGTGTCCCATACGTATAATCAATCACAAAGATTGAACCCCAGTGTGCATCCTTCCGGTGTAGCTAACCCACACACAATTGAGCTAACACCCTTCATTGGGTGTGAACCTCCATATATTTGCTTGCAAGACTTTCATATATTCATTCTTTTATTTTATGCATGCATCCATTCATTCTTTTCTTTTATGCATGCATTCATTCATTCTTTATGTTCCTCTTTTCATTATCCTTAACTTCAACTTTAGGTTATATAATTCTTTACGTTCATTATCATAATCATACCACATAAAGCCACGGAATAATACATAATAGGAACATAAAGAAAACAGATCATAATCATACATGACAGCATCACACATCATCATACAACATCATATAATCATCATACGTCACTCCCGGGAACATCCCAAGTCAAAGCCTAAAACTTCCTTTTTCCCAAAAATTTAGAAATAGTTCTAAGTCTTTAAGCACATGGGCACTATGCAGGCGCGTCGGAACACTTAGGCACATGGGAAACTTTTGAGTGCATGAGCAGTATATGGGTGCATGGCCAACACTTAGTCATTCTGGGCAACATTCTGGGCACATGGACACTATGCAGGCATATGAGCCTGACTTAGGCGCATATGCAGGTTGGGCGTGTGGGAACACTTATGCATATTAGCCATATCCTAGGCCCATGGACACTATTTGGGTGCATGGATTTCAAGCACACGGGGACTTAGGCGCATGGGCTACTAGTCATATGTAACAGTAACTACATGTAACTAACATCATAATTCAGTCCCCAAATCATCTTTCTAACATGTTCTCAGCTTAGTTCTAGCATTCTAAGCAACAAAACATGCTCATAACATAAACATAACCATAAATCATCCCAATCATGCACCCACCCATATACACATTCACATATACATTCGGGTATACAAACCCACTTAATAAAAACATTTTAAAATATAATTCTAGCCCTAAAATCAGTTAAAACATGTAAAAGTATGGTTCAAGAACTCACCTCTGACAACTTTCAGGCAAGAGTTCTTCACAACCGAATGCAAATGAGTTCAAACACCTAGAAACCCACCAAAACACACATACGAACATACAAACACATATAAACATAAACGCAAGACTGAAAATCAGTCAAGAATGCTACAAAACATTGAATTCTTACCTTAAATTCAACTTCTTCTTCTTCCTTCTTCAAAACCCAAAGTTCTTCTCTTCTTATTTCTCTTTCTAGAAATCGGCAGAATGATGAAAAGTAGCATAGCATGGGTGGCCATGTTAGTATTATACAAAATAATATAAAATTTTGTACTTTTTTACGTATTTAACACCTCAACTTGGGTTAAATTGCATTTCATCCTTTTATGCCCTTTATTCTTTCTTTTAAAATTTTCTGGTTTTACAAGTCCACCCTCCTTATATAGGTTTTGTCCCTAAAACCAGTTATTCCTCAAACAACTATGGGTAATGCTATCTTATTTCTTCTTCAGTCTCCCACGTAGGCTCAGATCCCTTTCTATGTTTCCACTATACTCACACCAAGGGAACCACTTTATTTTGCAATCTCTTCTTCTTTTGATAAATGATTGCCACCGGTTGCTCCACATAATTGAGTCGTTCATCTACCTCAATGTCCTCTAGTGGCACAACCATATCTTCATCAGCTAAACACTTCCGCAGATGAGATACATGGAATGTCAGATGAATTCCACTTAACTCATTGGGCATCTCTAACCTATAGGTCACCTCTCCTACTCGAGCAATGTTTCAGAAAGGCCCTATGTATCTCAAACTCAACTTACCTTTCTTTCTAACCGAATGATACCTTTCCACGGTGAGACTTTCAGCATAACTCTATCACCCCCTTTGAACTCAATCGGTTTACGTCGCTTATTGGCATACAACTTTTGCCTATATTTGGCTGCCTTCATAAAGGCTTTGATCTTCCCTAGCTTCTCAGTCGTAGCCTCAATCACTTCAATGCTCCCTAACTCCTTTTGACAAATATCACCCCAACAAATGGGTGTTCCATATCTCCTATACTATTGCATCTCATAAGGGGGCATGCCAGTACTAGCATGATAACTCTTATTGTATGAGAACTTGGCTAACGCCAAATGGTCATCCCAACTTCCTCCAAAATCAATAATACATGCTCATAGCATATCTTTTAGGGTCTGAATAGTTCTCTCCGACTGACCATCCGTCTGTGTATGATAAGTCGTGCTAATATGTAAACTCATTCCCATCCATCATGGAATTTCTTCCAAAACTAGGATGTAAACTGAGTGTCATGGTTAGACACAATAGACACTGGTACACCATGATGAGTTATAATCTCCTTTCTAGACACTAGTCTCTCCAAAGAATACGTTTCACGGATCGGTAGGAAGTGAGCACTCTTTATTAAGACGATCAACTATCATCCATATGGCATTGTACCCCCTCATGGTACGTTGTAGCTTCATAATAAAATCCATGGGGATGTGATCCTACATCCACGTAGGTATATCCAAAGGTTAAATTTTCCCATACGGCTTATGATGCTCCGCCTTCACTTGCAAACAAGTAAGGCACTAACTCCCATACTCCGCCGCATCGCACTTCATACCAGGCCACCAATAATTTTTCTTCATGTCCGAGTACATCTTCGTAGCACCAGGCTGAATGGAATATCGACTCTTATGAGCCTCATCCATGATCTTTTCGTGTAGATCCCCATAGCAAGGAATCCACATTCGCCCAGATTGGGTTCTAACACAAATAGTCTTTTCACCCAACTCCGCAACTAGACCTCTTATTCTTTTAGAGTTAAGACGATACTCCTTCAACGCATCATCTTGAAACTCCTTGACCTGCCTCATAACATCTGAGGTCATAACCAATTGATAGGCTTTCACCCGAATCGGTTCAGATCTCTCCTTCCGACTAAGGGCATCCGCCACCACATTGGCCTTGCCCGGATGGTAGTGTATTTCACAATCGTAATCCTTTATAAGCTCCAACCATCTCCTTTGCCTCATAATCAAGTCCTTCTGCTCAAAGAAGTACTTTAGGCTCTTGTGGTTAGTGAAGATAGTGTACTTCATCCCGTACAGGTAGTGCCTCCAAATCTTTAATGCAAAGACCAAAGCTACTTGTTCCAAGTCATGAGTGGGATAATTAAACTCATGAACCTTCAACTGTCAGGATATGTAGGCTATAACCTTTCCTCGTTGTATCAACACGCAACCCAACCCCAAGTAACAAGCATCTGAATAGACCACCAAACCCTCGCTTCCTTCGGGTAATGACAACACAGGAGCTTGAGTGAACCTTATCTTTAACTCCTCGAAATCCTTCTCTTGTTCTTAACCCCATACAAACTTCACATCCTTATGTGTCAACTTAGTCAATGGGGAAGCTATCTTAGACAAGTCTTGAATGAATATCATATAATAGTCCGCCAATCCTAAGAAGCTACGGATCTCGGATGGCGTCTTTGGCGACTTCCATTGCATCACCGCCTCCACCTTTGCAGGGTCCACTATAATCCCCTTGGGATTCACCACGTGTCCCAAGAGTTAAACCTCATGCAACCAGAATGCGCACTTGAAGAACTTAGCATACAATTTCTCTTTTCTCAGTGTCAAACACTTCACGGATATGTTGGGCATGCTCCTTTTGGCTCCTTTAATTAATCAAAATATCATCAATGAACATAATCATTGATTTATCCAACATCAGCCAAAACACCCGATTCATCAAATCCATAAAAGCAACTAATGTGTTAATTAGACCAAAAGACATAACAAGGAACTCATAATGTTCATAATGTTTACGAAAAGTTGTTTTAGGAATATCCTACTCCTTAACCTTCAATTGATGGTAAATAGATTATAGGTCTGTCCTCGAGAACCAACTGGCAACTTGGAGCTGATCAATCAAGTCATCAATCCTCGGTAATGGAAACAACTCACCGTAAACTTATTCAACTCATGGTGGTCGATGCACATTCTCATACTACCTTCCATCTTCTTGAAAAATTAGGTCGGAGTACCCCAAGGAGAGATACTCAGTCTAATAAACCCCTTATCAAGCAATTCTGCAATTGCTCCTTCAATACCTTCATCTTGAGGGGGCTAACCGACATGTTGCCTTAGCAAAAGGTTAGGCACCGGGCATCAAGTGAATCTAAAATTCGATTTCACAGTCTGGTGTCACACCTCGTAAGTCTTTTAGGAACATGTTCGGGAACTCACACACAACCAGCACATTAGACAGTTAATCCTTCACGTAGGCCAGGTAGGCACTACATCCACGCCTCATGCACTTTCCTGCCACCGCCATCCAAATCACTTTCTGGGTGTTAAGACCGAGTACGTACAGGAGACTAACAGATTTTGCGTTAGTACTGAATCAAAGAGTGTGGAATCCTATTTTATTGGCGATCCAATCAGTGAGAACAATTACCCGATCAATATAGAATTGAAACTAAATATTATGAACGAATAGAGATCGATCAGGAATGATCTATGAACTTGGACAGGCTTCCTTGGACGTTCTGGACGGCTAGGGTTCATAAGAGTATCAAGTTTTTCGAATTCCTTTTTTTTCCATGAATTAAGTGGTGTTTATAGGTTAGGGGTTTCCAGTCATGCGACTGAATCATGCGATTAAGTCATACGCATGACGAAAGGTTCAGTGGTGCGACTGAGTCAATCTTATGTCTCAATTGTGTGACTGATACAGTCTCATGGTTCAGTCGTACGACTCATCCATAAGCATGATGTATTCATGCGTATGGTCCATGAGTATGGGCTATTAGCATGAACACTCATCCGTCTATGTTGAAGACATTACACAATCATTATTCGACTTATAATTGTGTACAACAACCTCAAATCTATATAGTAAATTCGTTATATTTTAACACAATAATATTATGAAATATTAAACATTATAAACATGAACCACAAATCATATTTCATTGAACCCATTCATTACATATGTTTAAGACATGAAAGACATTTACATTTACCATGTTTGTTCAGTACTATGACCGCTTCTCCTATCCTCCAATCATAATACCACCATTTGAAGTGTGGAGTGAAGTCCTGAGGCATTTCTCGTAAGGGAATCTATGACATTATGCGCGGAGGACTCCACTTCAGCTTGGAAGTTCCGACCATAAGCTAGCATGTCTCGTCACCATGGAAAGTGTGGAAGTCCGACCATAAGTTAGCCGCCATGATTGCACAAAAAATGGCTGTCGTGATCCCAACCATGGTCACTAAACTCAATAGCACCTTGATGACCAATTCCAGTGACCATAGGAATGTTCAATGAGAAAATAGCAACAACCAAGGCGGGATTAATCGCACTTACACATTTAAGCATTTCAACTCGTGTAAACCCACTAGCTTTAGTGGAAAAGAGGAGCCACTGGACTTCTCAAGTGGTTTGAAAGTATGGGGAATACATTATTGTTAGCAAGTGTCCCGATGTATTCAAGGTTTGCTATGCTGCAAGTGTTCTTCAACAAAGGACATTAACGTGGTGGATTAATGAGAAAAGGAATGGGGGGGGCCGAAATTGCCTTGGCATTACTTTGGGAAGAGTTTAAGGATATAATGATCCAAAAGTTCTACCCAAGGAGTGAGTTGCAGAAGCTGGAAGAAGAGTTCTGGAACCTCAAGCAAGATGGTGGAAATCATTTAGCTTATTCCACCCAACATCATGATTGAGCATGCTCGTATCCCATATGGTGGATACCATGCCCCATAACATCAAGAAGTTTATTAAGGGGGTGTCACCTTAAATTCAAGATGCTATGGTGGGTAGCTCACTGAAAACCATATTAGGGTTGGAACTTTGTCAGTGAAAGGTGCTAAAACTACTGCTAAGGTGACATCTGAGACTACAAAGGAGGTGAAGGCCAAGTCCTATTTTCAAAAAAAAGAAGAGCAAGTTCACACTAACTCGTAATTACACAGTGACAACACAGAATGCCCCTCAAAGGCAAACTATCATTGCAAATCAAGCCCCCGTGGCAAGGGCTTATACTGGGCCGCACCCGATGTGCAATACTTCCAAGTACCATCATGCAAGTAACACTCCATGCCGATTTTGCTCGTTGTGTTGGAAGTATGGGCATCTAGTGGCTACTTGCCTTTGTGCTCCGAACAATACTGCAATGCTTGGTAATTAAGCCTACACAACTATGGCAAACCTGGACATATTTGTCCACAATATCCTCATAATGCGGGAACTGATCCACCGGCTCGTGGAAAGGGTTTCAATATCAACGCCAACCAAGCACAAGCCAAAAACGACATAGTGAATGGTACATCGTTAAGTCTCTTTTAGTCGTTCTTTGTCTTGTAAAAATCATTACTTGCAATAATAGGTCATTACTGAACAGGTATGTATCTTGTAAATAGTCATTATACTTTTGTATTGTTTGATTCGGGTGCAGATAAGAGTTTGGTGTCCTTGGAGTTCGAGCCTATGCTCTCTAGGCCTCGTGTTAATCTAGAAAGATGCTTTACGATCGAAGTCGCTGATGGAAAATCGATCATCGTTGACGTTGTAATACGCGATTGTCCCTTAAGTCTTAACGAATACGAATTCCTCATCGACTATGTAATTAGGAAGCTTTGATGTTATTATCGGCATGGATAAGTTACCCAAGCAACACACGGAAATATTATGCTTCGAGAAGTGCATACGAATTCCCTTACTATCAGGGGATACTTTGAAAGTCTTTGGGGAGAAATCATCCCAAGGACTCAAACTTATGTCCTTCATCAAGGCCCGAAAGTACTTAAGTAAGAACTATGTAGCTTTCATGGCTTATGTAGTTAACACAAAGGCCAAGGATAGAGAACCGAAAGACATTCCTGTCGTGCAAGATTTTCCCGAGGTGTTTCCAAGGATCTTAAGGGGTTAGCTCCCGTACGAGAGGTTGAGTTCAAAATCGACTTGATCCCTGGTGCAAACCCTGTGGCTAACTCCCCTTTTCATCTTGCACCGTCTGAAATGCAAGAACTAGCTAGCCAACTGCAAGAGTTGATTGATAAGGGTTACATTCATCCTAACTCTTCACCATGGGGTGCACCTGTGTTGTTCATGAAGAAGAAAGATCGTTCTTTCCATATGTGTATTGACTACCGGGAACTCAACAAGCTCACCATCAAGAACCAATACCCTCCTTCTCTGATCTATGATCTCTTCAATCAACTTCAAGGAGCTACACAATTCTCGAAAATCGATCGACGTTCTTGATTTCATCAATTACATGTTCACAACGACGATATTCCAAAACCTTTTTTCGTACTTGATATGTGCACGACCGTTGAAGGGTGGTCAGATACAACACAACAACACAAAGAAGAGAGTAACTAAACTTAATCAAATAGTAAACTGGATTAACCACAAGTAAAGGCACTAAGAATACAAGTAATTAACAGATAGAACACAAGAGCAAGATACACAAGCAGATGGTTTTCAAGATTGTAGTATATTGCTTTCTCAATGTTCTATTACAAGTGTTACAAAGAATAAAGATAAGTTACAAGACCATGAGATACTTATACTGCATCCTATAGCTGGCCATACTATGAAAGCCAGCTGGATACAATTGAGTAGACAAACACAAAATCAATTGTAGAGTCAAAAGGCAGATTGCCTTTTGACATGTGACTATGACATGCCATAGCTCACATCCTTATGTATTAAAAAAGGATAAAGTACATAAAGTAGATAGTAATAGACTCAAAACCTCAATGTATAGTTACCAAAAGCATGGACCTTTTCACAAACTTAAGAAAGTTGGTGACTACAGAGTTGCAGCGGAAAGGGGTCCAGCTTTATGGAAAAGTACATCAGATAAACCATGTTGTTAAGAGTCTTCGGAAGAAATATGTCTTCAAGAGTTGAGCTTCGGAAGACTTTGTCTCTGAAGCTTCGAAAGACTTCATCTTTGGCTTCGGAAGATATTGGTCTTGGTTTTGGAAGATTTCATACTTAGAATATTTATGTTGCTTGTGTGAAACTTTCGAACCATTCTTCTTCAGTACTTGTGCAGCATGCATGCAGAAAGACTTTGGTTGCTTCAGCCTCTATACATATTCTCTACAAACTCCCCCTAGGCTGATGCAACCAAAATACTTGAAAACTTCAGATATCAAAAGTCCTCATCGGGATAATAACCAGCCCTTTCTTCATAAGATGATCAAGATCCTTCAGACTATCAAATCTCATGTCAAAGAGATCATGCTGAGGCAACTGAAAACATGTCTTGCCATGTGTAGACATTTTCAATGCCATGACCTCAATGACATGCCACCATTCTGGATTTGTAGTGTATGTTCAGGACAGGATGGGTCTTTTTGATGCTAGAGGGGCTATTGGAATGGGAGATGATGGAGCATCCTCTGGCTGCACATCCTCAGGATGTTCTGACTCATCCTGAGGTTCAGAAAATGATGCAGTCTTCTTCTTCCTCTTTGGATTTGGCTTTGAAGCCATCCTTTTCTTTCTCTTTACAACTTTTAATTGAGAAGGCAGGAATGCAGTACCAGATTGATCTTCATTGTCTTTCTCAGTTGTGTCTTCCACTCTCACAGGTTCAGAAGGAGAGGGAGGTTGACCCTGCTACGGATCAGAAGATGAAGCTTGCTGAGATTCAGCTAGAGGTCGAGGTTGTGTTGTCTCTGGTTGTTCAACCTTAACCTCCACTTTAGGTGGAGCTTGACTTAGAGAGGAATGTAAGTCAACCACCTCTCCACTTTTTACCTTTTACCTGATCACCCTAATATGCTCATCCATAGTGGATATAGAAATAGGGCCAAATCTCCTTCCGGAGAATCCATACAACTTCAAGAAGCTCATCATCCTCTGCCTGTCTGTAGACTTCTTCATACTCTACTGGATTATGGCTCTTGACTGAGCAGCTTCTTCCCTTAGCTTTCTTTTGGTTGTCTTTCTTTCCTTGACTATGTCAAGTTCAAGTTGTTTGAGATACTCAAACTCAATATAGTCAAAGGATAATAGAAGAAATGCTTCTACCTGATAGAGGCCTGTGGCACTTAGGTAGTTGATCATCTTGATCCTTTCTTCTTCTTTATCTACCTAAGGTTCTTTTTGAACCACATCCTCATATGCACGACTTTCTTGAACTGGGTAGAGAGTAGGCATATGCTTGTATAGTCTTTTCTTTCTTCTGTCTTCTTTGATTTGTACTAGTAGCTCTGCATCTTTTGCCTCTTTCTTCTCCCTTGACCTTTCCAGGTCAACCAGTTCATTTAGTTCCTCCAAGGGGAGAGAAATGACATTGTCCATGTCATAGTTCCTTGTCTGCAGGTAGTTTATCCTGACTGCCCTTAACTCATCATTTTGAGTATCTGGTCTGGGGGCAGCCCTAATAGCAGATTCCATGAGTCTTGCAGACTCAAAAGAGGAACTTTCTCACCTCAGCTTCCTTTTCCTCTTTTTCTTCTCCTCCTCAATCTCCTCAGAAATCATTTTTCTTTTCCCTTTGTCACACACAGACCTTTATAACTCAGGGTGGAGAGAGCTTTGGCCTTCATTGCTTGGTGTAGCTTCCAAGCTTTGGCTAGAGAGAGGTTGAGAAGCACCTTCACTAGCAGGTGTTTCAAAAAGGGAATTGATCTCTGCAGTAGTTGTTGGTGATAAGACAGGGCTCTCAGGTTCTGTCACTAGGCCTTTAGTCAAGGTTTCCCCTATGAAACGAATCTTAGGGTCTGCCTTAACATCCAGTTGACCGATTACATTGCATGATTGCCATAGTCTTCTTCTAAGGCTAAACGCTGTAGTGATCCGGTCTTGGATTCTTTTAGCCAACTTGTCAGCTTGTCTTGATTGGCTTGGATTGACAAGTGGCATGCTGACTAAATCCAGACTGTCATAGAAGTTCAAGGTCTAAAAGTTGAAGATCTTCTGCAGTGTTTGAACTCTAATGATGATTAGGGCTCTCTTGTTGCTATCATACCTCCACCCAATGATATGATTGGAAGATGGTGGAGATGACATAGCCCTTGGTATCCCTTCCTCAAACAAACTCTGTATGATGAAGTCTATGTAGTCCACATCAATATAAACTTGAGGAGGTTGTTGAGAATATACAATTGCAAGTGAGGATGGTGAGTCCTTAGTGTCCATTCTCTCTGAAGAACTCCTAGGTTCTGAGATTGTAATGACTTTCCTCCCCCCTTTTTGGTAGCATCACCCACTTGCATAGGTGAGCTAGGAGTTAGGTCAATCACATCCATGGGTTCTTGTGTTCCTGATTGAGCTCTTTTTAAAGGTCTCCCAGCTAGTTTTTCCGTAAGATATGAAATTCAAGTTGCTGATCATTGACCATGTTCTACAAGGTAGTCAATTGAGATTCAAGGTGACTAACCTTGGAGACGAAATAGGTGCATGTTTGAGACAGCTTTTGCACCTTTAGTCTTAAATTCCCCACATCTTCATTAGAAGAATCATTGGGGGATGAGATGCTTTGACCAGAGTCCTCACCCTCACCGCCAGCTTTAGGTTCTTAGCTGCTAGATTTCCTCTGCTCACTGGCAATCTCAGTTGAGATGTCAGTGGGCTGAGTTGCCATGGTTGAGGTCTTAATGATGTAATCTCTTTTAAAAGTGAGAGCCTCTTCCATATGGACATTCTGAACAAGTTCAGAAGTGTCCACCTCAGTAGTAGGTGATTGATGTGGGATAGAAATAGGAGCCTCGGAAGCACTGATCTCTCTTTGAGTAGGGGAAAAGAAGAGAGAATCATGGTACTCAATGAAACCTAGATCTTCATCAGTGTAGAAGTCAAGGTTGGGGATTGGTTGGTTGAGATCTAAAGGCTTGGAATTGTAACTGTCCCTTGAAGGTTGATCACTTGATTGTTGACACTCAGAGTGATGGCTTAAGGAAGTTTGGCTTATGAGCTCATCAAGCTAAGCATGAGCAACCTCAACACTGATCCTTGAAGAGATGGGAGTGGTCTGCTCCTCAGGAGAAGTGGGAGCTCTAGTGTCCAATTCTTCTTGTATGGGTGAATGTATAGGGGCCTCCACAGATTGAATAGCCTAAGTAGGTGTTCGTTTGGATTTCCTTTGGTAGGTGAGGGTGATTTCAGGCTGTTTAGCAGGTTGGGATGTAGAAGGTGTGGGTTCAACACTAGCTAGTGCTGTTAGGTTGTCACCTTGAGACATGAGCTCTAACATTTTTGGGACCAGGGCTATTTCCACCCTAGAGAAACCAACAGTGGGCTTTCTCTTTATTTTAAATATGCCAGGCTTCATCTGTCCCAATTTAAGAATGTTACATGTTCGCTTTAACTGTGAGCCCAGTTCACAATTAAGAATGTACTGGACATATCTAGGAAACATGTAATATTCTAAGAAGTCCAATTTTGCAAGCAGATTAGTTTAAACAAACTGAGAATACCTGAACTTGACCCCTTAAACTATTCCATGAACAATGACGGAGAGATCCTCAGGAATTTCGTCCCATCCACCATGCTTGTTTGATAAGCTGTGGATAACCACATGGAGCAGGAATTTCCATTGGGGTGAGACCTTTTCTTCCCTAAAGGTATTGAAAGAGTAGTCTCCCTCATAACCCATCTGCTCAAAGGAATGATTTACAGCTTCCTTTGAGAAGAACACCTCAACTTCTTCATAATCTAGCTGAAGATGTCTATTGATGATGGCCTGAGTGATGAAGACTGTTCTCCCCTACACTGTGGCAGACAGTGCCTTCTCCCCATCCAGTACGACCTCCTGGCAGGTCTTCCAGAATTCTAGTAGATGATTCTCATAGAGTGGAGGATCAATGGTTAAGGAGGTGAAGTAGTTCGATAGAGCTAAGAAGCGACAAACCTGTGAGAAATGATGATCTTTCTCAGAGATTAATAGAGCAACCTGGTTATGTTGCCTGTGTAACTACATCGTAAAGTTTGGGTCATTTCTGTGTTGAGGGTTGGCCATTTTGAGAGAGCTTAAAGATGAAAGAAAGAAATTTCAGAGAGAAATTTGGGGTTTTAAGAAGCAGATGATAGAAAAAGGGGGAAACCGTTAGGTTTATATGTGAAAAAGGATTTCAGATAAAGTTTAATGAAAGAGGATAAACTTTGAAATCTGAATGTCAGTCCCACCTCTGAAAAAGTAGTTCACTTTGGCTCAAAAAGTAGTTTTCATGGAAGTCAAAAAGCTTCCAAAGGTAAATAATCTTCGGAGGTTTTAATGAAAAAGCATCCGAAGCTAAAATGACTTCGGAAGAAAAATTAGGACTTGAGAGTTTTGTTTAAAAGAACAAAACTTCCGAGAATTAATTTGCTTCAGAAGAAAATTGTCCTTGAAAACATATAAGTGCCAAAGGAGATTTTAAGCTTCAGAAGATATTCAGAAATTTCTTCCGAATGTAAAATACTTGGGTAGTTAGTTGTTTTAAAGGCATAAGTTTCTTTCGAAGTTAAAAACATAACTTCCGAAGGTTCAAAATTTTAATAATTCTAAGGAAAGTCTTTAAAAATTTTTTCATCCAAAGAAAATAAGATCTTATGAAAGTGATGAACTAGACAACTTAGGACACACATATTTTAAGAAATAGTAAGAATTAGTTTTAAGAAAAACCTACTCAAAGTTGATCATCCCAATAGCTGATATTAGATATTTAAATCTCTGTCCATCAAAAGCCTTTGTAAATAGATCAGCATATTGTTCATATGTGTGAACTTTGACTAGTTTAATTAATCCCTTTTCATAGTTATCTCTTATTAAATGATACCTGATGTTGATGTGTTTCGTCCTTGAATGCTGCACAGGGTTCTCTGTGATTGAGATAGCATTGTTGTTGTCTACATGAATAGGAGTCTCCTTGAAGTTTAACCCATAGTCTAGCATCTGATTCTGAATCCAAAGCACTTGAGCATAGCAACTTGCAGTAGCAATGTATTCAGCTTCAGCAGTTGATGCAGAGACATATGATTGTTTCTTGCATTGCCATGAGACAACCCTTCCACCAAGAAACTGACATCCCCTAGAAGTAGACTTTGCAGTCATGTTTCAACCACCATAATCACTATCTGTATAAGCATACAGATTGAAGTCAGGATTTTTAGGATACCATAAACCAAGTGTTGAAGCACCTTTAAGGTATCTTAGAATCCTTTTGACGGTGATAAAGTGAGACATCTTAGGGTTGGCTTGATATCTTGCACAGATGCAAGTGGCAAACATTATATCAAGCCTGCTAGCTATAAGATACATAAGAGACCCAATCGTACCCCTGTATAAGTGTTCATTTACACACTCCCCCTCAAGATCAAGTCCAAGGGAGTGGTTTCTAGCTACCGGTGTCTTAGCAATTTTACAATAAGTCATGTTGAACCTTTTGAGTATGTCTTGAACATACTTTGACTGACTTTTGAAGATGCCATCTTCAACTTGCTTCACTTGAATTACCATAAAGAAATTGAGTTCCCCTATGGCACTCATTTCAAATCTGTCCTTCATCAGCTTCTCAAAGTCTTTGTAGATCCTTGGATTAGTTGAACCAAAAATAATATCATCCATACATACTTGAACTAGCAATATGTCATTTCCCTATCCTTTTATGAAGAGAGTTCCATCTATAGTACCTCTCCTGTATCCATGTTTGCAAAGATACTGAGATAGAGTCTCATACCGCTTCCTGGGTGCCTGATGCAGCCAATAGAGAGCTTTGTCAAGCTTGCAGACATAATCAGGATGATCAGGATCTACAAAACGAGGTGGTTGTTTGACATATACCTCTTCATCAATCACTCCATAAAGAAAAGCACACTTTACATCAAGGTGAAAGACCTTGAAGTTTTTGGATGCAGCAAATGCCAGGAATATCCTAACAGCTTCCAGCCTTGCTACAAGAGCAAAGACATCAGTGTAGTCAATCCCTTCTTCTTGTGTATATCCTTGAACAACTAGTCTAGCTTTATTCTTGATGATAAATCCTCTATCATCCTTCTTGTTCTTAAACTCCTATTTGGTTCCAATGGTAGTCTTCCTATGAGGAAGAGGACATAGGTTCCAAACATTCTATCTTTTGAATTGAAGTAGCTCCTCTTGTATAGCTTCAACCCAACTTCCATCCTTTAGAGCCTCATCAACTTTCTTTGGCTCTATCTAGGACAAGAAACAACAGTGAAGACAAAGAATTGCTCCAGGTTTTGTCCTCTTGTTCTTACCCCAAAGAAAACATCTCCAATGATGTTTGTAGTGGGATGGGACTTATGGATCCTTAGCTGAGGTATCACAGCAAGTTGCTAAGAAAGATCTAAATTAGAGAAATTTAGATCTAGCATAGATGTTTCTCCCACCACATCAGCAGACTTATGAAGAGAGACTCGATCCAAGGAGTGTGTGACATCATTGATGTTGTCATCTATGGAGTGGTTATCAGCATCAAGAAAGTCTTGATCACTATCACCACTACCATCATTGTCTTCTGCATTTGAAATGTCTTTATCTAGTTGTGGAGCCTCTGAGCTGGAATTTGAAGGCATACCGGATGTATCAGCTGAGTATGTCATTATGGTGCTCATAGAGACTTCATTTGTAGAAGTAGTTCTAACTGGAGCTCAAGATATATTAATTGAAGGTCTTCTCAGCTCAAATCTTGGATTAGGATCACCTGTACTTAAATTTATTGCAGATCCTGAAACAGTCTCACAAGATTTGTTAAAATAGTTGGTAATTAAATCAAGAGCAAATAGCCAATCAGGACCAGAACCAGCCACACAGGGTGTGTGTTCATTGAAAGTCCTATTGGTTGACTCCTCAACAATTCTAGTTCTGAGATTGTATACTCTGTAAGCTTTAGCTTGGGAAGAATATCCAATGAAGTGTCCATCATCTGATTTCTCAGCAAATTTGGCAATTTGATCTTTGGTATTCAAGATGGTGCAAGGACAACTAAATGACCTGAGAAAACCAATAAAAGGTTTCCCTTTGTGCCAAAGTTTATAAGGAGTCTTGCCATGATTCTTAACTACTAAAACTCTATTCTTCACATAGCAGGCAGTGTTTACTGCCTCTTCCCAGAAGGTGATGGGCAGCTTAGAGTCAGACAACATAGTTCTTGCAGCTTCAATCAGTGTCATGTTTCTCCTCTCAGCAACACCATTTTGCTAAGGAGTCCTGGGAGCACTGAATTGTCTTGTAATACCTTTTTCATCACAAAATGTATCAAGGATTTGGTTCTTGAATTTAGTTTTTTGATCACATCTTATGATTTTGACCTTATGATCAGATTGATTCTCAATCTTCAAGATGAAACTCTTCAGAATCACAGGAGTCTCATCCTTAGTTCTAAGGAAGAAAACCCAAGTGAATCTTGTAAAGTCCTCTATGATCACCAAACAATAAGAGGTCCTTCCTAGACTCATTACACTAGTGGGGCCAAAGAGATCCATATGTAACAAGTGTGGGGAGTAGTGATGGAGTTTCTTTCCTTAGGCTTGTGAGATACCCTGTGGTACTTCCCTTTTAGGCATGCAACACAATGGTCATCACTTGCAAAATCTTTCTTTGGCATTCTAGTTACCAAATCATTCTTAATCAGTTTATTCATATTCTTAAAGTTTACATGGCACATTCTTTTATGCCATAGAAAATACACATCACTATTTGCTTTAGACAAAAAGCATGAAACTTCTCCAAAGGGAGATGTTTCGTGCAAATCCATCTTGTACATGTTCCCTTTCCTGGGGGCTCTAAGCAGAATATGCTCATGAGGAATGACCACCCCGGGCTTGAGAACAATGCACTCATGCTAAGTAAAGAGCATGTTATGACTCTGATCACAAAATTAGGATACACTCAGAAGATTGTACCCAAGCTCCCTGACAAAGTTTACCTTTTTCAATGCTGAGCTTATCAATTATGACCTTGCCCCTTCCAGAAATGTAACCACCTTCATCTCCTCCAAAAGCAACTGGCCCTCCATCAATCCTTCCAAAGTTATGTAGTAGTGACCTATTGCCTATCATGTGCCTAGAACAGCCACTGTCAATGATCCAAACATTTTTGCTTGTCTTGAGCTATCCCTGCACAAAGAAAATGATTAGTTACATTTGGAAACCCAAGCCTTACTTTTCTTGGGCTCACTAAGTGAAACAGAAGGTAATGCAATAGTAATAGATCCTATGGTTGTGCTTGGAGGATCTTGAGCTGTTGTTGATGGAAAATTCTCAGTCACTTGGTGTTTCTTAGACATCCACATCACCTTTGGAGTCTTCGACTTGACCTTCAACACTTCGGAAGCGTTTGATACTTCAGAAGTTTTGATGACTGGACCTTGGAAGATTCTGCTAACACTGTAGCAGACTTCAGTGCTTCGGAAGTATTCCTTCATTCTGAGACCAACTTTTCTTTCGAAGTCAATTTTCCACTTGCCTTCTTCTTGGTTTTGGAGCTTTCGAAGGAAATAGATTTTCCTTCCGAAGCTTGAATATTCTTAGAACTCTTGAAAGTCTTTGGTTTGATCATGTGAAGAGTACCCTTAGATTGTATGGACAATCCTTAGCAAGATGATCAGTACTTTCACACATAACACACTCCATTTTCTTCTTCTCAAGAGCCTTTTGGGAACAAGACTGACTTTGGTCACATCCCTTCTCCACCCTCACCTTTGTAGATGCTGATACAGTCTTTTTGGGCTGAGAACTATTCTTGGAGTTTGATGGTCCAGGCTGGGTAGCAGTGGTACACAGCAAATCAGTCTTCTTCTTAGTACTGGGATGATTTGAACATGAACCAGATCTCTTAGCAGAATAGTTAAGGTAGATGTCTTCAGTCTTTACCACTTCAAACCCTGTAGAGATAAAAACTTGTTTCTGCTTGGAGTCAAAAGTAGCCTTGATCTCTTGAGCCTTCCTTGCTTTCCTTTTGTTCTTTCTGATCAAGTTCTTTCTCATTAACTTTGTCATCACAATCTTCTTCTTCTCCTCAGAAGGATAGTGGCCCTTCTTAGAATCCTCCTCTTCACTCTTCTCAAAGGAATTATTCACTATCACTTCTTCATCCACTTCACTCAAAGGATCTATGAGAGGAAGCTTATATTCACAAGTTCCACACCTAGGTGATCTTACAGACAAGATTGTGTGTGGAGGAGTTATCTCATTTGATCCTAGTCCCTGCTTGTTTTGATAGCACACTTTGATATACAGGGATGAGGATATCATGTTCTTGAAGGTCTCTTCTTCAAGAACACACTTGTCTACCCTAGCTTTGCTGATCACAAGCTCAGCCTGGCACTCAGTCAGCTTGGTTATGAGATCCTTGATTTGAGTCCTAAAATCTATGTGCTCATGTTTTAGAACTGAAATAGTTTTCTCTAAGTCCTCTATCTTCAATTTATAATCATTTTCAGACTTTCTAAAATCAACTTTTAAAATGCTTAAGGACTCAAGATCAGATCTCATTTCCAAGTTGTAGGACATGTATCTATTAACTTTAGCAATGCATTCAGGGGTACAGAGATGTTCCAATACATTGGCTTCATCATGATTTGCCATCAGTGCTTGGTTTGGAGAAGCATCTTCCACTTGAAAGCTCTAGTCAAAGCCTCCATCTTCAACAGCAACAGCAGCCTACTGCTTTGGCTTCTCATTCTGGGGAGCCTTGTCAGTGTAGTTGGGTCTGGACTGTGTTTGGCCACCATTTCTTCTAGGTGCCTTACAGTGTCACACCCTCAAAATCCACTTGTGGAATTTTACCGCGAGGCGTGTGAACAAACCAGGATCACAGTCAATAGTTACTCAGAACGACTCTATATGCCATAATATAAATAAAATCAACCAAAGTACAAATTTTAAACAGAGCGGAAACGTTTTGAAAACAACCCAAAGAAATAAAAGTATAACCATGGCAAAACATGTGCCAACCCAAAAGAGAAATCAATAATCATTAAAATGATAAAATTGTCTTGAAGACCGAGTCTTAGAATGCAGTGAACCATGCAGTGCTCCTATGGCAAGCAAGCTAATGACCTGAGAATAGCATACTAAAATGTCAACACAATGGTTGGTGAGTTCAAGAGATATTCAAACCTAAACAGTTTAATAGTAGAGATATACAAGTAGCCCATTGTAACAGATAGCTAGTCCATTAACAATAAATATTATTTCATAGTGATTTCGCAATTGAAGCTGACTGTGTTACGTTGTTGCCTCCTGCCACGACTTAACAGGCCGTGACAATGTTCATTAGGACAACTTGCACCCGGTTGACCTCGAGTCACACAGGTGGGGCGCGTCAGACCCAGTATTACTACCCAAATTTCCCCTCTATTCAATACTAACATTTCAAAACTGTGAGGACTTTTCCATGATATCAACACTATATAATATTGTACACAACTTGAGTTTTTAAAGCGTTCGTGATTTACCAGTATGCTATCTCCCCCAAAGAGAGTAAATAAAAGGTGGGGCATGAACTCACCTGATATGCGTATAGATACACAGAGTTTCACTTGTCAAACAGAATAGACAGACAACCTTCAAAGGTTACCTAGATCATATAGTACATGAGTACGTGTAATCAAAGAACATGTGAAACCCTAAGTACACTACAACCAAGGACTCAAGATTTCAAACAAAACAGACATGTTTGACCTAGTTGACCCGTTTGACCCGTTGGTGACTTTATGTGTTGTATACCATTCAAGTAATAATACACATATATCATATATAGTTAACATTCAAACAGATCATATGTATGCTATATCATCTAGGTGTAACACTTAGATCATCATACAACCAAGTATCATACAAGTCATGCGAATCTAGAACATTAACATATCCACTAGTTATAACACAACTGACATGTCACACAAAGATCAAACCACTCACCACATGCCATGTGAAGCCACTCACAACTTCACATCCTAAACCCTGCCAATCCTACTAAGTAGGGGCCTCAGATTCGCACGCGTGTATGATGATCATAACCATATTCATTAACTATATGCATTGCATTCAACAACATCACAACAATCAATTTCTAGTCCCAAACATGATGTCCTACTACTAATCAACATCCAAATCATACATGATCATAAATGTCCAACTATCATTCATGATTACCCCGGCATTACATACAACCAAATTACCATGTTCTACCATATTAGAATCTATCCATGATCATACTAACACGCTCCTAACATCCCAAACATGTTCAAGCTATCATTTTTCAGACTTAGTGCAAATAAAGTTCCCTTTTGGGAAAGTACATCCCAACATCTATCAACCATCCAATGTATCATGAATTCATCATAATTATACCATCTCGAGCTCATAACAATATCTAGACATGATCAACATTACCTAATCACCATAATCTAACAATCTTCATGAACAAAAGTTTCTACTTTTGGCAAGCTATGAACAACAACATCCATTCAAAGATTTCTAGCATTCATAACAACAATCTAACATCTAATCATCATCATGAACACATCTATAACATCAATCCATTACTAGATCATCATTACAAGCAAAATAAAGTTACTATTATTAGTAACCTATGAACATCAACTTTAATCACCAATTTCTTGCAAAATCAATGTAACCTAGCCTTCACACAACCTACTAATCATCATAGATTCATCAAACAATCATCATTCATCCATAATCTCATAAATTTTCGAATTAGGGTTTGCCTATAATCAAAGTTCATGATCAATCCACTAAAAACATACAATTCATACATAATCGACGTTAACTAACATGTATTCAATCTAACTAACATACTAACATCATCAAACAACATCAATTCGACCCCATGAAGACCAATTTCGCAACTAGGGTTCGGCCACCAATAAAAACCCACAAAAACATGAAAAATCTAACCTTTAAATGTGTTATAGCTTGCAATTGATGATTCCCACGAGTTGTATTGCTTGAAATCGATCAAAATCTTGGCTTGTAGGCTAGTTCTAAGTTGAAATCGCAATTGGAGGGGTGAGGGATGATGGTTGTGGCCGATTTGGGGTTTGGGGGGAATTAGAGTTTGTTAATTTTGTTAAGTTTTAGTTTTAGGTAATTACACTTAACCCCCTTTATTTTATATTTTAAAAAACTATTCTTTTAAACACTTTTTGAAAGGTTTTAACTTAATAATACCAACATTATTAATCAACAATAATAATATTTACATTATTTCCACAACTCACAAGGTAGGCAATTTAAATATACGCGTTTTCACGTTACGCGATAAAATTCACCGTTAACGTTTAAATTGTGTAAACACATAAGCATAACACAATAATCACATAATCAATTAGATTATCAATAAGGTAACATTATTAATTATTATTAGGTCACCAACGTTAAACGACAACTAGTGTGTGTTACGACACGTGTATGCAAGACTTAACGGGACTAACGGAGTTTGGTAACGGAAATTTACCAGATGTCACATACATTCCCTGGCAATGTGGCCCATCAAGTTACAGTTGTAACACTTGACTTAGCCTTTGTCCAGGCCAAAATTTCTACTGGTTGTACTACTGGGAAACTTCCTTCCAGTCCGCTTGTAGAACTTCTTGGCTCTATGAGTGAGAAGAGCCATCTGCTAGACTATCTCTATGTACTCCAGGTCATCTACATGGATACAGTCCAGGTCTTCAAGGGTGAAAAGAAAGCTGCCACAACTTTCATCAAACAACACAAAAGCCTGAGAAGAGCTTGTCTCTTGGAATGGGTTTCCTTGAGTGTAGTTCTCCCTTGGTGTCTCTGGGAAGGTGATGAAAGGACCATTTGGTGAGTTGTCAGTGTAGCATATGAGATGATGTTGGGGTTTTATGCTATCCCTTTCAACCACATGATGGGTTGACCTATTTGATTGTTGGAGATGCCAAATGAACCTTGCATGTTCATCTCTATCTGGTAGCCACTAAGAATCCAATATCACTCTGTTAGAGTGAGAGTTTTGAGATTCTCAGTCATCTTGATTACCATACAATAGTGTGTCCACTGCCTAAGAAGTGAGGACATGAACTTCCTTACAATGTCTCTGTTATCAAAAGGAACTCTTCCATCCACAAGGGTATCCACAATCTCAACATACCCGAAGTATTGCTGAGTCATGGTTTCACTTGTTTTGAAGGTGAAATTTTCAAATTGCTGCTTCAGGAGATCCTTCTTGTTCTCCTTGGCTTTAGAGGAACCCTCATACATTAGTTTCAATGCATCCACAGCTGCTTAGCTATTTTGCATTTCTTGAAACCTCTGTATATAGAGTTTGGAATAGCAGTCTGAAGGGTTGTCATGGCTTTTCTATAAATATCTACTCTCTTCCTGTCTTCATCAAAGTAGTTTTCCATAGCACTGGGGATCATACCACCACCCGTAGCAGAGTGGGTTCTTAGTATGTAAGGTCCATTCTTAATAGTCTCCCATATTCTTGAGTCTAGTGACCTGATGAAACCTTTCACTCTCAGGCACCGGGTGTCAAAGTCATCAAGAGTGATCAGTGGGGACTTGTTCATGGTTTCAGTTTCCATATCAGTGTTGGTAATGGTAGTGATTTGAAAAGTTAGTATTTGTGTGAGTGAGGGATCTTAAGATGGTGAGATTTTATATCAAGAGCCTAGAACGCTCTGATACCAAATGCAGGATCGTTGAAGGGCAATCAGATTCAACACAACAACACACAGAGGAGAGTAACTAAACTTAATCAAGCAGTGAACTGGATTAACCATAGGTAAAGACACTAAAAAGACAAGTAATTAAGAGACAGAACACAAGAGCAAGATGCACATGTAGATGGTTTTCAAGATTGCAGTATATTGCTTTCTCAATATTCTATTACAAGTGTTACAAAATTAAAGATAAATTTACAAGAAAAAGAGATAATTATACTACATCCTACAGCCGGCCATACTATGAAAGCCAACTAGATACAATTGATTAGACATAACCAAAATCAATTGTAGAGTCAAAAAGGCAGATTGCCTTTTTGACTTTGTGACTATGACAAGCCATAGCTCACATCTTATCTATTACAAAAAAGATAAAGTACATGAAGTAGAAAGTTATAGACTCAAGACCACAATGTACAGTTATCTATTACAAAAAAAATAAAGTACATGATCATAAATGTCCAACTATCATTCATGATTACCCCGGCATTACATACAACCAAATTACCATGTTCTACCATATTAGAATCTATCCATGATCATACTAACACGCTCCTAACATCCCAAACATGTTCAAGCTATCATTTTTCAGACTTAGTGCAAATAAAGTTTCCCTTTTGGGAAAGTACATCCCAACATCTATCAACCATCCAATGTATTCATGAATTCATCATAATTATACCATCTCGAGCTCATAACAATATCTAGACATGATCAACATTACCTAATCACCATAATCTAACAATCTTCATGAACAAAAGTTTCTACTTTTGGCAAGCTATGAACAACAACATCCATTCAAAGATTTCTAGCATTCATAACAACAATCTAACATCTAATCATCATCATGAACACATCTATAACATCAATCCATTACTAGATCATCATTACAAGCAAAATAAAGTTACTATTATTAGTAACCTATGAACATCAACTTTAATTCACCAATTTCTTGCAAAATCAATGTAACCTAGCCTTCACACAACCTACTAATCATCATAGATTCATCAAACAATCATCATTCATCCATAATCTCATAAATTTTCGAATTAGGGTTTGCCTATAATCAAAGTTCATGATCAATCCACTAAAAACATACAATTCATACATAATCGACGTTAACTAACATGTATTCAATCTAACTAACATACTAACATCATCAAACAACATCAATTCGACCCCATGAAGACCAATTTCGCAACTAGGGTTCGGCCACCAATAAAAACCACAAAAACATGAAAAATCTAACCTTTAAATGTGTTATAGCTTGCAATTGATGATTCCACGAGTTGTATTGCTTGAAATCGATCAAAATCTTGGCTTGTAGGCTAGTTCTAAGTTGAAATCGCAATTGGAGGGGTGAGGGATGATGGTTGTGGCCGATTTGGGGTTTGGGGGGAATTAGAGTTTGTTAATTTTGTTAAGTTTTAGTTTTAGGTAATTACACTTAACCCCCTTTATTTTATATTTTATAAAACTATTCTTTTAAACACTTTTTGAAAGGTTTTAACTTAATAATACCAACATTATTAATCAACAATAATAATATTTACATTATTTCCACAACTCACAAGGTAGGCAATTTAAATATACGCGTTTTCACGTTACGCGATAAAATTCACCGTTAACGTTTAAATTGTGTAAACACATAAGCATAACACAATAATCACATAATCAATTAGATTATCAATAAGGTAACATTATTAATTATTATTAGGTCACCAACGTTAAACGACAACTAGTGTGTGTTTACGACACGTGTATGCAAGACTTAACGGACTAACGGAGTTTGGTAACGGAAATTTACCAGATGTCACATACATTCCCTGGCAATGTGGCCCATCAAGTTACAGTTGTAACACTTGACTTAGCCTTTGTCCAGGCCAAAATTTCTACTGGTTGTACTACTGGGAAACTTCCTTCCAGTCCGCTTGTAGAACTTCTTGGCTCTATGAGTGAGAAGAGCCATCTGCTAGACTATCTCTATGTACTCCAGGTCATCTACATGGATACAGTCCAGGTCTTCAAGGGTGAAAAGAAAGCTGCCACAACTTTCATCAAACAACACAAAAGCCTGAGAAGAGCTTGTCTCTTGGAATGGGTTTCCTTGAGTGTAGTTCTCCCTTGGTGTCTCTGGGAAGGTGATGAAAGGACCATTTGGTGAGTTGTCAGTGTAGCATATGAGATGATGTTGGGGTTTTATGCTATCCCTTTCAACCACATGATGGGTTGACCTATTTGATTGTTGGAGATGCCAAATGAACCTTGCATGTTCATCTCTATCTGGTAGCCACTAAGAATCCAATATCACTCTGTTAGAGTGAGAGTTTTGAGATTCTCAGTCATCTTGATTACCATACAATAGTGTGTCCACTGCCTAAGAAGTGAGGACATGAACTTCCTTACAATGTCTCTGTTATCAAAAGGAACTCTTCCATCCACAAGGGTATCCACAATCTCACATACCCGAAGTATTGCTGAGTCATGGTTTCACTTGTTTTGAAGGTGAAATTTTCAAATTGCTGCTTCAGGAGATCCTTCTTGTTCTCCTTGGCTTTAGAGGAACCCTCATACATTAGTTTCAATGCATCCCACAGCTGCTTAGCTATTTTGCATTTCTTGAAACCTCTGTATATAGAGTTTGGAATAGCAGTCTGAAGGGTTGTCATGGCTTTTCTATAAATATCTACTCTCTTCCTGTCTTCATCAAAGTAGTTTTCCATAGCACTGGGGATCATACCACCACCCGTAGCAGAGTGGGTTCTTAGTATGTAAGGTCCATTCTTAATAGTCTCCCATATTCTTGAGTCTAGTGACCTGATGAAACCTTTCACTCTCAGGCACCGGGTGTCAAAGTCATCAAGAGTGATCAGTGGGGACTTGTTCATGGTTTCAGTTTCCATATCAGTGTTGGTAATGGTAGTGATTTGAAAAGTTTAGTATTTGTGTGAGTGAGGGATCTTAAGATGGTGAGATTTTATATCAAGAGCCTAGAACGCTCTGATACCAAATGCAGGATCGTTGAAGGGCAATCAGATTCAACACAACAACACACAGAGGAGAGTAACTAAACTTAATCAAGCAGTGAACTGGATTAACCATAGGTAAAGACACTAAAAAGACAAGTAATTAAGAGACAGAACACAAGAGCAAGATGCACATGTAGATGGTTTTCAAGATTGCAGTATATTGCTTTCTCAATATTCTATTACAAGTGTTACAAAATATAAAGATAAATTTACAAGAAAAAGAGATAATTATACTACATCCTACAGCCGGCCATACTATGAAAGCCAACTAGATACAATTGATTAGACATAACACAAAATCAATTGTAGAGTCAAAAAGGCAGATTGCCTTTTTGACTTTGTGACTATGACAAGCCATAGCTCACATCTTATCTATTACAAAAAAGATAAAGTACATGAAGTAGAAAGTTATAGACTCAAGACCACAATGTACAGTTATCTATTACAAAAAAAATAAAGTACATGATCATAAATGTCCAACTATCATTCATGATTACCCCGGCATTACATACAACCAAATTACCATGTTCTACCACATTAGAATCTATCCATGATCATACTAACATGCTCCTAACATCCCAAACATGTTCAAGCTATCATTTTTCAGACTTTATGCAAATAAAGTTTCCCTTTTGGGAAAGTACATCCCAACATCTATCAACCATCCAATGTATTCATGAATTCATCATAATTATACCATCTCAAGCTCATAACAATATCTAGACATGATCAACATTACCTAATCACCATAATCTAACAATCTTCATGAACAAAAGTTTCTACTTTTGGCAAGCTATGAACAACAACATCCATTCAAAGATTTCTAGCATTCATAACAACAATATAACATCTAATCATCATCATGAACACATCTATAACATCAATCCATCACTAGTCATCATTACATGCAAAATAAAGTTACTATTATTAGTAACCTATGAACACCAACTTCAATTCACCAATTTCTTGCAAAATCAATGTAACCTAGCCTTCATACAACCTACTAATCATCATACATTCATCAAACAATCATCATTCATCCATAGTCTCATAAATTTTCGAATTAGGGTTTGCCTATAATCAAAGTTCATGATCAATCCACTAAAAACATACAATTCATACATAATCGACGTTAACTAACATGTATTCAATCTAACTAACATACTAACATCATCAACAACATCAAATTCGACCCCATGAAGACCAATTTCGCAACTAGGGTTCGGCCACCAACAAAAACCCACAAAAACATGAAAAATCTAACCTTTAAATGTGTTATAGCTTGCAATTGATGATTCCCACGAGTTGTATTGCTTGAAATCGATCAAAATCTTGGCTTGTAGGCTAGTACTAAGTTGAAATCGCAATTGGAGGGGTGAGGGATGATGGTTGCGGCCGATTTGGGGTTTGGGGGGAATTAGGGTTTGTTAATTTTGTTAAGTTTTAGTTTTAGGTAATTACACTTAACCCCCTTTATTTTATATTTTATAAAACTATTCTTTTAAAAACTTTTTGAAAGGTTTTAACTTAATAATACCAACATTATTAATCAACAATAATAATATTTACATTATTTCCACAACTCACAAGGTAGGCAATTTAAATATACGCGTTTTCACGTTACGCGATAAAATTCACCGTTAACGTTTAAATTGTGTAAACACATAAGCATAACACAATAATCACATAATCAATTAGATTATCAATAATGTAACATTATTAATTATTATTAGGTCACCAACGTTAAACGACAACTAGTGTGTGTTTACGACACGTGTATGCAAGACTTAACGGAACTAACGGAGTTTGGTAACGGAAATTTACCGGATGTCACATTATCCCCATGTTGAAAAAATTTTCGTCCCGAAAATTGCGTTTCATGGTGAGAGTGTTCCATCACTGGTCTACTGCATTGGCACACAGAAATCGAAATCGAATGAGTTTTGGATGAGTTGTCACATCATCCCCATGTTGAAAGAATTTCGTCTCGAAATTTAAATCAATACCTTTGTCTGTTGGCATCGTCCCTTCGAATAGTTGCGGGTACTTAAGCTTCATTTGATCTTCCCGTTCCCATGTGAATTCCGGTCCACGTCGCGAATTCCAACGGATTTTGATAATAGGTATCTTGCTTTGCTTAAGTGTTTTTACCTCACGATCCATCACCTCAACTAGTTCTTCAATAAAACGCAATTGTTCATCCACTTGAATTTCTTCTAGTGGGACAATCATCGTTTCATCAGTTATGCACTTCTTCAGGTTTGACACGTGAAATACATCATGGATTCCACTTAGCGAATCAGGTAGGGCTAGTCGATAGGCTACTGGACCTATTCTTTCCACTATTTCAAATGGTCCAACATACCTCGGATTTAGTTTCCTCGTTTACCAAATCAAACTACGCCTTTCCATGGTGGGACTTTCCACAAAACCTTGTCACCAACCTGAAACTCTAAAGGTTTCCGTCTCTTGTCAGCATAACTCTTTTGTCTGTCTCGCGCTGCAGCCATATGGTTCCATATCTGTACAATCTTCTCAGTTGTCTCATGAATTAACTCGGGACCTGTTATTGACTATCACCAATTTCTGCCCAGCAAACGGGTGATCGACATTTTCCCCCATACAGCGCCTCGAAAGGCGCTGCCTGTATACTAGTATGATAACTGTTGTTATAAGAAAACTCCACCAATGGTAGGTGAATTTCCCAATTATTCCCGAAGTCAATCACACAAGCCCGTAGCATATCTTCCAACGTCTGTATGGTACGCTCACTCTAGCCATCCGTCTGTGGATGATACGCAGTACTCATATCTAACCGTGTACCCAACGATTTCTGCAATGATTGCCAGAAATGTTATGTGAAACGAGCGTCACGATTGGAAATAATTGAGATCGGTACACCATGTCTCGAAACAATCTCTTTAAGGTACAATCGAGTTACTTTCTCCATCTTATCAGTTTCCTTAATTGCAAGGAAGTGAGCAGACTTTGTCAATCGATCCACAATAACCCATATCGTGTCACAACCAGTACTAGTCCGGGGTAGCTTAGTAATAAAATCCATGGAGATCTGTTCCCATTTCCACATTGGAATCTCGAGTTGTTGTAACAGTCCGGATGGTTTTTGATATTCCACTTTTACCTTCGAGCAGGTCAAACACTTGCTCACATACGTAGCTACATCCGCTTTCATGTTAGGCCACCAATAGTGAGCCTTTAGGTCATGATACATCTTGTCGGATCCAGGATGTATAGAATACTTAGATTTGTGTGCCTTGCTCATAACTAAATCTCTCAGATTTCCATGAACAGGCACCCAAAGTCTATCCATGAAATACCGAATTCCATCCGCTTTCACCACTAGTTGTTTATCCATTCCCCTTAACAACTCAGAACAATATTTTCTGTTTTTAAAGCTTCTATCTGTGCCTCCTTAACTTGTTTGGGCAGTTGGGTACTGATAGTAAGCTGTAAAGCTCGCACCCGTCGGGGTTTAGCTGTTTCCTTCCTGCTTAGGGCATCGGCAACTACGTTCGCCTTTCCGGATGGTACTTAATTGCGCAATCATAGTCATTTAATAATTCCACCCAACGTCGCTGCCTCATATTCAACTCTTTTTGCTCGAAGATATGTTGAAGACTCTTGTGATCGGTGTAGATAGTGCACTTGGTACCGTACAAGTAATGTCTCCAGATCTTTAAGGCAAAAACCACTGCACCCAATTCTAAGTCACGGATGGTATAGTTCTTCTCATGAACCTTTAGTTGTCTCGAGGCGTATGCTATCACCTTATCTCGTTGCATCAAGACACAACCCAATCCTTGAATGGATGCATCGCGATACACAAAGTCATCTGTTCCCTCTTGTAATGCTAATATCGGGGTAGTACAGAGTTTTTGATTTAGTAATTGGAAAGCTGTTTCTTGACTCTCACTCCATTTGTATGTTGTTCCTTTGTGAGTTAAGGCTGTGAGAGGTTGTGCGATCTTAGAAAATCCTTCTATGAATCAGCGGTAATATCCTGCTAATCCTAGAAATTGTCTTATCTCGCTCGGCGCTTGGGTGTAGTCCAATCTTTATCGCCTCAATTTTGGCAGGATCGACATGTATCCCTTTCTCATTAACATATGACCTAGGAATTGCACTTCTCTTATCCAGAAGTCACACTTCGAGAATTTGGCATATAGCTGCTCATTTTTCAACAGTTCCAAGATCATTCGTAAGTGCTCTTCATGCTCTCCTTGGTCCTAGAATATATCAGTATATCATCGATGAACACAATGACAAACTGATCAAGATAGGGTTTGCACACGCGGTTCATTAGGTCCATGAACACAGCAGGTGCATTAGTCAACCCAAAAGGAATGACCAAGAACTCATAATGACCATAACGAGTACGAAAAGCAGTCTTGGGAATGTCTTCTTCTCGAACTCTGAGCTGATGATAACCAGATCTCAAGTCAATCTTCGAATAATAGCTTGATCCTTGAAGCTGATCGAACAAATCATCAATACAAGGTAAAGGGTATCGGTTCTTGACTGTTACCTTGTTTAACTCTCTATAATCAATGCACATCCGAAATGTGCCATCCTTCTTCTTAACAAAGAGAACAGGAGCTCCCCAAGGTGATGTACTAGGTCAAATAAAGCCCTTATCCAAAAGCTCCTGAAGTTGTGACGACAACTCCTGTAGTTCATTCGGTGCTAATCGATAAGGTGCCCTAGCAATCGGAGTTGCGCGGGAGTCACTCAATCTGGAATTCCACTTGGCGGTGAGGTGGTAATCCAGGATGATCCTCTGGGAACACCTCTGGAAAATCGCATTACTGGGAATATCCTCCATTTTCCTTTCTTCTGCCTGCTTATCGGTTACAAGTGCTAGAATAGCCACACGACCCTTTCGTAATAACTTTTGAGCTTTCATGTATGAGGAGGCGTATCACAGCACCACTCCTATCACCTTTGACGGTAAGGATTTGATCACCAATCGGGATCCGTATGATCTTCTCATGACATATGACTTCCGCTTGCTTGCTAGAGAGCCAATCCATGCCTATCATAACATCAAAAATCCCCAGCGTAACATGCATAAGATCTATAGCGAATGTATGACCAGCAAGTTCTATCTTACAGTCTTTAAGGATATGCGTTACATGGATTTGTTTAATGTCGGCTAATTCCACAGTGTATTTAGATTCTAAAGCAGTGGGTATATCACTTAGAAGACTACAGAACTTTAAGGACACAAAACTCCTCGGCTCCAGTATTAATAGTACTGTAGCAAAACAACCATTAATAGGGAATCTACCAGTAACAGTTGTGGGATCATTTAGAGCCTCACCTGAGCCAATGAAGAAGGCTCTCCCCTTGGCTCCATCTTTATTGCAGCCATTACCAGTACCATTTCCACCGTTGTTGTTATTATTACCATTGTTGTTGTTGTTACCATGGTTGTTGGTGTTGTTGTTGTTGTTGCCATTACCGTTCCTCCTTAGTGTGGGCAGTTTCGCCTGTAATGCCCTTCTTTCCCACATTCGAAACAACCCTGGGAGTTTCTTGAGGTTGTTGTGGCCTCCTTACCAGTTCACCACGACAATCCTTGGCAGCGTGTCCAATTTTTCCACAACGTTGACACTTGAAACTATCACACCTTCCCACATGATGGTAATTACACCAAGTGCACTTCAGATGTCTCCCACCATAACCACTGGGTCCTTGATTATTTGCAGGCGTCTGGTTGGAGTTATGGTTGTTGTCAACCTTCGTTGCTACTGAACTGGCTGTTGTTGCTATTGAGATTGAGGTTGACCACTAGAAGATGATGATGCTTTGGTGTTGTTGGCATTGTCCCACTTTCTTTTGTTATCGGGCACGCTTGCCACAGTGCCCCGTTTGGGTAGACGTCCTTGCTCCACGGCTTGGTCAGTTAGCCTATGAGCTAGCTGGATGGCTTGCTGAATTGTGGCTGGATTGGAAGCAGTTACCATACTTTGGATTTCAGGTACCAATCCCCGTATGTAATGCTCTATCCTTTTATGAACCTCATTCACCATTCCCGGGCACAAAGTTGCTATTTCATGGGTTCTGGTGGTGTAAGCCTCAATTTCCGAGCCCTGCATTTTCAATTGCCAGAACTCCATCTCTAACTTCTGCACTTTGCTGCGAGGACAGTACTCCTCGGTCATCATTGCTTTGAACTCATCCCATGGAAGTCCATTCGCCATCGCTTGTCCAAGCATCTGGACTTGCGCGTTCCACTAAGACAGAGCAGCACCCTCTAAAGTCCCGGTGGCATACTTTACTTGATCCGTTGGTGGACAGTTACATTTGGAGAAGACAGACTCGGTCTTCTCGAACCAGCGTACAAGCCCTACAGCACCCTCTGTACCGCTGTAGGTGGGTGGTTACAGTCCATGAAGGACTTGTAGGTACACACAGGTGGTCCTGTTTTAACACAACACACATTAATCAGACATCCCCTACAGTTATGAAGGATATCAAATTATCTTTCTATCATTGTTTACCTGCTGGCTAACCCGCGTGGGCAGCAGCCACTACCGCCTAAACATGCTCATTAATTAGAGCAGCCAATTCTGCGGGAGTCATGTAATAGCACCACCACCTTGTTCTCCGGTGCCACGTCCACGTCCGCGTCCACGACCACGTCCACGTCCACGTCCACGTCCACGGGCGTCCATTCTTTTCACTTTACATTCACAAATACAATAATGAGTAACATCAAACATATTTAACTCATTGAAGCATAGTAAACAGTAAACAAAAGAAATAACGAATCATCACAACCACAACATTCATAACAAAAATAATAACCAAGTAAATAAATTGTAATGAGTCACAATGTATTTAGCAATGTCAAAATTGAAGTTTGTCGTTCGTGTGGGGAAACAACCCTTCCCACATAGGTTTCAAAAAGAAAACACTACGTAGTCTAAGTCATATAAAGAAGTCAATCGACGACATCTGACCCATCACTATCATCCTCCATCTCCTTTGATTCCTCCTCCTCGGGTCCCTCTCGGGATCCTCCTCATCCTCAGGGTCAGCTGCAGGAGCAGGAGCTATAGCAATCTGAAGTGCCGCTAGTTGAGCTTCTAAAATGGCAATCCTATTATCGGCTACGGCGTCCCACTGTTCACGAGCAGTCACGCGCCCTTGGAGTGCCATAAGACCATCTGCATATGGTGACAACCGTTCAGGGTCTTCCCGTGTTGTTCCTCGAGTTCATCCAATTGATGTCTCAGGTTGTACACCTCTTGCTGTAGTGTACAGACATCACTCGTGAGCCGCCTTACTCGATGCTGTTCTGTATCCAGTGCAGCCATTAGTGCAGCAATCAGTTGCTCGTTGGACTGCACCGTTCGTGGGAGTGAAGGCATGGGTTGATCGGCATTGTTCTAGTCCTGGGCCTCGGGACAGGTACGCGCTCCCTAAACATGATATGATCAACAAATCTAGGATAGGAACGCCAGTCTCGCGGAGGGTCACGCTTCATCAATGCAAATGGTTGATCCCAGTCAATCTCCTCTCAGGGATAAGCCAGTCGGGGCCAATCGAATCCATCATCAGGTAGAGGTGCAGGAGGTGGGGATTCAGATCGTGTAGGTGATTCAGGTCGTTTACCCGGAGCTCTCGAAGACGATGCCATGCTGTAGAGAGTGTGACGTGTATGCCAATGAGTATACAGTAGATGAGAATAAGGCACATGTAACTAATTAACTGTGTGCGGTTATAGTCTAGTGTGTATGCAACCTAGTTCCCTATAATCAATGGCTCTGATACCAATCTGTCACACCCTCAAAATCCACTTGCGGAATTTTACCGCGAGGCGTGTGAACAAACCAGGATCACAGTCAATAGTTACTCAGAACTACTCTATATGCCATAATTTAAATAAAATCAACCAAAGTACAAATTTTAAACAGAGCGAAAGCGTTTTGAAACAAACCAAAGAAATAAAAGTATAACCATGGCAAAAATGTGCCAACCCAAAAGAGAAATCAATATAATTAAAATGATAAAATTGTCTTGAAGACCGAGTCTTAGAATGCAGTGAACATACAGTGCTCCTATGGCAAGCAAGCTAATGACCTGAGAATAGCATACTAAAATGTCAACACAATGGTTGGTGAGTTCAAGAGATATTCAAACATAAAAAGTTTAATAGTAGAGATATACAAGTAGCGCATTGTAACAGATAGCTAGTCCATTAATAATAAATATTATTTCATAGTGATTTCGCAATTGAAGCTGACTGTGTTACGTTGTTGCCTCCTGCCACGACTTAACAGGCCGTGATAATGTTCATTAGGACAACTTGCACCCGGTTGACCTCGAGTCACACAGGTGGGGCGCGTCAGACCCAGTAGTACTACCCAAATTTCCCCGCTATTCAATACTAACATTTCGAAAGTGTGAGGACTTTTCCATGATATCAACACTATATAATATTGTACACAACTTGAGTTTATAAAGCGTTCGTGATTTACCAGTATGCTATCTCCCCCAAAGAGAGTAAATAAAAGGTGGGGCATGAACTCACCTAATATGCGTATAGATACACAGAGTTTGACTTGTCAAACAGAATAGACAGACAACCTTCAAAGGTTACCTAGATCATATAAGTACATGAGTACGTGTAATCAAAGAACATGTGAAACCCTAAGTACACTACAACCAAGGACTCAAGATTTCAAACAAAACAGACATGTTTGACCTAGTTGACCCGTTTGACCCGTTGGTGACTTTATGTGTCGTATACCATTCAAGTAATCACACACATATATCATATATAGTTAACATTCAACAGATCATATGTATGCTATATCATCCAGGTGTACACTTAGATCATCATACAACCAAGTATCATACAAGTCATGCGAATCTAGAACATTAACATATCCACTAGTTATAACACAAATGACATGTCACACAAAGATCAAACCACTCACCACATGCCATGTGAAGCCACTCACGACTTCACATCCTAAACCCTGCCAATCCTACTAAGTAGGGGCCTCAGATTCGCACTCGTGTATGATGATCATACCATATTCATTAATTATATGCATTGCATTCAACAACATCACAACAATCAATTTCCAGTCCCAACATGATGTCCTACTACTAATCACATCCAAATCATACATGATCATAAATGTCCAACTATCATTCATGATTACCCCGGCATTACATACAACCAAATTACCAGTTTTCTACCATATTAGAATCTATCCATGATCATACTAACATGCTCCTAACATCCCTAACATGTTCAAGCTATCATTTTCAGACTTTATGCAAATAAAGTTTCCCTTTTGGAAAGTACATCCCAACTTCTATCAACCATCCAATGTATTCATGATTCATCATAATTATACCATCTCAAGCTCATAACAATATCTAGACATGATCAAATTACCTAATCACCATAATCTAACAATCTTCATGAACAAAAGTTTCTACTTTTGGCAAGCTATGAACAACAACATCCATTCAAAGATTTCTAGCATTCATAACAACAATCTAACATCTAATCATCATCATGAACACATCTATAACATCAATCCATCACTAGATCATCATTACATGCAAAATAAAGTTACTATTATTAGTAACCTATGAACACCAACTTCAATTCACCAATTTCTTGCAAAATCAATGTATCCTAGCCTTCACACAACCTACTAATCATCATAGATTCATCAAACAATCATCATTCATCCATAATCTCATAAATTTTCGAATTAGGGTTTGCCTATAATCAAAGTTCATAATCAATCCACTAAAAACATACAATTCATACATAATCGACGTTAACTAACATGTATTCAATCTAACTAACATACTAACATCATCAAACAACATCAAATTCGACCCCATGAAGACCAATTTCACAACTAGGGTTCGGCCACCAACAAAACCCCACAAAAACATGAAAATCTAACCTTTAATGTTTATAGCTTGCAATGATGATTCCCACGAGTTGTATTGCTTGAAATCGATCAGATATTGGCTTGTAGCTAGTTCTAAGTTGAAATCGCAATTGGAGGGGAGGGATGATGTTGCGGCCGATTGGGGTTTGGGGGGAATTAGGGTTTGTAATTTTGTAAGTTTTAGTTTAGGTAATTACACTTAACCCCCTTTATTTTAATTTTATAAAACTATTCTTTTAAACACCTTTTTGAAAGGTTTTAACTTAATAATACCAACATTATTAATCAACAATAATAATATTTACATCATTTCCACAACTCACAAGGTAGGCAATTTAAATATACCGTTTGTTTTCACGTTACGCGATAAAATTCACCGTTAACGTTTAAATGTGTAAACACATAGCATAACACAATAATCACATAATCAATTAGATTATCAATAAGGTAACATTATTAATTATTATTAGGTCACCAACGTTAAACGACAACTAGTGTGTGTTTACGACACGTGTATGCAAGACTTAACGGGACTAACGGAGTTTGGTAACAGAAATTTACCAGATGTCACATACATTCCCTGGCAAAGTGGCCCATCAAGTTACAGTTGTAACACTTGACTTAGCCTTTGTCCAGGCCAAATTTCTATGGTTGTACTACTGGGAAACTTCCTTCCAGTCCGCTTGTAGAACTTCTTGGCTCTATGAGTGAGAAGAGCCATCTGCTAGACTATCTCTATGTACTCCAGGTCATCTACATGGATACAGTCCAGGTTCAAGGGTGAAAAGAAAGCTGCCACAACTTTCATCAAAAACACAAATCCTGAGAAGAGCTTGTCTCTTGGAATGGGTTTCCTTGAGTGTAGTTCTCCCTTGGTGTCTCTGGGAAGGTGATGAAAGGACGATTTGGTGAGTTGTCAGTGTAGCATATGAGATGATGTTAGGGTTTTATGCTATCCCTTTCAACCACATGATGGGTTGACCTATTTGATTGTTGGAGATGCCAAATGAACCTTGCATGTTCATCTCTATCTGGTAGCCACTAAGAATCCAATATCACTCTATTAGAGTGAGAGTTTGAGATTCTCAGTCCTCTTGATTACCATACAATAGTGTGTCCACTGCCTAAGAAGTGAGGACATGAACTTCCTTACAATGTCTCTGTTCTCAAAAGGAACTCTTCCATCCACAAGGGTATCCACAATCTCAACATACCCGAAGTATTGCTGAGTCTGGTTTCACTTGTTTTGAAGGTGAAATTTTCAAACTGCTGCTTCAGGAGATCCTTCTTGTTTCCTTGGCTTTAGAGGAACCCTCATACATTAGTTTCAATGCATCCCAAAGCTGCTTAGCTATTTTGCATTTCTTGAAACCTCTGTATATACAGTTTGGAATAGCAGTCTGAAGGGTTGTCATGGCTTTTCTATAAATATCTACTCTCTTTGTCTTCATCAAAGTAGTTTGCCATAGCATTGGGGATCATACCACCACCGTAGCAAAGTGGGTCTTAGTATGTAAGGTCCATTCTTAATAGTCTCCCATATTCTTGAGTCTAGTGACCGGGTGTCAAAGTCATCAAGAGTGATCAGTGGGGACTTGTTCATGGTTCCAGTTTCCATATCAGTGTTGGTAATGGTAGTGATTTGAAAATTTTAGTATTTGTGTGAGTGAGGGATCTTAAGATGGTGAGATTTTATATCAAGAGCCTAGAACGCTCTGATACCAAATGCAGGATCGTTGAAGGGCAGTCAGATACAACACAACAACACACAGAGGAGAGTAACTAAACTTAATCAAGCAGTGAACTGGATTAACCATAAGTAAAGACACTAAAAAGACAAGTAATTAAGAGACAGAACACAAGAGCAAGATGCACATGTAGATGGTTATCAAGATTGCAGTATATTGCTTTCTCAATATTCTATTACAAGTGTTACAAAATATAAAGATAAATTTACAAGAACATGAGATAATTATACTACATCCTACAGCCGGCCATACTATGAAAGCCAACTAGATACAATTGATTAGACACAACACAAAATCAATTGTAGAGTCAAAAAGCCAGATTGCCTTTTTGACTTTGTGACTATGACAGGCCATAGCTCACATCTTATCTATTACAAAAAAGATAAAGTACATGAAGTAGAAAGTTATAGACTCAAGACCACAATGTATGGTTACCAAAATCATAGACCTTTTCATCAACTCATGTAAGTTGGTGACTATACAGAGTTGCAGTGAAAAGGGGTCCAGCTTTATGGAAAAGTACATCAGATAAAGCATGTTGTTAAGAGTCTTCGGAAGAAATCTGTCTTCAAGAGTTGAGCTTCGGAAGAATTTATCTCTGAAGCTTAGGAAAACTTCATCTTTGGCTTCGGAATATTTTACACTTCGAATATTTCTGTTGCTTGTATGAAACTTCCGAAGCATTCTTCTTCGGTACTTGTGCAGCAGGCATGCAGAAAGACTTTGGTTGCTTCAGCCTGTATACATATTCTCCCTAATATGGATATTACGAGTTCATGGTTATGCCTTTTGGTTTAACCAATGCACTTCTGTGTTCATGGATCTCATGAATCGAGTATGTAAATCGTACTTGGACAAATTTGTGATCGTGTTCATCGATGATATTCTTATCTATTCCAAGACAAAAACCGATCCTGATATGCACTTATGACAAGTTCTCGAACTTTTAAAGAAAGAACAACTATACACCAAGTTCTCCAAGTGTGTGTTCTGGCTAGAAGAGATCCAATTCTTAGGTCATCTAGCGAATAGTCAAGGAATACATGTCAAACCTGCTAAAATAGAAACCATGAAAAACTGGTGCGTTCCCATGACCCCAACCGAAGCTCGTTCTTTTCTGGGTTTAGCGGGTTATTACCATATATTTATCGCAACTTTTAGAAGATTGCTAAACCACTAATAGCGTTAACTCAAAAGAACCGACTCTTTGAATAGGAATCTGAACAAGAAGAGGCTTTCGAGACATTGAAACGCAAACTATGTAACGCTCCTATTCTAACACTCCCTGATGGAAACGATGGTTTGATCGTGTACTGTGATGCCTCTAATCAAGGTTTTGGTTGTGTTCTCATGCAGCGAGGAAATGTTATAGCATACGCGTCAAGACAATTGAAGGTTCATGAAGTGAACTACACAACTCACGATCTTGAACTGGGTGTTGTGGTTTTCGCTTTGAAGATCTGGCGACACTATCTTTATGGGACACAATGCATAGTTTACACCTATCATATGAGTCTCCAACACATGTTCAATCAAAATCATCTCAACATGAGACAAAGACATTAGATCAAGCTGATTAGCGACTACGACTGTGAAATTTGCTATCACCCTGGGAAGATGAATGTTGTAGCCGACGCACTGAGTCGCAATATCCACAACAAGACCATCTCGATCCAAGAATTCCGAGATCAAAGCCAGTGATTTGACAAGATAGGGAATTTGATATTGGGATTCATGTGAATATTAACGAGGCTACTATCATGCTTCAAAACATAAGGATTGATAGTGATCTCAAATTATGCATTCACGAGGCCCAACAAGCAGCGTTAACCAAGGAAGGGAAAGATGAAGATTTGGCGTTTAACGTTCGGTCACAACTAGAGACAAAATTGAAAGGCATGTGGTATTTCTTGAATCGACTTTGGATTTTGAATCATGACAATCTCCGACACTTCATTATGAGCGAGGCTCATCAAACCTGATATTCTATTCATCCCGGCTCCGATAAGATGTACATGGATCTGCGTGGTCAATATTGGTGGCCTGGGATGAAGAAAGGCATAGCGTCTTATGTTTCAAAGTGCCTCACGTGTGCAACTGTCAAAGCAGAACACCAACGACCGAATTGTTTACTTGAACAACCCGAAATCCCTATACGGAAATAGGAACACATATCCATGGATTTCATAACCAAGTTACCTCGTACCCCTCATGGCCATGATAGTATATGGGTGATTGTTGACGTTTGACCAAAATGGCACATTTCATACCAATACGAGACACTTACAAGGTTTCAAGATTGGTTCGTATCTACATTTCATACCATTAGTGAACGCTTGGCCTAAGTATTCTCCACCTTGATCTGATCGAACTACCATGAGTATTACCATGTTAGTTTTTACTTTATTTTGAAACTCTTTGAATCTTTCAAAGGTTTCATGTCTATTATTCATAAGGAAGGTAGACATAAACATATTGATTATAATTGTCAATAAATATAACATGGTATCTTTCATGATTCTAGACATGATTCTGAAAGAACCACATATATCAGAATGTATGACTGCCAACATATCGTTGGCCGCACTAACATGTGTGAAAGGATCTTGTGGTTTGCTAATTAAGCAAGGCTCACATTCATCAAAGGATTCCTATCCTGCGGATTCAAGAATTCCTTCGGGCTGAAGCCTTTTTTTATGTGGGCCTTGCTTATATGGCCACGTCTATAATGCCTTAGAAATGTATCATTAATGGCATATCTAATACGTTTAGAAAGATTATATATGTTACTGTATGTATGAACAACAATCTCATAAATATCATTTCGAGGTTTAGCCTAAAAATAAAAGATATCATTCAAGTAATTAGAAATAAAAGCATCATTAAAAATATTCTTGAATCCTAGTTCAAACAATAAACACACTAAAATAATATTTCTGGTGAAACTAGGAGCAACCAATCAATTATTTAAAGTAATTATAAGGTCAGATGGATCAAAAAGATAATATTTGCAATTCCTAGAACTAGTACTCTTTTTTCATCACCAACGGTTAGCTCTATGTCGTCTAGTTTCAGTTTCTTTCAATTTTAAAGCTCCCGGAAGATTTTAATGATATGCTAACCGCGTCGAGTATCAAATACCCATGCGTTGCGAGAAACAATGGATCTATGATGTTTTTAATATAAAGAACTTTTAGAAAGTTGTATCATTTAAAAACAGTTAATAAATGAAATGTTTAAAAATAATTTTTAAAAAAATGTTTTTAAACAAGGAAGTATAAAAAAATGTTATCATTTTATTTACATAAGGTGTTTAGTTATACGTAATTTCAGCTATAATTATTTTATTTATTTTTTAAATATCAAATACTAACTAGTGTGAATATATAACACAATTAATTTTGTAACACACATTATGTGAGATCTACTTATTTTTACAAGATAAAATATTTTTGTTATATTTCTTCTTTTATTGTATAGTGAGAAGAAATAATAATAATAATGAAATGTAAAGGGAGGAGAAATGACCACGTAGCCTGGTGAGCATGTGCAAGGTAACATGTGCTTGCAATGTTACAACTTCATTGGGCTTTGTTGATCCTATGACTTTTAATTTATTCATATTTATTATTTTAATGTTTCTTTTTTTATGTAAGTTTGATCTTGCTCGTGTCAAACGTATTGAGTTTTTTTTCAAAATAACTTAGGTATAAAACTTATTTAACAAAATAGTGTAGTTAAAAAAGTATTTATGTTGTAAAACTAGCTAATAGCAACACATAACATGAGAAGAAAGATATAGAGAGAGAGGTTTATATTATGATTTTTTTTACAAATAAAATACAAGGGATTTATAGGAGTAGGAAACAGAATCTTATACTCCAATAACCATTTGAATAACATGATAAGTATATCTCTAAAAACCTTACCAAGAAAATCTGATGCGGCAAAACATAGTGAAGGAAAAGAGTGCAACTTGAATAATACTCCCCTTATTGTATATGTATCATTTAGTGATGAGTGTTGATCTTCAATGAAGTTGATGATTCGTCGGTGATCCCAACTGTGTTACTGCTGAAGTTCATCAATGATGTATCATTTTGAATGAAATTTTAGTGCCTTAACTTTATAAACAAATACCACAAGATTCAAAATTGTGTTACATTACCTGCATCTACAATACTAAAAACTTGTTTAGATGTTAGTAAATATAACTTATATTTTCATACCTTAGAAATATCAAAATACTTGAATTAACATAGTTCATTGTCTGTTCATTGGATAGAATTAATGTGTATAACAAAAATAAACAATTATATATCAATTGCAATGAACTACGAACTTCTAGATTAAAATTATTATTTTTATTTATTTGATAAAAGATGATAATGAAAACATTTTAACATATTTAAATGATAAGTTTAATCCATATTAAATATTTTAACTCTTATTGATTTAGTTTGATTGACTGATAAAACACAAACATTATTTCAGCATCTCAAATCATAAATTTGTAACTTCATCTTTCATTTCAAATTATTCCTTTATAATTTGAACTCCTTTAATCGATTGAAAAGATACAATCATATAGCATCATATCATATGATACTTATGCACCTCGTGCTGTTCTTTTCATAAAAGCACATGGACAAACTACATCAATTAATACTTATCTTTTCGAGATAATCGTCGAGTCAATTATATCACACTCACATCGACTACTATCAATCCATATTCATAATATATTTCTTGAAGTTTTGATGTCAATACTTTCGGTCTTTACGAACATTCACAAACTTCATTTGGTATTGACTAATTACTTATATGCATACAATCATCAAGAATTTTGACACATAAACTTTTCACCTTTAACACATGATATTTGTATCATATGTAAAGGTTTCATCAAATAAACTTCCAACATAAATGTCACATCATTCTTGTATGTAGATTCATTAAGATTCCATCATCAACATATAATATTTCTTTTATGTGTGTTTAATGGTGCACAAGATTTACATCTTTAAAAGGTTTTCAATTACCTTTTAAAGACTCAACTACTTTTGAAGACTCATGAGGAGTTCAAGTTATATTCAATACAATACCATATATAATAAACATAATGTGTTCGAATCCGAATAATAATAGTGTTCTCGAGAACTCACTTTAGATGATTATAGCAATTAATCATTCATGGAGTTTAATGCAAGTTTCATTGTCGAATGGATCACAACATTCATATTACACATATCAATTCCCTCTTTGTACTACCAGACTAATGGAGTGTTGGTTCGTTATTACATCCCCAGGAGAATGCGTCTCTCGTAATATGTATTGTCTTTGCGAAACTCCTTGTACCACCAATTTTCCTCAAATAATTCATTCACACAAAAGACCTTATTTATAACCAACATATTAGAGAATTCAACCCCACCTTATTTGTGTATGTTCATTTTTGCCAATCATTATACATTTCTATTTAAAGACAAATTTCAGTTCTTGATACTCATCTTTTTTTTTCTATTATTTCAAGAGCTTCATATACAGTATTATCGATGTCGATTTTATTTCGATTCAATATATTGTAGACGTAATATGTTATTGACATCTCTTTATTTTCATGTATTTGTTGTTCATCGAGAACCATCATGTCTATTGTCTTTATGGGAGACCCTTATATCATACCTCGACTTGATGATCTTTATATTTGCTCCTTTTTTGAGAAATTTTTTCATAGAATCAACCAGTCTACCACAATTCAGGCGTGCCATAGACTCATTACCTCTATAAATTTTAATTGGAGCATTAGTAGTTGGTATATGTGACATAGTCCTCTTTACATGTTAATGACTATGTATGGTAATTGACTCACTAATGAAATATATTTCACATTTGGTTCGTATCTATTTGTTTGAGGATCAAGCTATACACTTACAATTCATTACAACTTTTCATGATCCAACTAGTTTTTATCTCTCCCTAATGTTGGAAATTATTGATTAATCAAAATGCATAACCAATAATGAACAAACTTATTGGCAATGGCTCTATATTTTAATTATAGATATTATGCATGCCCATGATATATCCCAACTTTCATTAAACTCTCATCTTTGTGTGTTGTGGTGGAACAATTGCAATATATACCACACAAACAAAAGACAATTCATATGAGATCTATATGTTTTTGATCAAAACCCAACTTTAATAGGGAGAAAGTTTGACAACTTCTTGGTTTGATGTGAATTAGTGTTTTTGTATGTAAAATAACATGTTCACAAACACGAACATATGCTCTTATGATCATTGGCTTTGCAATCAATTGAGTGTTCTTCTCAACAAAAGCAATTTGTGCATTAGTTTAAGCAATATGAAGTTCAACACTTATTTCAATAATCATCAATATCTTGTGAATTAATGTCATCATTTCTACCAAAAATAATATCACAATCTAGAATAATATGCTTACTGCCTCAATAGCTAAGCCATAAACATACAACTTCAAGTTGTGAATTTGATATGCATCAATTTAAACACTAAATGTTATCCATAATAGGATATATGTATCCTTTATAAATTCTAGAAATATAAGATAATTATATCTTACTTTGATTGGTAAACTAATCAACTTCGTTGGGAGCAAACATTGTTTGCTTAAGTACCACGAAGAGTACATCATCATTGACTTGGGATGGTCTAACCGGTCATGCCAATTTATAAATAATCACAATCTATAAACTTTGGTTATGATCATATATGCTTTATTGTACTTGTGCTTGTTTCATGCATGACATAAGTACGAGAGAATAGTGGCACTTTTTCTATATTATATTATTATAGAATCAGTGAATCACTCATTTAGTATGCCACTTCTTGTAATCAGTTTCATTATCAACATGGTTGATCTTATTAACATGATCACCATTACATTTTCCTTAATTTCTTACGTGAGCGTAAGATCATTGTATAATAACATTCATGTCAAGAAAGGGTGGATTTAAACCACACAAGCTACATGGTGGTTTCAAACTTTCAATAATATTATCACTTTCAGAGCATAAATAAATATGATTAATAGAAATTGTATCATTCAACATCCTTATAATTATACTTATCATCACATAATATCAATTAGAAGTGATTGTGATCGAGTTATACAAAACTTATTGATCTTAAATTTCAAGATATTCTATATAACGATAATAAGATTAAGGAGTATGACACTATAGCATAAAAACAAAAGATATACTATAAAGTCAAATTATACAATACAAAGAGTTACAACATGTAACCATATAAAAAATGTAATTATAAAACTTTATAAAGTAAGAAGTTTTCTTATCAATTCAACACAAATATACATAAATTATGTCTTAGTTTATCCGATATAACAAATGACAAGTATATCTTAAGTATACATGTTTGTCACTCTTCATTGAAATTTATACAATTATAATCCCTCTGATATTTTAATAACATATGATCCAGAAAGTGTCAAAGTTAATTTCCAAATATATATTTTATGACAAAATTCACAAAGCATATATTTTATGACAAAACATTCCATAGATACGCCAATTAAAGTTCATATACTTTTGATGTTAATATATAAACATGTATTATCTTTAGCAACATGAATCGTAATCAATTATATTATTTTGATGTTTCTTTTATTATTATTTAAATCTTGAATCCAATATGGTTTTACAAGATAACAAACTTCCATATAATACCATAAAAGTTTTATTATTATTTGACATTAGAAGTTATGGTTAAGCTAATGAACTAAGATAATTCAACACAAATGCTTGTAAATATGAAACATTCGAATCATGTGTAATGATAAACTATTTGAACTTGGTAAAGTCACTTTTCATAATAATAAATACATATGAAAGTAACAACTAACATGAATATACACATGAACATATCCCATAACTCTAATTTAATGAGAAAATTTTTAAGAAGATGAAAAGTATACCTCATATATAAATGAAGGTGTATGATATGTTATTAAATTAAAATTTGATTTATGAACTACTTTGTAAAAAGTCAAAAGCCATCCTTAGGATTCACGTGCATAAACTAATAAAATGTTTAGTTTAACTTTAAAACAAAAAAACGGAACATCAATCAATTAAATGTTCTAGTTGTTGCAAATTAGAAATATATAGTCTTAAGGTTCACGTACATTTTTTCTTTTATTATAAGCGATTTTTTCTTTAGTTGATAAATATATTTCATATTAAACTATATTTTTTGATTCCATTTATTCATTATGAATCATATGTTAACATGAAAGTATGTTAACGACTAGTTAATCAATTTGTAACTAATACGAGGAATCAAAATAAATGACAACGATGTGTACTTTAATCATCATGTTGATATTTCTCATTATGTTCAAGATTGAAAACAAACTAAAAGAATCATAGATGAGAAATTTTAAAATATAATAAGAATGATAAACAGTTAAAGATTTTTCATACCAGATCAACAATTTCGCTTGTAACCGTTTTGCTAACATCGATATGGAGTGATATCCAATATAACTTTATGATACTCGGATCCCACTTCAAAACGCAAGCTGTGCTGATAACATGTTGTAAAACTAGCCTAATAGCAACAATAACTTGAGAAAAAAATATAGGGAGAGAGGTTTATATTATTGATTTTTCTTACAAATAAAATACAAGAGGTATTTATAGGAGTAGGAAAATAATCCTTTTATAACTCCAATAACCATTTGAATAACATGATAAGTATATCTCTAATTAAGTCTATCTATATAATGTTGATAACTACAATAAATATATTTATAACAATTTACTATTTTTGTGTATTTTTAAATTTTTATGTTCTCACCCTTATTTATATTAGATGCTTTATAAAATATATTTTTAATGATTCTTAAAGGTTATTTCTTACACTAATAAGAAAACGTTTTTCATATAGAAACTTTTGTTAGTTCTCTAGATTTTTTAAATTATTTCTAAATGTTTTACAAAAGCATTTTTTATTATGTTTATCGTGTTATCACTTTAAGTCTTTGATCGAGATATTTATTTATTTATTTATTTTTAAAAAACTTTGAATATTAATCATTTACATTTTACTCGATTTTCAAACATATTTAATTTCGAGAACATATTTGTTTCGTTTTTATATTTTAGCATTAAAATATTTATAAAAAACGTGATTTTTACTCAATGATTTATGAAGATGAAAATTAAAAAATTCGACTTTTGGTCGTAATTATACTTTAATACCTTAAGAAAAATATCAAATGAATGTTAACTTAAAAGCATCGTATTATAACAAAATTAGATATCTATGCACACACGACCAGTCCACACACATGACCCGGGTCCACTTTACACTATTTTGGACTTCCACTCACCCATATCATATGACTACGTAGCACTGGGGTCATTGTTTGCATAGTGTTTGGCCCTAGCTTCTGTACGTTTACTTTCTCATCTTCTAGCTACAAGTTACTTAATAATTTGCATTTCTATTTTTTTTAAACATCATCTATGCAACTGCTTTCTTTATAACCCGACCGACACTAAGAGCAATCGGAGTAGCTTCTTCATCTCACTCGCATCCCCATTTGACAAGCTATAATTATAATAAAACAAAAAAACTATCATCTTGTAAAAATTATATTTAATTTCTAATAGTATCTCACATCAACTTCCTCATTCTACACTTATTTTAGTTAAATAGTATTTAACTATCCTTTTTCTTATTATTTATATTTCTTCCACGGATAACACTAATAAAAAAATAAAATAATATAGATATGTATGGATGGTGATCTTCAAATATGAGAGATGATTGTGGTTTTCTTTAAAAATATAAGGAATGTATATGGGGATGAGAATTGTAACATAGAAGTAAAATTATATATTTTTCTTATGTTTTCTCTGTAATTTATAAATAAGAGTAAAGATAAGGATGCTGATTTAAATGCTCTAAGAGTATTCATAAAGGAGTATTTATCTTTTCTTCATATATATATTATTTAGAGATTTATGGTATTTTATATATTTATGAGGATCTTTATTTTTAACTCTATCTTGAAAATTCAAAGTTTCATTAATAATGATTCTATAAACACAAAGATTTATTATTTATCAATATTTATATGCTTTGTGTGTATCTAAGAAAGAGAAACAATTTAAATTAGTGTTTTTAAGTGAGATGCATATAGAGATAAATAATAAGATATAAGATTTTAATATAATTTATAATTAATTATAAAAATATAAAATATTTAATTAACTTATACAAATAAAGAAGTAGATCCAACAATGAATGCTCTAAAACTACTACTAAAGCTACTTATAAATCTATTTGATTTATTTATATTATATATAAGTATATGAGATTGTTATTTTAAAATATCATAAAATTAAAAACACTTATTATATTCAATGTATAAGATACAAATCACTTTTGAAAGTAAAATAGTATTTATAACATTATTTACATATTATCTTTTATAATTAGTTACATAATAACCTTACAGTTACAAACATTTGCATAAAATTTTATATTATCTACCCACAAACAAAGAAAAACTTAATATGTATTAAGATTATAGCTATATCTTTTAATCTATCACATTTAAAAACGTTTTCAAATTACAATTTAACCTGTGTTTATTTTAAAACGTTTTGATGTAAACTTTTTTGCTAATTCATATATACAAGTCGTCATGCAGAACAAACTTATTTGGTATTTTAAAATTTAGCTTAGAAAAAACATAATAAACTTTTATAAAACTACTGCAAGAATAACAAAATATTAAATGCACGTATCAATGTAAAATACACGGGACCCTTCTAGTAAATGATAAATCCACGTGTATCCATAACGAGAGGCACGCCTACAATCACTGAGAGCGAACAAATTTGTATCACTAGCTATGCTATAAAATCTTTTACTTGCATGACTACTTTGTCAAGGATTATTCATGTTTATAAACACATATTTAGCCATTCATGTTAATTCTCTTTAATTTTAAATCTTATTATTTAGCTTGAAGTGATAATATTAATTTTAACAAATACAGATCTTATATAAGATCATAAAATTGCAAATGTTTAGATATAAAGTTTTTTTCATGTACAAGTTAATATCAAATAAAAAGTTAAGAAATAAAATTGGAGCTATACGTGTATAGCTTTAGGATAACCCAACTCCTTAGATCCCACTTAGTGTTTAAGTTGTAACAAATGGCCCATTTAACGATTGATGACATTCCATTGAACATAAAATGAGAAGAGAAATTCCAAACTTGTGATTTTGATCGGATTGTATATTTGATTCTTTGGGTTTTTAAAATTGCTAGTTTAATCCAAACATTTACAATTTAATTGTATATTTTATTCTCTAGTCAATTGTCAGTTAGCTTTTGGGGTGGGTTAAGTGTCACTATATGAATTTCAAGTGACGGTATATTTGTCATTTTAAAATTTCTCTTTTATTTATTTCTTTTGTTCTTTTTATAATATTTTTCTTCATTGATCTTCCACCGAGCGGTTCTTTCCCTTCACCCTACTTGAAGATTTTTAATCAATGTTAAAAAATTCATGGCAAGCCTAAGTTCGTGGAAGGTCCAGCGGCATTATCAATCGGAATAACGTACTATTGGGTAAATATGGAGAGATAGATATACGTAGACGGAAGGAAAACTTGTCCGGTAACAGTGTTTGATGAGCCTTGAGACAGTGTCGAACCACACAAACAGAAGGATGATTCAAGATGTGCCGTGAGAACAAGCAAAACAAATCAATTCTTCACATACTAGCTCACTGTTTGATGTTTTCTTGAGCTCCATTACTTCTTATTTAACACAATAATGGCTAGAAAACTAACTGCTAGACAAATCATTATCATTAACACTAATCAATCGGCAAGCATAACATCAAATCGTTAGAAACTCCAATACATTGATCAAACAGTTGGTGGGCATGGGGAGATTATATAGCCTTTTCTACACGATCAAATGGTACGTTTGTACAAATTTCATTATCAAAATATCCATATACAATGTAAATGTTCAATTTGTATAACAATCACAAGTAAAAACTAAAAACAACCCATCTCTAAACACAGTGAATCAATGAATAAAATCAAATAAACCCGGTAATGAAAAATTGGAAACAAACCATCATTAATTAATAGCATGCAAAGAGGGAGTTGAGTTCGAAGGCTTGGATTTTCTGCCTTTCTGTTTCTAATCGGCTAACAAAATCATCGAGCTTAAATACCTTCTAAAATACGTGACCGATCTTTGGTATTTGTCCTATAAATTGAGCGATTGTTTTTGGAATAAGCATATCTTGCAAACTTTTATGCCTCATTTATTTGAAAGAAATAAATAAATGAGGCAATTAAAAATAACAAATATACCTTCCCTTGAAATTCATATTATATTACTTAATCTCAAAAATCAATTAGGATTCGATTTGGGGACTAAATTTGTGCAGGACCAGTGAAGGGTGGTTACTTACAACACAACAACACATAGAGGATAGTAACTTAACTTAATCAAACAATGAGCTGATTAACCACAAGTAAAGACACTAAGAACATAAGTAATTAAGAGACAGTACAAAAGAGCAAGATACACAAGCAGATGGTTTTCAAGATTGCAGTATATTGCTTTCTTAATATTCTATTACAAGTGTTACAAAACATAAAAGAAAGTTACAAGAACATGAGATACTTATACTACATCCTACAGCTGGCCATACTTTGAAGGCCAACTAGATACATTGACTAGACACAACACAAAATCAATTGTAGAGTCAATAAGGCAGATTGCCTTTTTGACTTTATGACTATGACATGCCATAACTCACATTCTTATCTATTACAAAAAGGATAAAGTACATGAAGTAGAAAGTTTACAGACTCAAGACCTCAATGTACAGTTACCAAAAGCATGGACCTTTTCACCAACTCATGTAAGTTGGTGACTTTACAGAGTTGTAGCGGAAAGGGGTCTTCATAGAAAAGTAAATCAGATAAAGCATGTTGTTGAAAGTCTTCAGAAGAAATCTGTCTTCAAGTGTTGGCTTCGAAAGACTTTTTCTCTGAAGCTTTGAAAGACTTCATCTTTGGCTTCGGAATATATTGGTCTTGGCTTTAGAATATTTCATACTTAGAATATTTTTGTTGCTTGTGTGAAAATTTCGAAGCATTCTTCTTTAGTACTTGTTCAGCATGCATGCAGAAAGACTTTGGGTGTTTGGTTGCTTCAGCCTTTTCATATAATCTCTACAAACTCCCCTAGGCTAATGCTATCAAAACAATTAGAGACTTCAGATATCAATAGTCCTCATCAGGATAATGACCAGCCCTTTCTTCATAAGATGATCAAGATCCTTCAAACTATCAAAGTGTCTTCTCATGTCAAAGAGATCATGCAGAGGCAAATTGAACATGTCTTGCCATGTGTAGACATTCTCAATGCCATGTTCTCTAATGACATGCCACATTTTAGGATTTGTAGTGTATGTCCAGGACAGGATGGGTCTTTCTGATGCTAGAGGAGCTATTGGAATGGGAGATGATGGAGCATCCTCTGGCTGCACATCCTTAGGATGTTCTGACTCATCCGGAGGTTTAGAAAAGTATACAGCCTTCTTCTTCTTTGGCTTTGGCTTTGATGTCATCCCTTTCTTTCTCTTTATCACTTTTAACTTAGAAGACTGGCCTGTAGTACCTGATTGATCTTCATTGTCTTTCTCAATTGGGTCTTCCACTCTCATAGGTTCAGAATGAGAGGGAGTCTAACCCTGCTATGGATCTAAAGATGAAGCTTGTTGAGATTCAGTAGGAGGTCTAGGTTGTGTAGGCTCTGGTTGTTCAACCTTACCTCCACTTCAAGTGGAGCTTGACTTGGAGGGGAATGTAAGTCAATCAGCTCTCCACTCTTTATCTTCTTCTTGATCACCCTGATATGCTCATCCATAGTGGATAGAGACATGGGACCAAGTCTCCTTCGGAGAATCCATATAGCTTAAAGAAGCTCATCATTGTCTGTATGTCTATAGATTTCGTCATGCTCTTCTGGATGATGGCACTTGACTTAGCAGCTTCTTCCCTTAGCTTCCTTTTAGTTTTCTTTCTTTCCTTGACTATCTGAAGTTCAAGTTGTTTGAGATACTCAATCTCAATATAGTCATAGGATAAGGGAAGAAGTGCTTCTGCCTGATAGAGGCCTGTGGCACTTAGGTAGTTGATCATTTTGATCTTGTCTTCTTCTTTATCTACCTGAGGTTCTTGTTGAACCACATCCTTATGTGCAGGACTTTCTTTAACTGGGAAGAGAGTAGCCACATGCTTGTACAATCTTTTCTGTCTTTTTTCTTCTTTGATTTGTACTAGTAGCTCTGCATCTTCTGCCTCTTTCTTCTCCTTTGACATTTCCATGTCAACCAGTTCATTTAGTTCCTCCAAGGGGAAATAAATGACATTGTCTATGTTATAGTTCTTGTTCTGCAGATAGGTTATCATGACTGCCCTTAACTCATCATTCTGAGTATCTGGTCTGGGGGCAGCCCTGATAGTAGACTTTATGAGTCTTGCAGACTCAGAAGAGGAACTTTCTCCCCTCAGCTTCCTTTTCCTCTCTCTTTTCTCCTTCTCAATCTCCTTAGAAGTCATCTTTGTTTTCCCTTTGTCACTTACTGACCTTTGTGACTCAGGGTGAAGAGAGCTTTGGCCTTCATTGCTTGGTGTAGCTTCCAAGCCCTAGCTAGAGAGAGGTTGAGAAGCACCTTCACCAGCAGTGTCTCAAAAAGGGTATTGATATCTGCAGCAGTTGATAGTGATGAGATAGGGCTCTCAGGTTCTATCATTAGTCCTTCAGTCAAGGTTTCCCCTATGAAACCAATCTTAGGGTCTTCCTCAAGATCCAGTTGACCGATGACATTGCCTGATTGCCTTAGTCTTCTTCTAAAGCTAAACTTTATAGTGATCCAGTCTTGGATTCTTTGAGCCATCATGTCAGCTTGTCTTGATTGGCTTGGATTGATAAGTGGCATGTTGACTAAATCCAGACTTTCATAGAAGTTCAAGGTCTGAAAGTTGAAGATCTCTTACTGTCCTTGAACTCTAATAGTGATGAGGGCTCTTTTGTTGCTGCCATACCTCCACCAAATAATGTGATTGGAAGATGGTAGATATGACATAGCCCTTGGTATCCCTTCCTCAAACAACTCTATATGAAGGAGTCTATAAAGTCCACATCAATGTGAACTTGAGGAAGTTGTTGAGTATGTACAATTACAAGTGAGGATGGTGAGTCCTTAATGTCCATACTCTTTGAAGAACTCCCAGGTTTTGTGACTGTAATGACTTTCTCTCCCTTTTTGGTAGCATCACCCACTTGCATAGGTGAGTTAGGAGTTAGGTCAATCACATCCACAGGTTATTGTGTTCCTGGTTGAGCTCATCTTAAAGGTCTCCCAACTAGTTTTTCATTAAGATATTAAATCTCAAGTTGCTAATCATTGACCCTGGTGTGCAAGGTAGTCACTTGAGATTCAAGATGACTAACCTTGGAGACTAAATAGGTGCATGTTTTAGATAGTTTTTGCACCTTTAGTCTTAAATTCCCCTCATCTTCATCAAAGAATCATTGGAGGATGAGATGATTGGACAAGAGTCCTCTCTCTCACCACCAGTTTTAGGTTCTTGACTGCTGGATTTCTTCTGCTTACTGGCAACCTCAGTTGCGATATTAGTGGGCTGAGTTGCCATGGTTGAGGTCTTAATGATGGAATCACTTTCAAAAGTGAGAGCCTCTTCCATATGGACATCCTGAATAGGTTCAGAAGTGTCCACCTCAATAGTAGGTGACTGATGTGGGCTAGAAATAAGAGCCTCAGAAGCACTCATCTCTCTTTGAGTAGGGGAAAAGAAGAGAGAATCATGGTACTCACTGAAACCTAAACATTAGTATAGAAGTCAAGGTTGGGAATTGGTTGGTTTATGTCCAAAGGCTGGGGATGGTAACTGTCCCTTAAAGGTTGATCACTTGAGTGTTGAGACTCAGAGTGATGCCTTAAGGCATTTGGACTTATGAGCTCATCTGGCTGAGCATGAGGAACCTCAGTACTGATCATTGAAGTAATGGGATGGTCTGCTCCTCAGGAGAGTGGGAGCTCTAGTGTCTATTTCTTCTTGTGTGGGTGAGTGTATAGGGTCCTGCACAGACTGAATAACCTGAGTAGGGGTTCGTTTATATTTTCTTTGGTAGTTGACGGTGATTTGTGGCTGTTAAGGTGGTTGGGAAGTAGAATGTGTGGGCTCAACACTAGCTGGTGCTGCTAGGTTGTCACCTTGAGCAATGAGCTCTAACATTTTTTGGACCAGGGCTTTTCTACCCCAGAGAAACCAATAGTGGGCTTTCTCAGTATTTTAAAGATAACGGGCTTCATCTGTCCCAGTTTAAGGATGTTACCTGTTCCTCTTAACTGTGAGCCCACTTCACAGTTAAGAATGTACTGGACATATCTACAGAACATGTAATATTCTAAAGAGTCCAAGTTTGCAAGCAGATTACTATAAACAAACTGAGAATACCTGAACTTGACCCCCCGAACCGTTCCATGGACAATGAAGGATAGATCCTCAGGAATCTAGTCCCATCCACCATGCTTGTTTGATAAGCTGTGGATAACCACATGGAGTAAGAATTTCCATTGGGATGAGACCTTCCCTTTCCTGAAGGTCTTAACAGAGTAATCTACCTCATAGCCAAGACTAACTAACAGCTTCCTTGTGAAAGAACACCTCACCTTCTTCATCATCCAGCTGAAGATGCATGTTAATAATGGCCGGAGTGATAAAGATTGTTCTCCCCTGCACTGTGGCAAACAGTGCCTTCTCCCTATCCATTCCGACCTTTTGGCAGGTCTTCTAGAATTCTAGCAGTTCATCTTCATAAAGAGGAGGACTAATGTTTAGAGAGGTGAAATATTTCGACAAAGCTAAGAAACGACAAAGTTCTGAGAAATGAGGATCTTTCTCAGAACTTAACAGAGCAACCTGGTTATGTTACCTGTGTAACTGCATGGTAAAGTTTGGGTCATTTCTGTGATGAGGGTTGGCCATTTGGAGACAGTTTAAGGATGAAGAAAGAAGAAAGAAAGTAATTTCAAAGAGAAATTTGGGGTTTTAGGTTTAGAGGAGAAGCAGATGATAGAAAAAGGGGGAAACCGTTGGGTATATATGTGAAAAGGGATTTCAGATAAAGTTTAATGAAAGAGGATAAACTTTGAAATCCGAATGTTGGTCCCACCTCTAAGAAAGTAGTTTACTTTTGCTTAAAAAGTAGTTTTCTTGGAAGTCAAAAAGCTTCCGAAGATAAATTATTTTCGGATGTTTTAATGAATAAGCTTCCTAAGCTAAAATGAATTCGAAAGATTTTCCTAAGGATTCTAAGAATTTTGGCTTCGAAAGAAAACCAAGACTTGAAAGTTTTGTTAAAAAGGACAAAACTTCCGAGAGTTAATTTGCTTTGAAAGAAGATTGTCCTTGAAAACATATAAGTGCCAATGAAGATTTTAATCTTCGGAAGATATTTCCGAAATCTCTTCCAAAGGTAATATTTCTTAGACAGTTATTTGTTTTGAAGGTATAATTTTCTTCCAAAGATAAAAACATATCTTCCAAAGGATCCAAAATTTTCAAAATTCTAAGGAAAGTCTTCAAAAAGATTTTTATCCAAAGAAAACAAGAGCTTGTGAAAGTGATGAACTAGACAACTTAGGACACACATATTTTAAGAAATGATAAGAATTAGTTTAAAGAAAAAATTACTCAAAGTTGATCATCCCAATAGCTAATATTAGATATTTAAATCTCTGTTCATCAAAAGCCTTTGTAAACAGATCAGCATATTGTTCATCTATGTGAACTTTGACTAGTTTAATTAATCCCTTTTCATAGTTATCTCTTATTAAATGATTCTTGATGTTAATGTGTTTAGTCCTTGAGTGCTGCATAGGATTCTCTATGATAGAGATAACACTATTTCTGTCTATTTGAATGGGAGTCTCCTTGAAGTTTAACCTATAGTCCAGCATCTGATTTTGAATCCAAAGCACTTGAGCACAGCAGCTTGCAGCAGCAATGTATTCAGCTTCAGCAGTTGATGCAGAGACACATGATTGTTTCTTACATTGCCATGAGACAACCCTTCCACCAAAAAATTGACATCCCCCAGACGTAGACTTGGCAATCATGTTGCAACCACCATAATCACTATCTGTATATGCATACAGATTAAGTCATAATTCTTAGGATACCAATGACCAAGTGTTGATGCACATTAAGGTATCTTAGAATCCTTTTAACAGTGATAAGATGAGACATCTTAGGGTTGGCTTGATATCTTGCACAGATGCAAGTGGCAAACATAATATTAGGCCTACTAGCTGGAAGATACATAAGAGACCCAAGCATAGCCCTGTATAAGTGTTCATCTACACACTCACCCTAAAAATCAGGTCCAAGCGAGTGGTTTCTAGCTATGGGTGTCCTAGCGATCTTACAATCAGTCATGTTGAATCTTTTAAGTATGTCTTGAACATACTTTGACTGAATAATAAAGATGCCATCTTCGACTTGCTCACTTGAATTCCCAGAAAGAAATTGAGTTCCCCCATGACACTCATTTCAAATCTGTCCTTCATCAGCTTCTCAAAGTCTTTACAGAGCTTTGGATTAGTTGATCCAAAAATGATGTCATCTACATACACTTGAACTAGCAATATGTCATTTCCCTATCCTTTGACTAAGAGAGTTCCATCTATAGTAACTCTTTTGTATCCATGCTTGCAGAGATACTGAGATTGTAACACCAGGTTATTTATTTATTTTTGAAGCCGACGAAAGAAGAAAAGAAATAAAGTCCAAAGTCGAGGGACCAAACTCGCCAACGAAAGAAAGACAGGTTAGAGGGGGTATATAAAGGGGGAGGGCAGCCCTTACCCTCTCCCCACACTCACATTTTCAACCAAAGGAAAGAGGAGAAGAGAGAAGGAAGAGAAAAGAGGAAGAAAATTGGTTTGGGTTGGTTCGAGTGAGCCAAAATCATTGACAAGCGAGTCAAATCGAAACTCTTCTTGTTGTGGTCGTTTGTGTGAGTTCTAGGACCCCCTCCTTTAAACGTTTTTGAATAATTTGGGGCTGGAACACATCTGAAAATCAGGTTTTTGACTGTGTGCATGTTTGACCCGTTTGTGTATATGTAGGTGTGTGTATCATGCGTTTGAACCTTGTTTGTGAGCTTTTGTATGCTTGAATGGTGTTGTGGTATGCATCCCTAAGGTTTAGGATGGTTGATTTAGGCTTAGAATGAGTTTAGATGAGCTTGGAGGTCGAAAAGGGCAGTTCGCGTTCGGCTGGAACTACATTCTGCATCAGCTAGGGCTAGGCGACCAACTGGAGTGCGATTGGAGGCCATACGGCCAAATGGGGTGAGATTGGGGTTCATTCGCACGATTGAGGTTCCATTCACATGTTTGGGGCCAATCGCATGGGGAGTCATGTGACTAAGGGTCCAATTGCATAAGTGCTCATCTGCATGAGAGTCCATTCACACGATTGGGTATTCGTTCACATGAGTGTTCATCTGCATTAGTTCATTCGCATGATGATCAGTCGCATGGATGCCATGCGACTGAAGGGTGTCCATACACCCGAATAGGGCTGTTGCATCCGAGGGAAAGTGTAGTTTGACTTCTGACTTTCAGGGGAAAGTGCAGATGAAACTGTTGACGTAAAGGTTCCCGTAAGTTCATGTAAGATGATGATTGAGGTCTTGGAGAGCATGTTGGGCATGATGATGTTGATGTTGCATGATTACACATGTTATGTATGTATGATGTTGCCCTGTATGATGATGATGCCTGTGTATGTTATGTTCCTTATTATGATGTATGTATATCTTTCCATGGCTTTACGTTGAACGTTAATCAATGAATGAAGTATTATGTAACGTAAAGTGAAAGATAATGAAAGAGGAACATGAAGTAAGAATGCATGCATTAATGAACGATGAAGGTGATGAAAGTCTTGTAAGCACTGGATGTCAGGACACGTCATTAAGGTGTTAGCCCAATGGTGTGTGGGTTCGCTACCCCGGGAGGATGCACATCGGGGTCTTTCTTTGTGATTGACCATATGTATGAACCATTATTGCGTACCTTAGGTACTGTGACCATTTGGTGCCGAGTACCACCGATGAAGGTCTTTTATAGGCTTAGGTCCAGTACCATGAGACTGAAGGGCATAGCATATGACAGTGGTATACCTGAACTTTAACTTAGGTATTGTGACCATTTGGTGCCGAGCACCACCGATGAAGGTCTTTCATAAGCTTAGGTCCAGTACCACGTGAATGAAGGGTAAAGTTCATGGTGATGAAGAAAGCAAAAGATATAATGATGAATGAATGAATGGAAGTAAGATGAATGAATGAATGGAAGTTACTGAACGATGAAGATAATAGTAATTATTATCTGTGTACGTATGATGTATGATCGCATGAAAAAAAGAACGGTTTTAACAAAAGAAAAGTATGTTTTATTTTATAAAACAAGAACTCACTCAACAACGCTGACTTTGATGTGTTTCTAGTTGGCAGGTAATGATGCTGAGGATGGCACAAGATGGCTACTCAACTCTTTTGGGATGGCATCCATTATATAACGCTTTTGTGATGTAATGCAACAATGTATTTTGTAACTGATTAATGATGTATTATTTTGCAATACCTACTATATTGTAATGAAATGTCATTTTTAAATGTTTCCATTGTGATGCTTTATGAAATACAATGTAATTATATGTTTTATGTGCGATGAGGATCCAACTATAAGCGTCCCGGGAACGGGGCCTTACAAGTTGGTATCAGAGCCAAAGTTTAAGTGAAATAGGTAAATTTTCAAAATAAACCTTAACTTAAACTAAGAATGGGACGGAAAGGGAATGGGATGCCAATCTGAGTAGCTGCATGCCATCAGGTATTTTTGTAAAGTAAACCAGCATTATGTGCGCATGTGATGTGTTATGTGTTGTTTGTGGATTTAAATACTGATTTAGTCAGGATAGGTAATGCTCGGGGTGTGAAGAGTAAAGTAAGTGGCTAATCACAACTAGCCACTGTAATTAAGGACTTACTATACTTGACATAAACTGAGCTGTTCCCTTGAATGACCATGTTGGTGTTTGAATCTTTCAGTGTGCGTGTGATGGTCGGTGGTAGATCTTCGAGAGCTTCACGGGGTGGAGGTTACGGTGATGAACCGCGACCCAAGAGAGGGAGACCCAGAGTTGAAAAGGTGGTTCATGAAGAACCAGAAACCCCTCATCCGGAGGGTGGCAACGAGAGCGCCAATCTGAGAGCCTCAGTAAAGGAGGCTGTTGTGGAAGAAGTTCATCAGTTCAGGCAAACAATCTTACCACCTATGGTGACCGAAGTGATTAAGGCAGTACGGGAAGGGGAAAGAAAGGAGACAAACAGGTCCTTGGGAGGATGAGAGCAACCGAAGCCTGAAACGGTTCTCTCGGATGATGAAGAAGAGGATGAAGAAGAAGACCCTATGCAGGAGGCGGCACGAGGCTGTAACTACGGGGCGTTTATGAGATGCAAGCCCCCAACTTTGATGGAAATGGCATTGCTGCTGCTGCTCACTGATGGGTGAGGGAAATGGGGGTTGTTCTTGATATTAGCAAGTGCCGGGAGGACCAGAAGGTGTAGTTTGCTACTCATTCATTTGTAGACTCGGCTCTATGCTGGTGGGACAATATAGTCCAAGCTGAGAGTAGCAGGGCCATTGGGAAAATGAGATGGTCTGAACTGAAGAAGTTGGTGATTAAGGAGTTCTGTCCTCACAGAGAAATGGATAAGGTTGAGAGAGAGCTCCTGCAGCTGGAAGCGGGAACTATGACGCACCAACAGTATACCACTAAGTTCAACAAGATGGCACGTCTGGTGCCAGATCAGGTGACACCTCTGTCTCGAAATATCAAGAGGTATATCAGGGTTTGCCAGCGGATATTCGCAGGCACATGATCACTGCCTGACTGAGCACGTTTAGGTCGGCTGTGGATTTGGCAAGGAGGTTGTACGATGAGAGAACGGTGGTGGTGACTGAATGTGGCAAGAAGAGCGGTTCTGATCGAAATTGGCAGGGGAGGATGTTTGGTTGGGGTTATGCCTCGATGGATAATAAGAAGGCAAGGTGGATGATCGCTGTGTGGTCACATCAAATGTGGGGTCGAAAAGGTGTGGCAAGTGTGGAATGGAGCATTGTGGGGAGTGCAGCTTTGGGTCGAACTTGTGCTTCAAGTGTGGGAAGGCGAGGCACATGGTAAAGGACTGTCGTATGGTCTAGTGCTAGAACTTGTGCTTCAGATGATAGAGAACTGTGATGTGGAGCTAGAAGGTCATAAGTTTCCTGTTAGACCGTTTGTGATGACCTTAGGTGGTTTCGATTTAGTTCTTGGGATGGATTGCTTGGCGGACTCCAAGGCGAACATTGTGTGTCACAAGAAGATGATTCGTTTGACAAGGCCTGACGGGAGTTTGGTAACTATTTATGGGGATCGGGTCACTACGATTCCAAAGGTAATCTCAATGGCGGTGGCGGGAAAGTGCATGAGGCGTGGATGTAGCGCTTATTTGGCCTATGTAAAGGATGTAGATAAGCCAATACCACAACTATCCGATGTACCAGTTCTGTGTCACTTTCCGGATGTGTTCCCAGAAGATTTATCATGAGTGCCACCCGACCGAGAGATCGAGTTTCAGATTGATCTGATACCGGGTGCCCAGCCTGTTGCCAAGGCACCGTACCGGTTGGCTCCAACAGAAATGAAAGAGTTGATGGAGCAGCTGTAAGAGCTGCTTGATAAGGGGTTCATTAGACCGAGTATCTCTCCTTGGGGTGCTCCGGTCTTGTTTGTGAAGAAGAAAGATGGTAGTATGAGGATGTGCATTGATTACGTGAGCTAAATAAGTTGACGGTGAAGAACCGATACCTCTTATCGAGAATAGATGATTTGTTCGATCAACTTCAAGGTGCCAGTTGGTTTTCAAGGATAGATCTTCGATCTGGTTACCATCAGCTGAAGGTGAAGGAGCAAGACATTCCTAAAACAGCTTTCCGCACGTGCTACGATCACTATGAGTTTCTTGTCATGTCTTTTGATTTGACCAATGCGCCAGCTGTATTTATGGATCTAATGAACCACGTCTGTCGGCCGATGTTGGATAAATCAGTGATTGTGTTTGTTGATGATATCCTGATTTACTCGAAGAGCGAGATTGAGCATGTCAGTCACATTCAAGAGGTTCTGGAGACACTAAGAAAGGAGAAGTTGTCTGCTAATTCTCCAAGTGCGCATTTTGGTTGCGCGAAGTTCAGTTTTTGGGTCACGTGGTGAATCCCAATGGGATTATGGTGGACCCGGCCAAGGTGGAGGCAATGATGCAATGGAAGTCTCCAAAGACGCCATCCAAGATTCGCAGTTTCTTAGGTTTGGTGGGCTACTACAGAAGATTCATCCAAGATTTTTCCAAGATCGCTTCTCCACTAACCAAGTTGACCCGAAAAGATGTGAAGTTTGTATGGGGTCAAGCTCAAGAGAAGGCGTTCGAGGAATTGAAGGCGAGGTTGACTCAAGCTCCTGTCCTGTCATTACCTGATGGAAGTGAAGATCTGGTGGTCTATTCTGATGCCTCCTACTCAGGGTTGGGGTGTGTGCTAAACCAGAGATGGATGGTTATAGCCTATGCATCTCGACAGTTGAAATTTCATGAAGTCAATTATCCTACTCATGACTTGGAGCTAGCAGCCGTGGTCTTTGCATTAAAGATTTGAAGGCACTATCTTTATGGGACGAGGTGCACCATATTCACTAACCACAAAAGCTTGAAGTACTTCTTTGAGCAGAAGGATCTGAACATGAGGCAGAGACGATGGTTGGAGCTCATAAAGGACTATGATTGCGAGATCCATTACCATCCGGGCAAGGCCAACGCGGTGGCGGATGCCGTTAGCCGAAAGGAGAGACCCGAGCTGATTCGGGTGAAAGCATACCCGTTGATCCTGACTTCAAATGTGATGAAGCAAGTCAAAGAGTTTCAATATGTGGCATTGAAAGAAGACCGTCTTAACTCTGAAAGAATGAGAGGTCTGGTCACGGAATGGGCAAAAACACACTCGGTGTTCGAACCCGATTCGGTTGTGTGTGGGTTCCTCGTTTTGCGGATCTATGAATGAAGATTTTGGATGAGGCTCACAAGACTCGATACTCTATTCACCCCGGTGCCATGAAAATGTACCAAGACATGAAGAAAGATTATTGGTGGCCGGGTATGAAGCGCGATGTGGTGGAGTATGTGAGTAAGTGCCTTACTTGCTTACAGGTGAAGGCCGAGCATCAAAAGCCGTATAGGAAGATCCAACCTTTGGATATACCGGAATGGAAGTGGGAGCACATCACCATGGATTTCATTACGAAGTTGCCACGTACCCCGAAAGGGTATGATGCCATATGGGTGATTGTTGACCATCTGACGAAGAGTGGTCACTTCCTACCGATCTACGAGACATATTCATCTAAGAGATTGGCTGACCTATTCATCAAGGAAATTGTAACTCATCATGGTGTGACATTGTCCATTGTGTCTGATCGTGACACTGGTTTACATCTAAATTCTGGAAGAAATTCCATGATGCCATGGGGACGAGGTTACATATTAGCACGGCATATCATCCCCAAACTGATGGTCAGTCAGAAAGGACCATTTAGACATTGGAAGACATGCTTTGGGCATGTGATTGATTTTGGGGGAAGTTGGGATGACCACCTACTGTTAGCTGAATTCTCATACACAACAGCTATCATGCAGCATTGGTATGCCACCATATGAGATGCTATACGGTAGGAGATGCAGAACACCCGTTTGTTGGGGTGATATTGGTCAGAAGGAATTGGGGAGCGTCGAGGTGATCGAGGCTTTGACTGAGAAGCTTGAAAAGATCAAGGCCTTCATGAAGGTAGCCAAAGATAGACAGAAGTCGTATGTCGATAAACGACGCAGACCGATTGAGTTTCAGGTGGGTGACCGGGTTATGTTGAAGGTCTCACCTTGGAAGGGTGTCATTCGGTTTAGGAAGCGGGGCAAGTTGAGCCCAAGATACATAGGGCCTTTCCGAATTATTGCTCGAGTAGGAGAGGTGGCCTATAGGTTGGAGTTGCCAAGTGAGTTAAGTGGAATTCACCCGACATTCCATGTATCTCATCTAAGGAAGTGCTTAGATGATGAAGGCATGAGTGTTCCACTGGAAGATATCGAAGTAGACGAACGGCTCAATTACGTGGAGCAACTGGTGGCAATCATCGATCGGAAGGAAAAGAGGCTGAGAAATAAAGTGGTTGCTCTTGTGCGCGTATAGTGGAAGCACAGGAAAGGATCCGAGACAACGTGGGAGACTGAGGAAGAAATGAGACAGCATTACCCATGCTTATTCGAGGAGTAACAGGTTTCGGGGACGAAACCTATTTAAGGGGGGTGGACTTGTAACACCTGGTTATTTATATATTTTTGAAGTCGATGAAAGAAGAAAAGAAATAAAGTCCAAATTCGAGGGACCAAACTCGCCAACAAAAGAAAGATGGGTTAGAGGGGGTATATAAAGGGAGAAGGCAGCCCTTACCCTCTCCCGACACTCACATTTTCAGCCAAAGGAAAGAGGAGAAGAGAGAAAGAAGAGAAAAGAGGAAGAAAATTGGTTTGGGTTGGTTCGAGTGAGCCATAATCATTGAGAAGCGAGTCAAATCGAAGCTCTTTTCATTATGGTCGTTTGTGTGAGTTCTAGGACCCCTCTTTTAAATGTTTTTGAATGATTTAGGGATGGAACACATCTGAAAATCGGGTTTTTGAGTGTGTGCATGTTTGACCCGTTTGTGTATGTGTAGGTGTGTGTATGATACGTTTGAACCTTGCTTGTGAGCTTGTGTGTGCTTGAATGGTGTTGTAGTATGCATCCCTAAGGCTTAGGATGGTTGATTTGGGCTTAGAATGAGTTTAGATGAGCTTGGAGGTCGAAAAGGGCAGTTTGCGTTCGGTTGGAACTGCATTCTGCATCAGCTAGGGCTTCGCGACCGACTGGAGTGCGATTGGAGGCCATACAGCTGAATGGGGTGTGATTGGGGTTCATTCGCACGATTGAGGTTCCATTCGCATGATTGGGGCCAGTCGCATGGGGAGTCATGCGACTGAGGGTCCAGTCGCATAAGTGCTCATCCGCATTAGCTCCATCCATATGAGAGTCCATTTGCACGCTTGGGTGTTCATTCGCATGAGTGTTCATCCGCATTGGTTCATTCGCATGATGATCAGTCGCATGGTGGCCATGCGATTGAAGGGTGTCCATACGCCCGAATAGGGCTGTTGCACCCGAGGGAAATGTATTTTGACTTCTGACATTCGAGGGAAAGTGCAGATGTAAGTGTTGATGTAAAGGTTCCCGTAAGTTCATGTAAGATGACGATTGAGGTCTTAGAGAGCATGTTGGGCATGATGATGATGATGTTGCATGATTACCCATGTTATGTATGTATGATGTTGCCTTGTATGATGATGATGAACGAACGAATGGAAGTAAGATGAATGAATGAACGGAAGTTAATGAACGATGAAGATAATAATAATTATTATCTATGTGTGCGTATGATGTATGATCGCATGAAAGAAAGAACGGTTTTAACGAAAGAAAAGTATGTTTTATTTATAAAACTAGAACTCACTCAGCAACTCTGACTTTGATCTGTTTCCAGTTGGCAGGTACTGATTGCTAAGGATGGCACGAGGTGGCTACTCAGCTCTTTTGGGATGGCATCCATTTATATAATGCTTTTGTGATGTAATGCAACAATGTATTTTGTAACTGATTAACGATGTATTATTTTGCAAAAGCTACTATATTGAAATGAAATGTCATTTTTAAATGTTTCCGCTGCGATGCTTTATGAAATACAATGCAATTATATGTTTTATGTGCGATGAGGATCCAACTGTAAGCGTCCCGGGAACGAGGCCTTACAGAGATAGAGTCTCATACCATTTCCTGGGTGCCTGATGCAGCCCATAAAGAGCTTGGTCAAGCTTGCAGACATAATTTGGATGATCAGGATCTCCAAAACTAGGTGGTTGTTTGACATACACCTCTTCATCAATCACTCCATATAGAAAAGCACACTATACATCAAGTTGATTGACCTTGAAGTTCTTGGATGCAGCAAATGCTAGAAATATCCTAACAGCTTCCATTCTTGCTACAGGAGCAAAGACACCAATGTAGTCAAACCCTTCTTCTTGTGTGTATCCTTGAACAACTAGTCTAGGTTTGTTCTTGATGATAATGCCTTTATCATCCTTCTTGTTCCTAAACACCCATTTGGTTCCAATGGTAGTCTTCCCATGAGGAAGAGGACAAAGGTTCCAAACTTTCTGTCTTTAGAATTAAAGCATCTCATCATGCATAGCTTCAACCCAACTTCCATCCTTTAGAGCCTCATCAACTTTCTTTGGCTCTATCTGTGATAAGAAACAAGAGTGAAGACAAATATTTGCTTCATGGGTTTGTCCTTTTGTTCTTACCCCTCTGACAACATCTCCAATTATGTTTCTGGTGAGGTGAGACTTGTGGATCCTTAGCTGAGGGATAACAGCAAGTTGTTGAGAATGATCTAAATTAGAGAAATTTAGATCTGGAATAGATGTTTCTCCCATCGCATCAGCACACTTATCAAGAGAAACTTGATCTAATGAGTGTGTGACATCATTGATGTTGTCATCTATGGTGTGGTTATCAGCATCAAGAAATTCTTGATCACTGTCACCACCACCATTGTCTCTTCTGCATTTGAAGCCTCTTTTTTTGGTTGTAAAGCTTTGAGCTGGAATTTGAAGGCATCCCAGATGTATCAGCTGAGTTTGTCATTGTGGTGCTGATAGAAAGCTTATTTGCAGAAGTAGTCCCAACTAGAGCTGAAGATGTGTTACATGAAGGTCTTCTTAGCTTAAATCTTGAATCAGGATCACCTGTATTAAAGTTTTTTGTAGATCCTGAGACAATCTCACAAGATTTGATAAAATAACTGGTAACTAACTCAAGATCAAACAGCCAATCAAGACCAGAACCAGCCACACAAGGTGTGTGTTTATTGAAAGTCACATTGGCTGACTCCTCAACAATTCTAGTTTTGAGATTGTATACTCCATAAGCCTTAGCTTGAGAAGAGTATCCAATAAAGTGTCCATCATCTGATTTCTTAGCAAATTTGGCAATTTGATCGTTGGTATTCAAAATGGTGCAAGGATAACCATATGACCTGAGAAAACCAATGAAAGGTTTCATGTTGTGCCAAAGTTCATAAGGAGTCTTGCCATGAGTCTTAACCTCTAAAAATCTATTCTGCACATAGCAGGCAGTGTTGACTGGCTCTGCCCAGAAGGTGATGGGCAGCTTAGAGTCAGACAACATGGTTCTTGCAGCTTCAATCAGTGTCATGTTTCTCCTCTCAGAAACACCATTTTGCTATGGAGTCCTGGGAGCACTGAATTGTCTTGTAATACCTTTTTCATCACAAAATGTATCAAGGATTTGGTTCTTGAATTCAGTTCCATGATCACATCTTATGATTTTGACCTTGTGATCAGATTGATTCTCAATATTTGAATGAAATTCTTCAGAATCTTAGGAGTCTCATCCTTAGTTCTAAGGAAGAAGACCCAAGTGAATCTTGTAAAGTCATCTTTGATCACTAAATTGTAAGAGGTCCTTCCTAGACTTATTACACTAGTGGGGCCAAAGAGATCCATATGTAACAAGTGTAGGGGAGTAGTGATTGAGTTTTTCTCCTTAGGCTTGTGAGATACCTTATGTTGCTTCCCTTTTAGGCATGCAACATAATGGTCATCACTTGTAAACTCTTTCTTTGGCATTCCAGTTACCAAATCATTCTTAATCAGTTTATTCATGTTCTTAAAGTTTGCATGGAACATTCTTTTATGCCATAGGAAAGACTCATCACTATTGGCTTTAGACAGAAAGCATGAAACTCCTCCAGAGGGAGATGTTTCTTGCAGATAAATCTTGTACATGTTCCATTTTTTAGGGGCTCTAAGTAGGATATGCTTATGAGGATGACCACCCCGGGCTTGAGAATAATGCACACATGCTTAGTAAAGAGCATGTTATGACTCTGATTACAAAATTGGGATACACTCAGAAGATTGTACCCTAGCTCCTTGACAAAGTTTACCTTTTCAATGCTGAGCTTACCATTTGTGACCTTGTCTCTTACAGAAATGTAACCACCTTCATCTCTTCCAAAAGCAACTGGCCCTCCATCAATCCTTTCAAAGTTCTAGAGTAGTGACCTATTGCCTGTCATGTGCTTGGAACAACCACTGTCAATGATCCAAACATTCTTGTTTGTCTTGAGTTGTCCCTGCACAAAGAAAATGATTAGTTACATTTGGAAACCCAAGCCTTACTTGTCTTGGTCTCACTAAGAGGAACAGAAGGTAATGCAACAGTGTTGGATCAAGAAGAAGGCTGGTGCAACCAAAACCAAATTACTTAGACAAATTTTGGTGCTGCTTACAAAGGCTTCCAAAGCCACGTGTGGAACTTCCGAACGAAGTAGAGTTCTTCCGAAGACAAAGTAAAAGTTCCACTTCTGAAGGCAAAGCTCTACTTCTGAAGATAAGTATTCACTTCCAAAGATGAAGTCTCAAAGGAAGAAATGAGAAGACTACTTCCAAAGTATGAAGAAAGAAGAAGTTCTCAAGCCTTGGAAGAAGCAGCCTCTCCCGAAGTATAAGTTGCTTCAGAAGTACTTGTTCTTCTGAAGCCATTTAACCTTCGGAAGACACTTCTATGAACTAGTGGACATAAGTATGGTCTCTGAAACTCCGCTGTACACTTCTGATACTGCATGGTGTTTTCTAAAAGAGCAATGTAGTTGACCATACTTTATTCCATTGTTCACCTTTTTATGTTAGTACAAGTTACCAACTTTAGTTGGTGACAAAAGTTAAGTCAGGGACATGTCCTGACTACCATATCTCAGATAAAGTCTTATCTGAGATACCTTAAACTATAGCTTTGTAGTATTTGCTTTAGTTAGAGGATTCCAGCTGGTATCAAAGTATATCCGGTTGTAGGTAGTATTATATATAGGTTCTCATTGTAACTCATAAACATGCTTGTAAGAATCTTGTAATACTTGAGTTGAGAAGCAATATATACAAGTACCTTGAAAATTACTTCTTGTGTTTGGTTATTACTTATTATAGTGTTATCAACTCTTAAAGACTTTGCTTTCATCAAGAGTGTTGTCTAAGTGAGTTTGATGGAAAACCAAGTGTTTAGTGACACAAACCAATCCTGCAATTGGTATAAGAGCTTTTAGGCTCTTGATTGTGAGATCTAACCATCCAAATCAACCTTTTTTTCACTCCTCCTTACAACTCTCATAAAAATGGCTCTTTACAAATCCGAAGTAGAGATGGGAACCATGACCAAAGCTCCCATCATTACTCCTGAAAACTTCAGGTCTTAGAGTAGAAGAATGGAAGGCTTCATCAGTTACCAAGACAACAAAATATGGAACTCCATTGTCAATGGTCTGTATAAACCCAAGGTGGCAACGCCTAGTGGAAACAGTGCCATGATAGAAAAAGTTATTAAGGATTATTCTGACAAAGACCGGAAGAAAATGGACGTTGATAGCAATGCAATGACCATTCTGATGACTACAATACCAAACTCTATCATGGTGGGGTTTGAGCATTGTAAGTCTGCTAAAGAGTTGTTGATGCACTTGCTCAAATGTATTCAAGCTCCAACGACTCCAAGAAGGACTCACTGAAGCAGTAGTTCGAGAACTTCACTTGTATTGCTGGAGAGACCCTCAGCTAGCAGTATTTCAGGTACATGGATCTTATTTCTTCACTTCAGTCTGTGAAGATCACTCCTGAACTTAGAGATCTCACAAGAAAGTTCATGAGTGCTCTTCCAAATGAGTGGACATTCTATTGTGTCTCTATCAAGAGGATAGGGAACTTGAACACACTTACCATGACTGAACTCTATGGCATCCTTGATGGATACCGGTTGAAGATGGAGAGTAAGAAGGGCCACCAACAAGCAGAACTCTGAGTCTTCCTGCTAGCAAAGCTTTAATGGTTGCTGAAGGCTCAATACCCCCACAACCTCAACAGTACCTAACATACAACCAACAGCCATCCTGCTCTTCTGGACCATACATCATTTTCCCTGAGACTCCAAGGTCTCAACAGGCTCAGCACAACTCCTTTTAGGATAGCTGTGCCTTTGTCTCAGGAAGTGGGCACTCTAGTGATTTTCAATGTTGTTTTGATGATCTATAGTGTTTTAGTCCAGACGATGTAGAGTATGTGGACATTGTCCAATAGATGGCTCTTTTAACCTACAGAGCGAAGAAGTTCTTTAAGAGAATTGGAAGGCAATTCCCTCAAAAGCCAACTGCCAGCAAGTTTGGGTTTGACAAGACCAAGGCCAAATGTTACAACTGTAACCAACTTGGTCACTTTGCAAGGGAATGCAAGGCTCCCAATCAAAACCGGGAATCCCACAGACCTCCACATATCCTCTTCATCAAAGTCCACTGGAAAGTCAAATGAAACAGCTGCAATGGCTCAAGAAGTTGACTGGAGCTTTATGGTTCAGGTTGTGACTCCTGCTCAAGCTCGCATGGCCGGAACAGATGATAACCAGGTACATGAACATCTCTGTACTCCTGCCTATATAGCTAATGTTAAATTATATCAGGACTATAATAGGGAAATTAAATCTGATATTAAGTCTTTAAATGTTTTGAAATCTGATTTTAAAAGGGCAGAATCTGACTATCTAAAGAAAATTGAAGAGTTAGAGAAAACTATTTCCCTATTAAAACATGAACACACCAATTACAAGACTCAACTAAAGGATTTAATATCCAAATTGTCTGAGGCTCAAGCTCAGCTTGTCACCGCTGAGGCTCAAGCCAGAAAGTATGCTATTTCTGAGCAAAACTTCCAAGCTATTATTGCATCATCCTCCCGGTCCAAAATCTATTATCAGAATAAAGGAGGGTTGAGGACAAATGAAATTGCTCTACCACATTCCTATGAGTCCATAAGACAACCTAGATGTGGTACTAAAGAGCAAGAGGTTCCATCTACTGACCCTTCTTCACATGAGTTAAAGAATGATGCAACAATAATGGCCACCACAGGGAAGGAACTGGTATGTCCACCCACCTCTCCCAGTGAAGATCAAACCCTTACCACCAAAGCCTGAAGAAGCAGAGCTAAAGCTGCCAGAAGAACTGCTAAGAAAGTGGCTAAGTCTAAGCTGATGATTGACCCAAAACAAAAGAGTGTCTTTATCTTAGCTGGATTCCAGGTGATAGATACTTCTAATTCAGGAAAGGATTGTAGTACCAGCACTCCTGTCCTACCAAAGGATCAGAAGTTAAAGGGAAAGGTTGCTGACAAAGAGAGAAAGACTAAGAAATAGCAAGCTCCCAAAAGAATAACATTACATGCATAATGTGTGGTTTGCAATACCACATGGCTAAAGATTATGCTACAATCCTGCTAGCACACATTATGCAAATAATTTTAGAAAGGAAGGAGTCAAGGAAGGTTTCTTATTTGGACCTTATCAGATGGTTCAAGTGATGAAAAAGCGAAAGCTAGTTTCTGAAGCTAGGTTGTCTTTGGAAGAAACTCCTTCTTCCGAAGGGAGAATGGCTTCAGAAGCAAAAGCAGTTAAAATTCTAAAGAAAAAGAATATTTCCTTGAAACCATCCCAGAAAAAAGACTGCTTTGGAAGAAAAGGTGGTGAAAGATTTTTCTAAAATAAAGAAGCTTCGGAAGAATGCCATGCTGCAAAAGCTTTCTACAAGTACATCTTCCATGATAAACCAAAGGATGGATTGGAAGATTAATAGAGATGCTGCAACATAAACCTCTTCTTCAAAGACATCCATTAAACCCCCATGCTTAACTTTTGGTTTAATTATGTCACTATCTTTGGAGGAACCCAAGACCAACAAGGCTTGGGTCTCCAATGAAAACTAATAATCTCATCCTATGTGCAGGGACATCCATATGACAAGAACAACAATGTCTGGATTGTAGATAGTGGATGCTCTAGGCACATGACAGGGAACAGATCTCTCCTTCAACGGTTTCAACACTATGATGGAGTTCCTGTCCAATTTGGAGGTGAGGCTGGAGGATATATTTCTGGCAGAGGGAGTATATCCAATGGTAAGTTAAATGTTGACAAAGTTAACTTTGTCAAATAGTTTGAACACAATCTGTTAAGTGTTTCTCAGTTTTGTGATCAAAAGCATCATATGCTTTTCATAGAGCATGAGTGCATTATCCTCAAACCAGGGATGACAATTCCTCCGGAATTGGTGCTTCTTAGATCTCCCAGGAAAGGGGATATGTACAAGCTAGATATGAACAATGCTTCCCAATGGGTGAAGTATCATAATTTCTTTCCAAAGCTGATAGTTATGAGTGAACACTTTGGCATACACACTTTTATTATTTGATGTTATTTAACTAAATTAACAACATTACAAATAATATCCATGAACAAAATATCCTTATAAGTTGTTCAATCTCATATGCAACTTATTTAGAAAACCCATTTTCTAAATTGGTGTAATTATTTAATTGCATGATCATATGATCAATTAAATATTAATTGGTGTTTGCTAAGCTTGTTATTGGGTATGACCCAACTTGGATCATTACGTACTAACCACATCAATATTCTATGTGTCTTGGGCATAAAGAATCCAACAATCTCCCACTTGCACAAGATTCATAGAAGATTGATGCAAGCAGTAAATACCGCCTAACAATGGTTTACTACCCTTAATACGCATGACTTAAAGCCATTCAATAACATCATCCCCTTCAAGTATCCAACTTGAAATGATTTAGGTGAATCAATCATTTATCCTTTTATTACAGATGTCATGTTAAATCCAAGGACATAGAATGGTCATTCCTTGTTGATTTAACTTAATCAAGCCTTAGACATCTTGCTCTCAACGAATAAGAGGAACAAATTCTATCTTGACTACATACGTTTTTCACAATCACCTCGTGTCCCACCTGAACATAGCCTTATGCACTGCCCATTATTTCAGAGCAGCGAAGAACTAGCTCAAGGTATAGCATTTGGTGAATATCAAAACCCAATATGTATCTCAGGTCGAAGGATACCAAATGATATTCACCTTTACTCAAATTTACTTATGATCGATCTAGAAGATTCCATGTAGTAAAATTGAGATGCGGGTCAGTCCAATGTTTGTATCCCACAATATCTATGAACCTTGGCAGCAACCAATTGCTCTATATTCATTCCTTATGAATATCCACCAATCCATGTTCATGATAGTCTTACGTTCATATTTGTTCCCACAAACATGACCGACTACGGACATTTAGAATAATAAACATATTCATGGATGTATACATGCTAAAATGAATATAACTCAAAATATCACAAGTATGTAAAGAGTTAAATATTACATTGTTTCAAATTTTTAATACTAAACAAATCAATTCCAGTCACTAGAATATCGAAGTCCTAAGGCACAAGTATGACTTTCATGCTTTGCCCTTTCAAGGAGCTTCGTTAGTGGATCCGCAATGTATTGATCGTTGTGAACTTTATGAATACATATTTTTCCCTTTTCAACCTCATCCCTTATGTAGTTGAATTTTCGCTCAATGTGCCTAGCCTTTTGAAGAGGATAGGGTACCTTGATTTATGCAATCGTACCCTCGTGATCACAAAAGGATTTCTAAGGGTCTTGAATGGTAGAGACCACCCTAGGTAGGCGATAAATTTCTTTATCCATGCAGCTTCCTGAGCTGCTGATGATGCAGCTATGTATTCAGACTTTGTAGTGGACAATGCAACTCCATTCATAATAAAGACATACCCCGATTGTGATCAAGAACCATCTCGAACGGTTTGGAACTCGCATCCGTGTAACCCTTTACAACGAGTTCCTCTCCATCAGATCCATATATTAGAAGCATTTCCTTAGTCCTCCTAAGGTATTTCAATATACTTTTAATAACCATCCAATGGCTATTACCTGGATTCTGCTGATATCTGCTCGTCATGATTAACGCGCATGACACGTCTGATCTAGTGCATATCATCGCATGATGGATCCTATAGCTGATACATACTGGATGTTATTCATTCGATCTAGCTCATCCTTTGAGCTTGGACATTGAGATGTACTCAATATTGTCCCTCTTTGAATATGTACTATACCTTTCTTAGAGTTTTCCATCTTGAACCTTTTCAAGACTTTATTAATATATGCACTTTGACTTAAACCTATCAACCGCCTCGATCTATCCCTATAGATCTATATTCCCAAAATATAGGCGGCTCCACCAAGATTTTTATGGAAGAACAACTTCCAAGCCAGGTTTTGACACCTTCCATGGTTGGAATATCATTTCCAAAAGGTAGTATGTCATCAACATACAATACTAAGAATGTTATTATGCTCCCATTATCCTTCGTATGTACACAAGCCTCGTCAGCATTCTTGATGAAACCAAATTTCTTGATCTCTTCATCAAAACGTTGATTCCAACTTCTCGATGCTTGATTCAATCCATAGATTGACTCTTTAACTTGCATACTTTTAGGATGTTTTGGATCGACAAAACCATATGGACAGTCTCTTCGAGATGTCCATTAAGACAAGCGGTTTTGACATCTATTTGCCAAATCTCATAGTCATAATATGCAGCTATGGCAAATAATATCCTAATTGACTTTAGCATTGCCACAGGCGAGAAGGTTTCATCATAATCAACCCTTTGATTTTGAATGAAACCTTTCGCTATAAGTCTTGCTTTGTAAGTATCCAAGTTTCCATGTATTTCTATTTTCTTCTTGAAACCCATTTGCATCCAACCGGTTTGGAGTTAAGTGGAGGGTCAACCAATTCTTAAACTTGATTGTCATACATGGATTGCATCTCAACATTCATGGCATCCAGCCATTGTCACAATCCAATTGGACATTGCTTCATGGTATGTAATTGACTCATCGGAGTCAACCACATAGCATCCATTCATGAAAGATCCATATCTTTCAGGTGGAATGCTAACTCTACCAGATCTGCGAACGTTTTGTGTGTATTGATCAACCTCTTGATCATCATCAACAACCACTTGTTGATTGCTTTTGTCAACTAAATATGTATCGGCTTGTGGATCTTGATCCTCATCAAATTCCATTATTCTATACGTTATTCCTCCATAAGGAACTTAGTTTCTAAGAACTCAACCTTTCGAGCAATAATTACTCTTGCTCTATTCGATCAAAGAAGTAATATCATATACACTCTTTTGGATATCCAACAAATATACACTTAGTGAATCGACTATCTTGGTCAGGGACATATTCAAAATACGAGCCTCGGAGAGCATTGCGAAACCCCAAAATGATAGAGGTAGTGAGCTTATAGCCATCATAGATTGAACCATATCCAATAGGGTTTGATTTCTCCTTCAGACGCACATCATGATGCTATGATCCAGGTGGAGTAAGTTGTGAGACGATCCCACAACTTCTTAGATGGTACTAAAAGCATCACTGAGGTATTCACCTCCTCTATCTGAACGAAGAACTTTGATAGTTTTATTGAGTTGATTTTTCTACTTCATTCTTGAAGGTTTTGAACATTTCAAAAGCTTCATGTTTGTGTGCCATAATGTACACATAACCATAGAGACTATAATCGTTGGTAAAAGTAATAAAGTATCTATCACCATTTCTAGTCATTGTCTTTAAAGGGCCACATACATCCGAATGTATGATACGCAATAAGTCTTTTTCCCTCTCGTTAGTGCCACTAAAGGGCGACTTGGTCATCTAGCTTGTAAACAAGATTCACACTTTCAATGAAACATTTTTATTTGATTTTCAAAAGACCATTCTTTTGAGGTGTTTGAATCTGATTCTTGTTTATGTGACCAAGATGACAATGTCAAAGATAAGAATCACTTAAACCCATTTTAAGTTTCTTGGTGCTTGTTTGGTATAATGAGCTATTATAGGATGAATCATCCTGAACCAATTCATAGATTCCATTAAAAGGCATAGCCTTGAATATTACATCATCCATACAAACATAAATACCATTGTTAACAAACTTTAATTCATAACCACATTGTGTTAAAAGGGAAAACAAAATTATGTTCCTAGTCAAACTAGGAGCATACAAAATGTTCTTAATGACAACTTCCAAACTATTTGAAAATTTCAAAATATTGTCTCCTTGGGCTTCGACATCAACTTTTGCTCCGTTGCCCATGTAGAGAGTTGTGTCTCCCTTCTTAAAGTGCTTATTTCCTATGAACCCTGCAACAAATTGCAAAAAGAGTTCCACATCCGGTATCCAATACCCATGTGTTTGAAGAAATAACATTTCAACCAATGTGAATTATGAAAGTTGTACATGAGGTTTGCCCAGCATCCTTCTTGTTTCTCAACTCTTTGAGATAGGTTGGACAATTCCCTTTCCAATTTCCTATCACTCCACACTCAAAGCATGGATCGTTCTCCGTTACTTTAGGCTTCTTAAGCTTAGGCTTTGGAGGTTCCGCTTTAGCCTTTCCTTTCCCCTTTCCTTTGATGTGCCCCTTTCCTTTGGCAACATTTGCCTTGGGATCCGGGAATGGCCTTTTCTTATTGCTTCCCTCATTGATCGAGAGAACAGGTAGAACCTTTCTACCCATCCCTGCCTCGGCTTTTTTGAGCATTGCGTGAAGCTCACCAATACTCTTGTCCCACCCGTTCATATTGTAATTCATTATGAACGTCTCAAACCTTTTGGTTAGGCCATTAAGGATCAAATCCGTGGCTACCTCTTTTAGACGGGACAATTAACCTCTCGAGGCAATAAACGTGGCATTTCATCTTAAGAACATAAGATGATACCGATTGGGTTTCTTTCATATGATACACATGAAGCGCTCGAACCGTTTCGAAGCGCTCTACCCTAGCTTGTTGAAGGAACATTTCCTTCAACTGGTAATTATGTCATATGCCCCAAGTTGCTCCAAGTCCTTTTGGAGTCCGGAATCATAGTTCCCAACATGAGGCAGGAAACTGCATGGAACCTCAGTGTATTGAAGCCAATCGTCATAGGCCTTAACATCCTCAGGGTCGGGTTGTTAGGAATAGGATCATCAAGGACATAGGCCCTTTTCTCTTGCTTGAGAACAATTCTCAAGTTTTGATACTAGTCCATAAAGTATTTATGGTTAAGACGATCCCTTTTAAGATTGTTTCTCAGTGATAGGTAGGGACGGTCGGGGGTAGCATTGTGGTTGTGGCCATTACTACAAAATTACAAAGTTCATTTTAGTATTTCTGAAAAATTGCATTTTAATTATTAATACCCATTACACGTCTCATAGACAATTAATAATTAAAATCTAGAATCCAACGTTACATTTAAATGATGGTTAGGTGACCTTTATCCCATTATTTAAATTAACAAGGTAGTCAACATTTGACAATTGCAACCTATTGCAACTTCTAGCTTTATGGGATCGGTAAACATCTTATGTTTAGTCGGTATGTAAAATCCCATCAACACCATTGTACGCCATGCTTCGGTGACCCTATGCACATGGTTTCCAATTCAAGTCGTCCTACATACACACACGTGTGAGTTTACACATACAGCGGTTAGGTGACCTTTATCCCAAATGATGTTAAGCTCACCTCAAACACACAAGTTCCCTAAAAGTAGTTAGGTGACCATCATCCCACAAGTAGTTCTCAAGTGATTCGAGTGTGGTGTAAAAGGATGGTGTTTAACTTGTTTCCAAAGGGATTTAAGTTTCCATTAATTCTAGTTATGAAAACTCTATGTACCTTGTATTCGCATGCTTTCAAATACATGGTACCTATGGTTCCTTTTTAATAAAACCTCTTTTATTTTGAAATCATTAATCCTTTTAATAACCTTTTATTAGTCACTTATGATTAGGAACCAAAAATTCAGCTTGTTGTGATCATTTATTTAGATTGTTAAGCATATCCATATATCAAGCAATCAACATAAAATGAATAATCAAGCAAGCATATATCAAACAACCACATGTGCATAACCATAGCCACTATGTTGAAAACACTTGTTTGCCATCACAAGTGTTGTCATATGGTCTTTCCTAAGGGTTGAACACAACACAAAGATGAGATCTCCAAAGACCCCTACTTGAACTTGCATCCAAATGCTTCAAGTCCTTCTCTTGTGTCTTCCTTTTGTGCTTCCATCTTGTGCATCTTCTTTTACAAATTATATCCTAATACAAATTTTCTAATAAAGGAAAACATACTTAATCTATCTATTACATCACAAATGAATGAATAAATAATTTACATCCAATACAAGCACAAAGGAATAATTATTACAACCCATAAGAATGAAATCAACCAAACAAACATCCATATAAAACCAAATCAACACAAGTCAAGGCTATGTTATGCACCAATATGAATCATCATATACAACATTCAAGAACCAAATAAACCCCCATATGACCCTAAATTTTCAGCCAACATAAACCAAGAATTTAGGGTCTTTGTCCAAACAAAAAACATAATCAATCAACTTGATATCTTTGTTTCAAGATTTAATCACAAGCATGTTAGATATTGAAGGGATTTAACAAGTTTATCAAAGATCATATAAGCTTGTATATATGAAAAACGCAGTGGATAATTAGTTTTAAAACTTGCTAATATGATTATTATTAAAACCATTTAATAAGCAAATCCCAAACCAGGATCATTATACGAGATGCATACAAAAGGATATATATATATGATGTTAAAACAACCTTCGGAGCAGCAGAAAATCGATATAGTTGAGGTGAAAAGGATGAGTTTCATGGCTGAATCTTCAAGCAAGAAGACCTCAAGATGGTGATACCCCAAGCCACAAACGAACCTCTTGAATGCTAGGTTTCTTGACACCAACTTTCAGCAACAAAACCCTTTTGATGATGAAACTTTCAGCTTTTCTTTTGCCTTCTTCTCTTCAAGTTCGAAGGTGAGAGAGAGAGAGATGAGAGCACAAGCAGCCTTTGCATGTAGGAGAGAAGTCCCTCTTAGAAGGATTGAGTGTAATGCATTTAATCTTGTGTGTTTACAAGACAAAGATGGTCCCCACAAGCAAGTGGGCGGCCGAAAATCTATTTCAAAATAGATTCCCACTCTTTGTTTTGTTGCATAATAAAACACTCACTAAACCCTTAAGTTTTAAAGTTAAAACTTATTAAACTTTATAAACTTAGTACATTTTATTGTTATTATTTAGTAAGACTAAATAATAAAAAACAAAAGGTACCATATGAACAATTATCCATAATGATGTTCATCTACAAAGGCAATGATTTAGAAAAACCCATTTTCTAAATTGGTTCATAATTTATTGGTGTTTGTTTAGCTTGTTATTGGGTATGACCCGACTTGGATCATATCACACTAGCCACATCAACTTAATATGCATCTTGGGCAGATCAGGTCTTTTCAATCTCCCACTTGCACAAGATTCATAGAAGGTTGATGCAAGTAGAAAATAACGCCTAGCAACGGTTTGCTACCCCTAATGTATATGATAAGTGCCATTCAATAACATCGTCCTCCTCAAGTACCTTACTTGAAATGTTTTAGGTGAATTAATCATCTATCCTTTTGTTTCAGATATCATGTTAAATCCCAAAAACACAGAATCGTCATTCTCCGATGATTCAACTTTAACAGGCCTTAGACATCTAACTCTCAACGAATAAGAGGAACAAATTCCGTCTTGACTACATACGTCTCTCACAATCACCTCATGTCATACCTGAACTCACCTTATGTACTGCCAATATTTCAGAACAGCAAAGAACTAAGTCAAAGTACAATACTTGGTGAATATCAAGACCCATATGTATCTCAGGTCTGAGGATAAAATGATATTCGCCTTTACTCAATATCTCTTATGACTAATCACAAGGATTCCATGAAGAAATAATTGAGAGCGGGTCAGTCCTATACCTATATCCCATAGATATCAATGAACTTTGGTAGCAACCTCTTGCTTTATATTCATACCTTATGAATATCAACCAATCCAAGTTCATTATAGTCTTACATTCACAGTTGTTCCCACAAGCTTGATCGACTACGGACGTTTAGAATAACTTATTTATTCACGGATTTAAAACATGCTAAAATAGAAGAACAAATGAAAGTTATAGCCATATAATTAAGCCCAAAAAAAACATAAGTTCCAATATCCAAATAAAAAATATAAAATCAAATCTAGTCACTAGTATATCGAAGTCCCATGGCACAAGCATGACCTTCATGTTTTGCCTTTTCAAGGAGTTTTGTGAGTGGATCCGCAATGTTTTTATCAGTGTGAACTTTGCGAATACATATCTTTCCCTTTTCAACTTCATCCCTTATGTAGTTGAATCTCCGCTAAATGTGCCTTGTTTTCTGATGTGCACGGGGTTCCTTGATTTGTGCAATCGCACCCTCGTTATCAGAAAGAATCTCCAGAGGATCCTGAATGGAAGGGATTACCCCTAGATCGGCTATGAATTTCTTCAACCATGCAGCTTCCTGTGCTGCCAATGAAGCGGCGATGTATTCTGACTCTGTAGTGGACAATGCTATGACTTCTTGCTTTGAGCTTTTCCAAGAAACAGCTCCCCCATTCAGGATAAAGATGTACCCCGATTGAGATCGTGAATCATCTCGATCGGTTTGGAAACTCGCATCCGTGTAACCCTTTACAACGAGTTCCTCTTCACCAGACCCGTAGATCAAGAACATGTCCTTAGTCCTCCTTAGGTACTTTAGGATGTTCTTGACAGCCATCCAATGACCATCACCAGGATTTTGCTGGTATCTACTTGTCATGCTTAAAGCATTTGACACGTCCGGTCTAGTGCATATCATTGCATACATGATGGATCCTATAGCAGATGCATATGGGATTGCCTTCATTATATTCTTCTGCTCCTCCTTTGAGTTGGACATTGAGTCGTACTCAATATTGTCCCTCTCTGAATAGGTACAATACCTTTCTTAGAGTTTTCCATCTTGAACCTTTTCAAGATTTTGTCAATGTATGCACTTTGATTCAAACCAATCAGCCGCCTCGATCTATCCCTATAGATCTTTATTCCCAGAATATAGGCAGCTTCACGAAGATCCTTAATGGAAAAGCAGCTTTCAAGCCAGGCTTTTACACCTTCAATTGTTGGAACTTCATTCCCAAACAGTAGAATGTCATCGACATATAATACTAGGAATGTTATTATGCTCCCACTAGCCTTCTTATACACACAAGCCTCATCAGCGTTTTGGATGAAGCCAAATTTCTTGACTTCCTCATCAAAACGGTGATTCCAGCTTCTTGACGCTTGTTTCAATCCATAGATTGATTACTTTAACTTGCATACTTTATTAGGATGTTTTGGATTAACAAACCTTCAGGCTGAACCATATAGACATCTCCTCAAGATATCCATAAGGAAAGCGGTTTTGACATCCATTTGCCAAATCTCATAATCATAATGAGCAGCTATGGCAAACAATATCCTTATTGACTTTAGCATCGCAATAGGTGAGAAAGTTTCATCATAATAAACTCCTTGAGTTTGAGTAAAACCCTTTGCTACAAGTCTAGCCTTATAAGTATCCAAGTTTCAATGCATGTTAGGTTTCTTCTTGAAAATCCACTTACTTCCAACTACCTTGGAGTTGAGAGGTGGTACAACAAGTTCCCAAACTTGATTGTCATACATGGATTGCATCTCAACGTTCATGGCTTCAAGCCATTTGTCACAATCCGAATTAGACACTGCATCATGGTATGTGGTTGGTTCATCTGATTCTACCACATAGCATCCATCCATGAAAAATCCGTATCTTTCAGGTGGATTACTAGTTCTGCCACTTCTGCAAACGTTTTGTGTGTATCAATCAACTACTTGATCATCTTCAACATCCTCATGTTGAGTGCTGGTTTCAACCAAACGTGCACTGGGTTGTGGTTCTTGATCCTCCTCAAGATCCACTATCCTAATGCTAGTTCCTTCCATAAGGAACTTTGCTTCTAAGAACACACCCTTTCTGGCAACAAACACCTTTTGTTCCAGTGGATCATAGAAATAATATCCCATAGAATCTCTAGGGTATCCTACAAAAATACACTTGGTGTATTGGACTTCCAATTTGTTTGGGGTGGGAGTCTTAACATAAGCCTCACAACCCCAAATCCTTATGTATGATAGGGATGGAACTCTTCCATGCCATATCTCAAAAGGTGTCCTTTCCACCTTTTTGGTTGGGGCCATATTTAAATACGGACGCGGAGAGCAAAGCGAAACCCCAAAATGATAGAGGTAATGTGCTTCTAGCCATCATAGATCGAACCATATCCAATAAGGTTCGATTCCTCTCTCAGACACACCATTATGTTGTGGTGTCCAGGTGGAGTGAGTTGTGAGACAATCCCACAACTCCTAAGATGATCTTGAAAGGCATCACTTAGGTATTTACCTCCTCTATTGGTACGAAGAACTTTAATCGACTTGTTGAGTTGATTTCTACTTCATTCTTGAAGGTTTTGAACATTTCAAAAGCTTCATCTTTGTGCCTTAATATGTACACGTATCCATAGCGACTATAATCGTCGGTAAAGGTAACGAAGTATCTTTCACCATTCTAGTCATTGGCTTAAAAGGACCACATACATCCGAATGTATGATGCCTCTTTTGCCCTTTCGTTAGTTCCACTAAAGGGTGCCTTAGTCATTTTTCCTTGTAAACAAGATTCACATATATCAAAGAATCACATTCATTTGTTTTTAAAAGACCATTCTTTTGAAGTATTTGTATACGTTTCTTGTTTATATGACCAAGACGACAATGCCAAAGATAGGTATCATTCAAATCCAACTTGAGTTTCTTGGTGTTAGTATGGTACAATGAACTATTTAAAGTATTTTCATGAACCAATTCATAAATACCATTAATGGGAATAGCTTTAAAATAGAACATATCATTTAAAGAAACATGAATATCATTTTCAACAAAAGATAATACATAATCATAATGTCTTAATTGGGATACAGAGATAATGTTCCTAGTCAAACTAGGAGCATACAAAACATTCTTCAAAGTTACTTCCAAACCACTTGGAAGTTTTAGGATGTAGTCCCCACGAGCTTCAACTTTGACTTTGGCTCCATTGCCCATGAAGAGGCTAACATCCCCTTGATTGAAGTCCCTACTTCTTTTGAACCCCTGCAACAAATTGCAAATATGAGTTCCACATCCGGTATCCAATACCCATGTGTTGGAAGATATGACATTAAGATAAATATGAATCATGTAAATTGTACCTGAGGTTTGCCCCGCATCCCGCTTTTCCTTCAACTCTTTGAGATAGACTGGACAATTTCTCATCCAATGCCCTATCTCACCACACTTGAAGCATGGGTCATTTGCAGCAACCTTTTGCTTCTTCTCCTTGGGATTCGGAGGTTCCACCCTAACAACATCTTCCCTTTTCCCCAAACGTGCCCCTTCCCTTTTGCAACAATTGCCTTAGGAGGGGGTTGAGACCTTTTCATCCCCCACACCTATGGTGAGAATGGGTAAAGCCCTTTTACCATTCCCGCCTGGCCGTTTGAGCATTGAATGAAGTCATTTATGCTCTTGTCCCATCCGTTCATGTTGTAGTTCATGATGAATGCCTCAAACCTTTAGTTAGGGCAATTAAGGATCAAATCGTGGCCAACTCCTTTGAGACAGGACAATTTAGCCTTTGAAGGCGGTCGATATGGCTTTTAATCTTGAGAATAAGATGAAACGATTGGATTCCTCCATCCGACAGGCATGAAGCGCTCGAACGTTTCGAAGCGCTCCACCCTAGCTTGTTGCTGGAATGTTTCCCGCAACTGGGTGATCATGTCATAAGCTCCATGGAGCTCATATCCTTTGGAGGTCGGGTGTCATACTTGCTAAATTAGGAAAAAAGACTTGGATGGAGTCTGACAGGATCAGTGATCTCAAGTTTGATGGATTAGAGTGTAACGCAGCGGAATAGAACAAGAATTGACAAATTATAGCAAGAATTTGATATACGTATGCATTAAGAACAAATACGGTTGTAAAGAGAGAAGATATTTCTGTGAAAAGGAATGTTTCAATAATATCAAATGTTTCTGCTCAATCATTCCCCGATTACAATTGGTTGACACTCCTTATATAGAGTGCAATCACTTCTGATATCACGGGATAGTGACACTCTGGCAGATTTGTTACAAAAATAACTAAAACTTAACAAACTACTGAAATGTTCACAACTACTGAGAACATATCAGAGTGCTAAGTATAAAACATAAAACTACTGATACGAAACTACTGAAACTACGACTGAAGAACAAGTTGTTCAGTCGTTTTACAAAACTACTGAAAACAAAAACATAAAACTACTAAAGAAAACGTCACAACTACTGAAGAAGACTCTTCAGATGTTGTGACAACGTCTGATACTTGGTCTTCAGCACTTGCGTCTTCAGACTTTGTCTTCAGCACTTGTGTCTTCAGACTTTGTCTTCAGTACTTTGTTCAGACTTTGTCTTCAGCACTTGTGTCCTCAGACTTTGTCTTCAGTACTTGTGTTCAGACTTGGTCTTCAACACATGTCTTCAGACTTTGTCTTCAGCACTTGTGTTCAGACTTTGTCTTTAAGCACTTGTCTTCAGACTTTGTCTTCACTGTTGTGGACTTCAGCAGTTGTTGTGACGTCTGTGGGACTTAAGGTTTTTCTGATCCGGCTCATTGGTTCTTATGGTCCAACAACTCCCCCTGAACCAATGCAGCCAAAACCTTAACTTTATTGAGGTCCCACTTATTGTTGGCAGTAAGATTGGTCTTTTTCCTTCTTGATCAGCTAAGAAGATGACCCAATTACACTGGCCTGGAATAGATTTCTGAAATTTGGTTGGCATAGTATGGATAGGAGCCCTGACTTTGGGGAACTGGACATAGGGCTGTGGTCCTATCCATGAAATCTACTTCCCATGTATAAGCCTGTAGGATTCTCTGGTGTATGCTCTGAGAAACATAATTTGTTCTTCCATGGTAAGATTTTCAGCTCCACCATCAAACAATCCTTCACGCCCATACAGCTCTGAAATGTACTTAGCCTGTTTGCCATTTTTGAGCTCAACTGTTGATCTGTCTGTATGCAAACTCATCTGGGTGAGTCCCTTCAAGTAACAGACTGAGCTTATTTGTTTGAAGTTTCCAAGCCTCTTGTAGACTAACCCCTTTTTAATTACTCTGTTCTCTGACATCTTTTGGGGTGGCTGTTTAGTTTCATAGGCCTTCTTGAAATCTTCACAATTTCCCAGGGTGATACTACAAGGACCACTGTGATCTCTTCATCTACGATCCTTTTTACTTGGCCCTTGTATCTCGAAGGAATGTCTTTCTTCACAATTCTGTGAGCCACCCTAGGATCAGGCCATATTCTCACCTTTTCCTTTTGATATTAAAATGTGTTAGCAAGGGTGTACAATCTCAGAGCTCCTTCTTCATACTGATTATTGATGAAGAAGCAGCATAAGTTTTGTCTATGCTTTTTAGCATCTCATCATCATGAAGCTTTTGCTGCTGTTCTTCTTCTATCTTTACTCTCACAGCTTCCATCTGTGAGGTGGGAGTGATGGGCATAGGTTTGGCTTTAGGCAAAGTTAGGACTGCAGAAAGAGGCAGCCTATCTTCTTCCTCATCATCCTCTTCTTCTCTTCTTCTAGCCTCAACACCCTTCTCTTCTTCTCTTGGGTGCATCATCGGCTGATGGTTTTGAGGGTAAAGGAGTTGGTTTAGTGGTTGTGGTAGTGGTGATTTTGAAGTGGGAGGTTTTGCAGGTTGGTCTAGCATTCTTGTAGTGAGTGAGGCTTTTGAGTGTTGTGCTAGTTCCTTTCTATTCCCACACCTGCCTTATTTAGTGCTTCAATCACCAATCCCTTAGTGTATGCTTCAGACGAACAATCTTGGTGTTATTGCCAAGATACTGTCCCTGGTCCATGACTTAATCTTGATCATGATCTCCCAAGGTATTTTGCAATGAATCTGATCATGATCTCTAGTCTTTCTCTTTCCAATGCATCATAACTTGTCCATCTTGAGTAATTTCTTTAACTTCAAGTCTCCTAATCTCTGAGTCAAGCTGTGCAGTATCGAACCCCTGTCTATACAGTTGATCAATGGAGTCCATTGATTACTGTGTGTAGCATCCGCCATTCTGATCATCTCATCGAGTTGAGTTCTTTTCTTTTCCTTCAACCTTCCTCTTCTTATGTGACATGAAAGTCTTTGTGACTTTCACCACTTGATCAATGTCAGCTCCCTTCACAAACTCCTCTTCCTTCTCAGTCTCCTTATCTTTCTTCCCCTCTATGCTCTTCCTCTTTGCTTTCACTAACTGACTCTCCCCCTTTTGGTTGCATTGGTTGCAAGGGTTTGAGTAGCAGAAAGCCTTGTGCTCACAATCTCCTCCACCAGGGGTTGTATGATTGAGGGAAGCCTCTCATCCATGGTTTTGATCATAATGTCTGTGATCATTGGGGTGATAAAGTAGGGATTGCTAAAAGATAGCAGCTGTTTGCTCAGAGGGTTCTCTCCCTGAGAAGCAGTGCAGAAATAGAGGCTGGTGGCTCGGAAATTTTGAGTGCTGAGTGTGTGGGAGACTCAGGTGAAGGTGCCATCTGTTGGTTTATGTTGGTGGCAATGGACTTGCTGTGTGAGAGAATTGGTAAAGTAGTCTTTGTAGTCTACTGACTTCTTCCTCAAGAATTGTGTTCGGCCAGAACATCATAAAAGAAGCCCAGGTCATCATCAGCAGATGATGAATCACCTGACTCCTGCTGGAGCAGGTGTACATGCACTGGGTGTAGCCAGTTTTAGCATGTGCCCCTTTTTCTTGGAACTGGGGACTTCCAGCCTCAGGACAATGTCCCTCATCAGCTGTTGCCCCTGGTGAGGTTGAGCTATGTTACCAGCCTCAGTCTGATCATGTGCTAATTCAGAAGAAGTGGCAGCCTCACCAGATGTTCTGGTCTCCATATCCACACAAGAGATAGAACAATTAAACCCTTATGCTGTGGGCTGTCAGAAGCATTTTATCCTCTTCAATTGTTGTGGTTTTCCCATGTTGGTGTTTGTTGGGGAGGGGAGAGGCATGCAGCTGAGTCAGCACGTTTGCAATAATAAGGTAGGACTTTGTGGGGCGGTTGCAGTGGGAGATGGGGTAAAAGCAGTATGCACGTGGGGAGAATGGTGCTCTTCAATGGCAATTCCTCAAATGAGGAAGATCCCAGATTAGTGGGTACCCCTTCTTTGGTTGCTGCAGGCTCCTTTTGAGAGGAATCCTGAGCGGCTGTGGCTAGTGAAGTCCTTGTATCCACTAGGGGTTATACCAGTGGATATAGCCTGTGTTTGTGTTGCAGGGAAATCCTCAGGGGACTCATTTCCCTGAGTAGCCTTTTTTGTCTTCTTTTAGTGGATTTGGTGGGGACTTTGGATTGGAGGTGGTGGCTGGGGTCCAGCTGCGTGGGTTTGCGCAGCTTGGCAGCCAATTTTAGTGATTGGTCAGAGTTGTGCCGGGAGTATACTTCAGGCAATACAGCCGTAGCATGGACTCCCAGGCCAACAAGTCCTCAGCTTGAAGCTGGTTTCAATTATGGCCATTATGAACCGAGGATATAATATCCAACGGTTAGCAAGTGGTTTTGGGCCATATTCTTGAGCTCTAAAAATAGTATTTCAGAAAAATTTAAAGGTTGTTGCTAAGGATGGAGTACATTACCTGTTGCCACCTTGTGGACATTTGATCCCATGATGAAGTCTTGGGGCAAGGCAGACATTTACCAGGTGAAAGATGAGACGTTCGCATCCTGGAAATGTTTCTTCAATATGGTAGATGCACTCAGGTTACCCTGGTATCCATGCTGGGCAAATGATTGATCGATTGTGCCCTTTGGATAACCAGTTGGGAAAGTGGCATCATCCAGATTGAGGGTTTGGCGAAGAATGTCTGGAGTAATGACCACTTTTTGATGATGGACAAACGATTGAAGAGACTCTGTGTCATTCTCCTCAGAGACAAGAGTGACGTTTGTCCAGAATTGGTTGTAAGAGATTCGGCATATTGGTGGGATTTAACAGAAAAGCCATTTTGTAAGGTGACTGAACCATTAAATCAATGGCGTTGTGAAACTTGGTCCAGTATGGCGATTTGTGAGTGTGCGACACAGTTGTGTCGAGGTTTTAGTTCATGGTCGCCATTGATGAAGAGAGGTTACAGAGTTTTTTGACGTTAGGTTTGAGAAGAGAAGAGAGAAAAAACTCTGAAGGGGGATAAGGTATTTAAGGGTAGGGTTAGAAAACGACTGAAGGTTTTGGTGTTAGTCAGCAGTTATTGAAACTACTGATGACGTGGTATTAACTTTCAGAGGTTTGAAATGACTGACCGTATTGGTGTGATCAGCAGTTGTTATAAAACAACTGAAGACATGGTTTTAACCGTCAGACGTTGAAACAGCTGAAGTCTCTGATTAGTCATCAGTAGTTATAAAACTACTGAAGATTTAGTCATCAGTAGTTATAAAACTACTAAGATTTAGTCACAGTAGTTATAAAACTACTGAAGACAGTTTTGACTTCAGGTGGTGAAACAACTGAGGACTTGGTATTAGTCATCAGTAGTTGTGAAACTACTGAAGACTTTGGTTTTACCATCAGTTGTTGTAAACAACTGAAGACTTGGGTTAGTCATCAGTAGTTGTGAAACTACTAAAGACATGGTATTGCTTCAGTTGTTTAGAAGGAAACAGTAGTTGGGAAACTACTGAAGAGAAAAAGGCTCATCAGTAGTTGTCGTCAATCATTGTTTTCAGCTGTTTCAGTTGACCTCAATCTTACTCATCAGACTTAGGATCTGAGGTTCAGACGTTTCATGGTCATCAGTACTTATCTGCATTTCTGACATCAGTAGTGTGGCTACAACAGCTGTTGGACTACATCAGCTGTTGTAACTACATCAGCTTTTCAAAACAATAAGTACTTGAGTACTGAGAAGTTAATCTTTAGTAGTTTTAAAAAACTTCTGAGGGAGGATAACTTCAGTACTTATATATGACAATAATAAACTAATGATCTCAGTACTTGTGAGCTGAGATCACCAGTAGTTGTCACTTATTCTAGCTGCAACATACCAAGCCTTAACACTAGGTTTTGGAAAGTTTCTGCTATCCAAGGGCTTAGTGAAAATGTCTGCAAGCTCATCAGCTAGGAAAAATTTTGGATCAATCAGACCTTTTCAAAACAATCTCTAATAAAATGGTGTCTGATTTCAATATGTTTAGTCCTAGAGTGCTGGCAAGATTCTTGACAATGCAAAGAGCTGAAGAGCTGTCCATTAACATGGGGTCTTAGTCTCTGTTATGCCA